>CM060900.1:320976131-321625297 GCA_030762935.1 Hymenopus coronatus | reverse complement strand
AATTAAACTGACCAGTACCTCCCAATATGCAGAAATGTCTTTCTATTCAGAACTTATCCCATAATAGACCCAATGGCTATCCTACAATGGAACATACGCAGAATTAGACTACATCGACCATAGCTTGACTTGTTGCTGCACCAGCATCAACCTTTGGTTGTGTGCTTACAAGGGATAAAGCTCCCTCCACAGGACAGCGTTACCATTAAGCAGTGCTCCTCCTTACGATGTGACTTAACTACGGAGGAGAGCGTTCCGTCACATGGGGGCACTATGAAGTTGATTCATGATATATTCACCGAATATAAGCCCTTAATATCTGATTCCCAGTCCATCGCTTTACAAATTAATCAGCCTTCCGGCAGAGTCACACTTAATAGCATCTACCTACCTCCCTCTGCTGACCTCTCGCACACTGACTTAGCAGACCTAGTTTCGCTGTTACCACCACTTTTGCTATTTGTAGGTGACGTTAATGCCCATCACCCACTTTGGGGCTCACCTCGGGCTTGTGCGAAAGGTCAGCTAATTGCAGACTTCTTGGATAATAGGAATCTTGCTCTCCTGAACACCGGAGAGCCTACCTTTCTCTCTGACGCCTTTCATATTTTTTCGCACATTGATATATCAATTGGTTCCCCTCAATTAGCAGTCTCGTTATGCTGGAATATCATCTCGGATTTGAATTCTAGTGACCACTTTCATATTCTTATTGGTCTCTTGACACACGTTGTATGTTCCTATCGTTTACCTAGCTAGCACCTAGACCAAGCCAACTGGGAACTGTACTCCCGCTTGGCAGAATTTAACTACGACTAGCACGACTCTGTTAACCTCTTGGTCAAACATCTCACAGGGAATATTCTTTCTGCTGCTGAGCAATCCTTTCCGCGTTCGATTGGCCGCAGCCGTCGATTTCCGGTAACTTGGAGGACCGATGACTGTCAGGTTGCTATTCGAGCTCGCAGACACAGATGCGTGCACATTCGAGATGGGGTATATAAGGTTAGCAAAAAGATGTCATGGAATAAATACGTAGGTTCCTCTAATCGACATACACCTTCCTCTGTCGTCTGGGATATGTTAAGACGTGTGGTTGGGAAATCGACCCATATGCCCATCGCCGGTCTCAAAACATCTGCTGGAGGTGTTGTTGATACCTTTGACATGGCGAACACTCTAGTCTGTGCATTCGCCAAGGTGTCTAGCTCAGACAAGTATTCCTCGGAGGGTCTTACAGTTAAGACTCATGTAGAATCCCAAGGATTCTCCTTTCGTTCTGGAAACCTTGAAGATTATAATCGCCTTTTCACTATTGCAAAGCCAGACAATGCACCCTCATTTTCGCGACACTGTGCACCAGGACCAGATGGTATCCGCGTCCAAATGTTGCAACATCTCTCTCTCCTGATGGTAAAACTTTCCTACTCGAGGTCTATAATCGTGTCTGGATTGACGTCAATTTTTTCAGACAAGTTACGGGAGGCCAACATCACACCCATTCTTAAACCTGGAAAGGACCGCAATCTTTCTTCCAGTTACCGTCCTATTTCACTCACCAGTTACGTGTGCAAGGTGATGGAACGCATGATCAATGGACGGTTGGTGTGGTGGCTGGAATCACATAACCTTCTGACTAACATCCAGTGTGCCTTTCGACGACGTCGTTCAGCAACTAACCACCTTTTCTCGCTGTCAACTCAGATCATGGACGGGTTTATTAAGATTAGCCCCACAGTTGGGATATTTTTTGACCTCGAGAATGCCTATGACAGGTTTTGACCAGTGGGAATATTACGTTGTCTCCACAACTCGAACATACGTGAACACCTACCGTTGTTCATTCAGGGCTTTACGCGGGACTACGTTTTTCGAGTGAGGCTTGGCTCAGTTTTCTTCTAACCATTTTATTCAAGAGAGCGGAGTGCCTCAGGGCTCGGTAATCAGCGAGACGCTGTGTGCTATAACGTTAAATTCCATATCGCTATATGTTCCCCCAGGTGTGTCTTCGTGTTTATTCATGGACGACTTTGCCATCTTCTGTACTTCTCAGCGTGCGCCGTTTTTGGGTCGCCGTCTCTAGCGGTGTTTGGACAGTCTCTATGATATTGGAGCTCAAAACACGGCTTTTATTTCTCCGCTGAGAAGACACTCTGCTCTAACTTCTGGCGCCGTAGGTGACAATACCCGGCGTCTCTTCGACTCGGACCAGATTTACTTCCTTTCGCAGATGAGGCGAGATTCCTGGGGTTGAGCTTCCATCGGAAACTTTGCTGAATACCACATATAGCACAGCTGAAAGCGCGATGTGAGCAATCTCTAAAACTTTTATGGATACTAAGTGGCAAATCTTGGGTTGCGGATCGGACAGTGTTACTCCGTGTTTATCATGCACTGTTTCGATCGAAGTTGGACTATGGCAGCATTGTTTATTCTTCAGCCCGAACATCTGTACTCAGAAGATTAGACACAGTCCATATTCAGGGCATACGTGTGGCCGTTGGTGCTTTTCCAACGAGCCTAGTCGTTAGCCTCTACGCCGAATCGGCAGAACCTGCTCTGCGATGTCAGCGCTATTTCCTGCTCGCTAATTATTGCTGTGGGCTTAAGTGCATGACAGGGTATCCAATTTTTCACGCGTTTTTCTCCCCTGAGCTGCACGAACGATATTGCTACCACTGTCTGAGGCCCAGGCCATCAGGTATTCGTTTCCGTGAGCTTCTTCGCCAGCAACTTGTTGACATGCCTAGGCTGTTTTCCTACATGCTACCTCCCATGTCAATCTCGGGATGACGGTTTCTGGAAAATCTGCAACGCCTTTTATAGTCGGTGTTGTTTTTTTATGAATTTTTATCAAAATATAGTGGCTATATTTGTATTTATACCGATGGCAGTAAGGACCCCGGCGGTATTGGTTGTGGCTTTGTCACTGGCACCGCAACTTCTACTTACGGTTTTCCTTGTCGCACACCTGTTTATTCAGCTGAGCTATATGCTATTTATCGAGCTCTTATGTATATTTGCCGTCGAAAATTCGGTAACTGCTTTATTCTTAGTGATTCCCTTAGTGCCCTTCAGAGTATTCGTAAGCTGTACAATTAACACATTTTGTGCAGCGCATTCTGTACATTCTCCACATTTTGCACGGTTCTGGTTTTAATGTGGAGTGCGCATGGATTTCTGGACACTTTGGCTTACCAGGGACTAAATTGGCGGATTTGGCAGCGAAATTGGCAGTCACAGAGCCCATTGTTACTATTAACAGATCAACAGCAGAGGATTTTAGGGTTGTTGTACGGAGAGCCGTATTTTCGGATTGGTATGCGGAGTGGTTGGCTCTCCGTGGTAATAAGCTCAGAGAGGTGGAGGACCAACCTGTCAACTGGGCAACCTCCTCTTGGGTATCCCGCCAGGAGGAGATAGTATTATCTCGGCTACGACTTGGCCACTGTATTTTTACTCACAGTTACCTTTCTAAACTCCAAGGTACTCCTGTCTTTGCACTCTGTGCCAGTTCGTCATGTATTCTGGAGTGTGGTCACCTGGCACACATTCGTTTATCTATGGACATGGCGGCCTCTCTTGCCGAGGTACTGGCAGATTTTCCAAGAGCAGTGGACAGGGTTTTTAAATTTTTAGCAAAAGTTTCTTCAACTTGAGGTTTTAGTCTGGTAGCAGATTTTTTTGACTTTTAAGTAGCTCCTTTTCAATTCTTTAGTTTTAATGTATCAGTTTAGACGGAGCTTTATCTCCAGCTGTATTTGCAGGGCTGGACAGTTCTTTTACTTCGTGTCATACTCTTTTATCTCTACTTTTACCTGTGTTTCCTTTCTAAATGGTGTTTTATTACTGGTTATTGCCAAGTTTTTATCATAAGGGTGCTAATGACCTCGGCAGTTGAGCGCCCTTAAACACCTTTATCATCACTATCATCCCAACCCAGATCAGCTATATCAAAGGAGCCACTATCGCAGATAAGATTATTTTAGCCAGACCACTGCCAAAGACTTCATCATTAGCGACTACGTCGGCTTTACCGTCTGCAAAATCCGTCACCGGAAACAGCAACCCGACAACTGTGTCACCCAAATCGTTGATCTCGGGCAATAACACCAGTGCATTCATAGAGTATTCTGCATATGCACAAAAAAAAAAAAAAAAAAAAATCCGGACCAGATATAACAGAACCGATTTCCTGAAGGTAGTGCCAAGTCCTCGCACAAAACATCCACTTGAATGAAGAGTCCACGACACTCTCCGCAAAGATGCTCTTCGGAGGACTCGTCTGGGGGGAGCGGAGATCGGTGACCGTTGTCTTCGCCGAACTTCACCTCTAATCGGTTCGAAGTACTCGAACCGAAATTTTCTTGTCAGTAAGGGGTCCTCCCCTGTGGAGGAGATGGAACAGGATCGTGCTCCTGAAAAGAATGTTAGTCCTACGGCCAAACAGAATAAATTAAACCCACCAACACAGTCCAATATACAGATACGACTTTCTACTTAAAACTTATCCCATAATATAGATCATGGTTATCCTAAAGTGGAACTTACGCCGAATTAGACCACATTGACCAGAGCATGAATTGTTTCTCCTCCAGACTTAGCCGTTGGTCGAATGCTTACAAGATACCAAGCTCCGTCCTCAAGATTATGTTATAGTCAGGCAGTACTGTCCCGTACGGTGTTATTTATCACGAAATAGGTTGTTTCAGTACATGGGGCACTATGAAGCTTATCAATCAGAGACGATATATATGTGCCTGCGTTCGCGTGTGCGCGTGTATGCGTGTGTACGTGTGTGCGTGTGTGTGTTTGTGCGCGCGCTGACTCTGTTTCCTATAGTCTGACATTCAATCGGTCACTGTAAGGATTACGCTGCCATCTGCCAAATTTATAATTTGTAGCATATATATGCCGCCATCTCATCACCTCTCGCGCTCAGACTTAGACGACCTTTTTCTCAGTAAGCCACACCATTTCTCTTAGTACGGTACGTGAATACCCACCACCCACTTCGGGGCTCACCTCGGCCTTGTGTGAGAGGTAACATGTTTGTCGATTTCTTGGGCACGCATAATCTCTCTCTCGCTCTCTCTCTCTCTCTCTCTCTCTCTCTCTCTCTCCTGAATACCGGAGAGCCTACATTTCTTTCTGACACATTCAACAGTTTCTCACGCCTGAATATAGTTGTATTAAAAGTTAATCCACATCGCAAATATCTATCACCGGAACTTTCAGAAAAAAGCTTAATGAATTACATATGGATAATGTACATCTTTAGCTGTGTTCTACAATTTCGCACATTTTCTGAACAGAATATTATCAACATTTTGGTCATCTAAGCCATGATATCTTTAAAAGAGATCATAAAAGTGAGATGAGCATCAAGAGTGATTATGCAGCTCAGGACGAAAGAGCCAAAATAAAATCTGAACTACAGCTCCAACTGAGATCAGCTGAAAAAGCACAGACACAAATGAAGCTAGATTTTGCGAATGTCTGGGAAAATACATATCTATTAACTTTGGCGTTTGAACAGTAGTAAAGCTTTCCAACTCCCTCTATATTCACAAACATGACAACGCCTCCAACAAAATTAAGAGGAAAGAAAACCTCTACACCAGAAAAAGATTGTGAAAGTTAAGATTCCTTATCTTTTAGTTCACTTACTGATGACTCAGAGTATAAGGTAGTGAAAAGCTTTTCAAAACTGTTGTGTTCTTGCACTGAATGTTTCATAAACTCAAAACCTGTTTTGTTGTATTAAGGTATATATCTAGACTGTGTGATTACTTTAGAATGTAACAATTTAAAAAAGAAATCTAAGTCAATGTATGTACAAGACAACTGAATAAAAGTAAAGTTTATATTTGTTAACTGTGTCAAGAAATGTCTCCAAACTTTCACTATTTGGGTAATCAGCTTCATTTGCCACACCCTAGCATTGGGTTTTGACTAGGTAAGTGCAATGAACAAGGGCACAAAATAAAAATGTGTATGTCTACAAATAATACTTACCATTATACATAATGCATTAAATATTAATTAATACACATATTTACATACATTACTAAAAAGAAAAACACAGATATAAATTAATTATAGCTTTACTTATTGTTCCTGAAACACAATAAGTTTGCTGTCCACGTGCCATTTTGAAGAGCATCGTTCAATTAAGGACTTTACATGCTGTTTTGTTCTTATTGCAAAGAAAGTTTACACAACAGCTTTTATAAGCGGGGATTCACGGTTGTCCAAGCACTTAAGCTCAGCGCCAAGATGTTCAAGGCATTTGAATAGGCTCAAACATAGCAAATCATAAATCACTTTTATTTTCAATGTCACTACCTTATAACTTTTACTTCTGCAATTTTTTTTCTAAAATGTGTTTAACAAATTTTATATACTTGAAATACATCAGATGTGTACCAAAAATCCTCTGTGCTTGTAACATATTAAGGATTTCCTGTTTCTCTCTCGCTGCATCTACACACTTTCCATCTCTACCTTTTAACACTAGTTTTTGTGAAAGAAAACCTGAAGTGTAATAAATGACATTTGATACACAGCAAGACAACAAAACAGACAAAATTCTGGAAGGATACAAATATGAGGACTTACTAAATGCTTATTTTCACATTCGTAGAAGTTATAGAATATGTTTAGAAGATGACTCAGACAAAATTGATATGACACCGTGGTAAGCAATTCCCTGTTGTACTATCTACCTGATTGTTTACAAGCAACTTGTACTCGCTAAAAACTGGTGATCATTAGTATTATTGTTCGATCGTTCTCTCTGAAGTATGCATCCAAAAAAAGCTCACCACGACCTTGGTTCAACTTGTAAAGATTTAGATGCAATAATCGATAGTTATCTGAAACCTCCCAAGAGCCCACAACGGTAGGTTCGGCTTTGGTGCACCGGGGTTCCAGAGCCAACCCTAACTCCCTCGCGTGGGCAACCTCTAAGAGGTGAGGGAGTAGGTCCGTCAAAATGAACATCCACGTTTACGCCGTGCGTGGAGACCCGTATCGGTGGAAAGGGATATGCTGATTGGTTGAGCATTGCGTATCTGAGCCGGGCTTTTGACTTTCAGTAACCGGGGAGGGTATGCATCCTAATACACCACTTTGGTTTCTGCTCCGACTAAACGGGACTAGGGACTAACCCACCCTATTGAATCGGCCAGGACTAGGTGTTATAGAGAACTCCAGGGTGAGTGGGACGGCGCGCCAGCTATATCCCCCTGTCTAACCCTGTCACCCCAGTGCAGCGACCCCTTGTGGTGGGCGCGGAGCACTGGAGGATGAAACCTATTACCATTTTTATGGTAAACACCAAAAATAAATAGATGCTGAAAAAAGAAGTAACCGATTGTAGTGGTCCTCGCTACTTAGTGATAAACAGAACTGAGCAAGGTATGAAATTTATAAGGCTCTTTTGCTATTCAAAATGGTCTAGACAAAATATCTTATCCGCTGAAATCCTGTATTAGAGCTGGAAATGGTACACTCCTGGTTGAAGCACTTTCATTATCGCAGGCAGACAAAATATTTAGAGGCAAAATGTTAGTCAGCTACCCCATTATGATTGAGAAACACAAATCTTTGAACTCCTCGCGTGGCGCTATCACCACCCACGCATTGGACGGTTTGTCCAATGAGGAGCTTCAAGAGGACCTGGCAAACCAATCATCCGCTTAGGGTTCAACGGAAATTAAATGTTGAATTCGTACCTACCCGTACCCTGTCACCTACCTTTGATGAGGTCGATGTCCCTCAAAGGATTAAGGCGAGGTTTGAAGCCATCGAGGCTGGGACTTTTATCCCGAACTCCCTAAAATGTTACAAATGCAGGGGTTTGGTTGCACCAGCGATTTTTGTACTTCTCGGCCTACTTACGCTAACTCTGGTGACGCATCGCACGATGGGAATTGTATTGCCTCTCCATGTTGTGTGAATTCCAGCGGAGAACACGCATCTAGCTCCCGAGAGGAGAGAGCGATTCAAGTGATACGGGTGAGGGAGAAGGTGTCCTTCTCAGAAGTCCATAGGTTCCTGCGCCTCCTCTAAACCTCTGTCCCGCGCTTTGGTACCTATATGTCCGTCCAAGCTACATCGGTACCGAGTCGGGGATTCTTGACTCATGACTGCGATATAGATGGGGGCCGCAATAGCAGAGAGAGTTTCCCTCAGATGTCTCGTCTTGCTTATTCGTACACGACTTTGCCATCGTTTGTACTTCTGAGTGTACGCAGCTTTTGGAGCGCCGTCACCAGCGGTGTAATGTGATTGGAGCTTGGAAAACGGCTTTCGTTTCTCAACTTAGAAGACATTCTGCGTTCTTCTGACGCCGTAGATGGCGATAGGCACATACTCTTCACCTCAGGCCAGATTTACTTCCTTTCACCAATCAGGTGAGATGCATGTGGTCGGTATTCGATCGGGAACACTTATAGCCCAGTTTAAAGTGCGATGTGACCCTTCTCTGAATATTTTATGGATACTAAGTGGCAAATCTTTGGGAGCAGATTGGACAGTGCTGTTCCGTCTTTATCGTTGCGTTGATTCGATCGACTGTGGTTACATCGTGTATTCTTCAGCACGAATATCTATGCTGATAAAGATTAGACACATTTCATAATCAGGGCATCCGTATGGCCGTTTGGGCTTTTTCAACCAGCCCAATTGTTCGCCTCTACACCACCTCTGAGATATCGGCGTGATGTTCTCCTAGATAATTATGGCTGTGGCTGAACTGCATGCATTCGCATCTTACGTTTACGACTTTTACATCTTATGAACTGGACGAACCTGTCGCAACCTGTCATTTAGTCCAAGTCCTGTAGGATTTCGCTTTCGTGAGCTCTTTTAGAAGCTGAATATCGAAGTGCCTAGCATATTTTTCACGGGGAAAGAATGTGCACCCACCCTGGATACGTGCTACATCCCGCGTTGATCTCGGGATAACGGCTTAGCGATAATGTACGCTGCTCGTTTCTTGTATGCATACCAGTTTATTAGAATTTTATCTCACAACGGTCACCGAATTTGTATATACAGCGATGGAAGTAAGTGCACCGATGGTGTAGGATGTGCATTTGTTATTGGAACTGACCCTATACTTTCGGTTTACCCAATTGCACATTCGTTTATACTACAGAGCTGTAAGCCATAACTGAGCCCTTCTGTAAGAACGCCGTCGAAACTTGGGTGATTGCCTTATTATGAGTTATTCCCTAAGTACCCTTCAGAGCCTCCGTGAGCTGTAAAGCCACAATCCTTTCGTACAGCGCATCCACGATACGCAGCATATTTTGCACGCTTCTGGCGTTAATGTGGATTGCACCTGGATTCCTGGACACGTTGGGTTGTCGGGGAATGAATTGGCGGATTTCGTAGAAAAGACGGCGACTACAGAACCCAGTGTTTCCATTAATTCTGTAACGGCTGAAGACTCTTGAATGTGCTTGCGCCGAGCATTGGTTTCACGCTGGCAGACGGAGTGGTTAGCTCTATGCGAAAACAAGCTTAGGGCGGTGAAAGCCCTCCCCTTCAACTGGGGAACCTCCTCTTTTTTATTCCGCCGGGAGGAAGTAATATTGGTTCGACTATGATTGGTAACTGTACTTTTACCCACAGCTAGCTTCCTAAACCAGAACCTGCTCCTGTCTGTGGGTTCTGTGGGGAGGCACATTCAGTCCGTAATGTGTTGCTAGAATGTGGTCTTCTGGCACACATTTGATCATCACTGAAGATTCCTCGAGATTTTAGTCTGTGGAAGCTGTAAGCCGTGATAACTTTTTAACATGTTATTTTTAATCTCTAAGTTTTAATTGTTAGAAGTGTAATTTATCGATGCTTTTGTTTTTCTTCCTCCCGTTTTAGCTCTTTTAATGCCATAGTTTTATCGCCGGCTTTGGTTTCAGGGCTAGACAGTTATTTTATCCTAATTTTGGTTTTTAAACTGGTTTATATCTCTTAGTTTAGCTGTTTTAATTGCGATTATTTTAGTGTGCTATCATCTATGGTCTTTTAGCTCCGGTGATTTATATTAAGGGCGCTGATAACCTAAAATTTGCTCCTTTTAACCCCAATCATCATCATCATCATTACAGGAGACTCTCGAAGCCCGGTCGCCACCAAAGTCTTCAATGTCTATGTCGGCACCAGCATCTGCCTAATCCACCACCGCTAAGAGCAGTCCGGCAAATGTTTCCCCAAAACTACCGACCTCTGCCAGCAGAAGCGGTGTCAAGTCCTCTCCATTGACATATAAGCGAAGGAAAAGTCAACAACACCTTCCTCGTAGATCCTCATCTGAGGAATCTGCTAGGGCGAGCACAGATCGGCGACCACCACCTTCGCCGGTCAATACCTCTAATCAATTGGATATCTAAATTTTTTATTGGACAGGGATCTTCCTCCGTGGAAGATATGGAATCGGAGGGTTTAGCCCTCGCTGCCAAATGGCAGTGCGTAAATGGCATGGTCGTAGTCCCGTATCGTAACTCTAGTCCCACGGCCAGAAAGTAGAAATTAAACCGAACAGTACAACCGAATCTACGGACATTCCTTACAATTTAGCACTTATCCACACTATTGACCGTGACTATGCTACAATGGAACATACGCGGCATTCGACCACATCAAGCAAAGCTTGAACTGTTGCTCAACCAAAATACACCCCTAGTCGCCTGCCTACAAGAGATAAAAGCTTGGTCTCCAGGATAATGTTACATGCAGACACTATTCTTATGTACGGTGCCCCCCCAGGGGCGTACTACGGCAGGTACGGTTTATGCGTACCGGGGTCCCGAGCCACCTTGAGTCCCTCTGTGGGCAAACTCTAAGTGGTGAGGGAGTCAGTAGGTTAAAATGCCCACCCACGTGTAGGCCGTACGTAGAGACCCGTGTCGGTGGAAAGGAATATCTTGGTTAGTTGAGGGTTGCGCAAATGAGCCTGGGCTTCTGAGCTACGGTAACTGGAGAGGGTGCGCAACTTAACACACCGCTTTGGTTTCTGCTTCGCCTAAACGGGAGGCTAGGGACTAACCCACCCCTAATCAATCGGTCAGGACTAGGCATTATATCGAACTCCAGGGTGAGTGGGACGGTGAGCCTCCTGTATTCCCTGTGTAGTCCTGACACCCCAGTGGGGTGATCCCTTGTTAAGCTCCGTGGTGGGTGGGGTGCACTGGGGATGAATGTATACGTTTTTTTCTTTTGGCAAAAAAGACAAACCAAAATTTTCTGTTTTTGTAGAGGAAGTAATCGAGTTTAGTGGTCCTCGATACTTAATTGTAAAGAGAACAGAGGAAGAACGGACATTTTCATCAGTTAGTCCGTTTGCGATTCAAAAAGGTGTAGGTAGCATAGCTGGTCCGGTTAAATCTTGCATTAGAACTCGAAGTGGCACACTCCTGATCGAGGCCAATTCCACCTCCCAGGCAACGTGAACTCTAAGGGCACATATGATGGGAAGTTACCCCGTTAAAATCGAGATGCACAATACCCTAAACTGCTCCCGCGGCGTTATTACCTCCCGCTCATTGGACGGTATGTCCAAAGAGGAGATTCAGGAGAACCTATCAGAAAAAGGGGTTACAGCTATCTACAGGGTTCAACGTAGAGTCAATGGCGAAGTCGTACCAACGCGTACCCTGTTCCTTACATTTGATCGGGTGGACTGACCCCTAGGGATTAAGACAGGGTATAACGCTATTGAGGTCAGGCCTTACGTACCGAGCCCCATCAGGTGCTACAAGTGTCAGTGGTTCGGGCCTACTAGTGAGTATTGTAGTGGTCGGTCAACATGCGTTAATTGTGGAAACGTCACACACGATGGAGCTTGTACGTCCACTCCATCGTGTGTGAACTGCCATGGTGAGCATCCCTCCAGTTCACGGGAATACCCTCGTTTTGCAGGGGAAAGAGCCATCCAGGAGATAGGGTGAAACAGGAGGTGTCCTTCTCAGAAGCACGTAAGCTCATGCGCTGTCGCCAACCCTCTGCCCCGCGGTTCGGTACTTATAGCTCTGTCGCTGCTAAACCGGTACGAAGGCGGAAAATCGCTACCCAGACCTGCGATATTAACAGGGCCACAATTACCGAAAATATTCTCGTAGTTAGAATACCACCAAAGCCAACCACAACTGCCAAATCCGCCAATGTCAAACATGTATCATAACAACAGTCACCCAAACCGTCGACCTTAGGCAATAAGACCGGCAAAACCGTAGCACCTCAGAAACACTTCAAAACTAGCTATGTTAGAAACAATTTTCTTAAAGAACGTGTAACGTCTGCTCTCAAATTCTCCAAGGGCAGTAGAAGTCCCCTCAGATCCTCTTCTGAGGAATCTTCTGGGAGGAGTTCCGATCGGCGACGACCATCTTCGGCGATCAGTACTTCTAATCGGTTCGAGGACCTTTTCCAGTGCAAAGGCCTCCTCCCCCGTGGAGGAAATGGAACAGGAGGATTCTGTCCCCACTGCACGACGGAGGATCAGGCAAGATCAGGCTCCTGAAAATGGCGGTAGTCCGACTGCGAAGAAGAAGAAATTAAACCGGCCTGAGCAGCCCAATATGCAGAAACGTCTTTCAATCTAGATCGTATCCCACTCTATTGACCATGGCTATCCTACAATGGAACATACGCGGAATTCGAGCGCATGGACCAGAGCTTGAACAGTTTCTGCACCAGAATCAACCTTTGGTCGTCTGCTTACAAGAGACCAAGCTCCGCTCTGCAAACGACGTTATTTTCAGGCAGTGCACTGCTGTACGGTGTGACATATCACCGGTAGAAGGTGTTCCTGCTCATGGTGGAACAATGATGCTCATTAGAGATGATATTTATGCCCAATCTATATCTTTGCGCTCTGACATGCAGTCAGTCTCTGTAAGGCTTAAGCTGCCTTCCACCAAATTTACTATTTGTAGTGTGTATATGCCTCCCTCTGAGGACCTCTTGGGCGCTTGACTTTAGACTTCATTGTTCAACTACCAAAACCTTTTCTGTTGGTGGGCGACGTGAATATCCACCACCCACTTTGGGGCTCATCTCAGGCTTGTACGAGAGTTACGTTAATTGTAGATTTTTTAGAAAGCAATAACTTAGCTCTCCTGAACACGGGAGAGGCTACATTCTTATCTGACGCATATCAGAGTTTTTCTCACCTCGACATTGCTGTTTGTTCTACACAATTGGCAGTTAGTTTCTGCTGGAGTATCATCTCTGACTTACATTCTAGTGACTACTCTCACATTCTTATAAGTCTCTTAGCACAACACGTATGTTCCCCGTGTATGCCTAGATGGTGTTTAGATCGAGCCAACTGGAATCTTTTCTCCCGTTTGGCAAACAGACTCCGTAAATATCTTAGTCGACCACCTTACTGCAACAGTTCTCGCCGCTGCTGAGCAATCTATCCCGCGGTCGACTGGCTCACCACGTTTATTTCCGGTTCCTTGGTGGATCGGTGAATGCCGGACTGCCATTTGTGCTAGTAGGCGTGCTCTCAGGCTTTCCATCGTCGCCCTACACTGGAGACCTTGACACAGTATAAGAAGCTGCGCGCAAAAGCTAGGCAAGTTATTAAGGATAGCAAAAAACAATAGTGGAGCGCTTTTGTAGCTTCCTTTAATCGCAATACACCTTTCTCTGTAGTATGGGATTAATTGAGGCGTGTGGCCTGAAAATCGACCTACATGCCCATCGCCGGTCTTAAAACGCCTGCTGGAGCTGTTGTTGGTACATTTGACGTGGCAAACACTTTAGGCAATCCTTTTGCTCTTATGTCGAGCTCAGACAGTTATTCCTCCGAGCTTCTTAAAGTTAAGGCTCAGGTGGAATCTCAAGGATTCTCGTTTAGTTCTGGTAACCTTGAAGATATAATCGCGTTTTTACCAAGGCGGAGCTAGACAATGCACTTTCATCTTCTCGAAATTCTGCGATGGAATCCACGTCCAAATCTTACAACATCTCTCTCCTGATGGATAGGCTTTCCTGCTTGAGGTCTATAATCGTGTGTGGGTGGACACCACTTTACCAGAAAAGTGGCGGGAGGCAACCATGATACCTATTCTTAAACCTGGAAAGGACCGCCATCTTCCTTCCAGCTACCGTACTATTTCCCTTACCAGTTGCGTTTGCGAGGTGATGGAACGCAAGATCAATAGACGGTTGGTGTGGTGGCTAGAATCCCACAATTTACTGACAAACACCCAGTGCGGTTTTCGAAGGTGTCGTACAGCAGTTGACCACCTTGTTTCGCTATCGACGCAGATCATGGACGGCTTTCTGAAGAACTGTCAAACCGTTGGGATGTTTTTTGACATTGAGAAAGCTTATGACACTTGTTGGTGAGCAAGCATATTGCGGTCTCTCCATACTTTGAATTTACGTGGGCTTTTATTGCTTTTCATTCTGGAGTCTATGAGAGACCGGATTTTCGAGTACATGTCGGCTCAGTTTTATCGCATCCTTTTATTCAAGAGAACGGAGTTCCACAGGGATCTGTACTAAGCGCGACGCTGTTTGCTATGGCGATTAATTCCATATCGCAGTGTGTTCCTTCAGGGGTCTCGTCCTGCTTATGGCGATTTTGCCATATTTGGTACTTCTCAGCGTACGCTGTTTTTGGAACGCCGATTCCAGCAGTGTTTGGATAATATTTCTGCTTGGAGCTCGGACAATGGCTTTCGGTTTTCAACTGAGAAGACCCTCTGTGTTAAATTCTGGCGCCGTAGTTGGCGAATTGCAAACGTTGTTGGTCATCACATGCAGCACAGCTGGAAGACCGCTATGGCCGTTCTTTTAATATTTTACTGATACTAAATGGCAAATTCTGGGGAGCGGATTGAACGGTTTTGCTTCATCTTTACCGTGCACTTATCCGATCCAAATTGGACTACGGATGCTCTGTTTACTCTTCAGCACGACCATCGGTGCTGAGAAAATTATATGCGGTTCACAATCAGGGCACCCGTGTGGCGGTCGGAGCTTTTCCGACCAGCCCGGTTGTAAGCTTCAACGCCGAATCTTCAGAACCCCCTCTACGGTGTCGACGAGATATCCTGTTGGATAATTATGGCTGTGAGCTGCGGTGCATGCCTTTCTATCCAATGTTTACTCCTTTTTTTCGATACCAAGTTGGACGTACACTCTAGAAACCTTTCGCTCGGTCCCAGGCCTGCAGGTTTCCGGTTCCGTGAGCTTCTTTGTTAACATCATATTGCCCTGTCTAGCATGTTCACCAAGGGGGAGAGGATGTACCCGTCTTGGTTACGCAGTTCATCCCACGTCGATCTTGGGATGACGGCTTACGGGAAATCTGCTTCGCCTGTGTTTAGTATCCGTACTTGCTTTTTTAGAATTTTTATCAAATTACAGTGGCCGTATTTGTACATATACCGATGACAGTAAGTGCCCCGACGGTGTCGGGTGTGTCTTTGTCACTGGGACCACCTCTTATACTTTCGGTTTGCCTAGTGGAATATCCATTTACTCTGCAGAGCTCTATGCCATATATCGCGCCGTTCTCTATGTTCGCCGTCGAAATCTGGGTGACTGTCTTATAATGAGTGATTACCGCAGTGCCCTTCAGTGCATTCGTGAGCTGTACAACTACCATCCTGACTTACAGCGTATCCAGGATGCGCTCCATATTTTGCTCACGTTAGATTTTAATGTGGACTGCGCTTGGATTCCCTGTCACGTTGGTTTTCCGGGTAATGAACTGGCGGATTTGGCAGCGAAGATAGCAGCCGCGGAACCCAGTCCTGTGATCTCTACCGTTACATCATCAAACTTCAAGCTTATTGTGCGGAGATCAGCACTTTCATGCTGGCATGCGGAGTGGTCGGCTCTCCGTGGCAACAAGCTACGAGAAGCGAAGCACCTTCCTGTG
Organism: Hymenopus coronatus; assembly: GCA_030762935.1. Classification (NCBI taxonomy): domain Eukaryota; kingdom Metazoa; phylum Arthropoda; class Insecta; order Mantodea; family Hymenopodidae; genus Hymenopus; species Hymenopus coronatus. Next base: position 321,609,381 of record CM060900.1, on the reverse strand, counting down.
AACTGGGGAACCTCATCTCGCTTATCCCACCGAGAGGAGGTGCATTTAACTCACTTACGAATCGGCCACTGCCATTTTACTTATAGCTACATATTAAGAGAGAATCTGCTTCTGTCTGTCCGCTTTGTGCAGCGCCATTGTCGGTCCGACATGTCTTAGTGCAGTGCGCTTCTCTGACACAACTAAGAGTCACTCTCTAACTGCCGGCCAATATTTCGAACATCTTGGTAGATGATACTGGAACGATATCTCAGATTTTTAAATTTTTATCCCAACTTCCGTTTCCATTAAGCATCTGATTTTATTGTGACTTTTTATTTCGCTAGGCAGATGTTCTGGAACGCTAGCTGCAGCTTTTAATTCTTTTATATTAAACACGATTAACTTTGCTCTATTTTAAGTTAATCGACACTGGTTTCCTTACTTTTAGACTGGTTTTTAGTTTTTTTATCAGGTCTGGTTTTATTTTTGCTTTTACACTACTTTGTACATTGTTTTAACTATTTTGATTACTCCTGTTTTAGACTGATTTTATTGATATACACTGCCTATTTTATTTCTAAGGGCGCTAATAACCCAGCAGTTTTGCGCCCTTAAACCCCAATTATCATCATTATCATCATCATGTACGGTGTGCTTTATCACGGATAGGTGTACGAGCACACGGGGGCACTATGCTGCTCATCAGGGATGTCATTTACGTTGATTCCGTCTCCCCACAGTCTGACATCGAGTCAGTCGCTGTGAGGATTACGTTGCCATTTTCCAGATTTGCCATTTGTATCTATGTGCTTCCCGCTAAAGACCTCTCGCCCACTGATTTAGAAGACCTCGTTCCCAGCTACCCACAGAGTTTCTGTTCGTAGGGGACGTGAATACCCACCACCCTTTTTGCGGGGCACCTTGGGTTTGTGCGAGAGGTCACATACTCGCCGATTTCTTGGACATCTTGGACATTGCCTTCTCTCCTGAATACCGGAGAGCCCACATTTCTTTCTGACACCTACGCCTGGGTATAGCAGTTTCTTCTCCACATGATGATGATGATGATGATCATGATTTGTGTTTAAGGGCGCTGAATGACAGAGGCTATTAGCGCCCTCAGAAAATAAAATATCGGCTAAAACCAGAAATACAAAGCACCCTTGAAAGCAAGCAATAGAAACCCCGCAAGGAACCAGGATTAAAAACCACTATTAAAATAACTCAGAGAATAAAAAGACTAAGGTGACAAATATATATATATATATAAACGAATCGCCAAAATTTGTGTACACGGATCACTTCCAAAGTGAACAATTCTTTTTTTGTCGTGTTCCTTATCGTCACAACAAGGTTTGTGGAAACGAAACTGTTCAAAGTTGTACGGTAAAGATTTTAAAGCCTCACAATCTGAATAATAACAGTCCCAGTGGAACGCATTTCGTTTAATAGCGGCCAGATGGTAGTGGTACCACGGCTATTTGTTACTAAATGGCCGTAGTAGTGCCATATTTTCCCTTCCCATTCAATTATAAGGTACCGCACCAGTTTGTTGTGACAATGACGCAACGCAGCAGTGAAATTCATACATTTCTTATGTAATACCTGCCCCTTCCTTACTCCTATCGTTTAAAATTAAGAACCAAAGAAGCGCTCATGGTGACGAACACCTAGGGTGCATTTTTATTTCTTTGGCGCTAGATGGTAGTACTGCTCTATTGTCCCTCCCCGTTCTATGTTAAGGTAACGCAACAATTTATCGAGACAATGACGCAACGCAACAATGAAATTCAAATACATTTTGATGCAGGTATTAATGGTCCTTTCTTTACTCATTTCTAGTGTCCATGATTAGAATAAAGAAGCAAAAATGCTTTCCTGGCGACAAAATCCTAGATTAAGCACTTATTTATTTTTCGTAAATGACCGAAGCAGTATTTTCCCTCCCCATTCAATGATAAGGTAACGGAACAGTTTATCGAGACAATGACGCAACGCAGCAGTGAAATTCAAATACGTTTTTATATACTAACTGTCGTTCCTTACTTTTACCGTTTAAAATAAAGAAGCAAAGAAGCTTTCCTGGCGACGAACACTTAGAGTAAGTACTTATTTATTTACCGCTAGATGACCGTAGTACTGCTCAGTTTTTCCTCCCCATTCGATGTTAAGGTCACGCAATAGTTTATCGAGAAAGTAACGCAATACAGCAGTGAAATTAAAATACATTTTTATATTATAACTGTCCTTTCCTTACTCCTATCGTTTAAAATAAAGAAGCAAAGAAGCTTTCCTAGAGTAGGTTTTTATTTCTTTGCCTCTATATGACCGTAGTATTGCTAAATGTTTTCTTCCCCATTCAATGCTAAGGGAATGCACCCGGTTATGGAGTCAATTGCGCAAGATAACAGTGAAAAATCAAATATATTTCTTATGTACTAACTATCGTTTTCTTGGTCACATCGTTTAAACAAATAAATAAGAACTAAGTATTTTTGTTGTAATTCTTTAAAATGAACAAGTTATAAACTATGCACATAACCATTGACCCTTCTTGTAATCTAAAAATGGCGGAGAAATGACGGGACCCCAATAGTAAACCATTTTATGTTAACTTCCTACTGCAGAAGTCAGTTACTTAAGGTTATGTGATACTTGAGCTAACTACCGGTAATTTCATCAGAACATGAAGATACGCCCGTCACCATCACACTGCAATTGTTATGCTCTTAATACATTTGATGAAGTAATGTTTTGGGTTAAATGGAGAAATTTAATACACAAAGCTACCATCAAATAAAAACTTATCTACTTGCTCTTTAGTTATGTCATTGTTAGCCATAAAAATGACTGTTTTACATAGAAGAAAATAAAGTAAGAGGTTGAAAGCAGAGATTCGGAAGAAGTATGAATGTTAGATTGCGACTTTCTCCTTAATATCATTCATGACCTATTTCAGCGTTTATCCGCCACACTACGAAAGCACTGCCATTTGTTATTATGCCAATGACATCCTTGCCTACCCACGCTATTAACTGCTAATGACCTCCTTTCCACATTACCTTATGAGTGCGCTGACTTCGTCCTTTTCGCAATACCAAGAATATATGCTACATTGCTAAAAAGCATTGCGTTTTGCACAGCAAATGCATTATTTGACATTGGCAATGGGAAAATTCCTGTTCATACTTCTGCTGCCCTCATTTCGTTTCCACCAAATGTTTGTCACTTCACAACGTCAAAGGAAACATTCACATCAAAAGTGTTCCCAAATATTGGTGTAAATTACAAAAGCTGTGCTTGGTTGAGCGAACGATCCATTTTAGCGGCAACTAATAAGAATATAGATGATTTGAATATAAAAAATCAGAATAAATTTTATGGACAAATGCATTCATTTAAGTCAATCGATTCTATTACAAATCCAAATGAAGTCACCAATTACATAATTGAATTCCTAAATTCATTGGATTTGCCAGGATTCTGCCACACAATTTACAGCTTAAGGTTGACTAATTGTGCTACGCAATCTCAATCAGCGGAAATTGTGCAACGGAACAAGACACGCTGTAAGAAAAAACTATGAAAAATTTGATTTAAGCTACTATAATCATAGGAAAGTTCAAAGGCCAGGATGTGCTTGTTCTAAGAATACCACTAATGCCAACCGAATTTCCTTTTGAATTTAAGTGTGTTCAATGTCCCGTGTGCCTTGCATTCGCAATGACAATATATACCAAGGCCAATAATTAGAAATGTGTGAAATATACCTTGAATTACCGTGTTTTTCGCATGGGCAGTTGTACGTTTTGTGCTCTAGAGTCGGCAAACCATAGGCGGTATTTGTTTTTTCTCCGGAAGGAAAATTGTACATTACAAGGCATTACAATAAACTAGTGTCAAATTATTTAATTGTAATTTTATTTCATTGCATGGTCGTATTGTAAACGTAAGACTTTTTCTCAGTTTTTTTTCATTAGGCACACCTGCAAATTCTATTTATATAAAACCTATACAAATAAAACAATGCAGAGAAAGGGATGTCAATGTAATTAAAACGAAGGACACAAGCTGTGAAAGTGATAAAAGATTTAAAAGCCTCACATAGCACTCCACTGTCTGCCGTTAAAATCTTTAAAATCCAAATAAAACTTATTTCTTAAGGCATATGTCACTTTGGATAAAAATTTAAAAACCGTATTCGCCGATCCGGAATCGTCGGCCAGGATCTCCGAAATCATGACCGGCAGTTGCAGAGAGGCTCGAAGGCACAGATGTGCGCACTTTATCAAGATATAGCGGGCAGAAAGAACGTCGCCGCTGAGCGGACAAACAGGTGGAGGTTCCTTCTTAAATAAGTGGCTATGTGTAAAAACATAGTGGTCAATACGTAATCGAGCTAAAATAATCTCCTCACGATGATATAGAAGTGACGAAGTTACCCAGTGTATAGGGAGCTCCTTCACCTCCCTAAGTTTGTTGACTCGGAGAGCAGACTACCCTCCATGCCAGCTCGAAACAACCGCTCTTCACATTAGAAGCTAAACTCCTTGACTGTGACACAGTTCTTTGTATCACTGGGTGCAGTTGCTGCCTTCTTTGCCGCCAAATTCGCCAGCTCATTCCCCGGCAACCTAACGTGTCCAGGAATGCATGCGCACTCCACATTAACACACCAAGCATGCAAAATGTGGAGGATGTCCTAATTGTGCTTCACTACAAGATGGTAAAGGCTCTGAAGTGCATTAAGGGAATCATTCAGAATAAGGCAGTCACCCAAGTTTCGACGGCGAATATACAGAAGGGCTCGGTAAAAAGCTTATAAATACAGCTTTGCAGAATAAATGTATGTGCTCCTCGGCAAACCGAAAGTATATTGCTCGGTACCAGTCACAAGGCACATCCAAAACCTTCGGTGCTCTTCCTGCCACACACCATATATATATGCGGCTAATCTATTTTTCATAACACTTCTATAAAAAAAAAAAAAAAAAAAAAAAAAAAGAACGAATACTATACATAGGCACAGCAGATTACGCGTAAGCCATCATCCGAGATCCACGTGGGAGGACGTACGTAACCAAGGTGGGAGAACCCTCTGCTCCCTCGAAAATATGCGAGGTATTGCAAGATCCTGCGTGCGAAGCAACTCACGGAAACGAAATCCCGCAGGGGTTGGACTACGTAACTGATGTTTGTAGCTGTCGTCCATGCAGTATCAAAAAAGGAGGTAAACGATAATTGTACAGGTAGGCATTTGAGGTTACAGCCATAGTTAGAGAGCAGGGCATCCCGCCGACATCACAGAGGGGGTTCCTATGATTCGGCGTAGAGGTTCACAACTGGACTGGTTGGAGAAGTTCTGACCACAACAACTAAGCCTTCATTCTGGACAGCATCTAACCTTCTTAGCACAGAGGGACGTGCTCAACAGTAAACAATACATCCATACCCTTAACTTGGATCGGATCTGCCCACAATAAAGACGTAGCAACATTGTCCGATCCGTTCCCCAAGATTTGTCACTTATTGCCCGAAAAGAGTAAGGGAAGAGTCATATTTCGCTTTCAGCCGTGCTATATGTGGTTACCACAAAATTTGCGATCGAACACCTACCCAAGAAATCTCATCTGAAGTGCGTATGGAAGTAAATCTGGCCCGAGTCGGAGAGTAAGTGCCATTAGCCACCTACGGCGTCAGAAGTTAAAACAGAGTGACTTCTCAGTTGAAAATTGAAAGCCGTTATCCGAGCTTCAAGCAGAAAGGTTGTCCAAACACTGCTGGAGACGGCATTCCAAAAACGGCGTACGCTGAGAAGTACAAAAGATAGCAAAATCGTCTACGAATAAGCTAGTCGTGACCCCTCTGGGAACACATCACGATATAGGATTAATCGCTATAGCAAACAGTGACCCGCTTAGTACAGCCCCCTATGGAAATCCGTTCTCTTGAATAAAAGAATGCGAAAAAACGGGAGCCCACCTGTACTCGCAAATCCCTGTCTCTCATAATCTCCTGAATAAAAAGCGGTAAACACCCACGTATATTCTAATTGTGCAGGGACCGTAATATACCTCCTCACCAACATGTCATATAAGCTTTCTCGGTGCAAAGAATATTTATATTGTTTGACAGTTCTTGAGAAAGGCGTCCATGCTCTGCCTCGATAGCGAAACAAGGTGGTCAACCGCTTAACGACGTCCTCGAAAACCGCACTGGGTGTTAGTAAATTGTGGAATTCTAGCCACCACACCAACTGTTCATTGATCATGCGTTCTATCACCTTGCAAACAGTCCTGTTGAGGGAAATAGAATGGTAGCTGGAAGGAAGATGTCGTTCCTTTCCAGGTTTTAGAATAGGAATGACGGTGGCCTCCCGCAACTTGTCTGGAAAAGTGCGGTCAACGCAGACACGATTATAGACCTTGAGTAGGAAAGCCTTACGATTAGGAGGATATGCTGCAACATTTCGACGTGGATACCATTTTTTCTTGATGCAAACTATCGCGAATATGAAAGTGCATTGTCTAGCTCCGCCATGGTGAAAATGCGATTATAATCTTCAAGGTTTCCAGAACGAAAAGTGAATTTTTCGGATTCCACCTGAGCCCTTAATTGTAAGAAGCTCGGGGGAATAATTGAGATGAACACATGAGCGAACGCACTACCGAATATGTTTGCCACTTCAAATGTATTAACAGCAGCTCCAGCAGGTGTTTTGAGACCGGCGATAGGTATATGGGTCGATTTTCCGGCCACACGCCTCAGCTTATCTTATATAATAGAGGAAGGTGTATTTCGTTTAAAGCAAGCAACAAACTTGCTCCACGATTGCTTTTTGCTATCCTTAATAGCTTGCCAAGATTTGGCATGCATTCTCTTATACTGTATCAGGTTCTCCAGAGTAGAGCGACGCTGGAAAACCCTGAGAGCACGCCTACGAGCACGAATGGCATTTCGGTATTCATGGTTCACCAGGGAACTGGAAATCGACATGGTGGACCAGTTGACCGCGGGAGAGATTGCTCAGCAGCGCCAAGAATTGTTCTTATGAGGTGTTCGAGTAAGAAAATTAGAGTCTTGCTCGTTGGAGGTAAAAATGGACAAACGGAAAAAAGGATCCAGTTGCCTCACTCTAAACACCATCTAGGCATACATGTGGAACATACGTGTTGTGTTAAGAGACTTATAAGAATGGAAAAGGGGTCACTGGAGAGCAAGTCAAACATGATACTCCAGAGGAAACTAATTGCTAAGTGTTGAGAACAAAACGCAATATCGAGGTGAGAAAAACTGTGAAAGCCATCAGATAAAAATATAGCGTCTCCAATGTTTAGAAGGGCTATGTTATTGTGGTACAAAAAGAGGTATTAACTTACCTCTCGCACAAACCCGAGAGGAGCCCCAAAGCGGGTGGTGGCATTCACGTCCCCCACCAACAGAAATGGTGTTGGTAACTGGAAGACGATGTCTTCTAACTCGGTCCGCGAGAGGTCATTAGAAGGAGGCGGATACATACTAAAAATGGTAAAGCTGGCCGAGGGCAGCGTAATCCTTACAGCAACTGACTGGAGCTCAGACTGTAAGGAGACGAAACCAGCTTAAATATAATCTTTGATGAACATCTTAGTGCCCTCATGTGTTGTAAGACTTTCTTCCGGTAATAACTGAAACTGCTTAGAAGAATAGTTCTTAAATGTCACATTACCTTGTGGTCCGAGGTATGTGTCTTGGAGGCAGACAACTAAAGTTTGGTGCGCATTGAGCAATTGTTTAGCTGTGCTCGATGTGGTCGAATGTTGCATATGTTCCAGTGTAGGATAGCCATGGTCTCTGTGATGCAATATGCTGTAAATAGAAAGATATTTCTGCATTCTGGCAGGTACTGATCGGTTTAATTTATTCTTTTTAGCCTTTGAAATAACATTTTTTTTCAGGAGTACAAACCCGCTGCTTACGCATTGTCCCTCTGTCAGAGAGGTAAGAATCCTTCTGCTCTATCTCCTCCATATGGGAGGATTCCTTACCAATAAAAAAGTTAGGTACGAGGTCCTCGAAACGATTTTGGGTACTGATCGGCGAAGATGAACGTCGACGATCGGAGCTCCTCCCAGAAGATTTTTCAGAAGAGGATCTACGTGGAGAATGACGTGTCTTTTTACTACCCTTCGGTGTTTTGGGTGCAGCTGTTTCATGTTCTTTAAGGGAGTCAGTCCAAGCATAGATTGTCTTTCAATGCTTTGCTGGTACAAAATACGGTACGGTTTTGCCGGCCTAATTGCCAGAGGTCAATGGTTGGGGTGACAATTGGTCTCGAATGTGCTTCACATTGGCGGAGTAGTAGTAGTATTATGGCTTTAGAGCGCACAACTGCATAGGTTATTAGCGCCCTAGGGTAATTAAAGGAGCTAAAAGTTAAAAGGCATAAAAACCACTAAAACAGGAGTACCACACAAGGGTTAAAATCAGGGAAAGCATAAAAAGGCTACCAAAGCCAGATTAAAAACGAGACACTAAAAACATTAGTCGGTAAAAACTAAAACCCAGAGATAAAATTAAACTCTACTGTACATCCCGGAGCGGCGGAGAAAATTAAAAAGTCCGTCACAATATACAGGGATGTCGCCCAGAAGGCTGGGGATGTCAGTAGGAAGACACAGGGATGCACGCAGAACAGTATAAAGGTGGCACTCGAATAAAAGATGACGCACCGTCAATGGCTCGTTACAAGAAGCACATTGAGGTGCGGGTTCCCCACGTAAAAGATGCTCGTGGCTAAAACGGCAATGCCCGATACGCAGTGGCGCTAAAACCACCTCATCGCGGCGACAGGCACGCGAGAAGCCGCACCTACAAATCACTAATATAACTCAACTAAGTGATATACATACCAACTGTATTCAAGTTAATTATGAGGATGGGGAGTTTATTTTATCTAATCATTATTTTCAATTCAGTGAACCCATAGGCTTGTATTTAGAGAGAATAGCCAAAACAAACAGAATTTTTAGTGACAAAGAAATTATTTATACCATGGACGCCAATACGAAATCCAATTGTTGGAGGAGGAAATTGGAGAACTGAACCTAGTTATACACAACACCGTTAACAGTCCAACAACTTTCGAAAATAGTGCGAGGGCTAACTCCAATATTAATTTAACTCTCGGAAACTGTAAAACGCTCAACAAGATTGTAAATTAGAAATTTGATCAGGATTTGACTACGAGTGACCATAGACTAATTTACTTTGATTACGTACCAAGCTACAACCTTCAAACTAGGATCAAGACGGAAATTTAACTTAACTATAAACAAGCAAACTTGGAAATAATCAGAGAAAATTTTGATATATGCGCACTCGACTATAAAGGAGAAAATTTAAATTACGAAGTGGAAAAACTAGACGATAAAATTAAATGGACGCTTAATACTTCAATACCAAAAATAAAATATAAAAAATATACGGATAATGTTTGGACCGATGAGTTAACCAAATTAAGGAGAAAAATGCGTAAAACAAGGAGAATCTATCAGAGAACCATTGTCGCACAAGAAAGGGAGCGCAACATAAACATTTATAGAAGAGCTAAAGAGAAATTTAAAATTACTTTAAAAAACACAAGGGAGAAATCATGGAATAATTTTGTTGCATTCGGACTAAGTAAAAACATTTGGGGCTTACCATACAAAATTCTAATGGAAAAAATAAAAAAATAAAAAAAACAGAGACGTTGAATACATTATGGAAGGAGGATGGCAACATAACTAATCATTGGGAGGAATCCGTGAACGAACTTATATTCAGGCGGTTACCAAACGATAAAGAAGAGGACGCAACAACATTAACAGAGAATTAAGAAATAAGCTCAATCAGACTTATAACAACGAAGGCATAATTTATCCGTTTTATCAATCAGAAATTAAACTAATAACTCAAAATTTAAAAGCTAAAATAGCTCTTGGCCCAGACGGGATTAAAAATGAAACCTTATCAGCACTGGAAAATAGCTTAACCCCATTTTTATGTACATTATACAATGACTGCATCGGGAGAGGAAACTTTCCAGACCGGTGGAAAGAAGCCAAACTTATTATTTTAAAAAAGAGTCAGGATAAGGACCCAAGTGATCCTATGTCATACAGACCAATTTTGTTATTGAAAGGTACCCTAAAGAGAAATCCAATAATAAGAATTTTAGGCAATAGTATAAAATAGTCTGATTATGGGATATTTAGGAATATAATTAGACGAAAAAAGACATTTTAAGCACCATGTGAATTTCGTAAGATTTAAAGCTGAAAAGATTCTAATGAAATTATCTGGAGTTGTTCAGTCCAAATTTAAAATATCACTATGGACCATCAGCTGCTATTATACCTGCATTTTCGCATCCATTATAAATTATAGTGCTGGTGCATGGGCGGACAAAGCGAAGAAAAGTTCAATTAAATTATTACTTAGAAGATCTCAAAGAAAAGTTTTACTACGTTTTACAGGTACGACGTCCACTACCCCAACATTGGCTCTGTTAATTATAACAGGCATTTGGCCAATTGATGTAATACTTCGTATGAGAAGAGCTTGTTATTGGTTAAAGAAGCAAAATAATATTGAAATACAACAAATTGTTGGTTACAACTGTCCAGTTAAATTAGATATTAAGAACACATTAATACAAGAATGGCAAAAGAAATAGGAAGAGACTGAAACAGGCGGAAGAACGTTTTTCATTTTAACAGCATTAAAGAACGGCTAAAAATAAAGCATATAAATGCCTCATTCACTATTTATTTTGTCATGGTCCATACATATTATACTTACTGGAAGAAAATAAATGAAATACTTAATGAAAATTGCGAAATTTGTAATGTTCCGGGAACTCCGGAACATGTATGGTTTGAATGTAGTAAAAGCTCACAAGAGTTACGGGAAGAAAGAGAGGCACTTAGAGGTTGTTATATAAACGAAATTTTACGAAATAAAGATTTATACACCCATTTGGAACTATTAGCAAATAAAGTAAGTAATAAGGGTTGGGAGGAAATGATTATTCCAATAGATAAGAGAAATGTTCAATTGAATTTAGAGAGATTACAACAAATGAGGTTAAGAACCCAGAAATATTTTACATGTAGCCGATTTAGATGTAATAAATACTCTTGAAGAGTATAGTTAATTATTAGCGGAGAGAGGGGAATTGGATGGCGTGCAGGGAGATATTTAGCGGCCCCTGCAACACCCAAGAGGAAAAGACATTGAAATGAGAATAATAATTAATAACAACAAGCGTACCTATTATTGCATATAATTCGAGGAGGAGAAGAAGAAATAGAGAACAGGTAAATGGAAATTTGGGGAAAGCGGCGATGAAGCAGAAGACGATTTATATGCGCTAGAGGATGTAGGTTAGATGAAGGTGGCGTTACTGGGAAGAAGACAGAAGATGCAGTATTTGGGACGAAGTATGAAATGGGGAACTGAGATGAAGTGAGAAGGTGGGGTTCAATGGAAGAAGTGAGAAAATGGGGGACTGGGACGAAGTGAGATGATGGGGTTCCCAGGAAGAAGCGAGAAAAGGGGGGACTGTGATGAAGTGAGAAGATGGGGTTCCTGGGAATAAGTGAGAAAATTGGGTTTAGGGGTGAAGTGAGAAGATGGAATTAAGTGGGATATGAGACGAATAGTGTAGAAAGTACAGTATTAAAATTAGCTACCAAATAATGACACATAAATTTCTATAGGAGTGTAGTGAAATTAAAAGTTACAGTTATAGAAGAACACAATAAGTGACTTTTTCAGAATTCTGATGAATATTGAATGTTGATAATTAAAAGATGGGACTAAAAATAGTATTGGTTACCAATACTTATGCCACCGGTTACCGGAGGCATTAGGTAGGGTAGTGTAGTTGAATATTAACATATAATATATAACTGCACACCAGTTATTTTAATTACGGGATACCAGCAATTTAAAATTATTAGATTTAAATTTTAAGTGTTTAAATTAAGCCCTAAATTTGAATTAAATTTAAATATTTTAAAAGGTTTTAATTGAATTATAGATTTTAAATTATAACTTTGAGTTTTGGATTTAATGTAGATTTAAATATAATATAAATTTATATTGAATATGTATGGTTTTGAAATGTTTAAATAATATAATCATTTAATTTTAAACTTGTGGAATTTTGATATAATGGAAGTAATTATAATATTAAGTTTTAGAGAATTTAAATAAATACAAATATAAACTTAAAAGTAGTTATAAGTTGGTATTGTAAACTTTTTGAAGTAATATCTTTTTATTTTAAATTTTATAAATAAAACAGCAGTTATATGTATACAATTTTAAGTAATAACATAAGAACACTAAGAGTGATATAATTAAATTACTTAATAGAATAGTTATTGAAATAATATAATGTTTTTTAAAATAAAATATGTTTATAGTATACATAAATAATACAAAATAAATTTTAATAACTGGTAATAGCAATAGTAAAATTATATGTTCAAACTAAATACAAATTATTAATATATATTAAAAATACGAAATTATAATAATATTAATGAAATTGAAATCGTATTAATTAAATGTTACCACACAGTCTAATTGACAATAATTATTATTTTAATTAGTATTTTTAAAAATTTTAGGCTAAGTTAGGTTAAGTTTATGTTTGTAAATTTAAATTGTATGATGAAATTTGTAATTGGTATAAGTAGTAGTAAATGTATAAGGTTTGGGATATTTTACCCTGGTTTAAGTAATTAGTTATCAGGGTTTAATATACAGATTTTATTTTATTTTTTATCCCTTCGTGGGATTCGTCGCCACATATTGCACATGTAGATCAACCAGAACAAAATTCGCTGGTATGCCCAAACCACTGTCACTTGTAACATTGTAAGCGATTGGCAATATAGGGCCCAACCCCGATGGCTTCGTAGGCCACCTTAATCCTTTGAGGGAGATCTACCCCCATAGGCCTGCTACGGTAGGTACTGTTTTGGCGCACCCGGGGGCCCGAGCCAACTTTGACTACCTCAGTGGGCAACCTCCCAGTGTTGAGGGAGTCACCAGGTCAAAATGCCCATCAATGTGTAGGCCGTGCGTTGAGAACTGTGACGGTGAAAAGGATAATCCTGGTTGGTTGAGGGATACGTACCTGAGCTAGGGCTTCTGTCTTTCAGCAACTGGGACGGTGCGCAGCCTAATACACCCCTTTGGTTTCTGCTTCGCCTAAACGGGAGGCTAGGGACTAACCCACCCCTAGTCAATCGGCAAGGACTAGGTATTACACCGAACTCCATGGCGAATGGAACGGCGAGTTGCTATATCCCCTGTATAGCCCTGTCACCCTAGTAGGTTGACCCCTCGTCGGGCTCCGTGGAGGGTGAGAAGCACTGGGGTATGAAATTTATCACCATTTAATGGCAACCAAAACCAAAAAAAAAAAAAAATAATGTGCAGAAAAGGAATGTCCAGGGCTCCTCGCAACTTGGAATACATAGGACGGAGGAAGACAAGAAATTTACATCGGTTAGCTCATTTACGATCCAAAAAGGCGTTGATGAGATAGCTGGTCCAGTGAAGTCCTATTTGCGCTCCCGTAATGGGACGCTCCTGGTTGAATCCGTATCAGCATCCCAGGTAGCGAAATCATTGCGCGCAAGTAAGTTAGGCAGGTACCCTGTGAAGATCGCTATGCAGAAGACCTTGAACTCCTCGTGCGGGGTTGTCAATACCCGCGCATTGTATGGTTAGTCCAATGAGCAGATTCAGCAGGAGGTAGCAGCGCAAAGCGTACCTCTGTGTAATGGGTTCTGTAGGGAGTTAATGGTGGATTTTCGCCTGTTCCTTACCTTTGATCGGGAGATCTCCCTCAAGGTATTAAGGATACATACCCATCGAGACCGTTGCGCTGCTACAAGTGTCAACGCTTTGGACACACTAGCGAATTTTGTAGTGGTTGGCTTAAATATGCCAACTGTGGAGATTTCACGCACCATGGAAGTTGCACATTGACTCCCTGTTGTATTAACTGCGGCGGTGAGCATCAATCTAGTTTCCGCGACTGTCCCCGTTTTGGAGAGGAGAGAGGGATCAAGGAGATCCGGATGAGGGAGAAGGTGTCGTTCTCGGAACCCGAAATCTCCTGCGCATCCCCCAACCCTCCGTCCCACGGTCTGGTACTTACAGCTCTGTTGTAGCTAAGCCAGTACCTAAGCAGAAAATCGCAACGTAGACCTACGATAACAACGGGGCCACAATTCCGGAAAAGACTCTCCTAGCCAGAACACTATCAAGGCCCACAGCGTCCACGTCTACGTCGAGGTCACCAGCTGCCTCTTTCACCTTTGTATGGCCTATTCTTGAGAAAGTGTAATCCAGACCTTCGACCTCAGGCAGTAAGTAAGCCGGAACTTTCGAGGATTCTGCACCAGCGAAAGCCTTTAAAATATGTCAGGACTGACTTTCTGAAAGAGAATTTAAAGTCCCCTCTCAAAAATCTAAGGGAAGAAAAAGTCCCCTTCTCCTGTGCGTAGATCCTCTCTTGAGGAATCTTCTGGGGAGAGAACTGGCCGGCGACCACCTTCTTCGCCGATCAGCACTTCTAATCGGTTTGAGGTTCTCGAACCGAAATACTGTATTCAAAAGGGAACCTCCCTCGTGGAGGAGATGGACCAGGAGGATTTTGCCCTCATTGCCAGACGGCCATGCGTAAGCGTCAGGACCGTACTCCTAAGCAAAATGTTAGTGTGGCAGCCAAGAAGAATAAACTCAACCGACAGCACAGCGAATATGCAGAAACGACTTTCCATTTAAATCTTATCCCATACCATAGACCATGGATATCCTAGAGTGGAACACACTCGGCATTAGACCACGTCGACCAGAGCTGGACTTGTTGCTCACCTTTCGCTGAATCTGTACCCATTTAATGTGACATACAGTCCATTACTGTATGGTTTAAGCTATCTTCCATTAGCTTCACCATTTACAGAAAGTATGTAGTTCTATCTGATGGTCCGGTGTAAGTGTGGAGTGTGTATGGATTCCTGGTCGCGTTGGCCTATCGGATAATTAACTGGCGGATTTGGCAGATAAGACGGCAGATAAGACCTTGATCCCCCTAATGACTTCGACGGACTTCCTACTTGTTATGCGGAAGGTAGAGCTTTCGTGCTGGTATGGCGAGTGGTCCTCTCTCCGCATGAACAAGCTCAGGGAAGTTAAGGATCTCGTTGTAAATTGGGTAACCTCCTCTGATATATCTCGACGGGAGGAGGTGATATTGGCTCTTTTGCGGATCGGTCACTGTAGTTTTACACATAGTCACATTGTCAGTAAAGAACAGGCTCCTATCTGCCCGCTCTGTGGAGTGACATTGTCTGTGCGGCATGAGCTATTAGAGTGCCTTGCTCTAACAGCCTGTCGTTTATCTTTGCAGCTGGCGGCCTCCATTGACGAGGTTCTTGCTGATGACCACAGAGCCGTAGAGAAGGTTTTACGTTTTTTATCTCATGTGACTTTCCTAATGAGGATCTAGATTTTATTTTTTTATCCAGAGAGCTTTTAATGGAGCGGCATTTCTTGTACTTTAAATGTTTTCTCCGTGGTTCTTTTAATCCAGGTTTTTAGTTATCGCCGCGTTTGCTCCATTTTTTTTATTCAGTTCTGGATTTATCAGTGGCTCACGCCATCAGTTTTATTCCCTGGATTTTTTAACCTACCCTTTTCTTTTACCGTTTTGAGTTTACATGGTTTTTAGCTGTGGTGTATTTTCCTGACATTGTTTTTATAAGGGCGCTAATGGCAATTGCAGTCAAGCACCCTTAAACACCAATCATCATCATCCATCTGATGGCCTCTCGCGCACTGATTTAGAAGACTTAGTCTCCCAGTTACCAACACCTGATTTGTTGGTAGGGGATCTAAATGCCCACCACCCGCTTTAGAGCTCCCATAGGGCTTATGCGAGAGGTAAACTACTCGCCGATTTCTTGGCTCATATTAATCTTTCTCTCCTGAATACCGAAGAGTCTACCTTTCTTTCTGAGGCCTTTTATAGTTTTTCACACATCGAAATACTCGCCTGTTCTATACAGTTAGCAGTTTCCTTATACTGGAATGTCATCTCTGATGTATGCTCTAGTGACCACTGTCCGCACGTTGTGAATTTCCTAGCACATAATTTCTGTTCCACACTTTTACTTAGGTGGCGCCTAAATCACGCCACCTGGAACCTTTATTCCCGTGTCGCTGTTTTTCACTGCGTTGAGCACGACCCAGCTGATTGCTTAGTTGAACACCTCACAGCCACCAAACATTCTGCTGCTCAGCAATCTATTCCACGATTGACTGGCCATGCTCGTCGTTTTCCTGTCCATGTTGGACAGAAGAATGCCACACGATGTGCTCGCAGACGTACTCTTCGGGTTTTCCAGTGTCGCCCTACACCGGATAACCCGGTACAATATAAAAAAACTGCATACAAAATCTAGACAAGTTATAAAGGATAGCATGAAGACACCGTGGAGCAAATTTGTAGCATCTTATAATCGACACACCTTCCTCTGTCGTATTGGATAAGTTCAGACGTGTAGCCGACAAAGCGACCCATATGCCCATATCGGGTCTGGAAATAACCACAGATAGTGTAGTTGATCCGTTTAACGTGGCTAACTCTCTTGGCAGTGTTTTCGCTCACGTGTCCAGATGTGACCACTATCCGCCTGAGTTTCTTCCAGTTAAGACTCAGGTGGAATCTCAAGGTTTCGCCTTCCGTTCTCGAAACCTTGAACACTGCAATTGCCTTTTCACCACGGCGGAGCTAGAACACGCTTTTTCATCTTCGCGAAACTCTACACCCGGTCGAATTGGCATCCACGTCAAAAAGTTGCAACATCTCTCTCCTGACGGTAAGGCTTTCCGACTTCTGGTCTACAATCGTGTCTGGGTTGACGCCAATTTTCCAGAGAAGTGGCGGGAGGCCACCGTCATTCCAGTTTTGAAACCTGGAAAGGAGCATCAAATTCCTTCCAGATACCGTCCTGTTTCCCGCAGCGGTTGCATACGAAAGGTGATGGAACGCCTGATCAATGAACGGTTGGTTTGGTGGCTGGAATCCCTCAATCTTCTAACCAACGTCCAATGTGGTTTTCGAAGAAGTCGTTCAGCAATTGATCAGCTTGTCTCGTAATCAACTCAGATTTCTGACGGGTTTCTGTAGAACAGCCCAACAGTTGGGAGGTCTATGATTCGTGTTGGCGAGTGGGAATATTAGGTTCCCTCCACAGCTAAAATATTCGAGGACGCCGTCTATTCTTTTTCAGAAGTTTATGCAGCACCGTGTTTTCTGAGTACGGTTGGCTTGGTATTTTCTAACCTTTTTAGTCAAAAGAACGCAGAGCAGCAGGACTCGGTACTAAGCGTCACGCTGTTTGCAATAGCAATTTAGTCCATATCTCAATGTGTTCCTCCAGGTGTCTCGTCCTGTTTATTCGTGGACGAATTTGGGTTAACTCTACTTCTCAGCGTACACCGTTTTTGGAACGGCGTTTCCAGTGGTCCTTGGACAATCTCTATGAATGGAGCTCGAGAAACGACTTTCGTTTCTCCGCTGAGAGGACGGACTGTGATAATAAATGGCACCGTAAGTGGCGAAGGGCACCTAATCTTCAGCTTAGGCCAAATATACTTTGCTTTGCAGATGTGGTGATGATGATGATGATAATGGTGTTTAAGGTCGCTCAACTGCCAGTGTCATTAGCGCCCTTATGATTAAAACTTGGCAATAGACTAAGAAAATACCATGGCAAAAAAGTAAACGCAAGTAAAAGAGCTAAAAGAGTTGAAACAGAAGTAACAGAACTGTCCAGCCCTCTAACCAGAGCTGGATATAAAACTCCATCTAAAACCAACACATTAAAACCAAAGGAGTTAAAAAAAACTGCTATCACACTAAAACTTCAAGGTAAAAGAAACTTTTGCTAAAAATTTTAAAATCCTGTCCACTGCTCTTGGGTCATCTGGCAGGACCTCAGCAAGAGAGGCCGGCATGCCCATAGAGACCGAATGTGTGCCAGGTGACCACACTCCAGCAACACATGACGAACTGTCTGTGCCTCCCCACAGAGCGCACAGACAGGAGCAGGTTCACGTTTAAAAAGGTAACTGTGAGTAAAAATACAGTGGCCAATTCTTAGCCGAGCTAGTACTATCTCTTCCCGGCAGAATTGACGAGAGGAGGTTACCCAGTTGACAGGGAGGTCCTTCACCTCTCGCAGCTTATTACCACGGAGAGCCGACCACTCCGCATGCCAAGTCGAAAAAACGGCTCTCCGTACAGCCACTCTAAAATCTTCTGCTGTAGAATGGGTAATCGTAACACTGGGCGATGTGGCTGCCGATTTCGCTGCCAAACCCGCCGTGTCATCTGGCAAGCCAACGTGTCCAGGAATCCATGCGCACTCCACATTAAAACCAGAAGCGTGCAAAATGTGGAGAACGTCGTGGATGCGCTGCACCAAAGGATAGTAATTGTACAGCTCACGAATGCTCTTAAGGGCACTAAGGGAATCACTAAGAATAATTCAGTCAGCTGATTTTCGACGCCGAATATACAGAAGGGCTTGATAAATAGCATATAGCTCGGCAGAATTTATAGATGTGCTACTAGGCAAACCGTGAGTAGAAGTTGCGGTGCCAGTGACAAAGGCACATCCAACACCGTCGGGACTCTTACTACCATCGGTGTAGATACAAGTATGGCCACTGTATTTGCATAAAAATTCTAAAAAAACAACCACGAATACTATCAAGAGGCGTAAGAGATTTCCCGTAAAGCGTCATCCCGAGATCGACATGGGAGGTAGCGCGTAACCAATGGGGGTATATACTCTCTCCCTTGGATAACAGCCGAGGAATGTCAACATGGTGCTGGCGTAGAAGCTCACGGAAACGAAAACCTGCTGGCCTGGGGCTCAGAGAGCGGAGGCAGTATCGCTCGTGCAGCTCAGGGGAGAAAAACGCGTGATAAGTTGGATGCCCAGGCATACACTTCAGCCCACAGCCATAATTAGCAAGCAGGACATCACGCCGACATCGCAAAGGAGGTTCTCCCGATTCGGCGTAGAGGCTAACAACTGGGCTCGTTGGAAAAGCTCCAACGGCCACACGGATGCCCTGATTATGGACTGTGTCTAACCTTCTGAGCACTGAAGGTCGGGCTGAGGAATGCACAATGCTGCCATAGTCCAACTTCGAACGAATCACAACACGATAAAGACGGAGCAATGCCGTCCGATCCGCACCCCAAGATTTGCCACTTAGTATCCGTAAAAGATTTAGAGAACGGTCACATCGTGCTTTAAGCTGTGCTATATGTGGTGCCCAACAAAGTTTCCGATCGAAAATCAAACCATGGAATCTCGCCTCATCTGCGAAAGGAAGTAAATCTGGCCTGAGTCGAAGAGATGGCGGCATTTGCCACCTACGGCGCCAGAAGTTAACGCAGACTGTCTTCTCAGCGGAGAAACGAAAACCGTGTTTCGAGTTCCAAGCATAGAGATTGTCCAAACACCGCTGGAACGGCGTTCCAAAAACGGTGTACGCTGAGAAGTACAGAAGATGGCAAAATCGTCCACAAATAAACAGGAAGAGACACCTGGAGGCACACATAGTGATATGGAATTTAACGCAATAGCAAATAGCGTCACGCTGAATACCGAGCTCTGCGGCACTCCGTTCTCTTGAATAAAGTGGTTAGAAAAAACCGAACCGACCCTCACTCGAAAAATGCGGTCCCGCATAAACTCCTGAATGACCAACGGTAGGCGTCCACGTATGTTCCAGTTGTGGAGAGAACGCAATATTCCCGCCCGCCAACACGTGTCGTAGGCCTTCTCGAGGTCAAAAAATATCCCAACTGTAGCGCTGTTCTTAAGAAACCCGTCCATAATCTGAGTTGACAGAGAGACAAGGTGGTCAGTTGTTGAACGTCGTCGTCTAAAGCCACACTGGATGTTCGTCAGAAGATTGTGGGATTCCAGCCATCACACCAACCGTCCATTGATCATGCGTTCCATTAACTTGCACATGCAACTGGTGAGGGAAATAGGACGGTAACTGGAAGGAAGATGGCGGTCCTTTCCAGGTTTAAGAATGGGTATGATGGTGGCCTCCCGCCACTTGTCTGGAAAAATGCCATCAACCCAGACACGATTATAGACCTCGAGTAGGAAAGCTTTGCCATCAGGAGAGAGATGTTGCAACATTTGGACGTGGATACCATCTGGTCCTGGTGCTGAGTGTCGTGAAGAGGAGAGTGCATTGTCTGGCTCTGCCAGTGTGAAAAGGCGATTTTAATCCTCAAGGTTGCCAGAAAGAAACGAGAATCCTTGAGATTCCACCTGAGTCTTAACTGTAAGAAACTCAGGGGAATAATTGCCTGAGCTAGACACCTGAGCGAATGCACTGCCTAAAGTATTCGCCACGTCAAATGTATCAACACCAGCTCCGGTAGGTGTTTTGAGACCGGCGATGGGCATATAATTCGGTTTCCCAGCCACACGTCTTAACTTATCCCATACGACAGAGGAAGGTGTATGTCGATTAGAAGAATCTACGAATTTATTCCATGACATCTTTTTGCTATCCTTAATAACTCGCCTAGAATGTGCACGCATCCGTTTATGGTATATCAGGTTATCGAGTGTAGCAGCACGCTGGAAAACTCGTAGACCTCGTCTGCGAGCGCGAATAGCATGCCGACAGGCATCGGTCCAACAAGGTACCGGAAATCGATGGCTGTAGCCAGTAAGACGCGGAATGGATTGATCAGCAGCAGAAAGAATGGTCCCTGTGAGATGTTCGACCAAGTGGTTCACAGAGTCGTGCTCTTCGTAGCTAAATTCAGCCAAATTGGAGTACAGTTCCAAGTTGGCGTGGTCTAGGCGCCAACTAGGTAAACGGGTGGAACATACAACGGGTGTCAAATCACTAATACGACAAGGAAAGTGGTCACTAGAATACAAATCCGAGATGATATTCCAGCATAACGTGACTGCTAGCTGAGGGGAACAAATTGCAATGTCAATGTGTGAAAAACTATGAAAGGCGTGAGAAAGAAAGGTGCGCTCTCCGGTGTTCAAGAGAGCAAGATTCTGACTATCCAAGAAGTCTTTAAGTAGCGTACCTCTCGCACAAGCCCGAGGAGAGCCCCAAAGAGGGTGATGGGCATTCACGTCGCCTACCAATAAAAAGGGTGGTGGCAACTGCGAAATGAGGTGTTCTAAGTCGCTGTGCGAGAGGTCCGCAGATGGAGGCAAATAAGATACTGCAAATGGTGAATAAAGCGGAGGGTAGCTTAATGCTGACAGCAACGGACTGGATTGCAGATTGTATGGGTACGGAGTTGGCAAAAATATCATCTCGAATAAGCATCATAGTGCTCCCATGTGCCGGGACACCGTCCTTCGGGGATAAATCACATCGTACGGAGGAGTACTGCCTGATGGTAACGGTGTCCTATGGACCGAGCTTCGTCTCTTGTATGCATACAACCAAGGGTTCATGCTGGGAGTCAAGCTCTGGTCGATGTGGTCGAATTCCGCGTATGTTCCAATGGAGGATAGCCATTGAGTATATTATGGGATAAGTTTCAGATCGAAAGACGCTTCTGCAGATTGGGATTAGCTGGTCGGTTCAATTTGTTCTTCTTAGGCGTTGGGCTAGTACCATTTTCAGGAGCACGATCCTGCCGTTTCCGCACTGTCCCTCTGGCAGTGGCGGCAGAATCCTCCTGGTCCATCTCCACAAGGGAGGTCCCTTTTTCAAGACCAAATTTCAGTCCCAGAATTTCGAACCGATTGGATGTGCTGATCGGCGAAGACGGCCGTCAGAGGAGGATACACGTGGGGAGTTGCGTGTATTTTTCTTACCCTTAGATGACTTGGTACATTCTCTTTCAAGATGTCTTGTTGTACATACTTGGTCTTAAACTGTTTTCCGGGGCAGAAGACGTCGTGAATTTACCAGCTTTAGTTCCCGAGGTCGAGGCTTACGGACACAATTGTGCAGGACTATTCTGTAAGCTGGCGGATTTGGCAGATTTTAATACCGACTTGGGTGTAGGTGTCGAAGGCTTTGGCAGCGCTTGGGCTAAAATAACATTTTCCGCAATAGTAGCCCCGTCCATACCGCCGGTCTGTGTTGCGATTTCCCGACTCGGTACCGGTTTAGCTGCAACTGAGCTATAGGTACCGGACCTCGGGGCAGAGGGTTGGCGGAGTCACAGGAGCTTCCGGGGTTCTAAGAAGGACACCTTCTCTTTCACCCGTATCTCCTGGATCGCTCGTTCCTCTGCAAAACGAGGGCAGTCTCAGGAACTAGATGGGTGTTCCCCGATACAGTTCACACACGATGGAGCTGAAGCACAAGCCCCATCGTGGGAGATGTCACCGCAGTGGACGCAGATGGACTTGCCGGTACACAACTCACTAGTGTGACTAAAACGTTGGCATTTAAAGCATCTCAGCGGATTGGGTATATAAGACCTAACTTCGATGGCTTCATACCCTGCCCTAATCTTTTGAGGGAGGTCAACCCCATCAAAAGTAAGAAACAGGGTACGAGTAGGCAGGAATTCACCGTTGATCTTACGTTGTACCCGATAAACAGATGCGACACCCTGAGTCGCAAGATTTTCTTGGATCTCCTCAATGGACAAACCGTCCAACGAGCGGGTTGTTACTACACCGCGTGAGGAGTTCAGCGACTTGTGCACCTCGACTTTACTGGATAGCTGGCTAACATGGTGGCTTTTAGTATCCTTGCAGCTAGCGAGGCGGAGTTGGCTTCGACAAGAAGTGTACCATTGCGAGCTCGAACGCAGGATTTAACCGGACCAGCTATGGCATCGAGACCCTTTTGGATAGTAAAAGGGCTCACCTTAAGGAAAACTTCTTACCTTCCTCTGTCCTATGAATAACCAAGTAGCGAGGACCACATGACTCGACTACTTCCTTTCCAAAGTCTTTATTTGAAATCAGGGGTTTAAGTTTTGGTGCCATAAAAAATGGTATAAATTCATCCCCCAGTGCTCCCCACCCACCACGGAGCCCAACAAGGGGTCACCCCACTGGGGTGACAGGGCTACACAGGGGATATAGCAGGCTCGCCGTTCCACTCACCCTGGAGTTCGGTGTAATACCTAGTCCTGGCCGATTGACTAGGAGTGGGTTAGTCCCTAGCCTCCCGTTTAGGCAAAGCAGAAACCAAATTGGTGCATTAAGTTGCGCACCCTCCGTAGTTACTGAAAGACAGAAGCCCAGGCTCAGTACGCAACCCTCAATCAAACCAGTATATTCCTTTTCACCGACAGCAGATGTGGTGAGATTTCTGGGTTTGGTATTCTGTTGGAAACTCTGCTGGTCACAACATAGAGCACAACTTAAGGCGCGGTGTGAGCGTTGTCTACTATTTTACGGATATTAAGTGGCAAATCAAGGGGAGCATATCGGAGAGTATTGCTGCGTCTTTATCGTGTAGTGATCCGATCCAAGTTGAACTATGGAGGATTATTTATTTTTCGGCACGACCATCTGCACTGATAAGAGTTAGATGCTGTCCACAATAAGGGCATCCGTGTGGCTGTCGGAACCTTTCTAAATAGCCCAGTTGTGAGCCTGTACGCCGAATCGGCGGAACCGCCCCTTCGATTTCGGCGTAATATCCTCCTGGCAAACTATAGTAGAGGACTTAAGGGCATGCCTACGCATACAACGTCTCTCCTTTTTCATTCTACTGAGCTAGGCGGCCGTTACTGCCACCTAACACTCAGTCCAAAGCCTGCAGGTTTTCGTTTTATAGAGCTTCTTCGGGATTACGATATAGTAATAGCTAGCATGTTTCCCAAGAGAGAAAGAGGGTGCACCCACCTTGGTTGCGTGCTGTCTCTCACGTCGATCTACGGATGTTGGCGTTCGGGAAGTCTATGATGCCTTCCATTAGTATCCGTACTTTTTTTCTTTCTTTTAGAATTTTTAACCCCTTACAATGACCGAAGTTGTATATACACCGAGGGCAGTAAGTGTACCGACGGTGTTGGATGTGTGTTTGTGACTGACCGAACCACATTCCTTGGGTTTACGTAGTCACACATCTGTTATACTGCTGAGCTGTATGCTATTTATCGAGCTGTTCACTACGTTTGCCGTCGAAAATTGGGTGACTGCCTTATTCTGAGTGATTCGCTTAGCGTACTTCAGAACGTTCATTAGCTTTACTGCTTCCATCCTTTAGTGCAACACATTCAGGATGCCGTCCATATTTTGCACGCTTCTGGTGTTAATGTCCATCTTGCATGGCTTCCTGGACACCTTGGGTTGTAAGGTAATGCACTAGCGGTTGCGGCGGTAAAGTCGGCAATCACGGAGCCCAGTGTCACAATTAGTTGTTCAACAGCCGAAGATTTGAGACTTGTTTTGTGGAGAGCGGTTTTTTTGTGCTAGCATGCACAGTGGTATACTCACCGCAACAACAAGCTAAGGGCAGTAAAGGATGATACGGTACACTGGTCAACTTTCTCACGGTCTTCTCGTCGTGAGGAAGTGCTTTTGGCTCGTCGCCCTATCCGTCACTGTTTTTTCCACATTACTACCTGTTCAAAAGAGATCCTGCTCCTATCTGTCCTCAGTGTGGCAAAGGATTGACCATCCGCCATGTACTGGTAGAGTGCTCTCCTCTAGCCCGATTAGGACCCATTCTGCGACTGCCGGCCAGTACTAAAGAGATGTCGGACTATGCCGGGGATCAGGTTTTGAAGTTTTTATCATCACTGTCTTTTGAGATCTTTATCCAGTTTTATTTCAACTTTCAATGGGCTTGCACTTTCCTGGAATGCTAGCTGCTGATTTTAACTATTTTAGCCTTGCAGAACTGGAGCCTGTGTTTTAATTATAGCTTTCAGCTTACTCGTTTTATAATAGTTTTTAGCCTCCCTATGCTTTATGCCATTGGTAGTATTGCTTGTCTTGCGTTTTATTTGTCATTTTATTTATTCTTCTCATTGTCTCTTATCCTTTTTATCGCCCTTTTATTTTGGTTTTGGCACCACCTGTCCTTCTAGGGCGCTTATAGCGTTTTAGTTGCGCGCCCCTAAGCTTTAACCATCATCACCCGATCAAAGGTAAGGAACATGTTGGCACAAAATCACCATTAGCCTTCCGCTGAAACCTATAAACGGATGTTACACCTTGTTCTGTCTATATCTTCTTGAAGCTTCTCATTGGACAAACCGTCCAATGCGCGGGTGGTGATAACGCCACGTGAGGGGATCAGGGTCTTGTGCTTTTCGACCTAAGCCGGGTAGCTGCCTAATAGTTTCGCCAGTTTCAGCGTCACTACCTGGGATGCTGAAATTGCCTCGACCAGGAGTGTTTCATTTCGGGCTCGTACACAAGATTTAACACGACCAGCAAATTTGAAAGGACCCTTCTGGATTGTGAAAGTGCTGACGGACGTAAAGATTCCTTCCTTCCTCTGTTCTGAATACAACAAAGAAGCGAAGACCGCTACGCTCGACTACTTCTTTTCCAATATCTTGGTTTTAGGTTTTGGGTATGCAATAACAATGGTATAAAATGTCATCCCCCAGTGCTCCCCCCACCACCACGGAGCCCAACGAGGAGTCAACCCGCTGGGATGACAGGGCTACAAAGGGGATATAGCGGGCTCGCCGTCCCACTCACCCTAGAGTTCAGTATAATGCCTAGTCCTGGGTGGTTGACTAGGGGTGGGTTAAAGTTTAGCCTCCCGTTTAGGTGAAGCATAACCCAAAGTGATGTATTAGATTGCGAGTCCTCCCCAGTTACCAAAAATCAGAAGCCCAGGCTCAGGTACGCAACCCTCAACCAACCTGGATATTCGTTTCCATAGACACGGGTCTCCACGCACGGCCTACACGTGGGTGGCATTTTGACCTACTGACCCCCTTCACCACTCAGAGGTTGCTCACTGAGGGAGTCAAGGTTGGCTCGGGACCCCGAGTGCGCCAAACCCGTACCTACCGTAGTAGGTGAACCACCCAGGAGGGTGATTCTCCACAGTTGGCAGTTTGCTTCCAATGGAATCTTCTCTCTGATTTACATTCTAGCGACCACTTTACTATTCTTATTAGTCTCTCCGCACAGGCTATATGTTCCGCTCCTTTACCTATATGGCGCTTCGATAGAGACAACTGGCACTTTTATTCCAGCTTGGCCGTTTTCAGCTATAACGAGCACGAATCCGTGAACTTTTTAGTCGAACACTTCACATAGACCATTCTTTCTGCTGCCGAGGTTTCTATTCCGCGATCAACTGAGCAACCCCGTCGCTTTCCTGTCCCCTGGTGGACTGATGACTCCGGAATACTATTCGCGCTCGCAGACCTGTCTTCAGTGTTTTCCAGCGTCGCCGTACGTGGGACAATCTCGTGTGTGTGTGTGTGTTGACGCCACCTTTCTAGAGAAGTTCCGGGAGGCCACAATAATTCCAATTTTGAAACCTGGAAAGAACCGTCCGCTTCCTTCCAGCTACCGTCCTATTTCCTTCACTAGTTGCGTGTACAAGGTGATGGAGCGTATGATAAATAGGCGGTTGGTATTGTGACTTGAAACTCACCACTCATTGACCAACACCCAATGCTGTTTTCGCCGACGTCGTTCTGCAGCGGGTCATCTTTTATCACTGTCGACACAGATAATGGATGTCTTAATAACTGTCACAAAGTTGGTATATTCTTTGAATTTGGGAAAGCCTATGATGCTCTTGCTGGGGAGTGATATTACGTTCCCTCCTCAACTGGCATATACGTGGACACCTACCGCTGTTTATTCAGGGATTTACTTTGAACCGCATTTTCCGAGTAAGAGTCGGCTCGGTTTTTTTAACCTTTTTATTCAAGAGAACAGTGTGCCACGGGGATCGATTCTGAGCGTATCTCTGTTTGCTATTGTGATTAGTGCTATGGCCAAATGTGTTCTCCCAGGGGTCTCGTCATGCATGATCTTAAATGACTTTGTTATGTTTTGTATTTATCAGCGTACGCCGTTTTTGGAACACCATCTCCAACGGTGCTTGGACAATCTCTATAATTGGGGCTTGTAAAACGGGTTTCGTTTTTTCGTGGAGAAGTCAGTCTCCGTTAAATTCTGGCGCCGTAGGTGGCGAATGCCACCGTCTCTTTCACTCAGGCCAGATCCGCTTCCATTCGCAGATGAGGCGAGCTTTCTTGGGTAGATTTTCGTTGGGACACTTTGCTGGTCACCTCACATAGCATAGCTTAAAGCGCAATGTAACTGTTCTCAGAATATTTTACGGATAATAAGTGGAAATTCTTGGGGAGTGGATCGGATAGCGTTGCTATTGTTTATTCTTCTGCACGACTATCTGTGCTGCGGAGATTAGACACAGCGCATAATCAGGGCATCCGTGTGGCTGTGGGAGCGTTTCCCACCAGCCCAGTTGTATGCCTCTATGCCGGACCGGCAGAACCCCTCTGCGATGTTGGTGTGATGTCCTGCTAGGTAATTATGGCTGTGGGCTTAGCAGCATGCCTTCGGATCCAAGGTTTACCCCTTTTTTCAATTCCGGTTTGGACGAACGATACGGAAACATGTCACTCAGTCCCAGGCCTGCAGGTTTCAGTTTCCGCGAGTTGCTTCGGAAACACGAAATCGCACTGCCAGGAATGTTTGCCTATGGAGAGTTGGAATACCCACAGTTACGTGCTATATCCCACGTAGTTTTCGGGATGCCAGTTTGCAAAAATCAGCGATACCTCTATCCAGTATTTGTACCTGTTTTTTTAGAATTTTTTGTATGTGCACCGACGGCAGTAAGTGCACCGACGGTATTGGATGTGCCCTTGATACTGGGATCGAAATCTATACTTTTGGTTTGCATAGTAGCACATCCGTTTATACTGCTGAACGATATGCCATCTATCGAGACATTCTGTAAGTTCGTCGTCAGAATTCTGGTGACTGCCTCATAGTGAGTGATTCTTTTATTGCCCTACGGAGGCTTCGTAAGTGTTACACCCACCATCCTATCGCGCAGCACATCCAGGACCTCCTCCACATATTACACACTTCCGGTGTTAATGTGAGTGTGCATGGATTCCTGGTCACGTCGGCTTGCTGGGTAATGAACAGGTGGAAACGCATCCCAGTGTTGTGCTTTCTTTTGCAAGCACTGCGGATTTCAAGCGCTTTGTACGGAGCGTTCTGCACCAGCGAAAGCCTGTAGGACAGAATATGTGCGGAATGACTTTCTAAAGAGAATTAAAAGTCCCCTCCCAAAACAGCTAAGGGAAGGAAAAGTCCCCCTCTTCTCTGCGTAGATGCTCCTATGAGGAGTCTTCTGGGAAGAAAACTGGTAGGCGACACCATCTTCACCAATCAGGACTTTTTTTCGGTTCGAGAAACTCGAACCAAAATTCTCCCTCGTGGAGATGATGGACAAGGAGGATTCTGCCCTCACTGCCAGACGGCCAGTGCGTAAGCGGCAGGACCGTGCTGTTGAACAAGGTGTTAATCCGATGGCCAATAAGAATAAATTCAACCGACTAGCACAGTCAAACATGCAGAAACACCTTTTCATTTAAATCTTATCCCATACCATAGACCATGGCTATCCTACAGTGGAACATACGCGGCATTAGACCACGTTGACCAGAGCTGGACTTGTTGTTCCACCAGCACCAGCCTTTGGTCGTATGCTTGCAAGAGACCAAGCTCCGTCCCCAAATGAACCTTACCATCAGGCAGTACTTTTCTGTCCGGTGTGATATCTCACCGGCGAATGGAGTACCTGCATATGGGGGCACTTTAATTCTTGTCAGAGATGATATCTTCGCTGAATCTATACCATTCAATCTGACATAGAGTCAATTGCTGTAAGGATTGAGTCATCTTCGTTTATCTCACCATTTGCAGTATATATGTACCTCTATCTGAGGGCCGCCCAGGGGCCTACTACGGTAGGTATGGGTTTGGCGCACCTGGGGGTTTCCGAGCTACCCCTGGCTCCTGCGTGTGGGCAGCCTCCGAGTGGTGAGGTAGTCAGGTTTATCAAAATGTCCACCCACATGTAGGGCGAGCGTGAAAATCCGTGTCGGTGGAAAGGAATATCCTGGTTAGTTAAGGGTTGCGTACCAGAAAGAACCTTTATGTCCGTCAAGACTTCTGCAATTCAGAAGGGTCTCGACAAAATTGCTGGTCCTGTCAAGTCTTGTGTTGGCGCCAGAAATGTAACACCCCTAGTCAAGGCAATTTGAGCATCCCAGCTACCCGGTTAAGATCTAAAAGCGCAAGATTTTGAACTACTCGCGTGGCGTTATCACCACCCGTGCATTGGACGGTTTGTCGAATTAGTATCTTCAAGAGGATCCAGCAGAACAAGGCGTAACATCCGTTTTTTAGGGTCCAGCGTAAAGTTAAAGGCGATTTTGTTCCAACCCGTACCCTCTTTTACCTTTGATCGGGTAGATCTCCCTCAAAGGATTGAGGAGGAGTAGGAAGTCAACAAGCTTAGGCACTATATTCCCAACCCCTGACTGTGTTACAAGTGCCAGGGGTTTGGGTATAGCAGCGAATTTTGTCTGGTTGGTCCACGTGTGCAGTATGTGACGACAATACCCACGCTGGGGATTGCGCTACTCTCCATCTTGCGTGAACTGCAGCCGGGAACTCCCATTCAGTTCCCGAAATTGCCCCCGTTTTGCAAAAGAGAGGGTCATCCAGGAGATTCGGGTGAAAGAGTAGGTGTCCTTCTCCGAAGCCCGTACGCTCCTGCGAATCCAAAAACCCTCAGTCTCCCGGTCTGGTTCTTACAGCTCTGTTACAGCTATACCTTTACCGAAGCGTAAAATCGCCACACAGACCGGCGATATCAAGGGCGCAACAACTGCGGAAAAGGTCACCGTTGCCACATCCCTACCGAAGACCTCAACAACCACGTCCACGTTGGCATCACAATCCGTCAAATCCGCCAATGTAAGGCAAAATCGAGTCCAATTGTCACCCCAACCATCGACCTCTGGCACTAAGACCGGCACAATCGTAGCGAATTCTGTACAAGCAAAAAATGTCAAGGCGGGCTATGTTAGGACTGACTTCCATAAAGAGTGTGATACGCCTGCACCAAATCACACAAGGGTAGTAAAATTCTACGCCATGCTCCACGTAGATCTTCTTTGGTGGACTCTTCTGGGAGGAGCTCCGATCGACGACGCCCATCTTCGCCGATCAGTAACCAAAATCGGTTTGAAGTTCTCGCTACGAAAATTTTTATTGGTAAGTGATCCTCCCATGTGGAAGAGATGAAACAGAAGGATACTGACCTCACTGCCAGGGGAACAGTGCGTAAGCGGAAGGATCATGCTCCTGGGAAAAGTATTAGTCCAAACGGAACAGTACCGGCCAGCTTGCAGAAACGTCTTTATATCTAAAACATATCACATCATAGAGACCATGGCTATCCTACAGTGGAACACGCGGCATTCGACCACATCGAGTAGAGCTTGAACGGTTGTTTCCTGCGCACCAACCTTTAGTCGTCTGCCTCCAAGAGACAAAGCTCCGTGCCCAAGATAATGTTACATTTAGGATCTATTCTTCTGTGCGGTTTTATTTATTACCGGAAGAAGGTATTCAAGCACATGGGGGCACAACGATGCTCATCAGAGATGATATTTATGTTGATTCCGCCTCCTTACCGTCTGACCTCCAGTCAGTTGCTGCAAGGATTACACTGCCCTCGGTCAGCTTTACCATTTGTAGCATCCTTCTGCCTACTTCTAATGAGCTCTCGCGAACCGAGTTAGAAGACCTCGTCTCCCAGTTACCAACGCCATTTCTGTTACTGTGGGACGTGAATGCCATCACCCGCTTTGGGGCTCGTCTTGGGCTTCTGCGAAAAGTAGCCCTCCTGAACACCAGAGAGGTTACCTTATTATTCGATAGCTTTCAAAGTTTTTCCAACCCCGATATAGCCTTCTGTTCTCCACAGTTAGTAGTTAGCTTACGCTGGAATATCATCTCTGACCTACACTCCAGTGACCACTTTCCCATTCTTATAGGTCTCTTAACACAACACGTATGTTCCAAATGACTCCCTAGATGGCGCTTAGATCATGCTAAATGGAACCTTTTTTCCCGTTTGGCCATATTTTCCTACAACGAGCACGACTCGGTAAATGTCTTAGTCGAACACCTCACAGCAACAACTCTTGCCGCTGCTGAGCAATCTATCCCGCGGTCGACTGGCTCACCACGTCGATTTCCGGCTCCTTGGTGGGTCGATGAATGCAGGATTGCCGCTCGTGCTCGCAGGCGCGCTCTCAGGGTTTTCCAGCGTCGCCCTGCTCTGGAGAACCTGGTACAGTATAAGAAGATGCGCGCCAATTCTAGGCAAGTTATTAAGGATAGCAAAAAGCAATCGTGGAGCAAATTTGTGGCTTCCTTTAATTGAAATACTCCTTCCTCTGTTGTTTCGATAAGTTGAGGCGTGTGAGCTGAAAATCGACCCATATGCCAATCGCCGTTCTTAAAACACCTGCTGGAGCTGCTGTTAATTCCTTCGACCTTAGGCCGTGCGTTCGCTCATGTGTCTAGCTCAGACAATTATTCCCCCAAGTTTCTTCCGTTAAGGCTCAGGTGGAATCTCAAGGATTCTCTTTTCGGTGTGGAAACCTTGAAGATTATAATCCCATATTCACCATGGCGGAGCTAGAACATGCACTTTCATCTTTGCGATACTCTGCACCAGGACCAGATGGCAACCACGTCGAAATGTTGCAATATCTCTCCCTGATGGTAAGGCTTTCCTACTCGAGGTCTATAATCGTGTCTGGATTGATACCACTTTTCAAGACGGGTGGTGGAAGGACACCGTCATACCCATTCTTAAGCCTGGAGAGGACCTACATCTTCCTTCCAGCTACCGTCCTATTTCCCTCACCTGTTGCGTTTACAAGGTGGTTGTACGAATGATCAACGGACGGTTGGTGTGTTGGCTAGAATCGAACAATTTACTGACTACTACCCAGTGTGGTTTTCGTACACGTCGCTCAGCGGTGACCATCTTGTATAGCCATCGCATATTATGGACGGCTTTCTGAAGAACTATTAAACCCTCGGGATATTTTTTGACCTCGAGAAAGCTTAAGACACTTGTTGGCGAGCAGGTATATTACGGTCTCTCCACACTTGGAATATACGTGGGCGTTTACCGCTTTTTATTTAGGGGTTTATGAAAGACCGTGTTTTCCTAGTACGGTTCGGCTAGGTCTTATCGCAATCTTTTATTCAAGAGAACAAAGTTCCATAGCGGTCTATATTGAGCATGACCTTTTTGCCATAGCGATCAATTCCATATCGCAGTGTGTTCCCATAGGGGTCTCGTCCTGTTTATTCGTAGACGATTTTACCATCTTTTGTACTCCTCAGCGTACGCAGTTTCTGGAACGCCGTCTCCAGCAGTGTTTGTACAATATTTCTGCATGGAGCTCGGAAAACGGCTTTCGCTTTTCAACTGAGAAGTCAATCTGTGTTAACTTTTGGCGCCGTAGGTGGCGAATGGCACTACTCTCCGACTCGGGCGGTGTTTACTTCCCTACGCAGATCAGGCGAGATTCCTTTGATTGGTGTTCCATCGCAAACTTTGCTGGACACCACTTATAGAACAGCTGAGTGCGACATGTAAATGTTCTCTTATTCTTTTACGGATACTGAATGGCAAATTTTGGGGCGCGAATCGAACAGTGTTGCTGCCTTTTTATTGTGCACTGCTCCGATCCAGGTAAAACCATGGATGCATTGTTTACTCCTCAGCACGTCCATCTGTGCTAAAAAGCTTAGACAATGGCCATAATCAGGGCATCCGGGTGGCTGTTGGAGCGTTTCTGACCAGCCCAGTTGTAAGCCTCTAGGCCGAATCATCCGAACTCCCTCTGCGATGCTGGTGGGATGTCCTGCTCTCTAACTATGGCTGTAACCTCAAGTGCCTGCCTGCGCATCTAACGTTTATCCCCTTTTTTATACTGCTCTGGACGACCGCTACAGACATCTGTTACGTAGTCCCACGCCTGCGAGATTTCGTTTCCGGGATCTGCTTTGAACTCACGATCTCGCAATACCTTACATGTTTCCGAAGGGGGAGCGTGTTTGCCCACCTTGGTTACGTGCTTCCTCCCACGTGTATCTCGGGATGACGGCTTACACAAAATCTGCTACGGTCATGTGTAGTATGCGTTCTTGGTTTTTAGAATGTTTATTAAAATACAGTGGCCACGTTTATATATAATGGGACCCATCAATTTACTTTTGGTTTGCCGAGTAGCACATTATTTTATTCTGTAGAGCTTAATGCCATTTACCGAGCCTTTCTGTATATTCGCCATCGGAACTTGAGTGACTGCCTTCTTTTGAGTGATTCCCTAAGTGCACTTCCGAGCCTTCGTGAGCCGTACAATTACCATCCTCTAGTGTAGCGCATTCAGAACACCCTCCACATTTTGCTTGCTTCGGGTGTAAATGTGGAGTGTGAATGGATTCCTGGACACGTTGGCTTGCCGGGGAATGAATTGGCGGATTTGGCGGCAAAGAAGGCAAAAACTGCGCCCAGCGTAACAACTCACTGTGTCACAGCCGAAGACTTTAGGCTTGTTGCGCGAAGAGCGGTTGTTTCGATCTGGCATGGAGATTGGTCCACTCTTCGCGGCAACAAACTTATGGATGTGTAGGAACTCCCTATACACTGGGTGACTTCCTCACGTCTATCTCGACGAGAGGAAGTTTTTTTAGCTCGATTACGTATTGGCCACTGCGTTTTACTCATATTTAGGAAAGAACCTCCACCTGATTGTCCGCTCTACGGCGAGGCACTTTCTGTCCGCCATGTCTTTGTAGAGTGTTCTCCACTAGCACCATTTCGAGCCACTCTGCAACCTCCGGTCAGGATTTCGTAGATCTTGGCCGATGATTCCGGAGCGGTGAGTACGGTTTTTAACTTTTTATCCAAAATGAACTCTGTCTTAATACTTTAGTTTTAGTTTGATTTTATAGATTTAAACGGCAGACAATGGGGTGCTGTGTGGGGCTTTTTAACTCTTATGTCACTTTTAGCTTATCATTTCCCATTGTAATTCTATTACACCCTCTTCTCTCCACTGTGCCACTTTAGCTGTCCTTTTATTCTCCGAGTTCTTTTAATGGTATTTTTTATTCCGGGTTCCTTGCGGAGTTTTTATCAATTTGTTTTAAAGCTGCTATTTTTATTTCTGGTATTAGCCGAGATTTTATTTTCTGAGGGCGCTAATAAGCTCTGTCCTTAAGCGCCCTTAAACACAAATCATCATCATAATCATAATTCATCTGGTGTCTTCTCGAGCACTGATTTAGAAGACCTAGTCACCCGGCTACCAACACCTGTTTCGTTGGTAGGGAACCTGAATGCCCACCACCCACTTTGGAGCTCCCCTCCGGCTTGTGGGAGAGGTCAACTCCTCGCCGATTTCTTAAGTCCTATTAATTTGTCTCTCCTGATTCCGGAGAGCCTATCTTTCTTTCTGACGCCTTTAATAGTTTTTCACACATCGACATAGCCGGCGGTAGTAGTAGTAGTAGTAGTAGTAGTAGTAGTAGTAGTAGTAGTAGTAGTAGTAGTAGTAGTAGTAGTAGTAGTAGTAGCAGTAGCAGAGCAGTAGCAGTAGTAGTAGTAGTAGTAATAAGGCTTTAGGGCGTTCAACTTCAGCGGTTATTAGTGCCCAAACAGTAACGAGGAGTTAAAAAACGAGGAACTAAGTCTGCACAATAAAATTTAAAAACATAATAAAAAGCTAGATAAAATATTGTTAACAGCTATGCTACGGAAATAAAGCCACGGGGAGCATAAAAACAGAAGTCACGGGTGACATAAAAGCTGGTAAAAATAAAACTACCCATAGCACAAGGCAGGTCGAACACTAAAAACTGTTAAAAACAAAGGAACTAGAAATTAAAATCGAAAGCTAAAATTCACATTAGTTAAAAAGGTAAAAACACACGCTACCGCTTCCTGCTGGTGACATACCGGATAAATCCGTCATAAAACTAAATAGTGAGTTTAAAAGTCACCACTGAAAACTCGATCCACCGCTATGGCATCATCCGCCAGGAGCTCCCCAAGAGAGACCGGCAGCTGCAGGGAGGCTCAAATATGATCTAAAACAAAGCACTCCAGCAACATATGGCGGACGGAGAATAATCCTTGTCTACACAGCGGACAGACGGGAGCCGGTTCCCCCTTAATAAGTATCTGTGGCTAAAAAAAAAACACAATGGCTAATACGCAAGCGTGCGAAAAGCACCTCCTCTCGACTAGATACGCGAGACGAGGTCAGCCAGGTTAATGGAAGTTCCTTCCTACTCTTGTTACTGTGGAGCGCTGGCCATTCATCATGCCAGCAAGAAAAATCCACTCTCCAAATAACGAACCTAAAATCTGCATTTGTCAAACAAGGAAGAGTTGCACTGGGTTGTGTGATCACCGTCTTCGCTGCCAAAT
Organism: Hymenopus coronatus; assembly: GCA_030762935.1. Lineage (NCBI taxonomy): Eukaryota > Metazoa > Arthropoda > Insecta > Mantodea > Hymenopodidae > Hymenopus > Hymenopus coronatus. Next base: position 321,573,795 of record CM060900.1, on the reverse strand, counting down.
CTTCCAGTTCATTTCCCGGTAGGCCAGCGTGACCATGGTTCCACGCGAACTCCACATTAAACTCCGAATTGTGGAGCATGTGAAGGGCATCCTAAATACGCTGCACGATAGGATGGTAATGGTACAGCTCACGAACGCTCTGGAGTGCACTAAGGGAATCACTCATAACAAGGCAGTCACCCAAACGTCTACGAACATAAACAATTACTTGGTATATGGCGTACAGCTCTGCCATGCATATGGAAGTGTTACGATGCAACCCGAAAGTTAAAGGTTCGTTACAATGAGCAAAGGCACATCCAACACCATCATCACACTTGCTGCCATCGTTGTAAATAAAAGTTCGGTCACTGTAAGAGAGAAAAAAAAAAAAAAAAAAAAAAAAAGGGGGCCTACTACAGTAGGTACGGGTTTGGCGCACCCGGGGATTCCCGAGCCGCTCACCGCCACTTCACCCTACCCATCGCCATTCACTGTTGCCACGTCTTGTGTACTGTAGGTGTTTCTTTCGTTTGTTTACATTTATACCCTCTTCCTCTTCTAGGCTTATGGAGCTTAGTAGTTTGTAAGGTATTAGGTTTATTAACTCCTGTCTCACCAGCAGGGATCTTTCACTATCCCCGTGGTTCCTGTCCCACGGTTCCAGCGCGGCTCCCAATTTGTGTGCTCTACGGAGGTCCCAGGCCTGAAGGTTGGGTGCACCCTCCCCACTGCCCCTATGTGTAGCCTTAGGTGCGGAGCCCGTCCATACCGTCAAGTACATTCACGTAGCTTGTTAGTAAGCCCGGCCTGTGCTGGTGTCCCGACGACCGCGTTACGTCGTTGGGATAGTTTCACGGGCCGGACGTGTTACCGCTGACGTTGCCCCGACGTAATCAACCACAAGTCCCCAGAATCCGTGCATATGTTCTGTCGCTGCACGGCCTAGAGCGGGGAGCCACAGGCGGTTATTCCTGTGGTAGGGGCTTAAAACCGGGGCGTGCATGGTGAACGGTATACGCATGTGGACCAGCAGTGGTGTTTGGAGGGTAACCCTTGTGACGTAGGCCTTGGGTATCGGTCACGGGATGGTTCCCGTGACAGCACAGACCGTGGAGATTTGGTGTCTTTTCTTCTTTAACCCCCGGATGGCAGGCTGACGCCGACGGTTCCGGAAGGGGGTCCTTTCAATATGTCAAACCGCGCACCACCTTCTTATTTTGACCAGTTTATTGTTATGGCTATGTTGAACGAAACGAAGAAATTTTCAGACATAAGTCCATTCTACGTGCAAAGGGAAGTTGACAGGATCTGCGGCAAGGTTAAAAACGCGACAAGGCTGCGAGACGGTACGCTACTGGTAGAGGTCCACAATAAAGACCAATCGGACAAGCTACTTCGTGCTACTCTGTTGCGATTCTACAGCATCAAAGTTTACCCCCACAAGTCCAGGAACACCTGTAAAGGAGTTGTGACCACCTCTAGCTTAGACGACCTCTCCAATGAAGATATTGCCACCCATCTTTCAGAACAGCGAGTTTGTCAGGCGTACCGTCTACATGGTAAACGTGAGGGCAAGGAGTACCCATTGCGTACGATCTTTCTCACGTTCAAGGGTACTAGTGTTCCGGAGTTCATATACTGTGGTTACGAACGTGCTGCCGTCCGCCCGTATGTGCCGAACCCTATGCGGTGCTTCAAGTGCCAGCGCTTCGGGCATACCCAAGCCGCCTGTGCCTGTCCCGCAATCTGCGATCGTTGTGGTCTAGTGGCACACGTTGACACCGTCTGTACGCGCGCACCGTGCTGTGTAAACTGTGAAGGCAGTCATCCGTCTAGCTCTCGACTGTGTCCCATGTACTTGCCAGAGAAAAGCATACAAGAAATGCGTGTGAAGGAACATCTTACTTTTCCTGAGGCGAGACGGCGCTTTGAGCAGCTAAAGCCGGCCAACACCACAGGATACTCCTCAGCCGTTCGCCGTAAGCTTGTTCAATCCGTCGGTTTACAGGCTGTGCCTGTCGCGGATGCGTCGACGCAAACTGACTTGTGCGAAGCCGCACCTTTACGTGCTCAATCATCTGCATCTCAGTGTACAACTTCTGATGCACAGCAGCAATCTCAGCCGTCGACTAACCCATGTGCTCCTAGTTCATCCTTCGCCGGAGATCGTTCCCGTCAACGTAGTAGATCGATGAGCCGAACTTCGGCAACGTCCCGCTCTCGTTCTGCGAACCGAAAGACTTCTTCTGACTCCCAACCACCAGTGGAGTCTGAGGAAGACACGGATTTTAGGTTAGTTGGAGCTAAATCTGCTAAGGTGAGAAAGAAAGAAATTACACCACCTTAATTTCTATCTCACCATGGATATAATCCAGTGGAATGTCAATGGGATCAGGGCCCCTCTACCAGACCTTCAACATATAATCAACAAGCGTTCACCCTCAATCCTCTGTCTCCAGGAAACCCACTTACATCCCCACCATACCCTTCCACTTCGTCATTTTCAATCCTTCAGACACGAATTTGTTGGTGGCCAGCGTGCTTGCAACGGTGTTGTTACTCTCGTGGCTCCTACCATCCTTGCCGCCAGTATTACACTCAACACCCCGCTACAAGCGGTAGCTATGCGCGTAACATTGCCTTCCATCTCCTTTTCTGTTTGCAATGTCTATTTGCCGCCGTACGATGTGATCTCAGACACTGAGCTTCGGGCATTGTTAGCACAAATTCCCCCGCCGCTGATCTTTTTGGGCGATGTCAATGCTTGCAATGTTCTTTGGGGTTCTTCTGCTGACGATGCTCGAGGTACACTAATAGCAGACGTTTGCGACAGGTCGGGTTTATTACTCTTAAACTCCGGTGCACCCACATTCTTATCTTCTGCATATGGCACCCTATCCGCCCTAGATGTAACTTTCTGCAGCCCTGCTTTACTACCCTTCCTGGATTGGTCGGTATTTTCCGATCTTAACGGCAGTGATCACTTCCCCATTGACATTTGTTTTTCGGGACAATATCCCTTACAAACTCAACATCCCCGCTGGATTATCTCCAAAGCTGATTGGGAAAAGTTTTCCTCTCTGCTCAATCTCAATTCCGATGGCTGTACCTCCATAGAAGACATGGTGGAGTATTTTACTTGCTCGGTTTTGCTCGCCGCAGAATCCAGTATTCCTCGGAGCTATTCTACCCCTCGGCGTATTCCAGTGCCGTGGTGGACCGAAGACTGCAACTTAGCATTAAAGGCACGTAAAAAAGCTCTTCGGCGTTTCCACCTACACCCGACGGCGGAGAACTTTGTTGCTTTCAAACGCGCCCGGGCTAAGGCGCGCTATATCGTTCGTAATGCCAAGCGGAATTCGTGGAAAGCATATGTCTCCTCGCTTTCTCGCAGGAGCTCCTCACAGAGAGTGTGGACTTCGGTGCGCCGCATGACCGGCAAATGTCTCAGGACATACATCCCTGGCCTTACCGTTCACGGCTCCACCTTCACTAGCGAACGGGATGTTGCCGACGCTCTAGCCACCTCCTTCGCTTCGAAAAGTGCAACGGGCAATTACGACAATGCGTTTCTTCCCATTAAGGAAGCTGCTGAGAGATTTCGCCTTGATTTTACTAGTGACTGTAGTGAGCCGTACAATGCACCCTTCACCCTTGCGGAACTAACTCATGCTACACGCTGCGAGGGACTTTTCTCCTGGTCCCGATGATATTCACCGACAAATGTTGCTTCACCTCCCACCTGCAGCCGTTACATTCCTTCTGGACCTCTATAACCGCATTTGGCGCGAACAGGTTTTCCCGCCTGTGTGGCGAGAGGGTATTGTCATTCCTATCCCTCATCCTGGCAAAGACCGGACCTTCCCATCCCCTTACCGGCCGATTTGCCTCACGAGCGTCGTTTGCAAGACCTCGGAACTCATGATCAGTATTCGGTTTACTTGGTGGTTGGAGGCGAACGAAGTGCTCTGTTCCGACCAGTGCAGATTTCGTCGCGGTCGTTCAAGCGTTGATAACCTGGCGCGTATGGAAGCTTATGTACGGAATGCTTTCCTTCTGAAGCAGCAAGTTGTGGGTGTCTTTTTTGACCTCGAGAGGGCTTACGACACTACTTGGCGATATGGTATTCTGCGTAATGTGCACAGTTCAGGGTTACGCGGCCATCTGGCCCTATTTCTGTGCAACTTTCTCCAGCTGCGCCGCTTTCGTGTCCGTATTGGCAATACTCTCTCGCGGGAGAAGATTCAGGAGAACGGTGTACCCCAAGGTTCCGTTCTTAGTGTTATGCTTTTTGCCGTGGCCATCAACGGCATTACTAGGGTGATTCCTAGTTTTATATCATCGTCACTGTATGTGGATGACTTTGCGCTGTACTATCGCTCCTACAGCACTGAGCATCTCGAACGACAACTCTAGCTCTCCATAAACTCCATCGCTGGTTGGGCGCTTCGCAATGGTTTTCGTTTTTCCCCTACGAAAACTCAGTGCATACACTTCCACCGTCTTCGCGGAGTACACCCTCCTCCTGACCTCCAATTGAACGGTGTGCCACTGCCTTTCGTTCCGTCCTTGAAGTTCTTAGGTCTCCACCTAGACCGTGAACTTTCTTGGGTACCCCACATCCGATACCTTCGTGCCTCCTGTGACCGATCGCTGCGGATCCTCAAACTGCTTTCTGGTGTGTCGTGGGGCAGCGATCGTTCAGTGATGCTGCGTTTGTACCGTTCACTCGTTCGCTCAAAACTAGACTACGGTTGTTTTATTTACGGCGCAGCGACCGCCTCTAAACTTAGCCTTTTAGACACCGTTCATCATATCGGTTTACGTCTTGCTACAGGAGCCTTCCGCACTAGTAGTGTGGAATGCTTATATGCCGATGCTGGTGAACCCCCAATGGCAGTGCGTCGCTCAGTTTTACTTTGTTTGTATGCTGCTAATTTGTCTGCGAACCCCCGCCATCCTTGTTTTAACCCTGTGTTACGCCCGGATTATTCAAACCGCTATCTGAGGAACGCCACTGCTTCACGCCCCTGTGGTATTCGGTTTCGTGAACTGCTCTCCGATAGGGGTCTCAGATTGCCTCCTGTGGAGCGTGTTTTTGTTTATCCGGAACCTGCTTGGCAACTGAGGCGTCCCAGTTTCGACCTAAACCCCCTCCAACCTTGTGAAACGTTCGACCGCTCCGGAGGTATTTCAGCGACTGTTTTACGAACTTTTAAGCAATTACCGGGCATATGCACCGGTATTCACTGACGGCTCCCAGCTGGCAGGAGCTACAGATTGTGCCTTTTATTTCAATGGAGTAACACATAATTATCGCCCTGCGGACGCCAGTTCGGTATTCACCGCCGAACTGTACGCTATCTTTTACTTTCTAGATTTTATCTCGCTTTTAGCACCTGGTAGTTTTCTTGTTTGCAGCGATTCCTTGAGTGCCCTACAGGCTCTGCAGCAGTATACTGGCTCCTCATCACTCGTTATGCGTATTCAATCTCGCCTTTCTGAATTGATTGCTTGCAGCTACCAGTTCATCTTCACGTGGGTTCCAGGTCATGTCGGTATTGCAGGTAATGAGGTAGCGGATAGGTCTGCCAGGGCTGTCTGCTCCTTGCAGGATTATTCGGAAGCGGCTGTGCCCTCAGGGGATGTTTCACGTTACTTTCGCAGGTCTCTTCTTTTAGCTTGGTAGCAATCTTGGCAAAACTTAGCAGGTACACAGCTTCGCACACTCAAAGACACGGTACAGCCATGGCTCACATCTTGCCAGCCAAACCGGCGCCGCGAGGTTATCCTTACGCGTCTGCGTATCGGTCACACGCGGCTAACACATGGCTACCTTCTACGCGCTGAGCCAGCTCCTATATGTCAGACCTGCGATGTTCGTCTGTCTGTGGCACATGTGTTGCTTGATTGTCCGAAATTTCATCGTGAACGGCAATCCATCGGCCTGGGTACCTCCTTACCTGCCATTTTATGCGAGGACGCCAATTCCATCGATATGGTGCTACGCTTTGTTGCCTCTATTGGCCTCAGCAAAGACATCTGACCTGTTTCATGCGTGCGTGCAATTTTAGTCTTTTTAACTTTTTAGACTCTGACTTTTACCATATGGGACCACTTTGTGTGTGTGTGTTTTTAGTTTTTTAACATTTTAGCCTTGGTTTTATCACCCGGGCCTTTTCTCGTGTGTGCCTTTGTAAGGGTTTTTAGCACATTTTAACTTTTCTTCTCTAGATTTGTTTTTAATGTGTTTTTCTTTTTCTTAACTTCGGGCCAAAATGACCTAATTGTCGACGGGCCCTTAAACGCTACTCACTCACTCTAAAAAAAAAAAAAAAAATACGGATACTTACAGGCACAACGCAGGTTTGCCGTAAGCTGTCATCCCGAGATCTACGTTCGAGGTATCACGTACCCAAGTTGGGCCCACCCTCTCCCCCTTGGAAAATGCGAGGCACTGCAATATTGTGATTCCGGAGAAGTTCGCAGAAACGGAAACCTGCAGGCCGTGGACTAAGAAGGTGGTTGCGATATCGTTCGTCCAGCTACGTACAGAAGAAAGGGGTAAACGTTGGATGGAAAGCCTTGCACTGGACGGAACAGCCATAATTGCCTAATAGGACATCACTCCGAAACCGCAGAGGGGGTTCAGACGATTCAGTGTAGACGCTAACTGGGCTGGTTGGAAAAGCTCCAACAGCCTCAGAGATGCCCTGATTATGGATAGTGTCTAAGCGTCTCAGCACAGATGGTCGTGCGGAAGAATAAACAATGTATCCTTAGTCGAACTTGGATCGGATCATTGCACGATAAAGACGCAGCAGTACTGTCCGATCTGCACCCCAAGATTTGCCATTTAGTATCCGTTAGATATTGAGAGAACGGTCACACCCCATTTTAAGCTGCGCTGTATGTGGTGACCAGCATAACTTGCGATCGAAAACTAACGCCAGCAATCTCACCTCATCTGCGAAAAGAATTCAATATGGCCCAAGTGTAAAGGTAGAAGCCATTCACCACATACGACGCTAGAAGTTAACGCAGACTGACTACTCAGGCGAGAAACAAAACCTCGTTTTGAAGCTGCAGTCGTAAAGATTGTCAAAACACCGTTGGAGATGGCGTTCTATAAACGGCGTACGCTGAGGGGTACAGAAGATGGCAAAGTCGTCCACGATGAGACACGACGAGACACCTGGTGGAACACAATGCGATATGCAGTTTATCGGTATGGCAAACAGCGTCACGTGGCACTCCGTTCTCCTCATTGAAATGATGAGAAAAAACCGAACAGACCCGTACTCGTAAAATGCGTTTCCGCATAAACTCCTAGATGAAAAACGGTAGACGGCCACGGATATTCCAACTGTGGAGGGGCCTTAAAATCTCTGACCGCCAACACGCGTCATAGGCCTTTTCGAGGTCAAAAAATATCCCAACTTTCTGACAATTCCGAAGAAAGCAGTTCAGGATTTGCATCGAAAGGGACACAAGGTGGTCAACCTCTGATCGACGTCTTCGAAAACCACATTGGATGTTGCTCAGAAGATTGCGGGTTTCTAATCACCACACCAACCGCCTATTTATCATGCGTTCCATCACCTTGCAGACACAGCTGGTGAAGGAAATTGGATGGTAGCTGGAAGAAAGATTCTTTCTAGGTTTCAAAATACGTATGATGGTGGCCACCCGCCACTGATTTGGAAAAGTGGTATTTACCCAGACTCGATTGTAAACCTCGAGACGGAAAGCCTTACCCGCAGGAGAGAGATGTTGCAACATTTGGACGTGGATGCCATCTGGGACTTGCGCAGATTTTCGAGAAGATGAGAGAGCATTGTCTAGCTCCGCCACGGTGAAAAGGCGGTTGTAGTGTTCTCGGTTTCGAGAGCGGACGGCAAAACCTTGAGATTCAACCTTAGTCTTAACTAGAAGAACCTCAGGTGAATAATTATCTGAGCCAGACACTTGAGCGAAAGCACTGTCCGGAGTGTTAGCCACGTCAAACGTGTCAACGACAGCGCCTGCCGTTAACTTATCCCATACGACAGTGGAAGGTGTATGGTGATTAAAGGAGCCTAGAAAACGGCTCCATGAGTGCTTTTTGCTATTCTTAATAACTTGTCTAGATTTGACACACATCTTCATATATTGTAATAGATTATGCAGCGTAGGTCGACGCTGCAAATGCAGTAGAGCGCGTCTGCGAGCACAAACGGTATCCCCAGCGTCCCTCTTGCAGCGTCCATAAATAAAAAAAACCCATTTACTATCCCACGATCGTACGTATAGGTCACCTCCATCTTGCGTGAATTGTGACGGCGAACACTTGCCTAGTTCCCGAAACTGTCCCCGTTTTACAGAGGAGAAGGCGATCCAGGAGATTCAGGTTGAAAAGGTGTCCTTCTGGGAAGCAAGGACTCTCTTGTGACTCCGCCAACCCTCTGTTCCGAAGTCCCGCTCGTTTAGTTCTGTTGTAGCTAAACCGGTGCCGTGTCGGGAAATCGCAACGCAAACTACCGATATAAACGGGTCAACTATCGCAGGAACGTCCTTATAGCCAGAACAGTGTCCAAGCCTACGTTACCTTCCAAGTCGTCATTAACATCTGCCAAATCTGTCAGCCTACAGAACAGTTCAGTAACCTTCTCACTTAAGCTTCGACCTCGGAAAATAAAACCTCTAAGCTTGCGACGTTCTCTGCACCTGCTAAGCAATTCAAGACCAGCTATATCAGGCAAGACTTTCTGAAAGCTAATGTTAAGACCGCTCCTAAAACATCTTAGGGAAAACAAATTCCACGTCACTCTCCACGGGGGTCCTCTTCTAAGGAATGTTCTGGGGAAATTACCGATTGGCCATAACCATATTCGCCGATCAGTACCTCTAATTTTCTATGGGAAAGGAGTCTTCCCCTGTGGAGGAGATGGATGAAGAGGATTCTGTCGTCAGTGGCAAACGCACAGTGCGTAAGCGACAGGTTCGTGCTGCCGTACAAAGTGTTAGTCCGAAATCTAAAAAGAATAAATTTAATCGATAAACATCGCCTATCCTACAGTGGAACATACTTGGAGTTAGATCACATCGACCAGAGCTTGAATTGTTGCTACATCAACATCAACACTTGGTCGTATGCCAACAAGAGATAAAGTTCCGTCCCCAGGGCACCGTAATCATGAGGCAGTACTCCTCCTTACGCTGTGATTTATCACCGAAGAAGAGTGTCTCGGCACATGGTTGAACTATGATGCTTAATCGAGATGATATATTCGCCAAATCTATACTCTTACAATCTAGCAAACACTCCGTCGTGCTCAGGATTAAGCTGGCGTTCGCCATTTTCACCCTTTGTAGTATCTATTTACCTCCATCCGATGACCTCTCGCACACGGACTTAGAAGACCTGATTGTGCAGTTACCTCCGCCATTTATGTTGGTAGGCGATGTGAATGCCCATTACCCACTTTGGGGTTCACCTCGGGCATGTGAGAGAGGCAAGCTCATTGCAAACTTCCTGGACAGTCATAATTTAATTCTCTTGAACACTGGAAAACCCACATTTGTTTCTGTCGCTTTCTACAGTTTTTCATATCTTGATGTAGCAGTTTGTTCACCCCAGTTAGCGGTTTCCTTAAGTTGGAATATCATCTCTGGTTGGCATTCTAGCGACCACTTTCTATCTCTTATTAGTCCTTTGACGCATCCTGATTCTTCCACCGGTTTACCCAGCTGGCGCTGAGATCAAGCAAACTGAGAACTGTATTCCCGCTTGGCTGAGTTTAGCTACGACGAGCACGACTCAGTGAACTGTTTAGTCGCACATCTCACAAGTAACATTCTTTCCGCTGCGGAACAATCCATTTCGCGTTCGTCTGGTCACACCCGTCGATTTCCGCTACCTTGGTGCACCGATGAATACCGGAATGCAATTCGAGCTCGAAGGCGTGCTCTACGGGTTTTCCAGCGTCATGCTGCACTGGATGACCTAATACACTATTAGAATATGCCTGCACCTTCTAAACGGGTTATTAAGGATAGCAAAAGGATGTCATGGAATAAATTCGTAGGCGCCCTTAATCGACAAACACCTTCCTCTGTCGTTTGGCATAAGTTAAAATGTGTGGCTAGAAAATCGTCCCATATGTCCATCGCCGGTCTCAAAACACCTGCCGGAGATGTTGTTGATACCTTTGACGTGACGAACACTTTTGGCAGTGCATTCGCTAAGGTGTCTAGCTGAGAGTTATTCCCCTGATTTTCTTACAGTTAAGGCTCAGGTGGAATCTCAGGGACTCCCCTTTCGTTCTGGAAACCATGATTATCATCACCTTTTCACCATCGCTGAGCCAGACTTTCATCTTCGCGACACTCTGTACCAGGACCAGATCGTATCCACGTCCAAATGATGCAACATCTCTATCCTGATGGTAAGGCTTTCCTCCTCGTGGTTTATAATCGTGTCTGGGTGGACGCCACTTTTCCAGACAAGTAGCAAGAGGCCACCATCATACCCATTCCTACACCTGGAAAGGACCGCGATCTTTCTTCCAGTTACCGTCCTATTTCCCTCACCAGTTGCGTACGCAAGGTGACGGAACGCAAGATCAATGGGCGCTTGGTGTGGTGGCTGGAATCTTACAATCTTCTGACTAACACCCAGTGTGGCTTTCGACGACGTCGGTAAGCAAATGTCAACCTTGTCTCGCTGTCAACTCAGATCATGGATAGGTTTCTGAAGAACTGGGATATTTTTTGACCTCGAGAAGGCTTGTTACATGTGGGCAGGCAGGGATTTTGCGCTCCTTCCACATCTGCAATATACGTTGACGCCTACCGTTGATCATTCAGGAGTTTATGCGCGACCGCGCTTTCCGAGTAAGCGTCGTCTCGGTTTTTCTAACCATTTTATTCAAGAGAACGAAGTGCCGCAGGGCACGGTACCCAGCGTGATGCTGTTTGCTATAGCGATAAATTCCATCTCACACTGTCTCTTCTTGTTTATTCGTGTACGCTTTTGCCATCTTCTGCACTTCTCAGCATATGCTGTTTTGGAACACCGTCTCCAGCGGGGTTTCAACAATATTTTTGTTTGGTGCTCGAAAAACAGCTTTCGTTTCTCACCCGAAAAGACAGTCTAAGTTAAAATCTGGCATCGTAGGTGGCGAATGGCTCCTACTCTTCAACTCGAGCCAGATTTATTTCACTTCACAAATGAGGTGAGATTCCTGGGGTTGTTATTCGATCGCAACCTATGCTGGTTACCACATTTAGCACAGCTTAAAGCGCGGTGTGACCGTTCTCTAAATATTTTACAGATACTAAGTGGCAAATCTTGGGTGCAGATCGGAAAGTACTACTGCGTGTTTACAGTGCACTGGTCCGATCCAAGTTCTACTATGGATGCATTGTTCATTCTTCAGCACGACCATCTGTGCTGAAACGATTAGACACTGTACATAATCAGGGCATCCGTGTGGATATTGGGACTTTTCCAACAGGTCCAGTTTTAGACTCTACGCCGAATCTTGTTAACAACCTTTGCGATATCGGTTTGCTGGTGTTTAAGTCTTCCTTCCCAACCTAACTCTCACAATATGCAACACGTATCTGCCACCTGCTACACATATCTCTGACACTGACCTGGGTAACATGATGTCTGCTCTCCCTACTCCCTGTGAGATAGTTGGGGATTTTAACGCCCAAAACTTTACTTGGGGTTCTCATTGCACCTGTCCTAAGGGGACATTGATTGAGTGGCTCTTAGACATGCTCAACTTTGTTCTATTAAATACAGGAAATTCCACACACCTTTGTCACTGCTCTGGGTCTTTCTCAGCTATTGATTTAGTGTTCTGCAGCCCCTCTGTTGCGTCATCCTTTGAATGGAGCGTCCTTCAGGAACTTTATGGCAGTGATCACTTTCCCATACTTCTTCATTTTCTAGCACCACCTCAGCCTTCTCTCTTTTCTCCAAAGTGGCGTTTTTCGAACGCTGCTTGGACTGTGTTTCAACAGTCCTTCCGTCTTTCTGACGGATGCTTTTCCAATGTGGATGATATGGCGACTCATTTTACTGACGCTGTCCTCTCAGCCACCTGCTCTTCCATTCCACAGTCCTCTGGAGGCAGCAAACGGCCATCCGTATCGTGGTGGAATATTGCATGCGTGAAAGCCGTTTGTGCCCGAAAAACTGCCCTTTACCACCTTAAGCGGCATCATACGACGCAAAATTTAAATACGTACAAGGAACTCAAATCTCAAGCACGGAAAACCATTCGGGACAGTAAAACTATCTATCGGAATGTTTAAATTTCCTCTATCTCATCCAACACCCCTTGCTCAGAAGTTTGGCGAAAGGTTCGCAAAATCAAAAGCCGTTCCTCTCCTGTTTCTGTCAGTAAGTGTTTGCACAAGTGCTCCATTTTGACAGTACCCGCAACTGTTGCCGAAATTCTTGCCTCTCACAATAAGACAATCTCGAGTTCTGGAAATTATACCCAGGAATTTCCGGCTCATAAAGCATTGGAGGAACGCGTTCGCTGGATTTTTCCTCTCGTTCCACTGAAGATTACAATGCGGCCTTTACTTTGCCAAAGCTTCAGGTAGCACTTAATTCCACCAGAGCTTCTGCTCCTGGACCTGATGGCATTCACCATGTCATGGTGCGCCATCTTCCACCGTGTGTTCTGGTTTTCGTTGTACGGCTCTACAATAAAAAATGGACTGACTACACTCTTCCTACTTCATGGCATGAGGCCTTTATAATCCCTATTCCCAAGAAAGGGAAGGATCGCTCTCTACCTTCGAATTATCACCTTATTTCCCTGACCAGCTGCTTATGTAATCTGCTGGGGTGCATTGTAAATCGTCGCTTATTATGGGTCCTAGAACAACGGAAACTACTGTCCGCTCTTCAGTGTGGGTTTCGACCACATCGCTCGACGTCGGGCCATCTCGTTTCTTTGGCCACTGCAATTTCCCAGACCTTTGCGATGCGGCAGCACCTAGTGGCTGTTTTCTTTAATATCGACAAGGCTTTTGACACAACTTAGATTTATGGAATCCTGCGCACATTACATTCTTAGGGTTTTCGGGGAGCACTTCCCTTGTTTCTCCACACCTTCCGCTCGGAACGGTATTTTCGGGTCAAAGTGAGACCTGTGTTGTCGAGGAGACACACACTCGAAAATGGGCTTCCGCAGGGCTCCGTTTTAAGTGTTATTCTATTCTGCATTGCCATTAACCGCATTTTGGATACAGTTCGCCTACTAGTCCGTGCCTGCTTATATGTTGATGACCTCGCTATTTATTGCTCGTCCGCTAGGATTCCGGTCATCGAACGCCAGTTACAGTTAGTTTTGACCAGACTTTGTGCTTCGAGTGCTCACGTCGGCTTTCGGTTTTCCCTATCGAAGACCGTGTGTGTTCACTTCTGTACGAAGCGCGCTTTACACGATGATCCATCTTTGTCTCTAGGGCGTAACTTGTTACCTTTTGTCCCCACTTCCAAATTTCTTGGTCGTTTCTTCGACCGGTCGTTTACCTGGAAGCCTCACGTCTCTCACCTGCGGAAACGGTGAACCTCGTCCCTGAATCAGCTTCGGGTGTTGAGTGGGACACATTGGGGAGCTAGCAGAGTGTGTCTTCTCCTCCTGCATCGCTCTCTTGTTCGCTGCATTTTAGATTATGGGAGTGTTGTTTATGGCTCTGCCGCTCGTACAACGCTTAAACCTTTGGACTCTGTTCACCACACAGGTTTTCGCCTGTGTACCAGAACTTATCGCATTAGCCGAATAGAAGCGTTGCTTTCTGTTTCTCAACGCCGCGAAATTCTATTGGCCAAATATGCAATAAAGCTTGGTGCCTTTGTTGACCATCCTACATGCAGCGTGCTTAAACCTCGTTGTGCCTCTTCTAATGCGGATCGTCCTTCCCTCCCTCGCCCGTTAGGTGTATGTTTTCGCTCTCTGTTGGACAGCCTGAGTGTTGACCCTGCCTCGGACATTACTCATGGTACGCTACACTTCCGTACCTTGCAAACGTCTTCGCCCAGTCATATACTTCGACCTCTCCGCCGTGAATAAACACCATACCACTCTTTTCATGAGCAGCTTAAATCCTCTTACCCCCAGTTTTACTTTTTATACACAGACATCTCAGTGGGCTGTTCATTTCATACTGTCCGCGAAACAAAGTACTACAAGCATCACTCTTTTAACAGTATTTTTACGGCCGAACTGACAGTTATTCACCAGGCTCTGCTGTATATACAGTTTTGTTCTGACACACGATATGTCATCTGCACAGATAGCCTGAGTGCTCTGCAATCTATCTCTGCTTTGTATTCTACCCATCCCCTTGTACAACGAGTAGTTACTAATCCACTCGCTCTTACAACGCCGCTATGCAGTTGTACTTTGCTGGGTACCAGGCCACGCTGGCATATCAGGAAATGAAGCAGCAGATAGAGCCGCAAAACATGCATTAGTGAAAACTCATATTGATATCGCTCAGATGCCACCTCAGGATGCGCAGCATAGTCTTCAGCGTCAGCCACACCCACGATGGCAGTCGCATTGGGCAACAACATCTTATAAACTTAGCGAAATCAAGTACACTATAAGTCCTTGGAAAACATCTTGCCGTAAGAACCGTCGCGAAGAAGTTATTCTTTGCCGCCTCCGCATTGGTCAAACACACTTGACGCACATATATCTCCTCCAAGGTAAGGATCAACCGCTGTGTTCATTTTGTACGATCCCTATCACCGTGAAACAACTTCTCCTCGACTGCCACAATTTCACTGGTAGTCGTAATAATCACCGGTAGTCCCCAGTCTCAGAATAATTTTATCCGACGACAATGATATTATTGCACGATAATTTTATCTTTACGCGAAAGCGGACTTTACAGTTTTATCTGTCTTCACATTGCCTCGTCTTTTACTTTCTAGCTGTTTTAGTTTCCCCTGACTGCTGGTTGTCTCCTCAGGAGGCGGTTATAGTTTTCATTTGTTTTACTGCACTTCTATTCATGGGCGCTAATAACCCCAGCAGTTGAAGCACCGTAAAGCTGCTACTCTACTACTACTGCTACTCTCCTGGTTGAAGCACTTTCAGCATCCCACGGAGCGAAGGCCCTTCGAGCGAAAATGTTAAACACCTACCCGGTTAAGGGCGAAAAGAACAGACCTTGAACACCTCGCGTGGCGCTATCACAACCCTCGTATTGGTCGGTGTGACCAATGAACAGCTTCAAGAAGATCTGTCAGAACAAGGCGTAACATCCGTCTATAAGGTTCAATGGAAACTACATGGTGAATTCGTGCCTACCCTTACCCTGTTCCTTAATTTTAATAGAGTAGATCTCCTTATAAGGTTTAAGGCAGGCTACGAAGCCATCGAGGTTAAGCCCTACATTCCGATCGGCTTTAAGTGTTACAAGTGGCACGGGTTTGGGCATACCAGCGAATTTTGTTCTGCTTGGTCAATATGTTCTATCTTTCGCGATGCTTCTCACGATGGGGATTGCAGTACCCCTCCATCGTTTGTGAACTGCAGCGGGAAATATCCATCTAGTTCCCGTGATTGCCCCCATTTTGCAGAGGAGAGAGCGAACCAGGAAATTCAGGTGAAAGAGAAGGTGTCCTTCTCCGAAGCCCTCAGCTCCTGCATATCGCACAACCCTCTGTCCCGCGGTCCGGTCCTTATAGCTCTGTTACAGCTAAACCGGTGCTGAAGCGGGAGATCACAACATAGACCTTCGCCACTATTGCAGAAAATATTATCGTTGCCAGAACTCTTATGAATAAATCAGCAACTATGTCAACGTCGGCATCACCATCTGTCAAATCCGCCTATGTAGAGCATACCCCGGCAAAAGTGTCACCCCAGCCGTCGACCTCAGCAATAGAACCACAGACAGCCTTCAAGACCAGCTATGTTCGGATTGACTTCGTTAAAGAGCGTGTTGCTACTGCACCCAAAACCGGGGCCTGCTAGGGTAAGTACAGGTAAGGTGCACTCGGCGTCCCAAGTAACCTTTGACTCCCTCTGAGGGCAACCTCTAAGTAGTGAGGGAGTCAGTAGGTTAAAATTCCCACTCACGTGTAGGCCGTGCGTGGAGACCAGTGTCGGTGGAAAGGACTATCCTGGTTGGTTGAGGGTTGCGTACCTGAGCTTTTGCTTTTGACTCTTAGTAACTGGGAGGATGTGCAGCCTAATACACCACTTTGGTTTCAGCTTCGCCTAAACGGGAGACTAGGGACTAACCCATCCCTAGTCAATCGGCCAGGACTGGGTATTTTACCGAACTCCAGGGTGAGTGGGACGGCGTGCCTGCTATATGCCCTGTGTAGTCCTGTCACCCCAGTGACATGACCCCTTGTTGGACTCCGGGGTGGGTGGGGAGCACTGGTGGATGAATATCCTGCTCATTTTATGGCACCAAATAAAAAACGTTTTAAATTTGGGAATGGTGTAGGAAAAGAAGTAGCTGAGTCTTGCGGTCCTGGCTACTTGATTGTTAATCGGACAGAGGAAGGTGAA
Organism: Hymenopus coronatus; assembly: GCA_030762935.1. Taxonomy (NCBI): domain Eukaryota; kingdom Metazoa; phylum Arthropoda; class Insecta; order Mantodea; family Hymenopodidae; genus Hymenopus; species Hymenopus coronatus. Next base: position 321,557,266 of record CM060900.1, on the reverse strand, counting down.
AAGGTCTCCACAGACAGCCCGTTCACCATCCAAAAAGGGCTTGACAGCATTGCTGGTTCTGTTAAGTCGAGCTTCAAGGCTCGAAACGCCATGCTGCTTGTAGAGGCACATTCAGCATCACAGGCGGCGAAATTACTCAAGGCCAGACAGTTAGGCAGCTATCCTGTGAAGGTCAAGGTGCACAAAACTCTTAACTTCTCGCGCGCCGTTGTCATCACCCGCGCCTTGGACGGTCTATCGAATGAGGAGATAAAGGATAATCTTCCAGAACAGGGTGTTACATCTGTATACATGGTTCAACGGAGAGTGATTTCATGCCTACCCGTAACCTGTTCCTCTCCTTTGATCGGGTGGAGCTCCCTCAGGGGATTAGAGCAGGGTATGAGGCCATTGAGGTTAGGCCCTACGTTCCAAACCCATTAAGATGCTATAAATTTCAACGTTTTGGGTAACGAGCGAGTTTTGTAGTGGTCGGTCTACTTGAGTAAAATGTGGAGACGCCCAGCAAGACGGCAATTGCACCTCACATCCATCTTGTATTAACTGCGGCGCGGAACATCCATCTAGTTCCCGCGACTATCCCCGTTTTGCAGAGGAGAGAGCGATCCAAGAGATTCGGGTGAAGGAGAAGGTGTCCTTCTTGGAAGCTCGAAAACTCCTGCGACTTCGGCAACCCTCAGTCCTGCTGTCCGGTACCTACAGTTCAGTTGTAGCCAAACCGGTACCCAGGCGGGAAATCGCAACTCAGAGCTGCAATATGAAAGGGGCCACAATTGGTGACAAAATCATTGTAGCCAGGCCGCAACCTAAGCCGTCCGTCACTATTTCTAAGTTCGCCTCAACATCTTCAAAATCCGCCAAGGTACGGAGCTGCCCAGAAAGGTTATCACCTAGACCTTCGACTTCGGGAAACGAGACTGGCAAACCTGTCACAATTTCTGCACCAGCGCTTAAGTTTAAGACCAGTTATGTCAGATCGGACTTCTTGAAATCCAGTGCAAAGACCACTCCCAAAATAGCTAAGGGAAGGACCCGTCCAAGTCATTCTCCACGTAGATCCTCTTCTGAGAACTCTTCTGGAGGGAGCATAGATCGGCAACCACAATCTTTGCCGATTACAACCTATAATCGGTTCGAGGTTCTCGAACCGAAATTTTCTATTGGAAAGGGGTCCTCTCCCATGGAACAGATGGGACAGGAGGATTCTGCCCTCGCTGCAAGAGGGACAGTACGTAAGCGGCAGTATTCGTGCTCCTGAACAGAGCGTTAGTCCGACGGCCAAAAAGAACAACTTAAACCGACCAGCAGGCCCAATATGCAGAAACACCTTGCTATATAGAACTTATCCCATAATATACATAATTTCTATCCTACAGTGGAACATACGTGGAATAAGACCACATCGACCAGAGCTTGAATTTTTGCTCCACCAGACTCGGCCTTTGGTCGTATGTTTAGAGGAGACCAAACTCCGACCTCAAGATAACGTTACAATCAGCCAGTACTCCTCTGTACGGTGTGATTTATTACCAGGGTCAGGATATTCCTGCATATGGGGGCACAATCGTGCTTATCAGAGCTGACATTTTCGCAGAATCTTTACCCATACAATGCGACATACAATCCGTCACTGTGAGAATTAAGGTACCAGATAAAATTCATTCCCCAGTGCTCCCCACCCACTACGGAGTCCAACACAGGGTCACCCCACTGGAGTGTCAGTGCTACACAGGGGATGCAGCAGGTTCGCCGTCCCACTCGCCCTGGAGTTCGGTATAACACCTAGTCCTGGCCGATTGACTAGGGATGGGTTAGTCCCTAACCTGCCGTTTATGCAAAGCAGAAATCTAGGCGGTGTATTAGGTTGCGCACCCTCCCAAGTCGCTGAAATATCCGAAGCCCAGGCTCAGGTACGCAAACCTCAACCAACCAGGATCTTCCTTTCGACCGGCATGGGTCTCCACGCACGGCCTACACGTGGGTGAGCATTTTGACTTATTGACTGCCTCACCACTCAGAGGTTGCCCATAGAGGGAGTCAAGGTTGGCTAGGGAAACCCCGGGTGCGCCAAACCCGTACCTATCGCAGCAGGCCCCTGGGGGCGGTAATACTTTGAGGGAGATCGACCCTATCAAAGGTAAGGAACAGGGTAGGGTAGGCACGAATTCACCGTTTACTTCGCGTTGAAACCTGTAAACGTATATTACACCTTGGTCTGCCAGGTGCTCTTGAAACTCCTCACTGGACAAACCGTCTAATGCGCGGGTGGAGTTCAGTGTTTTATGTTTCTCGACTTTAAATGGGTAGCTGCCTAACATTTTGTCTCTAAGTATTTTCTCTGCCTGGGATACTGAAAGTGTCTCAACCAGGAGTGTACCATTGCGAGCTCGAATACAGGACTTCACCGGACCAGCAATTTTGTCTTTTGAATAGCAAAAGAGTTACCTAACGTAAATTTTCTACCTTCCTCGGTTCTATTTATAACCAAGTACCGAGGACCCCGACACTCGACCATTTCTTTCCTAGTACCAATTTATTTTTAGGTTTTGTGTTTGCCATTAAAAACATATAAATTTATCCCACAGTGCTCCCCACCCACCTCGGAGCCCACCTGTGGTCAACCCACTGGGGTAATAGGGCTACATAGGGATATAGCAGGCGCGCCTTTCCACTCACCCTGGAGTTTGGTATAATACCTAGTCCTGGCCGATTGACTAGGGATGGGTTAGGAACTAGCCTCCCGTTAGGGTGAAGCAGAAACCAAATTGGAGTATTAGGTTGCGTACCCTTCCCAGATGCTGAAAAAACAGCAGCCCAAGCTCAGGTGCGCAACCCTCAACGACAAAGGATAGTCGTTTCCACCAACATAGGTCTCCAGGTACGGTCTACACGTGAGTGGGCATTTTGACGTACTGACTCAGAGATTGCCCATTGAGGGAGTCAAGGTTGGCTCGGGACCCCGGGTGCGACAAACCCGTACTTAAATTAGTAGGCTCCTGGGGGTTCCTTGAGGAGACGATCTAGGAGATAAGAGTCAAAGATCACTTAACCCTTTAAGCGGTGCGGAAACTTTATGTTGAGCTCAACGCGACCACCGCCTTGAATTGTATCGTTGCAATCCGCCAGCCAGTGTGGAAAGAGGATGCTATAGTTCAGACAATCCCTGGTCCACGTTCCCGCGTTGGTATACAGATAGATTCCTTCGTCGACAACTTTTTATCTCCAAAGGCCACTCCGATGCACCCGGTTACCTTTATGCCCTCTACATCTTCTGCTACTGTACCTGATCTCCTTTTGGCGACCACACTCACTGAGCCATAGTCCAATGTATCAGAAAAAGATAAAACTGTTCCAAACCTCCCCAGGCCACCCATTGATTCGCTTCCTTACGGTGTGCACATGCTGACAACCAGCCTTCTTAACGTCCTTATTATGACCCTCCGCCAATGAAATATACGAGGTCTACGAACATATCGGTCTGAACTGTATATTTTAATACGCACTTACACACCTCTCATCGTTTGCTTACAGAAGACAAACCTTCACCCGCGAGATACCTTTGGTTTGCATCGGCACACACCGGATCACTTTAATCTGGAACAGGAAGAAGGTTCTCCTGCACATGGTGGTTCCATCGTCCTGGTTCGAGACGACATGTGTTATCGACATGTGCCACCCATTACTCAATTGCAAGCTGTTGCTGTCCACCTTTCTGTTCCAGGTTTTAGTTTATCCGTCTGTAGTCTTTATGTCTTCCCTTCGTCACCCCTTGCACCACCATTGCTGACCTGTTGCAATTTAGCTTCGCAACTGCCTCCACCATACGTATCCCAGGGGCCTACTACGGTAGGTACGTGTTAGGCGCACTCGGGATCCCGAGCCAACCTTGACTCCCTCTGACACCAACCTCACAGTGGTGAGGGAGTCAGTAGGTCAAAATGCTCACCCACGTGCAGGCCGTGCGTGGAGATCCGTGTCGGTGAAAGGACTATCCTGGTTGGTTGAGGGTTGCGCACCTGAGCCTGGGCTTCTGACTTTCAGTCACAGGAGAGGGTGCGCACCCTAATACATCACTTTGGTTTCTGCTTCGTCTAAACGAGAGGCTATGGACTAACCCACCCCTAGTCAATCGGCCAGGACTAAGTTTTATACCGAACTCCAGGGTGAGTGGGGCGACGTTCCTGCTATATCCCATGTGTAGACCTGGTACCCCGGTGGGGTGACCCCATGTTGGGCACCGTGTTGTGTGGGGAGCACAGGGAAATTAATTTATTCTGTTTTCTTCATGGTAAGAGACAAAATCTTTAGTAGTAACGTGTCTGGAAAAAGAAGTAGTTGAGTGCAGTAGTCCTCGCTACTTGGTTATCAATAGAGCAGAGGAAGGGAGGAAATTTGCCTCGGTTAGCCCTTTTGATGTTTAAACAAAATTGCTGGTCCGGTAAAATCTCATATTAGAGCCCGAAATGGAATTCTTCTGGTAGAAGTACTGTCAGCATTTCAGGCAGAGAAACTACTTACAGCAAAACTTTTAGTAAGCTACCTCATTAAGGTCTAAAAGCTTAAGAGCCTTAGCTCCTCGCGTGGCGTTCGACGGTTTGTCCAACGAGGAGCTTCAAGAGGACCTAACAGACCTAGGTGTAACATCTGTTTATAGGGTTCAGAGGAAAGTTAATGGGGAGTTCATCCCTACCCATACTCTGTTCCTTACCTTTGATCGGGTAGAACTTCCACAAATGCTTAAGGCAGGGTAAGAAGCCATCGAGGTTGGGCCTTATGTACCCAATCCACTAAGATGTTACAAATGTCAGTGGTTTGGGCATACAAGTGATTTCTGTACTAATTGCTCAACATGTGCTATCTATAGTGACGCATCACACGAACTGAATTGTACAACACCTGCATTTTGTTTGAATTGCAGCGGCAAACATACATCTAGTTCCCGAGATTGCCCCCGGTTTACACGGGAGAGAGCAATCCAGGAGATACAGGAGAGGGAGAAGGTGCTCTCCTCGGAAGCCCGCAAGCTCCTGCGCCTCCGCTAACCCTCTGCCGCGCGCTCCGGTACCTATAGCTCTGTCACAGCTAAATCGGTACCAAGACGGGAAATCACGACTCAAGTCTGCGATATAAGCGGGGCCACCTTAGCAAAGATGATTGTCGTAGCTAAGTCGCTACCAAATACTTCAACATCTATGTCTACGTCGTCACCACCATCTGCCAAATCCGCCACCGTAAAGAGCAGTGCGACAGCCATTTCACCCAAACAATCTAACTTCATATACCATGCTAACTTCATATACCCAAGGTAGCGGGTTCAAAATCGGCGGAGGACGATTTTTTCGGGTATAAAATTGCTTAGTATGGCTTCCTTCTGAAGGGAAGTAAAGCCGTTGGTCCCGTGTCGTAGATTTACGGCACGTAAAAGAACCTCAAGCCTCATTGAGAGGCCTCTGAGCAAAATTAAGCGGTCTTTCACACCCAATTTAGAATGGGACGCTGAGAACCACAGCAGTTAAAGAGCGTCCATAAATAATACGCCATTTCCATTTACCCAAACAATCGACTTCTGCCAAATTACCGGTACCACAGCTAAGACCTTCAAGACCATGTATGTCCGTTCCAACTTCCTGAAATTAAGTGCTAAGTCCTCTCCCATAACATCTAAGCGAAGGAAAAGCCGACGACACTCTTCACGTAGATCCTCATCTGGGCGATCTTCTGGGGCAAGCTTGGATCGGCGGCCACCATCTTCGCCGATCAAGACCTCTAATCGGTTGGAGGTTCTCGAGCAGAAATTTTCTATTGGAAAGGGGTCCTCCCCCGTGCAAGAGAAACCGGAGGAGTCTGCCCTCTCTGTATCGCTGTTCTCGCAGATAATGGACGGATTTCTCAGAACTGCCAGACAGTTGGAATATTCTTTGACTTGGAGAAAGCCTATGACACGTGCTGGCGAGGGGGGATGTTACGATTCCCCCTCAACTGACACCTATGTGGATGCATACCGCTGTTTATTCAGGAATTTATGAGGGACCGCGTTTTCCGAGTAAGGGTCGGCTTGGTTTTATCAAACCTGTTTATTCAAGAGAACGGTGTGCCACAGGGTTCGGTTCTGAGCGTGACGCTGTTTGCTATTGCAGTTAATGCTATCTCTCAATGTTTTCCCCCGGGGTCTCGTCATGCTTGTTCGTAGACGACCTTGCCATTTTTTGCACTTCTCAGCGTACGCCGTTTTTGGAACGCTGTCTCCAGCGGTGTTTAAAAAATCTCTATGATTGGAGCTCCAAAAGCGGCTTTCGTTTCTCAAGTGAGAAGACAGTCTGCGTTAACTTCTGGCGCCGTAGGTGGCGAATGTCTCCTCTTCCACTCGGGCCAAATCTTCCTTTTGCAGATCAGGCGTGATTTCTGGGGTTGGTATTCTGCCGTAATCTATGCTCTTCACCACATATAGCACAGTTTAAACCGCAGTGTGTCCGTTCTCTGAATATTTTACGGATACAAAGTGGCAAATCTTGGAGAGCAGATCGGACAGTGTTACTCCTCTTTATCGAGCGCAAGTCGATCCCTATGGCTGCATTGTGTATTCTTCTGCACGACCATCTGTGCTTCGAAGATTAGACGCAGTCCATAATCAGGGCATCCGTGTAGCTGTTGGGGCTTTTCCAACTAGCCCAGTTGTTAGCCTCTGCGCCGAATCGGCAGGACCCCTCTCTGCGATGTCTGTGTGAAATATTGCTCGGTAGTTATGGCTGTGGGCTTAGTGGCATATCTTCGCACCCAACTTCTGCTCTGTTTTTCAATACTGTGCTGGACGAACGATACGGAAAATTGTCATTCCGCCCCAGGGCTGCAGGTTTCCATTTCCGCGAGCTCCTTCGAGAACACGATAATCTCACTGCCTCGCATGTTTTCCTATGGAGATAGGGTGCACTCCCCTTGGTTACATGTTGCATCTCACGAAGATCTCGGGATGACGGTATGCGAGAATTCTGCAATGCTTGTATCTAGTATCCGAACATTTTTTAGGAGTTTTATCGCACTACAGTGACGGCATTTGTATTGGATGTACCTTTTAACTGGGATCAGAACATATACTTTTACTTAGCATAGTAACAAATCCATTTATACTGCTGAACTGCAAGCCACCTATCGAGCCATTCTTTTTGTTCGCCGTCAGAATCTGGGTGACTGCCTCTAAGTGAGTGATTCTCTTAGAGCCCTTCAGAGCGTCCTAGTGTAACTACTGCAGACTTCAGGCTCGTTGTGCGGACGGCGGTGCTCTTGTACTGGCATGCAGATTGGGCGTCTCTCCACGGTAACAAGCTCAGGGAAGTGAAAGATCTCCCTGTACACTGGGTAACCTCCTATTGGAAGTCTCGCCGAGAGGAGGTGGTATCGGCTCGCTTGCGCATCGGTCACCATATATTTACACATAGTTATATTTTTAAACACGAACCGGCGCCTCTCTGTCAACTCTGTGGAGCACCGTTCACTGTCAGTCATGTGTTGCTAGAGTGTGCTGCTCTAGCACACAGTCGCTCACTCATGGACCCTTCCGGGCTGACAGTGAGAGCGCAACAGATTACGTTTTTAGGTTTTTATCTAGAGTACCTTTAAGTTCGTTTTTAGCTCATTTTATTTCTCTTAGGCTAGTTGATGGAGTTTTAGCTATGGTTTAACATTTTTAGCCTTTATCATCAGACGCCTTTTTTATCGTCTTCTGGCTTTTAATATTTTTACTGCCCTTACGCTCCATTTTCGGGCTAGTTTTTAATAGCCTCGTTTTTTTTTTCTTTTTTTCTTTTAAGGCATGAATAGTTTGCTTTTAGCCCTTTTAGCTCTAGTTTTATCTTGTTTTTTTATGTATGGTTGGCACGGTTTGTTTTTTGAGGGCACTTATGAACAAGACGTTGAGCGCCCTTAAACCCCACTCATCATCATCATAATCATCATCTCCTCCTCCTCCTCCTCCTCCTCCTCCTCCTCCTCAAGGAAACGGGAACACTCCTTAGAATCTGATGTATGCGCCTCTCCACAGTTGACACAGGTGGGACCTTGGGTGCATGCAGATCCATTGTGTGCTTTTTGCCGCATTGAGCACAAACAGGCGAATTGGTACAGCGTTGTTGCATATGTCCGGATTTCTGACAACGGTAACAACGCATCGGATTCAAGATATACAAAGTGATTCCGAAATACTTTTACAAACTTCGGGTATGGGTTTCTCACACCTAAAGAAGCAAAAATGTTCATATGAACATATGTCCCATAATCCTTGGTTTTCGCGTTATTCCTGTCACAATGAAAATGTGAGTTCAACGGCCTTCAGGATCCAACCTCAAAACTTCACTTCTCTATGCACTCATAGGAGGCTTTAACCTGTTGTACTACATACGGTAGATGGCGAAGTGTTGCTATGGAGACTTGTTTATGTTTGTCATTTGTAATTACTTTGTCTTCAACGTTTCAATGTTGTACATACAGTGAATTAACTGCAAGTGTTTCTTTCCACCATGGCTGGATATTCATTTCGTGAACAGGCAGACATGATTTTTATGTATGGTCGCGCGAATGGTAATGGACGCGAGGCTAAACGGCTCTATCAGATGTAGTTTCCAGACCGAAGACAACCGAGTCAGCCAACCTTTGTCGCTGTTTATCGTCGCCTTGCTGAGAAAGGAACCATTGCACATTTTAGTCACATTGTTCGAGATGCACAGACTGGTATCTAACATGACCAATGGATCGGCAGAGGAGGGCCAATTCAATGGCCTTCACATTCTCCTGGCTTCAATCCTGCGGATTTTAACATCTGGGAGCAGCTTAAATCATTGGTATATGAAGAAGCCATCCCGGATGCAGAAACACTTCATCGACGTGTAATGGAAGCCTGCGAAATCATTCGAGACCATCCCGAAGTTTTTGACTGGGTGCGACATTTCGTGAGTCGACGACTACAGGCATGCATAGAAGCAAGAGGAGGACATTTCGAGCATTTATTATGAATTTTGTGTGTTATAAGTGTACCATTGTGTTGAACACCTCCTTACGAGAAAACAAAGGATTATGGTTCATATGAAATTTTTTCCTTGTGGTGTAAAGAACCCATACCCGAGGTTTGTAAAAGTACTTCTGAAACACCTTATATAGGCATACGGGCGCACTTTCCTAGCCACACATGATAAAAGTCCGATTAAACTTCAAAAAGACCATGCGAGGCGAGAATGCCTAGTCGTCCCGTTTGCTAATTAATCTGTATGCACCAATAATAGCTTGGTCAGAAAGACAATGCACTATTTCTTCGTTGGTTAATTCATCTAAACTGGCGGTCATCACTACATCTCGGCTGCTATTCAAGGATTTTTGCTTCTCAGTGAAAATGCATCATGCCGGTCAGTAGTGATAGTTGAAGGGTAACTCATCTGAAGAACTCATTGAGATTAAGCCTGTAACGGGTGACGGACTTCATGCCCCTATCACTGGAATAACCGCCAGTGCCCCCCTCTCCACTATATGTCACGCCGGCTAAACGGAGTCAGCTCAGATTCAGGGGATTTGTGGTTGATTACATCGGGCCCCAAACAGCGGTAACACGTCGGGTCCCCCGACCATCCCAACCCCTCACGGTTGCAGGGCTGCTCGCGAGAATCCGGCCCCTTGGGCGTTACGTGATTGTACATTTCATTGGAACGGCTCCGCACCAAGTGTCGCACGAAAGGAGTAGTGAAGAGGGTCCACTCAACCTCCACATTTGAGACCTTCGGAGAGCACACATATTGAAAGCTGCGCCGAAACCGTTGGAAGAAACCACGGAGACAGGAAAGATACCTGTTGGTGAGATAGGTGTTCATAAATCTAAAGACCTTAAATCTAAGAATTTTATAAACCCAGAAATGAAAGAGGCTATAAAAATGATAAATCTAACGGTGAAGCATGAAGTGGATTCGAACGTGGCTGCGACAGATGGGCATAAGCAGATGACAATGATGACGAGTGACTCGGTCACCCCTGGTACGCCAAACCCATATTAATTCCTAAGGACTAACAAACTAATAACCTCCATAAGCCTAGAAGAACAAGAGGGTGATAAAGTAAACAAACGAAAGAAACAAAAGCAGAGCTAACGACGTGGCAACAGCGGATGGCGATAGGTAGGGTGAAGTGGCGTTGAGTGGCTCGGGAACTCCCGGGTACGCCAAACCCGTACCTACCGTGGTAGACTTCTGGGGAAGGGGCGGGGTTATGTCACGTCTAATTATAGCACATATAGAGAGAGAGACAGAGATCAGATTAGAAATACCCTATCCTTGTGCACTGTGGTTGGTGAAGCAGGACTTTCGTGCAAGGGCCATGGTTAGCCCTTACAATTTTGAGATAAGCACGCCTTGTGTGGGTCAAACGTGCACACAGAAATAAGTTTTTGTGTTTTAGACGTTCAATTAAGCAGTCAGTTTGGACAGGAAGCTTTAAACCAGAATAATAGTCAGTACCTGTGTGATGTTTGGTTGTAGCTTCTCGAAAAGCAAAAGTAAGAAACAAGGAAAAGGAAATATTTCAGTACACAGGCAAGTGTACTTATTTAAGTGATTTTTCGGTGGTATACTTAGTGAAATATGCTGCACATTATCAACAGAACGATTCTGCATTGTTTGTTAATTTGGGGTGATAGGGAAGTATTTTTTTTTTCTTCTCAATAATGCATTGCCAAGTCAAGGACCTTAAGTTCCCTGTACATGAAAATTAACTGTTAACCAGGATTATGTATAGAATGCTATAGAAGCAAGTAATTGTAAAGATAAGGATAATACCCCAATTGTGTGCCTTACTATTGATAATATGTATTTGAAAGAACATATACAGTATTCAGGAACTATAATTATAGGTTATGTAGATTTTGGTCAATGAAAAGCAATGGTAATTATTGCAATTTTCCTCTGCCAAAATTCCTGAGTAATACCACACATTCTAGTAAAGCTTTAAATCAATGCTGTGATATGACACAACCTTTTATTACATTAACAGTAGCTTTATACCAAGAAATTAGAACAAAACTAAGTTATGCGTTTCCACGATATTTACTGCAATAATACCAATTTATCAATAACTTCTGACAGGCCAAAAATATGGTTGAATTAAATAATCCTTCAACTAGAGATCTCTGCCATTCTATCGTCCTTCACTTAAAAGTTTTGGAAAAACAATTAATTTGACAGATGTTACGTAAGGTGTAACTCGAGATTGCAGCTTCTACTTCAGTTTTAGACTAAGGCTATTTCCTGTGCCTTTCCTATTGGTGGCTACGGGAAAAGTGAACGGCAGGTTTCAAGATTTTGTCGAGGTTACCCTACGTTTGGTTAGGTGTAAATGAACTGAATTGAAATAAGGGGTTTTAAATGGACTTTCTGGAAATCGGTTTTTCTTTCCAATGCAAAATACACAGTCTTCAGTTCGTTCTGTCTGCTTGTGCATGGGAAGCCATGTTAGTCTTTCGAACAGTGGCAGAGTCAAATGTAAAACTGAACTGGTATTTCCAATGTCACGGTTATACATGATTGTGTGTACTATTATAAGACGGCAACCAGGCGCAAGACTTACTTCAGCAAAACAATAGCATTTACGCTCTAAGAAGAAGAAGAAGAAGAAGAAGAAGAGGAACAACAACAACAACAACATCAAACCGATAATAATTACCAACCTTAGCCAGCGTGCAACTGTGCAATTGCGTGAACTCATTAGTTGTATTTGAACCGTCAGCCTTAATTTTACCAGGTAGACATGCACTTTTATTGCATTTCCGTGCTATTTGGGTTATTATGTGGAATTTAGGCCGCTCTAAAAGTTAAAATTATTGCGGTTTAAGTAGTAGAGTATTTCACGATTCAGAAATTCAATCGAGCAATAGTTCCGTATCTGTCGCAACAGATGCTTCACATTAGGTAAGTTAATTAAATGCTTAACATTTACACTGAGAAATGCTTGCACCGTGAATTTGCACGCTTTCTTAAAGGATGATGTAGTCTGAGGCACCATTAAAAAACTCAACATCCTCACTTAGCGCGAAGAAGTACATTATGGAGACCATCGGAACGAAACTGAAGGTCCACTCGCGGACTAAATGCTTTGATACGGATTACCTGCTTTTCGATAGCACTAAATTGATCTGTGCATTCCACTTGTTTCAAATAGCACTCCTGTCTGTCGTTAAATGGCTCCGAAGTATTGCGTTTGAGTCAAAAAGGACTTACACGGGAACATTGTCATACTGCTATCAGATCGAGCGGACTTTTTATTGAAAGTAGGCCGAAAGTAGAAAATGGTTAAACTTCCACTGGCGATCCGGCTTTGAAGGTGCTAAAACATTAAATTTTGCAGATTTGAAAGCACTAGATTTCCAAGATTTTGTGTTCCTTTCGGGATCATTGGGGTTTTAGCTTCACGGATAACTTCGGCTTCGTAGTCGCGGCCGCAACTACTCATTCTGTCAATTATAAAAACATTGCTGCTTAGGGGCCTTCAGCTTGTGCTCTGCTTTGGGTCTTAGGATGCTCCACCTTGGAATACACTTTACGGCTTTGGGCCCAAAGAATTTATAACAAACCAGTAAGTGGCTACAAAGGCCCTAATAACAGAAAATGTAGAAGTAACAAATCTGGATTAAGTGTGTAAGTAAGTGGTAAATAATTAATATCCGTGTCTTCGCTTTCTCACTTGTAGGTTCCAGTTTGTCAAAAAATTATTTAGAAATTGGAGTGATTTACAGATAATATTTACCTAAACCTTACATATATTGGTGCTTAAATAAGTATTAAATAGGAGAGCTTAGGATAGAAATGAGCAATTTTTAATTTTTATCTTATCAGTTTGTTGCCTTTTGAGGCACCTGTTATTAGGGGGGAAAAGGAACATACCTACAATCAATATTCTCTTCATAAATGAACTCATGATTGTTCATGAGGTTAATGAGGTTCTCACTGCAGGCAATCATTTTCAGTGCCCAGTATAGCCCAGGCAAGTTGATGGTTAAACGAAAGGCAGCCTAAAGTGAGCCATTACAACTTAAAACTTCATACATTTTTGCCAGCAAATGGAGACCCTATGGGTGAGAAAGCCCAGACAGAATATTTGTGCTTTTAATGTATTTTCACCATAATAAATTGCAGCTCAGTCTGCGAAATCCTGGCTACAATGGCCTGTTGTTAGTCCCACAAGACAAAGAGAACAAAATGCACCATTTCACAGAAGCAAGGAAATACCTACTTATTCATGCTTTGAGTGCTTGTTTGCGTTTTGCGGAACTACTAATTGCAGGTAAACAATTTCATTTATTGCTTCTTATGTCATGATAATATTGCAACATGTAAATGAATGAATGAGCAAAGAAAATGAATCTGCTCACCTGAAGGTCTAAAATGTAGAGGGCTGTATCAAGAAAGCACTAATAGTATTTTTACAAAATTATTATAGCTTGAGGTGAAACTTCCATATATGAACCCCATGAAAAATGGGTTACATGACCTTAAAATACAATAAAATTCATATTTTCACTTTAGTACATTTGCTATAGTCGAAAAGTTCACCAGTACCAGGTTTGTTGTTGAACTTTGTTATATTTTCCTGTATGAATTTTTACCTGAAAGTCCAAAGTAATTCAAACCTCCTTATTTTCTCAGGGTGATTAGATCTAGATGCATGATGGTGCACAAGAATGGATACACTCAGATTTGAGAGGTACAAAGTTCTCCTACAGGGTGGAACTTCAACTAGAAGGGACAGAGAAAGAAGTTTTTTTGAATTTTTGGCCATCCCTCGACCATTTATAGGTTATAAATGCAAAGTTACATTTCAGTGCATTCCAGGGTTTTATCACTCCAAAGCAGAGTGAGTGAAGCAAAGAAGAAGACTTTTGACATACACTTGCAGTAAAAGTTTGGGAGTGAATGGAGGTGTGAGGTTCAACTGCATTGTGTGTGAAGGTGGTGATGAGTCAACATTCTGTAGTGAAAACCAGATTGAGGAAGAATGTGACTGTTATGAGGCAGAAAAGGGCATTGTGTAAATACTGAAACATAGTTATGTTTGTTGAAAGCAGTATTTATATAAAAGTGTTCACAAAAAGAGTAATCCACTTCCTATGTGATCCAGATTTGATAGTTTTGCTATTCTGCCATTAGAGCTACTTTGTAGCTATTTACTAGATTTATAACAGCTCCCACAAACTTTTAGGGCTCTAAGCTTCAAAGCATAGCTCAAGGTGGAGAACCTTAAGCTGCAAAGTATAGCCGAGGTCATAGAGGAATGCAGCTGCGATAATGAAGTATAGCCAAGGATTCTGTGAAGTTAAAACACCAATGATCCCAAGAAGAAGTTAAAGCCTCGGCAATATTGTGCATTTATTATTTGCACATGTTCATATTTTCAACATCCTCAAATCTGAATCTCCTAAGGAAAGTTTACCAACTACTTATGTAAATGGAATTGAAATTGTTATATTAAATATAACTTTTTCCAATTTTTTAAATGCTCACAATACTATTTTGAGTATAAGTGATTGGAAATGCAATAAGTCCTAAACATTTTTCATTATAAGTTGGCATTAAAGAAAAAATTATTTAGACAGTAACCAGGGGCGTCATTTAGGGAGCTCAGGGTGATAATTTGCCCCTAAGTTGTAAGAAACAATTAGGCTACTTGTTATTATTGCTGTACCAAAAAAAGTTATGACAACTATTTTTAATACAATAACTTAACATTTAAGTAATCAAAGATTTTCTGTTGGTCTATTTATATGTCTCAAAAAACTTAAAATGAAAATTTGGGAAACATGTTTTGGGGATAATAGGTGACTAAAATAAGCAAAAGTGGATCATTGTAATAAAACACCAATTTCTCATAAACTATTGTAGATATGCTCACATAACCTCATATGGATGATGTCTGCCAGTGACGGCTGCTGGGGCGTGTTACTTGTGGTGCCAAGAATATTGTTATAATGAAACTCTGCACATATATGTTAATTCTTGCAGTATCATCATCTATTGTGTAGTTTTGTGAATAACCTTTACATTTCATATTGTGTTGTATTAATAAAATTAAAAAGTGGAAAACTGAAAATGTCACAGTGCTTTTGTGTTCCTTATAGACCAAAAATTAGAGCAAGCCTATGCCTAGTAATTCTTGGAGAACATTATAAGAGGCGCTTGTGTACCATTCCATGAAACAGAAAGAAAATGGAAAGACTAATGTTAGCAATTTACTGCCATAAATTCTGAGATGTGCATTAGAAATTAAAAGGAACAACTCGGAAAATCACACCACAAGCATGCATATGCATGCTCTTGCACTTGTGATTTTAAAAATCCCTAATGTTTAAGACTAAAAACAAATATTGAAGCCTAATGGTATTATTATATAATTTCAAAATGCATTGGCATTAACTTGCAACGCTTCTTACATAGCTTGGGTTCAATACCAAGCATGTGAGATTTATGGTGGACAAAGCAGCACAGGGTCAGGTTTTCTCCTGGTTCTCCAGTTTCCGCCACCATCACATTCCATTGGTGTTCCATCTTCTTTTCATGTATCACTAGTGTCATTGCCTGTGGTGCCACACATAAAAGCGGGCGTTAAAAACTATAAAAAAAAATTAACTTACAACAAGATGGTAACACTGTATTTACAGCAGGATTTAATCGTGAACTGCACATTCCTTCGTTGTCGCCTGCAAGATACTGTGCTCTGGAGGGTGGAATGGAGACTGTGTGCCACATCAACCTTGCCACCGTATCCACTCATAAGCAGCCATGGTAAAGGAACACTCTAGCCTTATACACAGTGGCTTATGAGCTCAAATGATGCCCAACTGGAGCTGGCACAAGCACCAGATTACATAACTTTTTATGTACTGTTCAAATGAGAGAACTAGAACACAAGAGTAGGAACAATGTTTAATCAATAATTACAATATGTAGGCACTTCTTTTCTATGTACTACTGTTACCATGGCACTACCCCAGGAGCCATCCCTAGTGTCTGCTTATGCAATATACATTTGAAGTATATCTGATAAATATCTTTCATAAATTAGTTGTTTTTATCCATGTTGTGGTAACTTGACTAGAATTTTATGTTCCTGTTTTACGTAAACTATGTATCATTTTGAAATTTAGGATATAATATTCTTTAATTTGAACTAGAATGGATCCAATAGGTAAATTACAGCTTTCACAAAAATTATAATTAATAAGAAAATTATACTTGAAGAAAAAATTATATTTTTTATTTATAATATTCAGTAATGCCCATATTCAAGATGTACAGATAATTGTAATTCTAAATAAATTAACATTATGTGTACAAGTACCTGCAAAATATCATTATGATTGACCCTCTACTTTCAGAGAAAATAGAACTTATGGCAAAGAAAATGTAGTTTTGAGATAAACTAATTTAAAGTATAGGACGGCAGGCATTCAAATGGTGCACTGCTTATTAAATAGCCATTCAAGTGTGTAAATGATATCACAATCATGTAAATCCATGTACCACTCTGTTCAGCTAGAATTGCAAATGTTCTTTCAAAGATAAAAGGGAATTATTTTTTGTGACTTCAGTAAACTCTACCCCCATAATGCAGCCCCCCCCCCATCTGCCCAAAACAGGAACCAAACTAACGCTTCTGGGTATAATGGTATTTACACTACAGTTAGAGCTTTAAAAATTGCAAAAGTGCATATAGCTTTAGGAGACACCAGTCTTTCCTCTCCCCTAAATACTTTTTATTATGCATTTAGTGTTTACTGATTTGATGCTCCTCATATATTCCCATGAATCAAGTCATTAACACTAAGAGTGCATTTAGCATCAGTGCACAAACAAAATACTAGGCAGGCAGCTGATACACACAAACAGGTGAATACTTTAAACTGCTTCCAAAGGTGGGAATTTAAGTTTCAAACAAACTAACAAATTTTAAATAAATGTTTGTAATTATTTACTGTGGGTACAGGTTTTTTTTTTTTTTTTTTTTTTTTTTTTTTGCCATTGTTCTTTTTCAAAAGTACTTAGAATTTTTCAGAAACTACATTTTTAGTTCTTTCAAGCACAAGGATCTTTTGAGTTTAGCTTCAACTATGCCCTGTCAGAGGGTGCAAACTGCTTCAGTCCTCTACTTACAAAATACATTCTTTCGCTATGCTTTGCATGTAAGGATCCTCAAAACTGTACTGTTTTATAGCTTAACGCTGTACTTAAGAGTTAGACAGGTAATAATGTCACTATCCTACCCAATAGTGGCTTGTGACTTTTTTAGTCAGTGTGCTACATCATTATTAAATAGCAACAACAAAAATTAAAACTAATAAAAATAAACAAATGTTAATGACAAACTCACACCACTTCCATTCTCCTTTCCTTCCTGTTGCCAAACTTTTCAATCACCTTTTTGTTGAACTCTTTCATTTGTAGTACTAGATGTTTCTCTATGGACAGCATGATCAGGGCAGTCAAACATTTTTCACTCATGGAATTCCTTAAAAAGGTTTTTAACCTTTTCAGGGTAGAGAAGCATCGCTCAGGTTCAGAAGTAGTCATTGGTGTTGTTACCATTATATTCAAAAGTTTGATCAACTGTTAAAATGCTAAACTTTTTTTTATTGTTTCATTTATATAGCCCCCTTTAACATCTAAAGTCATATCGGGGCCTTTCCACTTGAAACAACTCGT
This sequence comes from Hymenopus coronatus, assembly GCA_030762935.1. Taxonomy (NCBI): domain Eukaryota; kingdom Metazoa; phylum Arthropoda; class Insecta; order Mantodea; family Hymenopodidae; genus Hymenopus; species Hymenopus coronatus. Next base: position 321,539,549 of record CM060900.1, on the reverse strand, counting down.
CTGTAGGTACTTTTACGTTGGTTTAAATAATTTTTGTTTTACTCAAACATGCACACTTTCAAACTCGCATACAAACTTCCAGACTCTATGGGGGATAGGGAATAATTCTGGCTAGAGAAAAATTCCCCACCCCAGCCGGGAATCGAACCTGGGACTCCCGGGGTGAGAAGTCAGCTCGCTGACTACTCGACCACGGAGGCAGTCTAAATTTTGTTCTATAATAAGGTGCAGCAATGGAACAGCATGCGATATTTCTGAAGCCAGGCCAAGAATATAAGATACTTAAGCTTGGGTTTTAGTCTTTTCTTATCATATAAGGGACAAGCTTGTATCACTTCATCAAGATGATTGTCCGGGAATTAATGTGAAAATTCAATGTTCACAACACTTAAGTTTTTCACAGCTTAACTGTCTAAAAACTGAAAATGACTACCAGCCTCCTCTGTGATGTGATCACATATATCCTTTGCATCATTCACTCTGCAAGAATTTCTTTGACGCTTGGAAGGTGGCTCCATCACTGTGTCATCAGTAGTTTCCAGAGAATTTCTTATAGTGTTTATTGCTTCAATGAAAATGCTATATTACTTTTTACCTTGACTACATCAACATTTCTAGCTTGTAACTGATAGTAAAAAATGTCTGCGCATAACAATGCACATAGTGAGCATGAGGATTTTACTGTCTGATTTTAGCTTGGATGCTGCCCCTCTCTTCACTCATAATAGCTGCTCCATCCTACGTGTATGCTATCAATTTATGTTTATCATTCAGTACAGAAGTCAGCTCATTCATTATACAGTCAACAATTACATTGGCATTTTGTCCTCCGGGATGAAAAAATCCCCCAGAATCGTTCTTGTGGTCATCCATCAATTTCATATCTGAATGCTAATACCAACTGTGTATGTTCTCACACATCTGCTGCCTCATCTGACATTACCGCTACATAATCTGTATTATTTTTATTTCTGCTACAATTTCTTTCCGGCAGACTTAGAGCATTCAGTGTAAGAGTTCAGTTTCAATCATTTTCAAAGACCCTCTGAAAACGTTACTGGTGTCTCTATGTTCTTTTACAGCCATATCAATGCTTCTAACAAAATCTGTAAGCCCCAGGATTATCTAACTCTGACTCTCAATGCCTTCTGAGTGCAAGTTTGAATACACCACAAAACTTTATACATTCAATTGTTCTGTCTAATATGTGCCTATATTTTTTTATACATGTTGATTGTGCTTAGCCATGCTATCCTGATAAGCTCTGCTTAATTTTTTTTTGCTATGTTAAAACTGCCAAACATAGACAGGTCTAATAATTGTTGATATGTTTTCTATTTTTGTTATGAGCTCTTATTAATGTATTGAGATGACCAAGATCTTTAATGCCTGTCTTACCAAATGCATCATTATTCCCAAAGAGAAGACACAGAAAGCAAACAAGAGAATTTATAACATCACAAGCATATATCCACTTGCAGTCATCATAAACTTTTTTGTTTAACTACCTTATATTCTCTACTCCCACTTTCATGTTAGATTTATAATTGGAATTGGCCTGCCTAACTGTTTAATTTGAACTTTCTCTTCCAAACTTTTGGATGAAAATTGTGTTTTTGGTAAACTGTCAACTGAATTCATGTTTATAATGTGATGCCTCCACTCACCTTAGAAAGGAAGACTGCATCAACACTAATTACACTTCCCAAGAAAAAAGAACTTTTCCCATATCTCTGTGATAAAAGTAGGTGATTCTTAAGCAAAAAGATGTGCTGATTTTGAAAATCACAACGGAAATGTTCTATCACGTCAGGTTCAAAAGATATGAAGACATTTAGGTTCTCACATACTAGGTATCAGATCAGATATTATGTTACATTTATAGTTAGATTAATTCAGAATGTTGTTTTACATGCATGCAATAATATTTGGACTATATATTTAAGGGACATGCGTGTAACTCTGCTTAAAAGTACTTGGTAGCATGTGATTGCCTCTAGTACTCCTGTTTGCTTTTGCACAATAATCCCCCATCATTACTGAGTCCTTACAACCTTGGTATCTCTTCTCCATGATGGAAATGTCCTGACGGAACTGTTTCCCTTGTACATCACCCAGATCTTCTGGAAGTCTGGATGTGAATGGAGAAAAATGGATTTCAAACACATTTTACAACCCTTGTTTTTTAGTATTTCATCAAATTTGAGACCAAAGTTTTTGGGTTTTTTCCTTTGTATTTATAAGAAAACCCTTGTAAATGATTGCCAAGCTGCTAATTCCACCGTTTCTAACGTCTTCTCAAATGTATGGTCCTTCAAGGTTTTTCAGATTTGAGGTCCAAAAAAATTCCTTCATTCAATTTTGCGTAAGTTAAGTGTGGAAACTTGTTTTGCAAATATGCAAATCCACTACTGTCATTGTTGAGTGTCTTAACAAAATTCATTTTGCCTGCGGTGCCACAAGTAGTAAAAGTTCGCATTAAACACTATAAAAAAAGCAAAATTCATCATCAGCGCAAGTTTTATATGTAAGGGAGGGAGAAGTATCTTATCAGAATGAACTGGTTTACATTACTCTCCCCTGGGACATATTTCTGCCACTTGCCCCACTGTTGTACCACGTGATGTTTTTGCATATCATAGCTGTCCCACAAACACAAAAATCAATAATATTTTGTGAATCCTCCTTGTAATTCAAGCAGCAAACCAATTACTTTAAGGTCACCACATATTTTCCAACAATGAACGTCATATTTTAAAACATGTACAATCTTGGCCATAATTTCATAGCTTTCTTTAAGACCTACAGAATGGAAAACTGGGACATATGGAAGTTTGTTACCATTATAAGCTAACACAGCCTGTAAGCTGAACCTTGATGAATCTATAAAAAATTGCCAGTCGTTTGGATTATGTTCAATTACCAGCTCATTCATTAAACCATTGATGTCTATACAGACACACATATTCTCTTCCATAGAAAAATATTTTCCAAATTTCTGTTTTGTATTTGGAAACTGTAATTTTTTTTTAAATAACATGACACTCCAGGTATATTTGTCATGCAGAAATAACAATCATTAATATGATTTGTTGGTTCTCGCCATACCATAGGTACAGCAATGGTAATGTAATGCTTTGAATTGGTCATGTAACCATAGCTGAAGATTTGTCGTACAAGTGATACAACATTAATGAGCTGACCATTGCTTTTCTTGATTTGATACCCAAGTATAATTAATATGCATGTTTGTTAATGTTATAAATTTTTCACCTCTGATTTTTGGGTGTATATCCACAAATATCATAAAAATTGTCTGGATTATTTCTGCACTTCTGATGGGAACTAGCTCTTTGCTTTGCACCACTAATAAGAATTACACTAAGTGAAAAAGAAATGGCACAATTTACCACATGGCTGTCAACACATCCACAATGAGACTGACAAATTCTTTTCCCAAGTGAAATAACCTATTTTAAACTATTAGTCGATATCTCCACCTAAGTATGAATTTCAAAATCTGGATAAAGGGCTCTACCTGGGTTTCACTCTCTGCAGTGTCTTCTTCTATAGAAGTACAGTCAAATGTGAAAGTAGTGTAACTGACAGTGTAACTGTAAAAGTAGTGTGCAGCGTGCTTTCATCTTTAATTTTATAAGTACCTCCGTAAGTATTCGTATTGGACAAGGGTGAGCAACCTATGACATGCGTTACCAGCTGGTACGCAAACTTGCTGTATATCTAAAAATTGTGATGTGCCATTTTAAGCATCATTTTCAGAATCTATGTGTGAAAATGGACTAAAAACATGTATTATGTTCGCGGAGGTAAATTTCATGTTGGGTGGTCTTATCAGTATCACAATAACAAAATGCATGAAAATATCTCCACATGAACTAAATCAGTTTAAAAATGTTGTGTCCGCATGAACTGAACTGTTCATTATTGTAAACACGATAGAAGAAATTTAGCTGATTCATTATTTTAAACCACTAATAAACCTAGATACATTAATCAGTGTAAGTCTAGTCCAAGAATTAAATTAATGAGAAGAATACAAGAGTAGCAAACTTCTGTATGTTTTGAATAGAAAATGTAAATGTAATGAAATTAGAAGCAATGTTATAATAGTGTGAGATTTTGGTTTAAAATGTAAGGGTTGGTCAATGTCAGAGTGATTCTGTCTCTCTTCAGCATAGCACAGAAGGGAACAATTTGTGGAGGATTTTGGGTATTGCGGGGGAGTGAAAAGTCTGCGTAATGCATGCATATTTCTTTCTTCTGATTGTATCATGTACATAGCTCAGAGCCAGGAGTCCAGATCGGGAAGTGAAAGTAGAATGCATACAGGGTTGAGGAGAAGGATTTCAATTGTAAGGCGTGCTATTCAAAAGTCAACAGAAGTGCATTAAATTTTTATTTTACAATACATTTATATTTATTTTTTTTAAAACTGAAAAAACAAATTCTCTCTTATTATACTTATGTACTGAAGCACATTAACACATAAGGACCAGCTGCTCCTGAACCTACCTTATTTTGGTGGATACAAGTCAGAGCCACAGCAAAAAAAAAATGCTCACATCCTTAGTAAGCGATGACGTTTGCATCTGACATGTACTCTGCCATATACATTTGAAAACTCAACATGACTGAAATAACTTCAACAAACCAATCCAGACACCTTGATTCCACAGTCTTATTCCTTTTAATACTGTTAGCCACTAAAGGAAACAATGAATGAGCATAACACATAATCAAATCCTTGAACATAAGCAATGGACATTGTTTCATCCATTGGGCAGAATAACTAACCAATGAAATCATAACAATATCAAATGCCTGAGTCCATGAAATCAGAAAAGAACCTAAAAAATTAATTTCTTGCTGACCAATCATTTCTGAAAGACACTAAAATGGCCAATATTAGACAGCAAATAATTCCAAAATTAGAAAATCAACATCCATTCTTTAATTAGAATAAATAATTACCAAATTTTTAGATTTTGGAGCAAAGTAACATGCATACAGATAGGTGTATAAGATGTTAATATTCAATTGACAATGTTTCAAATTTGACAAATTTTAGACCATATATATGGTAAAATATATACAGGATGTATATAAATGAATATTAGGGTTTTAACTCTTTATAATATTTATTACATTCAACTTACAGTTATGAATGATATGTCAAATGAAAAAGCAACTCAAACAGTTTTACCAAGAAGCTTATAAATGTTCAATGTGACTACCCTTTGTCACACGGCACACATCAAGTCTATAGCCGAGTTCTTCCCAAACGTTGATAAGTGTGTAATCAGTAATTGTAGCAACAGCTGCTTCAATCCGGTTTCTTAATTCAGGGAGGTCAGCTTGTAGCGGAGGAACGTACACACGACCCTTGATGAAGCCCCAAAGGTAAAAATTGCATGGCGTTAGGTCAGGAGAACGCGGAGGCCAGGCATAGCAACCCCTGTCATTGGGGCCCTTGCGGCTTATCCAGCGCTCAGGTACAGTGACGTTCAACCAATTGCGTACTTCGTTATGCCAGTGAGGTGGCGCACCATCCTGCTGGAAAATGAAGTCCTCTGGCTCATTTTCTTCCAACTGAGGGAAGAGCCATTGCTCTAGTGTATCAAGGTAAGAAGTGCCAGTTACAGTAGGTTCACCAAAAACGAAAGGCCCATAAACTTTTCGCCGGGATACGGCACAAAAACATTCACTTTAGGGGAATCTCATTGCATTTGTACCATCTCGTGAGGATTTTTTGAGCCCCAGATGCGCACATTATGAGTGTTAACATGACCACCAAGGTGAAAGGTCGATTCATCACTGAAGACAACACGATCCACAAAATCGTCATGAAACAACATGTCGTTTGCGAATTTGGCACGTAATCCGGGGTCTGTCGGCTTTAGAACCTGTAATAACTGTAAACGGTAAGGACGTAGCTGTAAGCGTTTTCTTACAACTTTCCAAACAGTCGACACAGGAACTTGTAATTCACGATTTCTTTGGGCTACAAATGAACGACTTTCTCACTCGCTCAACAGTCTCTTCACTTACTCCTGGTCGTCCCGTGCTCTTCCCTTTATAAAGGCACCGGTATCTTCAAACTGATTATACCATCTACGAATGTTTTTATCACTAGGAGGATCACAACCGAACTTACTACGGAACGCACATTGCACAGTAACTACAGATTCGGTCTTTGCAAACTGCAAAACACAAAACGCTTTCTGTTTACTAGTCGCCATCTTTGCTACTATCGCTGTCCAGCGGATTGCGGCAGAAACATTGCACGCACATGCGCACTTGTGCCAACAAACAAAACTGTTTGAATATCTTTTTCATTTGACATATCATTTATAACTGTAAGTTGAATGTAATAAATATTATAAAGAGTTAAATAATATTCATTTATATACACCCTGTATTGCAAGGTAACTTCTTTTTCAGATAGTAACAATAAACAGCATGTTTGTGTCTATTAATTTTTTTTTTGGTAGTGTTAAACGCCCGCTTTAACTACTTATGGCACCACAGGTGGTGACACTGACACATGAGTGAAGATGGAGCACCGGTGGAATGCGATGGTGGGGAACCTGGAGAAAACCCACCCCAGCGCCACTTTGTCCACCACAAATCTCACATGTGGTCACTTGGGAGCGAACTCGGTGCATCTAGGTGAGAGGTCTAACCACTCAGCCATGGTGCGGCCTGTCTATCAATATGTGTTGAATAAAAAAAATGGCCCAAAAGTACCTTCTTCAAATACAATGTGGTTTTCCACTTTAGATCCTGAAGGCATATATAACAATTTCTGCGAATATAGCCTTAGTTATAGCAAGCATTGTATCACGTATAAGACAGCCATTACATCAAATGATATGACAAGTATGAGAAATAACATAGAATTTAGTTCTAAAGTACTTGAACAACATTTCAAGATATTGAGAAAAATGCACTTGTTATCAAAAGGACATCCATATGATTACAGATATTTTGTTAATAAAGGAAAGCTTAATTTTAGCCATGAATTTCACATATACGTGGTTGGTTCTTGTACACAAAGAGAAAACAGCAATGACATTGTTGGATTTCTTTTGATGTCTCAGAAGACAAAACAATTTTCACAACAACTCTTTGCCATTCAACAAGCCAATGGTTGTTGTATACATCAATAAGAAAATTGTTACATATATTCAGATTTCCAAGCTACCTTACTCTTGATTGAAGATAAATATAATATACATACAATAACCACAGGAATCAGTCAAAAAACATAGCAAATGATAAACATATTTGCACCGAATGGACAGGACAACATATTGGGAATGTCAGGAATGAAAGAATGGATATTCTAGCAAAAGAAGCAGCTTCCAATAATGGCAATTATGCCTACAGCAAATGCTCAATTTCAAGAATCAAGTCAGAGTACAAAAGTAGACAGGAAAAACCTGGAATTCCCTGTGGATAAATAGCAACAATGCCTCAAAAAGAAGAAACATATTTTTCTGTGAAATACACAGTCACGTAAAATGCAAAATATTCTTCCATGATATTATACTGACACAATTTGCCAGGCCAAATTTATTACATATTTTTAACAATATCAATATATTATTATTAAAAAGGATTTTTATTGCCTTTGTGGAAAGGAAGAAACAAGAGAATATATACTTTTCAATTGTTTTCAGTTCATGTATAAAAGATACTACTTGAAACTCCATTTAAATGATTGCAGTAAAGAATATTGGAAACCATTGTATAACATTTTCAGTAGAAGCTTTTGTTACAAGTATTTGGTACAATTTATTCACCACATACATTGAACATTGCAAATTGTACTTATACAATATAATTGTTTTAATTCTTTTTTAAAATAGAAAGCTTTGACCCTAATAGTAATTTGTAAAATAGGGTTTAATGTGTGGATTAAATAAACAAATATGTACAGTTACTATTTAGCCAAAATGTATTATTCCATAGTGATGGATGTTCTTTAAAAAAATGTTAATGTTACGGACATGGTGATAAAACCTGTAAACCGAATTAGAGCTAATTCATTGAAACATACACAATTATTGAAATTCCTGAAGGATATGGATGAGGAAATTAGGACTTGGCAGCTTTCTGTTATGTGCACTAGTTTAGCCGGTGTGACATGCTATGTAATTTTTTCAATTTGCCAAACGTCAGTGCTACCTATATGAAAGGACAGGTATGTATACTTATGAAATTTAGTGGTATTAGGCAGATATGAAGTTCTAAATGAATAGCTGCAATATTATTTATTTTAGGAGCAGGAAATACACAAGTTAGAGGATGAAACATGGGTGAGCGATCTGGCATTTCTTTAGGACATGTCATCATCTGAATGAGCTAAATTGTAATCTACAAGGTCTAAAACAAAGGATTATAGAGATGTGCAGTGCTAAACAATCATATATAAGGAATCTAGATTTGTGGATTAGTCACTTAAAAGAAACACAATTCACACATTTCAAATGTGCGAAATGACACTTGGTACTGTGCCAAAGGATAAATTAATTAGTTACCTATATTCTTAATTTTGAAGACTTGAAATAACTGAGTTTACTTCACATTGATGCCATGATTTCAGGAATTTTGAGAATGACATTTCAGTGTTTGTTAACCCTTTCACTGTAGATGTGGTCAATGTTAGAATTAACTTGTAGTATGAACTCATAGATCCACAAACATATGTAGTGACAAAAAATAAGTGCAGAGAGTTAATTGGCACAGATATATTCAAAGAACTCTATAAGGTAAAATATGTTGGTCTGAGAGCATCTTGTGCTTCTGTTACAGCAGTATTTTGCTCTATATATGTATGTAAACAATTTTTTTCTCTGCTGAACATAGCAGACTCAAAACTGAGATCTCTCGTTTCATGACTACTACTTGGTGCAACTGCACATTGCTGTTAAGGATAATACATCAGAGTTTGAATGCCTTCTCATATATTTGGATCATGCTAATTAATATGTGTAATTCTGATTTCACATAAAGGTATGGCCACCCCTTTCGTGCTTGACACAAATGTGCTGATCCTCAGCTGTATCTATCCACCACTGTCAAGAGTTTAAGAAGTGAAGAATTATCATGTCTCCTACCAGCAAGAATGTTAACCTTGATTGTGTGCACAGTGCATTTGGAGCAGACACTACTCTGCTCGTCCCTAGTCTATATCATAAGATTTACCATCTAACCAAATAACTGATAACTCACTTCAAATAAATAGGTGTTCACAGTTTATTCAGAAAAAAAGAAGAAGAAGAAGAAGAAGATCATTATTGTTATGCCATGCTGTAGTTTTTGTCAACCAAAGAAAGTTAAATATATTACATAAAATATTCACTATTTTACCCTCTTTCCACTGTTTCCTGTCCTGTAGGGTTACAATTCCATTAAGTTTGTCAGCTGAAAATTTGGTGCAACCATTTTCAAGAAAATAAAAAAGAACTGAAAAATGCTCCATATATGGGTAGTTTCGAATGGGAAACATTTCTCTCTCTCTCTCTCTCTCTCTCTCTCTCTCTCTCTCTCTCTCTCTCTCTCTCTCTCTCTCTCTCTCTCTCTCTCTCTCTCTCTCTCACACACACATACGTACACACATACAGATATATTTTTGTGTGGAATTAATTCCTTTACATACTATGTGCATGGTTGAGAACATAATATAAACTAAGCTTACTCAGTATGTGCATGTTTGGGAGTGCAATATAAACTGAACTTATTCATTCTTGTGAACCATCAGATTTCTGGCCCAGAACAAAAAACAATTAAAACTGTTATGTAAGCATTATTATCGCAACATAAATGGAACCTTGGCTCAATCCTCTTATGTAATTCATTATATAGTGCTGAGCAAATTATTTTGCATTAGTTTCTGTCTTACATAGTAATGTAACAATGGTGCAGGCTTCCAGCTAGTTGAGGGATTGCTGGCTGACCTAACAGTAGCATGAATGAACACAATAACTGGGCAAACAAAGGTCCTTCTGTTACTTCCCAGCAGTTCAAGTAAAACAATCCCAAAGGTTCATAATTGCAACTAAGAACAGTAAATTTCTGAGCCATTTTGAATGTTAATTTCCTGTCACTTTGACAAGCAGTAACTTTGGAACCTGGCTATGGTAGTGTGTAAGGGAGCCCACAAGTAGATACCAGTTGGTGGTCTGAAAAGTCAATCTAGTGAGTGACAAACGTTATAGCAGTGGAATGAATGCAGTGAATAAGTGTGCAGTTTGCAGTGGACAATGCTTACTGCAGTCAATCATGAATTGCAACTCAATGATTTAGTTATTTTGTGTACCAAGTGTGTGAGTTAGTGTTACAAGTGTAACATGTTGTATTAAATTGATTGCCTCATGGGCAATAAAGTGAGTTTGTGTAAGAAGTGAATACATTTACTGTGATGGAGCAACTACAACTACTATTGAGTGAAGTTCAGACCATGAAATCCGGGATGGATAAAATGGAGGTGGTAATAGAAGAAATGAAGAATTTAAATTCCAGGATGGACAAGATGGAGTCGAAGATGGAGTCCGGAATGGAAGAAATGAAGACAGAAATGTCAAAGATTATGTCGGAGCTATCGACCGAAATAGACGAACGACTGTTCGGACGTGGATGAGCTCATCGGGAAGCTAAAAGATCATGACCGTCGCCTTAACGCCTTGGAGGACTTCGGGGGAACAGTTTAATATACTGGAAGGAAGAGTCGACTGTAGCGCCATAGAAATGAAGCCATGAAAGAAGAAATGCTTAGACTTAGGTACATGGAGTTCGACACGCTTGAACGCGACACACCTGCGCATTGCAAGCCACCGAAATACATCGACATTCGAAATCTTCTGCCGACAGTTCCTTGCCGTCGTTACCCACAAATATTGGTCGACAGAAGAGGAAGGAGCACAGTTTTTTGGCCAGGCTCCAGGGATGGACGGCGGCCGTTCTGAATGTGATACAGACGTTGGCGGAGGCCCTCGAGAATTTCTTCAGGAACCATTGCTTGGCCGCAGCAACAATCGGGAGAGGTGCTGCAGGAGTTTGTGTGGTCATTGAACAACTAGTGAACAAAGCTCTGGTGGACTTCTGTTCTGCTGTCACCCAGAAAACCACCAAATTCTTGTTGACGGGTTGCGTGATAGCGAGATCTAACGAAGGACTGCTCACACCGCGACGGTGAATAGATACAGGAGGACGCGGGACCAAACGACGGCCAGGTAGCAGCTGTTTCCACCGAGAGGATCAGGAATATTCAGTGCCACAGAGAATGAGGATCAGCCCAAGAGCATCGGCAACAGCCTTCTAGAGGTATGTGCTGGGGTTGAGATCAGCCAAGGAAGTGATATTGAGACTGAATGGCCTCGGTGAAAATGAGGTGGCGCTCCGGTGTTCTGGCGGACATCCTGGAGTCAATAAGATAGCTCGGAAGGAGGTTGTGATTGTGGCTGCAAGAGGCATGGTGGCCAGTAGACCAGTGCATGGAGGACTTCATACCTCATGGAAAAATCTTTGCAATGTGCATAGGATGAGATGTCAACACATTCAGGAAGCAAGCGACCTGGTGCAGACCCATAATGACCGACAAGTCAACAGCAAAGATTTCTAGTAGGGAGATCAGTTCTGGTTATGTCATGTTCTTCAATCAAGGGGCAGAGGCCTAGCCTTCAATAAATGTAACCAGGACCGTACATGTGGGGAGGATCCATGATGTAGTCTACCGCATTCAGAGACTGCTCTAAGTGCAAATGCTGGTGGTGCATTAATCGGCTAGCCGGCCAAGAAGATGCTAGTTGGGGTGAACAGCTCTGAGGAGGGAGGTGTCATGGGCTGCAGGCTGGCCAAGAGTTTGCTACCTGATCTGCTTGGCTCCTTAATAACACAAATGAATACAGTAGTGGGACAAACTAAGGTATTTTTCTTCCCTGCAGTTCAAGTAAAACAATACTAGAGGTTCGTACTGGGCTGTCTTGAGAACAGCCCATTTCTGGAACCCTTTGTTAATGATTTTTCAGGATTTTGATGACTAGAATTTTCGGAGCCTAGCTACAGTAGTATAAGGGAGTAGTATAAGCTGGTGGTTTGAAAGGTCAATCTGGTGAGTGACAAAAATTAAAGCAGTGAATTAAACAACGTGAATAAGTATGTAGTTGACAGTGTATATTGCAGTCAGTTGTAAGATGTAACTCAGTGATTCGGCTATTTTGTGTACTCAGTATGCAACGTTAGTGTTACAAGTGTAGTGTGATGTATTACGTGAGTGGCTTAGTGGCAATAAAGCGAGTTAAGCAGAGGCTGTTGTATCTTATCTGTTACTGTATGTACTTGCTGGTGAGCCCAAAATTATATAATCTAAAAATTAGTCCCCCAGAGGTTACTACTGTAGGTATTGGTTTGGCGCAACCTGGCTCCCGAGCCAACGGACAACTTCCGAGTGGTGAGGGAGTCAGTAAGCTAAAATGCCCACCCACGTGCAGGCCGTGCGTGGAGACCCGTGTCGGTAGAAGGGGATATCCTGGTTGGTTGAGGGTTGCCTAACTGAGCCTGAGCTTCTGTCCATCAGTGACTGGGGAGGGTGCGCATGGTAATACAACGCTTTGGTTTCTGCTTCGCCTAAACGGGAGGCTAGGGACTAGCACACACCTAGTCAATCGGCCCGGATCAGGTACTATACCGAACTCCAGAGTGAATGGGACGGCGAACCTGCTATATCCCCTGTATAGCCCTCTGACCCCAGCGGGGTGACACCGTTGTGGGTGGGGATGACTGGCGAATGAATTTAAACCATATATTTTATGGCAAAAAATAAACTAAAAATAATTTACTGTTGGGAAAAGAAGTAGCTGAGTCCATTGGTGCTCGCTACTTAATTGTTTTCAGAACAGAGTAAGGAACAACATTTACGTCCGTCAGCCCTTTCTCAATCCAAAAGGGTCTGGAAAAAGTTGCTGGTCCGGTTAAATCTTGTGTTAGAGTCCGAAATGGAACACTCCTGGTTGAAGCAACTTCAACACCACAGGCAACGAAAATACTTAAGGCGACACTGTTAGGCAGCTACCCGGTTAAGGTCGAAAAGCACAAGATCTTGAACTCCTCGCGTGGCGTTATTACCTCTCGCGCATTGGACGGTTTGTTCAATGAGGAGCTTCAAGTTGATCTGGCAGAATAAGGCGTAACATTCGTTTATAAAGTTCAACGGAAAGTTAAAAGTGATCTTGTGCCTACTCGTACCCTATTCCTTACCTTTGATCGGGTGAGCTCCTTCAAAGGTTTAAGGTGGGGTACGCAGCCATGGAAGATATGCCCTTCATTCCGAACCCCTTACGGTGTTACAAGTGGGCATACCAGCGAATTTTGTACTGGTCAGCCTACGTGTGCCATCTGTGGCGACGCATCCCACAATGGGGATTGCACTACCCGTCCATCTTATGTGAACTGCAGCGGCGAACATCCCCCGAGATTGCTCCCATTTTGCTCAGGAGAGAGCCATCCAGGAGATACGAGTGAAAAAGGTGTCCTCGGAAGCCCGTAAGCTCCTGCGCATCTGACAACCCGTGTTCTGGCCGCTCACCTCTCACCTAGATGGCCCAGGTTCAATTCCAAGCGACCCCATGTGAGATTTGTGGTGGACAAAATTGAGCACGGCGTGTTTTCTTCGGGTTCTCCGGTTTTCCCCGCCATTGCATTCCATCGGTGCTCCAAATTCATTCCATGTATCACTAGTGTCATCGCCAGGGGTGCCAATAGTAGTAAAAGCGGGCGTTAAACACTATAATAACTTATGTCGCAAGATCCGGTTCTTATAGCTCAGTTAAGCTAAACTGGTACCAAAACGGGAAAGCGCAACCCAGACATGCGACATCAACGGGGCTACGATTGCGGATAAGATAATTGTTGCTACCGAAGACCTCAACAACCACGTCCGCCAATGTAAAGCATATACAAGAGCAATTGTCACTCCAACCATCGACCTCTGGTCCCCCCCAGGGACCTACTACGGTAGGTACGGTGAGGCGCACCCGGGGTCCCGAGCCCACCTTGACTCCCTCTGTGGGCAACCTCCGAGTGGTGAAGGAGTCAGTAGGTTAAAATGCCCACTCACGTGTTGGCAGTGCGTGGAGACCCGTGTCGGTGGAAAGGAATATCCTGGTTGGTTGAGGGTTGCGTACCTGAGCCTGGGCTTCTGACTTTCCGTAACTGGGGAGGGTGCGCGGCCTAATACACTACTTTGGTTTCTGCTTCGCCTAAACGGGAGGCTAGGGACTAACCCACCCCTAGTCACTGGGCCAGGACCAGGTATTATGCCGAACTCCAGGGTGAATGGGATGGCGAACCTGCTCTATCCCCTTTGTAGCCCTGTCACCCCAAATCACAAGCAATAAATTGGTAATTGGAAAAGAATTAGTCGGGTGCACAGGTCCTCGCTACTCAGTGATAAATAGGACAGAGGAAGACGTCAGTCAGCCCGTTTGTTATTAAAAATGGTCTAGACAAAATTGCTGGTCCCGTTAACTCCTGTATAAAACACGCACCGGTACACTCCTGATACGGACATTTACAGCATCACAGGCAGGCAAACTTATGAAGGCCAAAATGTTAGGCAGTTACCCGGTGAAGATTGAACAGCATAAGACACTGAATTCCTCGCGTGGCGTTATTACCACCCGCGCATTGGACGGTGTGTCCAATGAGGAGCTTCAAGAGGATCTGGCAGACCAGTGTGTACAATCTGTGAATAGGGTTCAACGGAAAGTCAATGGTGAACTCGTGCCTACCCGTACTTCCTTACATATGATCGGGTAGATATCCCAAAAAGGATTATGGTAGGGTATGAAGCCATCGAGGTTAGACCCTATATTCCAGACCCACTCAGATGTTATAAGTGTCAGCGGTTTGGTCATACTAGTGAATTGTGTACTGGCCATCCTACCTACGCTATATATGGAGAGGCATCACACGATGGAGCGTGTACCAAAACTCCATCTTGTGTGAATTTCAGCGGGGAACACCCATCTAGTTCCCGTAATTGCCCCCCGTTTAATTGAGGAGAGAACGACCCAGGAGATACGGCTGAGAGAGTGGGTCTCCGAAGCCCGTAAGCTCCTGCGTCTCCGCCAACCCTCCATCCTGCGCTCCGGTACCTACAGCTCTGTGAGGGTTAAACCGTTACCGCGTCGGGAAATCGCAACCCAGACCAGCGATATAAACGGGACCACCATCGCAGAGAAGATTATTGTAGCCAGACCATTAGCCAAGACTTCAACATCATCTACGTCGGCATTACCACCCGCCAAATCCGCCAAGGGAAAGAGCACTAACGGACTCCCGTCACCCAAACCGTCGACCTCGGGCACTAACAACGGTCCACCCACAGCGTATTCAGCTCCAGCAAAGCCTTTCAAGACCAGCTATGTTAGAAGTGACTTCGTTAAACAAAATATTAAGCCCTCTACCACATCAACCAAAGGAATGCATAGTCCCCGCCACTCTCCACGCAGATCCTCTTCTGAGAAATCTTCTGGGGGGGGGGAGCCTAGATCGACGAGACTACCTTCGCCGATCAGTACCTCTAATAGGTTGGAGATACTTGGACCGAAGTTTTCTATTGGTAAGGGTTCCTCCCCCGTGGAGGAGATGGAGCAGGATGCTGCCCCACTGCCAGACGGACAGTGCGTAAGCGACAGGATCGTACTACTGAACAACCTGTTAGTCCGACTCCCAAGAAAAATAAATTAAACCGACCAGCACAGCCGAATATGCAGAAACGTCTTTCTATTTAAAACTTAACCCGAATAACACACAATGACTATCCTTCAGTGGAACATACGCGGAATTAGGCCACATCGACCACAGCTTGAATTGTTGCTGCACCAGGATCAACCTCTGGTCGTGTGCTTATAAGAGACAAAGCTCCGTCTACAGGATACCGCTTCCATCCAGCAGTACTCCTCTGTGCGATATGGCTTATCACCGGAGGAGGGTGTTCCGTCACATGGCACCATGATGCTGATTTGTGATATATTTGCCGAATCTGTGCCCCTGACATCCGACATCCAGTCTGTTGTACGAATTACGCTGCCTTCCGCTATATTCACCATTTGTAACGTCTACCTGCCTCCATCTGCTGACCTCTCGCTCCCTGACTTAGAAGACCCAGTTACCAACACCGTTTCTATTGGTAGGCGACGTGAATCCCCACCACCCACTTTGGGGCTCATCTCGGGCTTGTGCGAGAGGCCAGCTAATTGCCGACTTCTTGGAACATAACAATCTGACTCTCTTGAACACCGGAGAGCCAACCTTTCTTTCTGACGCGTTTCATAGTCTTTCTCACCTTGCTATAGCGGTCTCGTTATCCTGGAATATCATCTCTGATTTTCACTCTAGTGACCACTTTCCATGTCTCATTAGTATCTTGAATGTATGTTCCACCCGTTTACCTAGATGACGCTTAGATCAAGCCAACTGGGAACTGTATTCCCGTCTGGCTGAATTTCACTACGATGAGCATGACTCTGTGAACCATCTAGCTGACCATCTCACAGGGAAAATTATTTATGCTGCTGAGCACTCGATTCCGCGTTCGACTGGCTACACCCCTCGCTTTCCGGTACCTTGGTGGATTGATGCATGTCGGAATGTTATTTGTGCCCGCAGGCGTGCTCTCAGAATGTTCCAGCGTCGTCCAACACTGGATAATTTCGTACAATATAAAAAGCTGCGTGCCCATTCTAGGAAAATTATTACGGATAGGAAAAAGACATCCTGGAGCAAGTTTGTAGCATCTTTTAACCAAGATACTCCTTCCTCTGTCGTGTGGGATAAGTTAAGACGTGTGTCTGGGAAATCGACTCGTATGCCCATTTCCGGTCTAAAATAGCGATATGTGCTGTAGTTGACCCGTTCGAGGTGGCTAACACCCTTGGCAGCGCTTTCGTTCAACTGTCTAGCTTAAATAATTATTCCCCTTAGTTTCTGCTTGTGATGGCTCAGGTGGAATCTCAAGGGTTCCCCTTTCGTTCTGGCAACCTGGAAGACTATAATCACCTTTTCACCATGGCGGAGCTAGACCACGCACTCTCATCTTCCCGTAACTCTGCACCCGGTCAGGATTGTATACATTTCGAAATATTGACACATCTCTCTCCTGATTCCAGTTTTGAAATCTGGTAAGGACCGTCAGCTTCCTTCCAGCTACCGTTCCATTTCCCTCACCAGTTGCGTTTGGAAGGTGGTGGAACGCATGATCAATGGACAGTTGGTGTGGTGGCTCGAATCCCACAATTTACTAATACCTAGTGCTGTTTTCGAAGAAGTCGGCAAGGGTTGACCACCTTGTTTCGCTATCGACGCACATCTTGGACGATTTTTTCAAGAACTGTCAAACTGTTGGGATATTTTTGACCTCGAGAAAGCTTATGATACGCGTTGGCAAGCAGGTATATTACATTCCCTCCACAATTGGAATATTAGACGCTTACCGTTGTTCATTCAGGAGTTTATGAGCGACCGGGGTTTCCGAGTAAGTATCGGCTTGGGTTTTTTCGCATTCTTTTATTCAAGAGAACGGAGTTCCACAGGGGTCGGTACTAAGCTTGACGCTGTTTGCTATAGCGATCCATTCTATATCGCAATATGTTCCCACAGGAGTCTCGTCCTGCTTATTCGTAGACGATTTTGCCATGTTTTGTACGTCTCAGCGTACGCCGTTTTGGAACGTCGTCTCCAGCAATGTTTACAAACTTTCTACTTGGAGCTCGCAAAACGGCTTTCGGTTCTCAACTGAGAAGTCACTCTGTGTTAACTTCTGCCACCGTAGGTGGCGAATGGCGCTTACTCTCCAACTCGGAACAGATTTAGTTACATACGCAGATCAGGCGAGATTCCTTAGGTTGGTGTTCGATCGCAAACTTTGCTGGTCAGCACATATAGCAGAACTCTTAATAGTTTACGGTTACTAAGTGGCAAATCTTGGGGAGCGGATCGGACAGTATTGCTGTGTCTTTATCGGGCACTGATCCGCTCCAAGTTAGACTACGGATGAACTGTTTATTCTTCAGCAGGTCCATCTGTGTTTAGAAAGTTAGACGTTGTCTATAATCTGGGCATCCGTGTGGCTGCTGGAGCTTTTCCGACCAGCCCAGTTGTGAGCCTCTACGCTGAATCTGCAGAACCCTCTTCTATGTCAGCGGTATGTTCTGCTATCTAACTATGGCTGTAGCCTCAAGTTTACCCCCAATTTTGATACTGCATTAGACGACCGCTATAGACACATTTACGTAGTCCAACGCCTGCAGGATTTCGTTTCCAAGAGCTGCTTCGAACGCACGATCTTGCAATGCCTAGCATGTTTCCAAAGGCGTTCACCCGACTTGGTTACGTGCTTCTTCCCACATAGATCTCGGGATGACGGCTTACGCCAAATCTGTTACACACATGTCTAGTATCCGTTCTTCTTTTTTAGATTTTTTTTACCGAGCCATTCTGTATATTCGCCGTCGAAACTTGGGTGACTGCCTTATTCTAAGTGATTCCCATAGTGCACTTCAGTGCCTTCGTGAGCTGTACAATTACCATCCTCTATCGCAGCACATTCAGAACGTCCTTCACATTTTGCATGCTTTGGGTGTAAATGTGGAGTGCGCATGGATTCCTGGACACGTTGGCTTGCCGGGGAATGACGGCAAAGAAGGCCTCAATTGCGCCCAATGTTACAAATAACTGTCACCGCCGAAGATTTAAGGCTTGCTGTGCGAAGAGCGACATTTTCGTGCTGTTATGGAAAGTGGTCCACTCTCCACGGCAACAAACTTAGGGAGGTGAAGGAGCTCACCTATACACAGAGTGACTTTCTCACGTCTATCTCGCCGTGCGGAGGTCATTTTAGGTCGATTACGCATTGGCCACTCTATTTTTACTCATAGACACTTATTTAAGAAGGAACATCTACCCGTCTGTCTGCTCTGGTGCAAAGCGTTTTCGGTCCAACATGTCTTTGCAGAGTGTGCTCGTCTAGCACCACTTCGAGCCACTCGCGACTCCTGATCAGGCTTTCAGGGATCCTGGCCGATCATATCAGACCGGTGGAAAATATTTTTAAATGTTTATCAAAAGTGACATTTGCTTTACCAATCTTGTTTTCTTGGCTTTTATATTGTTTGACGACTGAAAATGGAACGGTAAGTAACGCTTTTAAATGTACTATTAATTTTTTTTCACCCGCAGCTGTGCCCTGCGGCTGCAGTTTTAATACGCTTGTAACTGTTCCCTCTGTTATTTGCTGTTGTTAAGGCATCTGCGTTTAGTAGTTATCTTTCCTTGGGTTTTATCTATCACTTTGTTTGCTATTTTATTCTTCAATATATTTTAATGGTGCTTTATTTATTTTTGGTTTTTGCCCAGGATTTTATCAGTTTTATTTTTGTGGTGTTTTTATTTCTGGTTTCAGCAGAGCTTTTCATTCATAAGAGCGCTAATAACCTTAGCAGTTGAGTGCCTTTAAACACCAATCATTATCATCATGTAAGCTCCAGGATATCAAACACTCTCACACACACATACACGCACACCCATCCACCCACACCCTCCCACCCACACGCGCACACACACACACACACACACACACACACACACACGTATGTACAGGGTAAATCACCTAAAACTTGCACCACAAATATTTCAGAATGGAAAGTGCTATTGATGTGCATTTCTACAGAATGGATTGGTAGCCTGCATTTCACATTTGCATAGATTTTAGTAATGCTTAGAAAGTGTATTTTTTGAACAAACATGGAATTTTTAAATGGAAAAACATATAACTGAAGAAAATAACAGAGTTAAATTATATGTCATTGTGTTTGTTGCAGCAATCTAGTACAAGTGATTTATGAAACATCTTATTTTGAATATTTTATACACAGAAATTTGTTGCATAAATGTGGTGGCACAAACTAAAGAAAAATAAATATGAATACGCTGCTTCTATGGTTTCTGACAAGAATAGAGGGATTTTACCTCAGAGGTTGTATTCAAAATGACCATGGCCAGCTTCAGTATACGCTTCCAGTCTGTTATGGAAAGACTGCTGCACATGTTCTAGCAACTCAGTAGAAATTTCACTGCAGGCAGCAAGAACGCACTGCTTCATATCATCTGCTGTATTTGGTATGTGTTTGTACACAGTGTTCTCATTTGTGCCATAGAAAAATTCTAAAGCAGGCAAATCCAGTGAATGGGCTGGCCAAGGTACTGGTCATCTTTGTCCATTTCAACTGGTTTGAAACAATGCGTGATGACAACATATAGTAGTTTGTGCACTATTGTCCAGTCAGCCATCATTTTGGTATCACAGGTTCTTCCTGGCCTACAGGGAAATGTCTTCTGGCATCAGTGGAAGATGGCCTGTTAGTAAGGAGCAATATTGTGAATTCAGTTCTCCTTCTATGAAAAAATGGTATATGAGCTTATGTTAATGAATGCAGAAGTTCCACCTGATGTAGCCTACAGGGATTTTTAAGGGACCAATAATGCATGTTTCTTTGTTTTACTTGCCCATGACTAGTATTGTTAGAGTCCAAGCTCTGTGTGTTTGCGAGACAGAACAGGGGGAAAATATTGATGTGTGTATTGTTGGTATTGCTTGATTAGCAGAATAGTATTGCTACACACTGCATCCAGCAGTGGAGGTCTATCACTTCTGAGCATTCTGCTGTGAGTGTTGCAAGTGCTAGAGTGTAAAATCTTTAAAATTATGTAGCATATTACAGAAGTAATGCATCCAATTGACATTTATTCTAATCTCCGATACACCACTGGTTACCTAGCCACCTGTCTTTCCCTACCCTCTCTTAATATCATTCCTGCATAATATAAACTTATTCCCATTCCTTCCAGCTACACAGAGCTTGGACTCTAGCAGTAAATGTTGCTTCATTGCTAAACAAAATACCTACATGATAAATCTAAAGTATTGTGTCTTAATGCCTATGTACAAAGGTTAGCAGAATTCTCAAAATTGAATTGAATGGAACAAACTTCACTCAGTGTGGAAATTTTCCAAAACACAATTTCTCATAAACTACTAGCATCATAATCTTGCAACAAACCATTGACAGACATTCTGGTTTACTATGCTTTTATTTCGTTAAAGTCACTAGGCATTTCTTCCACTTAAAAACTTGTTTTTGTTCAAAACATATAGTTTCTAAGCATTATTATAAGCTGCAAGTGCAAGGCCCTTGACTATGTTCAGTTCTCTGTAAACCACACATTAATAGAACTTCCCATTTCTGAAATATTTTCAGTGTAAGTTTTAAGTGATGCACCGCATACATATTAGTATCATGCAATGTTCGAACTAGAGTCAGCAAAACATATGAGTGGAGTATGTGATCTAAAATACCCAACTGCAGTCAGATTTGTTCAAAGGTGCACATTCTAAGCATATTTACTGCCTGGAATAGATGACCTTAATTGATTTATTAATTATGAGATATTCATTTATGTTTGTGTTATAAGACTTGATAATTTGCACTATCATTTTAGGGTTCATAATTAGTAGTTATTTTTCATAAACATAATTTTATTAACTTGTGAGTGGTTTATATAAAATTCATATTTGGCAAGGCCAGTAGTGAAATGTATAGCTTATATATGTATGAGAACAGACTAATAAATTGTATTTGTTTTCCATACAAAGGAAAAATGGTGGTGATGTGGCTCAGTGGTTAGACCACTGGTTTCTTATCTAGGTGGCCTAAGTTTGATCCCAGGGGACTGCATGTGGGAGTTTTGGTGGACATAGCAGCATCTAGGTGGGTTTTCTCTAAATTCTATGGTTCCCTCACCATTCATTTTATCATCTGCTCCATAATCACCTTTCATGTCATCCACTTTCTCACGTTCATTCCAGGAGTCAGGCTGATCACCCCTCCTGGTGCCTCTATTTGATCCAGAATCTGTCTGCTCATTAACGGGCATCTGACCTCAGGCCCTGGTTTGTAAATTCTGGGAATGTAAGGCTTAATTACAAGGTGGGTAAACAGAGGAAGAAGAAACAAAGCTGTATTAAGCACCAAAAACATTCTCAGCAGCTCATGAGTTTGATTACCCATTTCTTCAAAAGCTGTACAGAACTTCTACCTGTGACAGAGTTATCTTGCAAAAGAGAGAGAATCCATCTGCTAAACAAAGGAGAAAGTTGAACGAACGTAGCCTGCCCTCTCTCTAGGAAGAATGTTTTGAATGACACTAATATAGCTAATGTATGAGCTGGATTTAATACTTCCAACAAAGTACTGGATGCTGGCACAAGAGTAATTCATTTAAAAGTTTAGCCAAATACTGTGAAGGATATAGAGCACAGTTTCAGGACCCCAAATGTATAACCACCTTGAGACAGTTATAAAAGTAAAATTGGTAATGCAGATTTTTGTGTGTGTTTTAAGACATTTCTATGAAAGGTTTTATCATCATTCAGAGTTAGTGGCACAACAGGCCCATAAGTAACAACTTTGTTACTAATCTGGTCAAGTATGTGTTTATACATATACCATTAACTGGTCTTCAATAACAACTTGCACATCAGAAACATCATGTGTGCAACATATGATTTCATATGATAAAGGCTCCGTAAGTAGATTGTTAGCAGTGGGTCCTAGTCAGCACAACAGTAGTGTCAAAGTTTCAGAAGTGAATTTATGATGTCATTGGTGTAATAAACTGTGCTATGGGATTTGAAAAGCAAGTTTTTGTTACTTGTGACTTTGTCGTTATGTTATAGACAAGTACTTGCATTAAAGCACCATATACTCATACAATACTCATAAGTTGCATCCTTTGAAATGAAAACATGACCAAGAAGTTTTAATAATGAGAAAGATTCTCTTTTGTTGCAGAGCACACAATGTCCAGAACTTCAAGATTAAGTCTTGCAGTTGCATTAGCTACTTCACTGGGCGTTGTTTCATATGTGCACTTGAAACAACAACTTGATAGGTATGCTGAATTTCCATACTTTTGGAATGTTTTACCATTAATCTCATTCTTAATTTTTGTATTTTAATTCTTGAGGTCCAAAGCAGGCAGCATTTGGGACACTTAACATAGGATACAGCTAACACCACCATCATCAAACATATAGATCAACAATATGATTAGAAGTGCCCATATCAATTTGGACAGGGGTGTTACCTTTACTGTCTCAGATGTGATTGAATGTAACATGTATATTAACATTCAGGAGTTTTTTTTTTTTTGGGGGGGGGGGTCTAAAACAGTGTTTCCCCAATATACAAATTGCCAAAGATGATTAGTGCCGTGGGTGTGATTCCTCACATGTGATTTTCCACAAGATTTTAAAATGCTGTATCTCTTAAATACTTAAAGATTTTATGGCAGTTAGAAATCATGGCATGACAGGATCTCAGATTGCTTTGACGAATTGACTTTACAAGTTTCATTTGCTGTTCATGTACCACCATTTTGTTATGGTTGTACTGTAATGCATGTCACATAATGTTGACATCAAGATTCAGGCAATCAGTTTTGTATTTCTCTAAGGAGCAATATTAATCATGCCAATTTTATTGATAAATGTTTTACAATAACACTCTTGAGTAACACAGATTATGTCCATTAAAGGGGGAACATAGAAAAGTATATCATATACATGTGATTCAGAAAGAGTCATTAAAGCTAGTATGTAGCATGTAAATATAGGCCAGTGTTGCTAAATCAACAATCAATTTAACTAAAAGATATATTGGATTTATTAAATGAGATATACACATGCCAAAAGAGGCTATACACACGAATAAAGGTGAATGATATTAGGTATGTGAATGTAAGATTGCAGTATATCTAATCTGTATTTATGGGTTATTCCACTGCCTCACATTAAATATGGATAGATAATTGTCCTTTCAGTTTAATAATTTCAGTCATTGCTACATATATCCACTGGTGTTTAAGTATGTAAACTATAACTCAGGTATGTTTTAAATATGTAAAGAAAAGATTAGCTGATATGCCCAGAAAAGGTATACAAATTATTTTCAGTATGTGACCTTACACAGAAAAACCTACATTCATGAACTGAACTGACAAATTTTTTGTTTCTCAAAGCGTTGAAAGCATGTGTGATGCTAAATTTTGAATAGGTAAAAATTCATGACTAAGATGAGGAGGAGGAGGAGGAGCATTCAACTTTGTGGTTATCAGCGCCCTTCTTTAAAAACATTCATTGTTAAAAAAGATAAAATCAATAAAAAAAATTGACCAGAAATAACATAACTAAAATTATATATAGAATTGAGTAGAATTAAAACTGACTGTGGCGGAAACCATAGGGGGGGGGGGGGGGATTTAAAAACTATTAAAAATGGTGGAACAAAAAGGTGTAATTAAAACCAAATTCCTATTCTTAAAAGGCACATGTGTTAAAGTTTTAAAAACCGCAGCTACCACAGCAGAATCGGGTCAGAAAAAATAAAAATGAAACTAGATTCTGATGGGAAAAGATAGATTAGATAAAAACGTAAGAATTCTATCCGCTGCACCGGTATCACCCATCAGAAGCTCTTTAATTATGTCCGACAGTTGCAGAGTGGCTCACAGATGTGCTAAACGAGGACACTATCAGAACTTTACGGACCGTTAATTCCAGCCTATACAGCGAAAAAATAGGAGCAGGATCGCTCTTCAACAGGTAGTTGTGCGTAAATTTACAGTAGTCCATACGTAAGCGAGCCTGTGTAAGTTCTCCCGACGGGACATACGAGCGGAGGTTACCCAGTGGATATGGAGGTCCTTCTCCGCTCAAAGCTTGTTTCCGCGCAGAGCTGACTGATGCTCGTGGCTCCCAGGGACCTACTACGGTAGGTACGGGTTTGGCGCACCCGGGGGTTCCCGAGCCACCCCTGACTCCTTCGTGTGGGTAACCTCTAAGTGGTAAGGGAGTCAGTTCATCAAAATGCTCACCCACGTGTATGGCGTGCGTGGAGACCCATGTCGGTGGAAAGGGATACCCTGGTTGGTTGAGGGCTGCGTATCTGAGTTTGGGCTTCTGATTTTCAATAACTGGGGAGGGTGCGCAACCTAATACACCGCTTGGGTTTCTGATTCGCCTAAACAGGAGGCTAGGGACTAACCCACCCCTAGACAATCGGCCAGGACTAGGTATTATAGCGAACTCCAGGGTGAGTGGGTCAGGGAGCCTGCTATAGCCCCCTGTGTACCCCACCCCTCGTTTGCCTCCGTGGGTGGGGAGCTCTGGGGAATGAATATCTTGCTGAACTTTATGGCACCAAACACCAAATTTATTAAACTCAGGAATGATGTAGGAAAATAAGTAGCTGCGTATTGCTGTCCTCGCTACTTGGTTGGACAGAAAGTGGAAAGTTCTTCATGGTGAGCCCGTTCGCCATTCAAAATGGGATTGACAAAATTGCTGGTTCTGTTAAGTCGTGTATTAACACTCGTAACGGTACGCTCCTGGTAGAGGCACATTCAGCATCCCAGGCGTCGAAGTTACTTAAGGCGCTATGTAAGCCAGCTATCCAGTGAAGGAAGAAGTGCACAAGACACTTAGCTCCTCGCGCCTTGGACGGTCTTTCAATTGAGGAGATAAAGGAGAATCTCACAGAACAGGGTGTTACATATCTGTACCGGGTTCAGCGGAGAGTGAATGGTATATTCGTGTCTACCCGTACCTTGTTCCTTACCTTTAATAGGGTGGAGCTCCCTCAAGGGATTAGGGCGGGGTACGAGGCCATCGAGGTTAAGCCCTACATTCTGAACCCACTAAGATGCTATAAATGTCAACGTTTTGGGCTCATGAGCGAGTTTTGTAGTGGTCAGTCCACTTTTGCCAAATGCGGAGTTACTCAGCACAATGGCAATTGCACCACACATTCATCTTGTGTTAACTGCGGCAGGGAACATTCATCTAGTTCCCGCGACTGTCCCCGTTTTGCAGAGGAGAGAGCGATCCATGATTTTCGGGTGGAAGAGATAGTGTCCTTGGAAACCCGGAAACTCCTGCGCTTCGTCAACCCTCTGTCCCGTGATCCGGTACTTACCGTTCAGTTGTAGCTAAACCCCCGCGGGGTATCCAGGCGGGAAATAGCAAACCAGACCTGCAATATGAACGGGGCCACAATTGCTGACAAGATCCTCGTAGCCAGGCCCTTACCAAAGCCATCCGTCGGTATGTCTATGTCCGCCTCAACGTCTTACAAATCCAGCATCGCACAGAGTAGTCCAGAACGTTCTCACCTAGACCTTCGACCTCGGGAAACAGGACTGGCAAACCTGTCAACCCCCCCCCCCCCCAAGGGCCTACTGCGGTGGGTACCGGTTAGGCGCACCCGGGGTCCCGAACCAACCTTGATTCCCTCTGTGGGCAACCTCACAGTGATGAGGGAGTCAGTAGGTTAAAATGCCCACCCACGTGTAAGCCGTGCGTGGAGCCCCGTGTCGATGGAAAGGACTATCCTGGTTGAGGGTTGCGTATCTGAACCTGGGCTTCTGATTTTCAGTAACTGGGGAGGGTGCGCAACCTAATACACCACTTTGGTTTCTGCTTCGCCTAAACGAGAGGCTAGGGACTAACCCACCCCTAATCAATCGGCCAGGACTAGGTATTATACCGAACTCCAGGGCAATAGGGGCGGCGTGACCCCATGTTGGGCTCCGTGGTGGGTGGGGAGCTCCGGGGGATGAAATACTCTACCATTTTCATGACTAAAACCAAACCCAACAACAATTTCGTAAATGGAAAGGATGTAGTTGGGTGCAGTGGTCCTTGCTATTTAGTTATAATTAGGACAGAGGAAGGCAAGAAATTTTCGTCGGTTAGCCCTTTTGCTATATAAAAAGTTCTTGACAAAATTGCTGGTCTAGTTCACTTTTGTATTAGTACAAGAAATGGTACACTCCTGGTAGAAGCATTTATGGACTCCCAGGCTGGAAAACTGCTTAAGCAGAGGTGTTAGGCAGTTACCCAGTTAAGGTCGAACAGCACAGGACACTGAACTCCTCGCGCGGTGTTATTACCACCCGCGCATTGGACGGTTTGTCCAATGAGGAGCTTCAGAAAGACCTGCCAGACCAAGGCGTCACATCTGTGTATAGGGTTCAGTGTAAGGTTAATAATGAATTCGTGCCTACCCGTACCCTGTTCCTTGCCTTTGATCGGGTAGATCTCCCTCAAGGGAGTAAGACAGGGTATGAAGCTATCGAGGTTAGGCCATATATTCCTAACCGACTCAGATGTTACAAGTGTCAGCGGTTTGGACATACTAGTGATTTTTTTACTATATGTGGTGAGGCATCGCACGATGGGTCTTGTACCACCACTCCATCTTGCGTCAATTGCAATGGGACACACTCATCTAGTTCCCGCACCTGACCCCGTTTCACAGAGGAGAGAGCGATTCAGGAGACACGGGTGAGTGAAAAGGTGTCTTTCTCGGAAGCCCGTAAACTCCTGCGTCTCCGCCAACGCTCTGTCCCGCGCTCCGGTACGTATAGTTCAGTAGTAGCTAAAGCGGGTCCGCGTCGGTAAATCGCGACTCAGACCTGCGAAATAAACGGGGCCACCATAGCAGGGAAAGTTCTTGAAGTCCGTTCGCTATTAAAGACTTCAACATCTACGTCTACGTCGGCACCACCACCTGCCAAATCCGCCAACGCAAAGAGCAGTCCGACAACCGTTTGCTCCAAGCCATCGACCTCAGCCAAAAACGCTGGTACCACAGCGGTACCAGTTATGTCCGCACCGACTTGCTAAAACAAAGTGCCAAGTCCTCTCACGAAACATCTAAGGGCAAGAAATGTCAATGACACTCTCCACGTACATCCTCATCTAAAGAATCTTCTGGAGCGAGAACTGATCGGCGGCTACCAAATTCGCGGATCACGACCTCTAATCGCTTCGAGATTCTCGAACCGAAATTTTCTATTGGAAAGGGGTCCTCTCCCGTGGAAGAGATGGAACAGGAGGACCCTGCCCACACTGCCAAACGGACAGTGCGTAAGTGCCAGGATAGTGCTCCTGAAAACAGTATTAGTACCACGGCAAAAAAGAAGAAATTAACCCGACCGGTATAACCGCACCTGCAGAAACATCTTTCCATTTAGTTCTTATCCCATACTATTGACCATGGCTATCCTACAGTGGAACATACGCGGCATTCGACCTCATCGAGCAGAGCTTTGAACTGTTGCTCAACCAGACTCAACCCCTCGTCGTCTGCCTACAAGAGACAAAGCTTCGTCCGCTAGATAATGTTACCAGCAGACACTATTCTTCTCTACGGTGTGGTTTATCACCGACAGAAGGCATTCCAGCACACGGGGGCATTATGATACTCATCAGAGATGACATTTACGCTGATTCTGTCTCCTTACAATCTAACATCCAGGCAGTCGCTGTGAGGATTACGCTGCCATCTGTCAGATTTTCCGTTTGTAGTATCTATCCGCCTCCCTCTTCCGACCTCTCGCGCACTGATTTAGACGACCTCATTTCCCAACTACCAACACCATTCGTGTTGGTAGGGGACGTGAATGCCCACCACCCACTTTGGGGCTCACCGCGGGCTTGTGCGAGAGGTCACGTACTCGCCGATTTCTTGGACACTAATAACCTCTCTCTCCTGAATACCGGAGAGCCCACATTTCTTTCTGACGCCTTCAATAGTTTCTCACACCTGGATATAGCGGTTTGTTCTCCACAGTTGGCAGTTTCACTCCAATGGAATGTTCTCTCTGATTTATATTCTAGCGACCCCTTTCCTATTCTCATTAGTCTCTTAGCCTAAGATCTCTGTTCCGCTGCTTTACCTAGATGGCGCTTCGATAGAGCTAATTGGTACCTCTATTCCAGCTTGGCTCTTTTCAGCTATAATGAGCACGACTCTATGAGTATTTTAATCGAACACCTCACAGAGAAAACTTTTTCTGCTTCCGAGCTTTCTATTCCGCGGTCAACTGGACAACCCCGTCGTTTTCCTGTCCAATGGTGGATTGATGACTGCCGGAATGCTATTTGTGCTCGCAGACTTGTTCTCGGAGTTTACAGCGTCGCACTACGCTGGATAATCTCATACAATATAGACAAATGCGTGCCCAGTCTAGACGAGTAATTAAGGATAGTAAACGGACATCCTGGAGCCAATTTGTAGCCTTTTTAAACCGACATACACCTTCCTCTGTCGTATGGGATAAGTTAAGACGACCCATATACCCATCGCCGGTCTGAAAACACCTGCTGGAGCTGTTGATGTGTTTGACGTGGCCAACACCTTGGACGGTGCATTCGCTCAGTTGTCTAGCTCAGACAATCGTTCCCCTGACTTTCTTACAGTTAAGGCTCAGGTGGAATCTCAAGGATTCTCCTTTCGTTCCAGAAACCTTGAGGATTATAATCGCCCTTTCACCATGGCAGAGCTAAACAATGCACTTTCATTTTTGCGACAGTGTGCACCCGGATCAGATAGTATCCACGTCCAAATGCGTCAACATCTCTCGCCTGATGGCAAGGCTATCCTACTCGAGGACTATAATCGTGTCTGGGTTGACGGCACTTTTCCAGACCAGTGGCGGGAGGCCACCATCATGCCCATTCCTAAATCTGGAAAGGACAGCCATCCTCCTTCCAGTTACCGCCCTATTTCCCTCACCAGTATGTTTGCAGGGTGACAAGGCTGGAATCCCACAATCTTCTAACACCCAGTGTGGTTTGCGACGACGTCGTTCAGCAACTGACCACATTGTCTCGCTGTCAACTCAGATCATAGACGGATTTCTAAAGAACAGCCCCACCGTTGGGATATTTTTTGACTTCGAGAAGGCATATACGTGTTGGCGGGTAGGAATTTTGCGCCCCCACCACAGCTTGAATATACGTGGGCGCCTACCACTGTTCAGTCTGGAGTATATGCGCGACCGCATTTTCCGAGCAAGGGTCGGTTCCGTTTTTTTTTTTTTTTTTTTTTTTTTTTTATTTATTTTATTCAAGAGAACTGATTGCCGCAGGGCTCGGTACTAAGCGTGACGCTGTTTGCTATAGCGATTAATTCCACATCACAATGTGTTCCGTCAGGTGTCTCGTGTTTGTTCGTGGACGACTTTGTCATCTTCTCCGCTTCTCAGCGTACGTCGTTTTTGGAACGCCGTCTCCAGCGGTGTTTGGACAATCTCTATGACTGGAGCGATAAGAGCGACTTTTGTTTTTCACCTGAGAAGACAATCTGCGTTAATTTCTTGCGGCGAAGGTGGCGAATATCACCTTCTCTTCATCTCGGGCCAGTTATACTTCCCTTCGCAGATGAGGTGAGATTCCTGGGGTATACATTCGATCGGAAACTATGCTGGTCGCCGCATATAGTACTGCTTAAAGCACGGTGTGACCGTTCTCTGAGTATTTTACGGATACTAAGTGGCAAATCTTGGGGAGCAGACCGGACGGTGCTACTCCGTCTTTATCGTGCGCTGATTCGTTCCAAGTTACTCTATGGATGCATAGTATATTCCTCAGCACGACCGCGTGTGCGAGAAGATTTGACACAGTCCATAATCAGCGCATCCTTGTGGCTGTTGCAGCATTTCCAACCAGCCCAGTTGTTAGCCTTTACGCCGAGTCGTGAGAACCCTCTCTCCGATGTCGACGTAGTATCTTACCAGGCAATTATAGCTGTGGCCTTAGCAACTTTCCTTCGCATCTAATGTTTTCCCATTTTTGCATGCCGTGCACAATGAACGTTACGGAAACTTGTCATTCCTTCCCAGGCCTGCAGGTTTCAGTTTCCGCGAGCTCCTTCGGAAACACAATATCGCGCTTCCTCGCATGTTCTCCAGTGGAGAGAGGGTCTACCCTCATTGGTTACGTGCTACATCCTACGTAGATCTTAGGATGTCAGTTTACGAGAAATTTGCGATGCCTGTCTCTAGTATCCGTATTTATTTTTTAGAATGTTTATCCCACCACAGTGACCGATATTTTATATACACCGATGGCAGGAAGTGCGCCAACGGTGTTGGATGTGCCTTTCTTACTGGGGCTGAAACATAATTTTGGTTTGCACAGTAAAATATTTATTTATACTAGCGAACTGTATGCCTACTATGGAGCCATTCTGTATGTTCGCCGTCGAACTTTGGGTGACTGCCTTATAATGAGTGATTCCCTCAGTGCCCTTCAGAGCCTTTGTGAGCTGTACAGCCACCATCCTATTGTACAGAGCATTCAGGATACACTCCATTTTTCCACGCTGTAAGCGCAAATGTGGAGTTTGCCTGGATTCCTAGTCACGTTGGCTTGCCTGGGAATGAGCAGGCGAATTTGGCAGCAAAAACGGCAACCACGACACCGTAAAAACACAGTTCACTTTGTATCCTCTGCAGACTTCAGGCTGTTTGTGAGGACGGAAACCGTCGTTGATCTGATCACCATTGCAGATGCCCTTGGTAACACGTTTGCAACTGCGTCTAGCTCCGCCAATTATCACCCGGCGTTTTGCTCCATCAATGCGGACGTGGAGTTTCAGAGGCTCTCTTTCCTCTCCTTGGACACAAAGTTATAACTCTTATTTTACCTTGCGGGATCTGGCTGCCTCTTTAGCATCCATTAGACACTCCGCTGCAGGACCCGATGGTCTCCATATCGCCAGTGCTACAGAACCTCTCTTCTGACAGTATACTATTTCTCCTGAACCTCTACAACCGCGTTTGGCACGAGGGTCTGTTTCCTACGGCTTGGCCCGAAACCACCGTCGTTCCCATTCTAAAACCGGGGAAGGATCGTAGTCTTCCTTCCGGTTAACGTCCTATCTCCCTCACCAGTGCGATCTGTAAGGTGATGGAGCGCATGAACAATGTACGGTTACGATGGTGACTCGAGTCTGAGAATCTTCAGTGCATCATACTGTGCGGCTATCGACGATACCGCTCCGCAACTGACCAACTTGTCTCCCGCTCGACTCACATCATGAATGGTTTTCTTCCGAAGTGTCAAACTGTGGCCATATTTTTCTATATCGAGAAAGCTTATGACACTTGCTGGAGGGCTGGCTTATTGCGTACCTTGCATAGTTGGGGCTTCCGTGGCCGCCTTCCAGTGTTCCTCCAGCAGTTAATGGAGGACCGCCTGTTTCGTGTACGTGAGGGCTTTGTCTGCTCCCATGTTTTTAGTCAGCAGAATGGAATACCTCAAGGGTTGGTACTCAGCGTCACTCTCTTCGCTTTTGCCATCAATCTCACTATTGAGTCTTTCCAGCTGGTATCTCATCCTAATTTGTGGACGGTTTTGCAATTTATTGCAGTTCTCGGCGCGCGTGCCTTTTCGAGCGTCGCCTGCAGGCATGTCTTGACCGTATTCATGCTTGGAGTGTTACAAATGACTTCCGTTTTTCTTCCGAGAAGACAGTTTGTGTCAACTTCTGGCGTCGGAAATCATACGAACCGCCTTCTCTACATCTCATAATCGAACCGCTGCCATATCTCTTCTCTGAAGGCTATATGTGATCGTGCACTTAATATTTTATGTGCCACATCGTGGGCTGCAGATCGCACCGTGCTATTATAGCTTTACCGTTCGCTTGTTCGATCTAAACTTGATTACGGTAGCATTGTGTACTCTTCGGCATGTCCTTAGGCTTTACGTCGTTTAAACCCAGTTCACCACCGAGGGCTTCGCCTGGTGCTGGGTGCGTTTCCGACTAGTCTGGTAATTCGTTTCTCTGCGAAGGCACCTGAACCTCCGCTGTCTCACAGGCGTGACCTGGTTCTTTGCAGCTATGCTATCCGCCTCTTTGCCTTGGCAGATCACCCGTCTTTTAGGTTATTCTTTGATGAGTCTCTTGACCGTCGATATGCTATCAGCGCGCTTGCCTTGCGTTCGTGTTCGTCTGCTTCTTCGGATCTTGGATGTTAGCCTACCGCCTGTGTTTCCACAAGGGAAATGTTCATTCCGCTCTTGGTTATGTTGCGACACCCAGTTCCACCTTGGGTTGGCATCCTTGCCGAATTCGACGACTCCACCTTCAGTCTTCCGCTCCGCATTTTTAGAGTTACAGACCTAATTTCCCAACCATTGTTTTATTTACACGGATGGTTCCAAGGAAGACCGTGGTGTTGTATGTGCTTTCGTTTTTAATTCGCGGAGTTCTACATTTAATCTTTTGGGACAATATTGGATTTTTTCCGCCGAACTTTTTAGTATCTATCAGGATCTTCGTTTTATCAAGCGGCAGGATTTAATAGTTTGTTATTTTCAGCGATTGCCTCATTGCACTACTGGGCCTACGTGAGCTATATCCATACCATCCTTTGATACAGCGTATTCAGGATCGCCTGCATTCGCTCGCAGATGCTGGCGTCAACGTCTCGTTTGTTGGGATATCTGGTCACGTAGGTGTGAGCGGAAATGAACAAGCGGACACAGCTGCCAAGTCCGCAATTTTATTGCCTAAAGTTTTTAGCTCCACTGTTCCTCCAGGTGATGTTCGTGTTGACCTGCGCCGGGCCATTCTTTCGCGCTGGTTCGCGGAATGGAACGGGGTGCATGGCAACAAACTCAAAGAAGTCAAGTCTCTTCCTGCCCCTGACTACTTCCTCGCGTGCATGTCGCCGCGATGAAGTAATTTTAGCGCGGCTGAGTATAGCGCATTGCCGTTTTAGCCATCAATATAGTTTATGTGGGGAACCCGCTCCTCAATGTGCTCCTTGTAATGAGCCATTGACGGTGCGTCATTTTTTATTGGAATGCCGCTTTTTAGTGTGCTGCGTGCGTCTCTGTCTGCCCACTGACCTCCTCACCCTTCTGGGCGAAACAACTGAGGCTTGTTTAGGGGTTTTTTTTTTCTTTTCTTCGCCGCTGTGGAATGTACAGTCGGGTTTAATTTTATCATCGGTTTTTATCTTTTTAGCGACCTATCTGTTATGTTACCTTGCCTTTTCCCATACAGTGCCGTTCTCCTCGCTGTTATTTCTGTCCCTCCTTTTTAGTCTGGCCTTGACAATCTTTTTATTCTGTCCCTGGTTTTAACACTTGTGCGGTACTCCTTTTTAGTGGTTTTTATGCCTTTTAACTTTTAGCTCTTGTATGTACCCTGGGGCGCTAATAACCTAAGCAGTTATGCGCCCCAAAGCCCTACTACTACTACTACTACTACTACTACTACTACTACTACTACTACTACTACTACTACTACTACTACTACTACTACTACTACTACTACTACTACTACTACTGCTGCTGCTGCTGCTGCTGCTGCTGCTGCTACTGCTACTGCTACTGCTGCTGCCGCTGCCGCTACGACGACGACCGCCGCCTCCGCCGCTACTGCTCCTGCTGCTGCTGCTGCTACTGCTACTGCCCCCCAGGGGCCTACTACAGTAGGTATGGGTTTGGCACACCCGGGGTTCCCGAACCACTCACCGCCATCTTATCTCCATCGCCACCAACTGTGCCACGTTTTGTGTTTTTGTGCCTATTTGTTTGTCTTTTTGTGAGAGCGCATTTACATGCCTCATCTTCTTCGCCTACTAGGTTTATTCTTTACATATTTAGTTTTAAGGCGTTAGATTAATTAACTCCTGCCTCACCAACAGGGATCTTTATTCTATCTCCGTGGTTCCTGTCCCACGGTTCCAGCGCGGCTTCCAACATGTGTGCTCTTCGGAGGTCTCAGGCGTGAAGGTTGAGAGGACCCTTCCTACTGCTCCTATGTGTAAGCCTTAGGTGCAGAGCCCGTCCATACCGTTATGTACACCCACGTAGCTTCCTTGGGGGCCCGGTCCGTTTTAATTTCCCGACGAGCGCTGCTCGTTGGGTTAGAATTATGGACCGGTCGTGTTACCGCTAACGGAAAACCCGGTGTAATCAACCACAAATCCCCTGAATCCATGTCTGCTTTATTACGCAGCATGGCCTAAAGTGGGGAGCCACAGGTGGTTATACCTGTGGTAGGGGCTTAAAGCCGGGTTATACATGGTGAAGGGCTTACCCGTATGGACCAGCAGTGGTGGCTGGAGGGTAACTCCTTCTGAGGTATTCCTTGAGATCGGCCTGGTAGAGGTCTACCAGGCGGCACAGACCGGAAAGTATTTTGGTGTCTTTTCTTTCTACCCCCGGATGGCAGGCTGACGCCGACGGTTCCGGAAGGGGTTTTTCCATAATGTTATCTCCGCGCAAAATCTCTTCTTTTGATCGATTTATAGTTGTGACCTTGGCATGCGAAAAGAAAACTATGCGAGATATCAGTCCGTTTAACATACAACGCGAGATTGACAGATTATGCGATAAAGTGACCAATGCCACCCGAACTCGAGACGGTACGCTTTTGATTGAAACGAAGAGGGAAGACCAGTCCAAGAAACTCCTGAAGGCCAGCTTGTTGGGTTGCTACCCCATAAAGGTGGCCCCCCACAAGTCTTTGAACACCTGTAGAGGCGTCGTAACTACCTCTTGTTTAGACGGTCTTTCCGAAGCAGATATTGTTACCAGTTTATCTGGCCAGGTTGTATGCCAAGCGTACCGTCTGCTCGGCAAACGAGATGGTGAATCAGTGGAACTGCGTACGGTATTTCTTACTTTTAAGGGCACCACACTACCCGAGACCCTGTATTGTGGATATGAACGCGTCTCTGTGCGACCGGGTGTGCCGAACCCAATGCGCTGTTTTCGGTGCCAACGGTTCGGTCACACGCAAACTCAGTGCACCTTCGACGCTACCTGTGAACGTTGCGGCCAAGCTGCCCACGGAGAAACTGCTTATGCTCAAGACCCATGTTGCGTCCATTGTACAGGGACCCATCCATCTAGCTCCCGGCAATGTCCACGTTTTCTCGAGGAAAAGGCCATCCAGGAGCTTCGAGTTAAGGAACGCCTTACTTTTCCGGAAGTCAGGCGTCGCTTCCAAAATCTGCAGCCTGCGACCATCTCAGGATATGTCTCAGCGCTCCGCCGCACTCCTGTTTCCTCAGTGGCACTACAAACCGTGCCTGTAGCCGACGCGTGTACTCAAACAGAACAGACGCCGACCATAGCAACCTCGCAGACTTCAACATTCACACCACCCACTGCCACAAGTTCTATTTCTCCAGAACCTGCACGTAAGCCGCTAGTGAGTCCGACACCATCTGTCGCTGCTCCTCATGAGCGCAGTCGCAAGAAACTCAAGGTCACTGATAAACCTTCCAAGTCCCGTTCTCGTTCTACGAGCCATAGGGTATCTTCCGCATCCCGAACATCAGCGGATAGCGCCGACGAAGTTGGCTATACTCTTGTGGGTCCAAAGAGTGCAAAGCACAAGAAACGCCCTCCTTAACTCCATCTACTTCGTTTGCACCATTCGTTTGCATCCTAGCTGCAAAATCATATTATGACTAATCGGTAACCTTTCACGCCTCTAACTGTGCTCCATGGCTCTCCTGACGTGGAATATCCGCGGTGTCCGTACCCATTGGGCCGAATTGCAGCTGTTACTACGGTCCTATAACCCTCTGATTCTGTGTTTGCAGGAGACAAAGCTTCACCCCCACGATGCATTTGCCCTGCACCAATACCTTTCCATGTAGTTTGACGTTACACCGGAGGAGGGATCTCCTGCTCATGGGGGTGTTATGATCCTCACGCGCCTTCCCACCTGGACCTTTCTGTTTGTTCAGCACAGCTTGCTCACCGCTTCCAATGGAACGTAGTATCTGACATTCATTCCAGCGATCATGTCCTTGCGTCCTCACCTTGCTTTCACACCACATTCCGTCATCGCGTGCGAGCACTTGGCAGCTGTCTAAGTTGGACTAGGCGCTCTTTTCCTCTCTGGCTGTGTTTAGGACCGTCAGTTCCACACGGTTGACCATATGCTTGAGCACTTTAACTATGTTATACTCTCTGCCGCAGAGCAAACCATACCCCGGACATCTTCCTACCCTAAACGCTTACCGGTCCCTTGGTGTACTGCCGAGTGCCGCGATGCCATTCGTGCTCGTAGGGGGGCTCTTAGGGTATTTCGCCATCACCCTACGCTGGAGCATTTGATCATTTTTAAACAAATACGACCACGGGCACGCGAAATATTCAAGACAGCAAAAGGTCTTCATGGAATTCGTTTGTGTCTACCTTTAATCGCACAACACCTTCACCCGTTGTGTGGGAGAAGCTCCGCCGTGTTGCCGGTAAGCAGACTGGTACCTCCATACCGGGGCTACTCGTGGAACCCGACACCGTAGTTGATCCGGTTGCTGTGTCAGACGTCCTTGGTAGCACATTCGCAAATGTGTCCAGTTCCTTGCCATTAAGACGGAGGTGGAGTTTCAGGGTCTCTCTTTCCGGTCCTCTGACACCGAGTGCTATAACACATCTCTGAGCATGCGAGAGCTGGATGCCTCACTAGCATCTTCTCGGCATTCCGCTCCGGGACCTGATGGTATCCATGTCGCAATGCTGCAGCACCTCTCTTCTGGTGGTAAACTCTATCTCGTGAGCCTATATAACCGTGTTTGGCAAGAGGGTGTGTTTCCTGCGGCTTGGCGTGAAGCCACGGTTGTTCCCATTTTAAAACCGGGAAAGGATCGTAGACTTCCTTCCAGTTAGCGTCCAATCTCCCTCACCAGTGCAGTTTGTAAAGTGATGGAGCGCATGATCAATGGGCGGTTACGATGGTGGCTCGAGTCTGAGAAACTCCTCTGCAATATCCAGTGCGGCTTTCGCCGATACCGCTCCTCGACTGACCACCTAGTCTCCCTCACGACTCATATCCTGAATGGATTTCTGCGCAAGTGCCAAACTGTGGGCATATTTTTCGATCTCGAGAAAGCATATGACACCTGCTGGATGGCTGGCTTATTGCGTACGTTGCATAAGTGGGGCTGCCGTGGCCCCCTTCCAGTGTTTCTCCGGGAGTTTATGGAGAAGCGGGTATTTCGTGTACGTGTGGGTTCTGTGTGCTCCCGCGTATTTAGTCAGGAGAATGGAGTACCTCAAGGTTCGGTTCTCAGTTGCACCCTCTTCGCCATCGCCATCAACCCTCTCGCTGATTATCTTCCTGCTGGGATTTCCTCATCCTTATTTGTTGACGATTTTGCAATTTATTGCAGCTCTCGGCGCACATGCCTTTTTGGAGAGTCGCCTTCAGACTTGTCTCGACCGTCTGCATAGTTGGAGCGTTGCGAATGGTTTCCGTTTTTCTGCCGAGAAAACCGTTTGTGTCAACTTCTGGCGTCGGAAACGTTACGCGGCGCCTTCCCTACATCTTGGGCCGGTACCACTGCCCTTCGCCGAAACTTTGAAGTTTCTTGGCCTAGTGTTTGACAGGAAGCTTAGCTGGTCGTCTCATGTTTCTTCGCTGAGGGCTCGATGTGATCGAGCACTTAATATTTTACGTGTTATATGTGGCACATCCTGGGGAGCAGATCGCACTGTACTTTTACAGCTATATCGTTCGTTTGTTCGCTCTAAAATTGATTACGGGTGCATTGTGTACTCTTCGGCATGTCGTTCAGTTTTACGTCGTTTAAACCCCGTTCACCATCGAGGGATTCGCCTGGCACTGGGTGCGTTTCCGACGAGCCCAGTTATTAGTTTATCTGCTGAGGCTGCTGAACTTCCGCTGTGCTACATGCGTGAGGTCCTTCTTTGCAGCTATGCTCTCCGCCTCCATGCAATGCCGGATCACCCGTCATTCAAGTTATTCTTTGACGAGTCTCTTGACCGTCAATATGCTGTTAGTGCGCTGGCCTTGCTTCCTGCCGGGTTTCGCTTTCGTGAACTGCTTCGCCTCTTGTATGTTCAGCTATCGAATCTGCTGTCACTGGGGGAATGTTCATCCCCTCCTTGGTTACGCTACGACACCCTGGTCCACCTACGGTTGGCATCCATGCCGAAATCAGTTACTCCGCCCTCGGCCTTCCGCTCCGTTTTTTTAGAGCTGCAGGCCGAGTTTCCCAACCATTGTTTTATTTTCACAGATGGTTCAAAGGATGACAGTAGTGTGGGATGTGCTTTTATTTTTAATTCGCGGAGTTACGCGTTTCACCCATTGGGGCAGTGTTCAACTTTTACCGCCGAACTTTCCAGTATTTATCAAGCTCTTTTTTTTTATCCGGGGACAGGATTTTAGGCAGTTTATCTGTAGGGATTCCCTCAGTGCACTACAGGGCTTGCGTGAGCTGTATCCATACCATCCTTTGATACAGCGTATTCAGGATTGGCTGCATTCGCTCGCTGATGCTAACGTCAGCGTGTCGTTTGTTCGGGTTCCTGGTCACGTAGGTGTGAGCGGGAATGAGCAAGCGGACGCAGCTGCCAAGTCTGCGATTTTAAATCCTACTGTTTTTAGCTCCACTGTTTCTCCCAATGATGCTCGTGTCCTCCTGCGCCGGGCCATTCTTTCGCGCTGGTTCGCGGAATGGTCCGGGGTGCGTGGGAACAAACTCAGAGAGGTGAAGTCCCTTCCTGTCCCCTGGACTACTTCTTCGCGTGCATCTCGCCGCGATGAAGTGATTTTAACGCGACTGCGTATTGGACACTTCTGTTTTAGCCATGAGTACCTTTTACGTGTGGAGGCCGCACCTCAATGTTTTTCGTGTAACGAGCCTTTGACGGTGCGTCATGTTTTATTAGAGTGCCACCTTTATATTGTGCTGCGTGCGTCCCTATGTCTGCCTACTGACATCCCTTCCCTTCTCGGCTACAACTCTGTATCTTGTGCCGGACTTTCTAATTTTCTCCGCCGCTGCGGGATGTACAGTAGGGTTTAAATTTTTATCTTGGTTTTATCCTTTCCCGACTTGTGTTTTTAGTCCCTTGTAGATTAGGTAGCCTTTTTATTCTCTCTCAAGTTTTAACCCTTGTGTGGTAATTCTGTTTTAATGGTTTTTATGCCTTTTAACTTTTGGTTCTTTTAACTACTCTAAGGCGCTAATAACCAATGCAGTTGTAAGCCCTAAAGCCATACCACCACCACCACCACTACCAACAACAACAACCACAACCATTGTTCCAACATGACCACGTGTACCTAGTAACAGTCGGCTGGTTTTTTCTAACGTTTCTCTTCAAGGGAACGGAGTGCCACAGGGGTCAGAGCTAAGCGTGACGCTGTTTGTTATAGCGATTAATTCTATATCGCAATG
This sequence comes from Hymenopus coronatus, assembly GCA_030762935.1. Classification (NCBI taxonomy): domain Eukaryota; kingdom Metazoa; phylum Arthropoda; class Insecta; order Mantodea; family Hymenopodidae; genus Hymenopus; species Hymenopus coronatus. Next base: position 321,499,370 of record CM060900.1, on the reverse strand, counting down.
TGTTCCCCCAGGTGTTTCGTCCTGCCTATTCGTTACGACTGTGCCAGCTTCTGTCTTCTCAGTGTACGCCGTTTTTTGGAACGCCGCCCTTAGCAGTGTTTGGACAGATTTAATGCCTGGAGTTCCAAAAACTGATTTCGTTTCTCAACTGAGAAGTTACTCTACCTTAACCCCTGCCACCGTAGGGCACGATTTCCGCCTTCTCTTCGACTCGGGCCAGATTTACTTCCTTTCGCAGATGAGGCGAGATTTCTTGGATTGATCGTCGATCGGAAACTTTGTTGGTCACCAAATATATTACAACTGAAAGCGCGCTGTCACCGTTCTTTCAATATTTTACAGATATTAAGTGGCAAGTCTGGGGAGCGGATCGGACAGTGTTGCTGCTGTTTTATCGTTCCGATCCAAGTTAGACCATGGATGCTTGTTTATTCTTCAGCACTACCATCACTACTGAGGGGATTATGCAAGGCCATAATCAGGGCATTCGTGATGCTTTTGCACATTTCCAACAAGCCCAGTTGCTAGCCTCTATGCCGAATCGGCGAACATCTTTAGATGCCGGCGTGATGTCCTACTAGCATATTATGTGCGGTGGGCTTAAATGCATGCCGTGGCATCTATCGTTTGCCCTCTGTTTTTCTACCGAACTGGACGAACGTTATTGCAAGCTTCCATTTAGCCCAAGACCTTCAGGCTTTCGCTCCCGTAGCTGCTCCGGAAGCACGATATTGAAATGCCTTGGATGTTTCGAAAGGGCTGAGTTTTTTATTGTTTAACGCCCGACTTTACTACTAGAGCACTAAAGGTGATTATACTGGTGATACATGGAATAAGGAATGAGCACCGGTGGAATGTGATGGCGGGGAAACCGGAGAACCCGGATAAAACCCTCCCTGCGCCTCTTTATCCACCACAAATCTCACATGCGGCCGCTTGATGAGAGGCGAGTGGTCTAACCACTGGGCCACTGCGCGGCCAGGGCTGAGGGTGAACCCGCCTTGGTTACGTGCATCCGCCCACGTAGATCACGGTATGACGGCCTACGGGAAGTCTACGATGCCTGTGGCTGGTAATCGTAATTTCTTTTACAGTATGTTTATCCCATTACAGTCTCCGCATTTTTATATACGCAGTTGGGGGTAAGTGCACCGACAGTGTTGGGTGTGCCTTTGTAATTGAGATGGACTGTGTACTTCCGGTTGGTGTAATAGCACTTCCATTTATACTGCAGAACTTAGCCTTGTATCGAACCATTCTCTATGTCGCAATTTGGGTGACTGCTTTACAAGATTGATTCGCTTAGTGCTCTCCAGATCATTCGTGAATTGTACACCTACCATTCTCTAGTACAGCTCAGTACATGTCCTTCATATTTAGTGCGTTTCGGACATAATTGTGGAATGCGCTTGGGTCCCTTTTCATGTTGGCCTTCCGGGGAATGAACTTGCAGAAATGGCGGAAAAGACGCCAGCCACGAAACCCAATCTTGCTATTCATCTTGTAACATTTCTAGATTTAGACTTGTTCTGCAGAGAGCAGTGATTTCAGGATGGCATGATAATAGGTCAGCTCTCTCCGGAAACAAGCTTAGTGAGGTGACGGACCTGCTACAAACTGGGTGACTTCATGTCAATCTCGTGGGGAAGAGGTGATTCTAGCTTGCTTGCGGTTTGGTTACTATTTTTACCAATAGTTATATTTTTAGGAAGGAACCATCAGCATTGTCATGTGTTGCTGGAGTGTGCTGCTCTGCTGCTCACTTATGGAAATTCCTACCTTTCTATCAGCGGTCCTGGCGGATAATGACAAGAGCTCCAGATAAGGATTTTAAGTTTTTATCCAAAGTACTATGTACACTGCACTTTCAGATTGTTGTATTTCTATGGATGATAAAGGAGCGTGAGTTAGGGTTTTAATAATTTTTAACTTTTATATACTGACAGCTTTTTATCGCCATTTAGCTTTCACTTATTTTTATCCTCTTTTCACTCCATTTTGGCACAGTTTTGTAGATTAATCTCTTTTTGTTTTAGCAATGGATCGTTTTCATCTGTTGTTAGCTCCAGTTGTATCTCTGCATTATCTTTACATTGATTTTATCTCTATTGCCACGATTAGTTCTATAAGGGTACTAATGACCCACAAGATTAGCGCCCTTTAACCCCATTGATCATCACCATTAGCCAGCTGATTACAAATCCTGATCTTCACCAATGTGATTGCTTGAGGCTCAGAAATGTGGATTTTAGGTAGAACTCCATGTAATGCAATAGTTGTGATTTTAGCTGACATTCATTAACATTAAGTTGCTCACATTCGGGTACTATCACTTGTTATTTTTTCCATAAACAAAATATATAAGTGTAAATGAATCATCATTTTTGCTATTTAAGTTGTACTCTGGATTAATGCTAACCTTGTTCTTATGGTTTAAGGGAACGAGTGCATTTTGGTGTGGTTCGTGACATAGAAAGTCAGCAGAAGAGAAAGACGGAGAATCTTTATTTACTGCAAAAGCAAATTCAGCTGACCAACCAGTTAAAGAATGACGTTAACTTCAAGCATAACACAGCAGATGAAGTAACATGAAGTATTGGATTTCTTTATAAGAGACTGGTTAATTAATTATATTTTAGTACTTTACATAAATGATAGCATCAGCTGCTATAAACTTATTATTCCGACCTTATTATGTTTGACAATGACAAATTGCATTTTATTATGTCAGAAACTGGAGCATGTAATGTAACCACTGTATATTTAAAATAAAGGACACAGTAATAAAAGCGACCACATACCATACTTCAGTGGGTAATGCTGTTTCAGTAAGAGCATCCCTTATTTTTTAATGGAATATATTCAGGTGTTGCTTTTATGAAGATGTGTATTCATGTTTCATAAGAATGGAAGCTGGTATATTCTCAGTTTTAAAATTCTCTGCTGAACATGGTTACAACCATACCCACTTTTGAATACATTATGTTCATATCGACACCTGGGGCCAAAACCTCTTAACTCCAACAATTAAAATTTACAGGAGCAAGTAAAATCAGTATAGAATGCCAGTGTTCAAAATATACTGTTGAAGCATTGTTTTGTCACTAGTAAAAAGTTTTGGATAATGTTAGTACATATATTCAGTTTTGTAATATTTATTCATGTATTGTTTTAAGTGGACTTAAATGTTTTTGTTTCTTGTGATTTGAACAAAGAAAGGAGTTACAAGGTTTTGTCTGACAGTGCTATAGTGGAGTGCAACTTATTTAAAGTAAGCTTTATCTTGTTACATTTATTATGACTTAAACTCAGATACATTTTATAGGCATAACATATTTAATTGTATAGAAATCCTAATTATTAGAAATTAGCAATTTTAAACATATGACTTTGAAATAATGAGTCAACTTTTCCCTAGAATACTACACTATGCATTTTATAATACCCAAATTAAAGATTTTATTTTCTAAGCTGATTGAAGCATCCCATTACAGAGTTTATCAAACAACAATGTTTCAGTTATTCTGCAAATATTGTGAATCACACTTTTTTAGGGTAAGAATGTATTAATGTGATCTTTGCATGGGATTTCTGAGCAAAAGAGATATAAATCACAGGGCATTACAGACTTTAGGTGCTGCAGGAGTATGTACTTATCTGTGTTTATTTTAATTGGCTGAGTATATAGTTTTGGCACTGAAGTTTCTGACAGTTTTCATTTGTTTAACCTCTTTGGAAGAGGTTTCCAATCCCCATCATAAAGAATTTTGTAATAAATAGTACCATTGGGATTGCAGCATCACTGGCTTTTGCAACTGGGTGAATGGATGAATAAAACTTAAGTTTCTGATAAACTCTGAAAGAAGTGTAGTTTAGGTATGCAGTTTCATACGGTTTAGGATTGGACCGAGCTGTAGCAGACACTTCAACATATCCAGCAGGAATGAAAATTTGTCTGTTTTCAAGTTTCCTTTTGAAGGTTGAATGTATGGAGTCACGCTCCATCTGTGTGTGACCCTTTTCAAGAAACTTTTGAAAAATGTTAAGTTTCTGCAAATAGCTACAAAAACAAGTGCATTGGCCAAACTAGATTTCCCATTTTGGTATGTGCAGCTGTTGTTGTAAAATATAATCTCCTTCTCAGTACAAACTTTTGTGTCTATAACGTTTACAATAATGCTGGCCAAATCATCTGCATTCAGACCACCATTTGACTCATTCCACTTATAGTAACTGTCTTTTGAGTGCATACCAAATATAGTATAGTTTTGCACCTTCAATTTTGTTTGGTAATAACAAAACTGCTTGAAGGTGCATAGTAAACAATTTTGTGGTTCAATGCTTGCCATCCTCTTTCTCTTTACATATCTGATCTTTTCTCAAAATATGCTGAGTATTCTCATCATTTGTAGCATTACCTACCTTGGATGCACGGTGTAAGTTGCACTGATCCGTTTTAGAGGAAAAGCTTTTCAGCATTAAATGCTTCAGAAAGGATTCTCATTGATGCAGCTTGTATGCCATTCCTAGCACAGTCCTCTTTGTGCATTTTAAACACAGCATTTACGGATTGCTATTTTAGCTCAAGTACAACTTTTTTTGATGAGGATCTACGGTAATGTGAAAGTAGTTTTGACAGTTTTTGAAGAAACACATTTTCACTATTGTGGCCTTGATGATTACGGTGAGGGGAAACTGGAACTTCTGAATGATTTTTGTTAGCCTTCTTCAATCAGTATCTTATACTCCATTCCCTGAGACAAAGTGTTTTTAATTAAACATAGTTTTACATTTTGTATAGTGTTTAATGCTGTGTTTTAATATATATGGCACTAAAGGTGATGACACTGATGATACATGGACTAAAGATGAGCATCGATGGAAAGCCGTGGAGGGGGGGGGACTGGAGAGCCCAGAGAAAACCAGCCCCTATGCCACTTTGTCCACCACAAATCCCATTTGCCGTCACCAGGGATCAAACCCAGGTCACCACCTTCAGCTACTGCGCGGCCTACATACTTGAATTCTTTTGCCATTGATTAAGAAGTGATATTTCATTGTGTAAGTCCTATGAGGTGCTTCACTACTAATTCCTCTGCGGTGCTGTACATTTAAATAATCTACGTGAGATCAAATGAAAACTTTTCACTCCCTCCATGTCTGATTATTCCAAAAATTGAAAACAGATTTTGCCTTTCATCATCACGGATATGATTACAGCCTGTGCTTCCACTACTTACAGGGTGTGAACAATTGCTGAGTGGTTTGATTACTCAATTTTCTGTCTTTTGTTATACCTCCACTTATCAGATTCATAAAGATGAATCTTGCCTTGTAATCTTGGACCTTCATCATTTGTTCATGGTTCTTCTTTCTTTCCCATTTTGGTTCTAGTTTGCCCCATATTTTTTCTTGGAAGTGTTCCAGTTATTTTTGACACTTGCTTGTCACAGATATTCCGAAAGTGGAAGAATATAAAAAATTAAATACAGGGGCTTAAACCTCTATTTCAATTTAACATCAACCTGAACTGTATATCATGTCACTGATTGCAAAATAGTGAAATGCAAAACCCCATCAAATTCATTTTCACTGTTAGTGTCTAGTTTGTCTGTTGCAGGGTCATATGTCTTATCTGTCATTGCTTTCATAATCCTCTTTGTTCTCTTCCTTCTCCAACAGCTCTAAAAAGAAAAGAAAAATAACATTTGCTAATAAAACTTACCTCTCCTTGAGCAGGAAATAAATTATTGTTTAAACCAGATAAAACAAAATTTGGTTCACATTAATCTATTACATACACAATAAGCAAGAACCATTATTAGCTGTGGCATTTTGTTTCCACTCCTTTGCCTAGGTTTCAGTGGGATGCAAAGTCTTAATTTTCAGTATGCATCATTCCTGTAGCAGAAGATTCTGTAAATAATATTCCTTGAAAACATTATCAAATATTTATATAGGTTTAGTAGAAAATATAATGCCATTTCAATTGGTGTGTGGTCATATTTGCTAAAGAATATGCTAGAATTATATTATTATGCATATAACTAAAGGCCCCCCCCCCGGGGGCCTAATACGGCAGGTACGGGTTTGGCGCACCTGGGGATTTCCGAGTCGCTCACCGTTATCTCATCATCCCTATCGCAAACCACTGGGTCACGTTCCATGACGCTTACGTGTGTGTGTGTGTTTCTTGCTTCACCTCATTCTCTTCCCTCTTCTAGGCTTGTTAATATTATTAGTTTTAAGGTGTTAGCTTTATTAACTTCTGCCTCACCGATTTTTTCTCTATCTTCGTGGTTCTTGTGAATCCCTCTACGATTTCGGCGTGATGTTCTGCTGCCAAATTATGGCTGTGAACTTGAGTGCCTGCCTAAGCATCAAACATTTACCTCTTTTAACTCTACTGAGCTGCATGAACGTTTCCGCCACCTGTCACTTTGTCCAACGCCCGCAGGTTTTTGTTTCCGAGAGCTTCTTCGGAACTACGGTATTGCAATATCTAGCACGTTTCCCAAGGGAGACAGGATGTGCCCACGTTGGTTACGTGCTACACCCCACGTCGATCTCGGGATGGCGGCATTCGGGAAGAGTAGGATGCGTGTAGTATCCTTGCTTGTTTTTTAGAATATTTATCCGCTTACAGTGACCGAATTTGTTTATTCACCGACGGTGTTGGATGTGCCTCCGTTACTGCAGCCCAACCACATACTTTCGGTTTGCCTAGCTACACAACCATTTATACTGCAGATCTGTATGCCATTTACCGAGCCATTCTGTATGTTCGCCGTCGCGATTTGGATGACTGTCTCATACTTGGTGATTCCCTTAGCGCACTTAATAACGTTCGTGAGTTGTACAGCAGCCATCCTTATAGTGCGGCACATTCAGTTTGGGGGCCGCGCCGAGCCGAGTGGTTTCACCACTCGCATCTCACTTAGATGGCCCGGGTTCGATCCCAAGCGACCGGATGTGAAATTTGTGGTGGAGAAAACGGCGCTGGGGCGGGTTTTCTCCGGGTTCTCCGGTGGCCCCCGCCATCACATTCCACCGGTGCTCCATCTTCATTCACGTATCATCAGTGTCACCGCCTGCGGTGCCATAAGTAGTTAAAGCGGGCGTTAAACATTACCAAAAAAAAAAAAAAAGAATCATTCAGGTTGTGCTCCGTATTTTATACAACTTCGGTGTTAATTTGGATTGTCGGGCAATGTTAGCAACAATGGCGCCCAGTTTTATAGCTAGTTTTTCGACCGCCATAGATCTTAGGCCGGTGCGGGTGGAGGTGGTTTCATGGTGGCATGCAGAGTGGTTGGTCTTCGCGGCAACAAGTTGTGGTTAATGAAGAATGTTCCGGTACATTGGTCAAGTTCCTCTCAAACATCTCGTCGTGAGAACGTGGTTTGAGCTCGTCTGCGCATCGGTCACTGTTTTTTTACACACAGCTACCTACTCAGGGAACCTGTATTTATCTATCCGCTATGTGAGGCACATTTCTCTGTTTAGCAAGTGCTGCTGGAGTGTGTTGCTCTGTCCGCCCTTAGAGCAACTCTTTAGCTTCCGGTCTCCCTTTCTGAGCACCCCGTTCCAGGGGCCTACTGCGGTAGGTACCGGTTTGGCGAGCCCGGGGTCCCGAGGCAACCCTGACTTCCTCTGTGGGCAACCTCTGAGTGATGAAGGCGTTAACATATACAAATGCCCACGTACGTGTAGACCGTGCGCGGAGACCGTGTCGGTGGAATGGGATATCCTGGTTGGTTGCGGGTTGTACATCTGAGCCTGGGCTACTGATCTTCAGTAACTAGGGAGGGTGCGCAGCCTAATACACCGCTTTGGTTTCTGCTTCGCTTAAACGGGAGGCTAGGGACTAACCCACCCCTAGTCAACCGGCAAGAACTAGGTTTTATACCGAACTCCAGGGTGTGTGGGCCGGCGAGCGTGATATATCCCCTGGTGCTCAGCTACCGAGGTAATTAACACCCTTATAAAACAAGGGAAATAAAAACACCAAAGGTGAAAGAACAGAATAAAACAAATTAAAATGAAAAGCAGGACGTCAATTAAAGAAACTGAATAAAACAACTGGTGGCTAAAACGGAGCAATAAGCATAAAAAAAGTAACTAAAACGCGGTCGACGGGTTAAAATAATGCTTGGGAAGACAAAATGATTCAAACCCATGAATCTCCGCTCTAATAAAAGCAATGGCTATAAAGGGAAACCTAACTAAATCCTCATTAGAAACGTCAAAGAAGATAGAAAGGCAAAATCTCCATCAACCGCTCTGTGGTCGTCTTCAAGAACCTCCGCGAGGGAGGTCGGCAGTTGGAATGTTGTTGAACGAAGGACTGCTAGAGCAGTATACTCTTAACAGCACATGCCGTGCCGACAATGCTGTCCCAGAGAGCGGACAAATAGGAACAGGATCGCTCTTAAAAATATAACTATGTATAAAATGAGTGACCGATCCGCCAGAGATCCAACTGCACCTCAAGACGGGATTTGAGTGGTCTTGAGGAGGTGCAGTTGGCTCGCTGCTACCTGTTACCTGTTCCACTCTTCATGCCAGCCGGAGTGGACTACTTTCCGTAAAACAAGCTTGAAGTCCGCGGCGGTTATAAAAGGAAGCACAGGGGTTGCGTTGCCACCGTCTCAGCTGCCAAATTCATTACCCTGCAAGCCGACGTGACAGGGAATCAATGCACACTCCACATTACCACCGGAAGTGTGTAAAATGCAGAAGAGGTCCTGGATGCGCTGCGCGATTGGATAGTGGTGGTGGTGTAACTCACGTACGCTCTGAATGACACTAACAGAATCACTCAATATGAGGCAGTCACCCATATTCCCACGGCGAACGTAAAGAAGACTTCGATAAATGGCATACAGTTCAACAGTATAAATGGATGTGCTACAGCGCAAACCAAAAGTATAGGTTTCAGTCTCAGTAACAAAGGCACATCCAACACCGTCAGAGGCCGCTCCGTGGCCGAGTAGTTAGACTAGTCGTCTCTCACCTAGACGGCCCGGGTTCAATCCCAAGTGTCCGCATGTGAGATTTGTGGTGGACAAAGCGGCGCTGGGCGGGTTTTCCCGGGTTCTCCGGTTTCCCCCACCATCGCATTCCACCAGTGCTCTATCTTCATGTATCATCAGTGTCACCGCCTGCGGTGCCATAAGTAGTTAAAGCGGGCGTTAAACACCACAAAAAAGCACCATCAGCGCACTCACTGCCGTCGGTGTATATACAAATGCGGGCACTGTAGTGGGATAAAAATTCGAAAAAGACAAATACTACTGGAGACAGGCATCACAGATTTCTCGTAAACTGCCATCCCGAAATCTACCATGGATGTAGCACATAACCAAGGGGTTAGCACATAACATCCCCTCTCCATTAGAAAACATGCAAGGCAGCGCGATATTCTGTTTCCAAAGGAGCTCGCGGAAACGGATACTTGGGACTGAGTGACAACTTACGGTATCGTTCGTCTAGCACGGTATTAAAAAAAAAAAAAAAAAAAGCAAATGTCGGATGCGAAGGCATGCTGCTAAGCCCACAGCAGTACATTACGCCGACATCTCAGGGGGGGGGGGGGAGGTTCTCCCAATTCGGCGTAAAGGCTAACAACTGGGCTGGTGGGAAAACCTCCAACAGCCACACGGCTACACTGCTTATGGACTGTGTCTAATCTAAGCACAAATGGTTGTGTTGAAAAATATACAATGCATCCATGGTCTAACTTAGATCGAATCATCGCACCATAAAGACGGAGTAGCACCGTTCGAACTCCTCCCAAGATTTGCCACTTAGTATCCATAAAATGTTCAAAGAAAGGCCACACCGTGCATTAAGCTGTGCTATATGCGGTGACCAGCATAGTTGGCGATCGAATATCAACCCCAGGAATCTCTCCTGAAGGGAAGTAGATCTGGCCCGAGCAGAAGGGAAGGAGCCATTCACCACATACGTCGCCAGAATTTAATGCAGAGTGTCTTCTTAGTTGAGAAACGAAAGCCGTTTTTGGAGCTCCAATCATAGAGATTGTCCAAAATCCGCTGGAGACGCCGTTCCAAAAACGGCGTACGCTTAGAAGTGCGATGGCAAAAGCGTCTACGAACAAGCATGACGAGACCCCTGGGGAACCCATTGAGCGATAGCATTAATCGCAATAGCATACAGCGTCACGCTCAGAATCGATACCTGTGGCACACCGCTCTCTTGAGTAAAAGGGTTCGAAAAAACTGAGCCGACCTTTATTCGGAAAACGCGGTCCCTCGTAAATTCCTGAATAAACAGCGGAAGGCGTCCACATATATGCCAGTTGAGTGAACGAAATATCCTTACTCGCCAACGCGTATTAAGCTTATTCCAAGTCAAAGAATATTCCAACTGTATGAGAATTCTTAAGAAATACAACCATTAGCTGTGTCGACAGCGTCATAGAATGGTCAGCTGCTGAATGACGTCGGCGGAAACCGCACTGGGTGTTGGTCAATAAGTGGTGAATTTCTGGCTACAATACTAAGCGCCTATTTAGCATGCGTTCCATCACCTGGCAGAGGTAACTGGTGAGGAAAATAGGATGGTAGCTGGAAGGAAGGTGACGGTCCTATACGGATTTCAAAATTGGAACTATGCTGGCCTCCCGCCACTTCTCTGAAAAATGGCATCAACCCAGATACGATTATTGACCTGGACTAAAAACGCTTTGCCTAAAGAAGACAGATGGTGTAAGATCTGGACGTCGATTCCATCTCGACGAGGGACAGTTTCGCGAAGATGAAAGTGCATCCTGTAGCTCCGTAATGGTGAAAAACCGATTATTGTCATTAAGATTTCCAGAACAAAAGGGAAACCCTTGAGATTTCACCTGAGCCTTCATAGGCAGAAACTCAGGGGAATCCCCCTAGAGACCTACTACGGTAGGTACGTGTTTGGCGCACCAGGGGGTTCCCCGAGCTGCTCACCGCCACTTCACCCTGCACACCTCTATCCACTTTTGCTGCGTTTCTTGTATTGCTTTTGTTAATTGGTTTTTTCACGTTGTCACCCTCTTTTCCCTCAGGGGCCTATTTCACTGGTTCGTTTCTGATGCACCCGGGGGCCAGAGCCACACGCCACATCTTCGCTTCCCATCCCCATTTGTTTACTCCACGCTCTTTACCATCGCCTTCGTATCTCCTTTTCCTCTTGTTGGTTTGGTCTATATTGCTGTTCAGTCCTGTCATAATTGCACTTCTCAACTCATTGATCCTCTCCTCCGACTCAGCCAATTGACGTATGTCCTGTCAGTGTACGGAATACAACAGCAACACCTGTTGTTGCTTACATCATTCTCTGAGGTATCTCCTTCCTTCATATACAGTGATAGCCATTCCTTTTCGTGAAGCCCCCCTCCAGGGGCCTACTTCGGTAGGTACGGGTTAGGCGCATCTGGGGTCCCGAGCCACCTTTGACTCCCTCTGTGGGCAACCTCTAAGTGGTGAAGGAGTCAGTAGGTCAAAATGCCCAACCACGTATAGACCGTTTGTGGGGACCCGTGTTGGTGGAAAGGACAATCCTGGTTGGTTGAGGGTTGCGTACCTGAGCCTGGGCTTCTGACTTTGAGTAACTGGGGAGGGTGCGCAGCTTAATACATCACTTTGGTTTCTGCTCCACCTAAACGGGAGGCTAGGGACTAACCCATCCCTAGTCAATCGGCCAGGACTAGGTATTATACCGAACTCCAAGGTGAGTGTGACGGCGAACCTGCTATATCCCCGGTGTAGCCCTGTTACCCCAGTGAGGTGACCCGTGTTGGGTTCCGTGGTGACTGGGGAGCACTGGGGGATGAATATGAACCATATCTTTTATGGCAAAATTAAAACCAAGAAGCAATTTTCTATTGGGAAAGGAAGTAGCTGAGTCCGATTGTCCTCGTTACTTGGTCGTATTAAGAACAGTGGAAGGTAAAACCTTGACATCCGTCAGCCCTTTCGATATTCAGAAAGGTCTGGACAAAATTGCTGGTGCGGTTAAATCCTGTGTTAGAGCCCGAAATGGAACTCCTGGTTGAGGCAATATCAACTTCCCAGGCAGGGAAAATTCTTAAGGCGAAAATTTTAGGCAGTTATCCGGTTAGGGTCGAAAAGCATAAGACCTTGAACTCCTCGCGTGGCGTTATCACCATCCGCGCATTGAGCGGTTTGTTCAATGAGGTCAGTTTCAAGAGGATCTGGCATAACAAGGCGTAACATCCGTTTATAGGGTTCAGCGGAAAGTTAATGGTGATTTTGTGCCTGCTGGTACCGTGTTCCTTACCTTTGATCGTGTAGATCTCCCTCAAAGTATTAAGGCAGGGTACGAAGCCATCGAGTTTAGGCCCTATATTCCCAACCCTTTTCGATGATACAAGTGCCAGCGGTTTGGGCATACCAGCGAATTTTGTTCTGGTCGGTCAACGCGCGCAATAGTGGCGACGCATCCCACGATGGGGATTACGCTAAAACTGCAACTTGTGTGAACTGCGGCGGCGAACATCCATCTAGTTCCCGAGCCTGCCCCCGTTTTGCAGAGGAGAGAGCCATCCAGGAGATACGGGTGAAAGAGGTGTGCTTCTCCGAAGCCCGTAAACTGCTGCTTATTGGACAGCACTCTCTCCTGCGGTCCGGTTCTTACCGCTAAACCGGTACCGAAGCGGGGTTACAATTGCGGAAAAGATCATCGTTGCCACACCACTACCGAAGACCTCAACATCCACGTCCATGTCGGCATCACCATCCGCCAAATCCGCCACAGTAAGACGCATTCGAGAACAATTGTCACAGCAAACGTCGACCTCCGGCAATAAGAGCGGCAAAACCGTAGCCTATTCTGTACCAGCAAAGAATTTCAAGAAAATTTACTTTAGGACTGACTTCCTTAAAGGGCATCACACTTCTGCACCCAAAACAACCAAGGGTGGTAAAAGTCCCCATAAATCTTCACGTAGATTCTCTTCTGAGGATTCTTCTGGGAGGAACACCAATCGGCGACGTCCATCTCTGTCGGTCAGAACTCCAAATCGGTTCGAGATTCTCGAGCCGAAATTTTCTATCGGTAAGCAGTCCTCCCATGTGAAGGTGATGGACCAGGAGGATTCTGCCCTCACAGCCAGAGGGACATACGTAAGCGGCAGGATCGTGCTCCTGGAAAAAGTGTTAGCCCAACGGCTAAAAAGAATAAATTAAATGACCAGCACCCGCCAGTATGCAGAAACGCCTTTCTATTTAGAACATATCCCATCCTAGAGACCATGGCTAGCCTACAATATAACATACGCGGCATTAGACCACGTCGACCACAACTGGACTTGTTGCTCCACAAGCATCAGCCTTTGGTCGTATGCTTGCAAGAGACCAAGCTTCGTCCCAGGACAACCTTACCTTCAGGCAGTACTCTTCTGTCCGGTGTGATATATCTCCGGCGGATGGAGTACCTGCACATGGGGGCACTATGATTCTTATCAGAGATGGTATCTTCGCTACATCTGTACCCATTCAATCTGACATACAATCCATTGCTGTCAGGATTAAGCTACCTTCCATTAGCTTCACCATTTGCAGTATATATGTATCTCCTTATGGCCTTTCGCGCACTGATCTGGAAGACCTAGTCTCCCAGCTACCATCACCTCTTTTGTTGGTAGGGGATCTGAATACCCACCACCTGCTTTGAAGCTCCCCGCGGGCTTGTGCGAGAGGCCAACTGCTCGCCGATTCCTTGGATCATATTAATCTCACTCTCCTGAAACCGGAGAGCCTACTTTTCTCTCTGACACCTTTAATAGCTTTTCACACATTGACATAGCCGCCTGCTCTCCGCAATTAGCAGTTTCGTTACAGTGGAATGTCATCTCTGATTTATGCTCTAGTAACCTCTTTCCGGTCGTTATAAGTCTCTTAACCCACAATTTATGTTCCACACTTTTACCTAGATGGCGCCTAGATTACGTCTACTGGAGCCTTTATTCCCGTTTGGCTGTTTTTCAGTACATTGAGCACGACGCAGTTGATTCCTTAGTGGAACACGTCGCAACTACCATTCTCTCTGCTGCTGAGCAGTCTATTCTGTGCTTGTGGTATGGGCCTAAAGTTGCACTTGCCGATGGTGCAAGGCTTACGCTAGGAATCCGTAGCGATGGTTGAAGGGTAACTTTTTTGATGTATTCTAAGTTCTCAGGCGTAGCGGAGGTTCCTACGCCGGCACAGACCGGGACGCCGACAGTTCCGGACGGGGGTCCTTTAATCATGGCTATTCCGCGCACTTTTTTGTCGTCAGAGAGTGGGGCCCTCTCTGGCGCGGCACCTCAGCCCCAAATTGACGACCTTGCAATGAAGGCGGTCTCTTCCCCACGTCCCGCTTCTAATAAGAAGCGCTGCCTCGACAGTTATAAAGGATAGCAAGAAGATATTATGGAGCAACTTTGTAGCGTCTTCTAATCGACACACACCTTCCTCTGTCGTATGGGATAAGTTTAGGCGTGTAGCTGGCAAAGCGACCCATATGCCCATATCCGGTCTAAAAACATCCGCAGATACTGTAGTAGATCCGTTTGACGTAGCTAACACTCTTGGTAGGTTTTTCGCTCACGTGTCTAGCTCAGACAACTGTCCGCCCGAGTTCCTTCCAGTCAAGGCTCATGTGGAAGCTCAAGGGTTCGCTTTCCATTCTGGAAACCTTGAAGACTATAACTATCGCCTTTTCACCATGGTGGAGCTAGAACACGCCCTTTCATCTTCGCGAAACTTTGCGCCCGGTCCGGATAGCATTCACGTCCAAATGATAAAACAGCTCTCTCCTGAAGGTAAGGCCTTTTTCCTTGAGATTTATAATCGTGTCTGGGCTGATTCCACTTTTCCATCTCAGTGGCGGAAGGCTTCTTTTTTTTTTTCTTCCGAGTGGAGTGCAAAAACCCAATCTACAGAGAGGATAACTCTGCCAAGTGTGGGGGTCACCATAAACTGACAATATCCACTAAAAAACCACTCCACTGGAGAGAATTTGTGTGTAGGAATGCAGCAGCACCGCTTGTTGCACCTGGGGATTCAAGGAGCGGGTGTTATGGCGGGCCAGAAGCCATAACCAGGAGAGAGTGAGAGCCAGGACGCCAACATGACCGGAGCCCTGATTGCGCCCTTGGAAGATTTGTGGTCAGGAATACATATTACAAGTGTATATATCTGCAGCCCTGTAAAAAAAAAAAAAAAAAAGACATAGTATAACATTTGCTGCCCTTTCGGGTAAAGTCGTTGGTGTATTTCGTTGTGTCTGCAGCCCTGTAACATAAAGGCATAGTACTTTAAAATATTTCATTTGGCATATATTCTTAGCTAGTTACATTTTTGCAAATACTGCTGCCCTGTCTGGCGAAGTTATTAGTTGTGTTCAGCCCTGTAAGAGAAAGGTCGTGGTCATTTAGTAGAGACTTCATTGGTTTCTCGTGGACTACCTGAGTGGTCACCCATCCAAGTGATGGTCACGCCCAGTGCTGCTTTACCTGTAATAAAACCTTATTCTAAGCATTTATTAGTTACATTCTATTAGCTATATACCAGAGAAGGTCCGTTAGTGGTCTGCCAGGTCGCTGTAGTGTGGGGGTCCCTTAAACCCCCAGGCCCGCCTTGACTCAGAAAGAAAGGACTTCAAGGGCCACCAAACTAATGTCGCAGACACATTCATGGGTAATTTTATTATGGAATTCTTACTAGCGATTCTAAATATTCTTGTACATTTAAATCGGGTTCCTCCAGGCCGAGGGTTCTGTCAAATAGAGAGAGCGGTCTCTTGTGTTTGTTATTTTCTGCTTCATAGGTGCCTAGTTCTTGTATTAGTTCATTATTGTTCCTTACTTTACGCTTGTACAGGTTGTAACTGTGGCTTTTTATGAACTGCTCAATTGAATGCAGTTTTAGCTCCGCATGAAGGAGATAGCCGGCGCTACTGGTGGTTGTTTGGCAATTATTCTAATTATTCTATTCGGGAGTGTTTTTAGTTTATGTATGTGCGTTTTTGCAGCTTAGTCCCATACAGGGAATACGTACGTAATGATCGTTCTTAATAGCGTTTTATATAGGGTAATTCCCATGTTTAATTTTAATTGACTATTGAGATTGGTGATGGGATATAGTCTATTTAGTTGGTCATTAGCCTTGGCTCTGACCTTAGCTATATGCCGGCTCCAGGTTAGGCCTTGGTCCATGACAAGACCTAAGTAGTTCACTTGATCTTTCCACTCGATAATTTCGCCTTGGTAGTTAAGCGGTTGTAGCATGTTTCTGCCTTTACGGTGCTGTATTCTTTTAGTGAAGACTATAGCCTGTGTCTTCCTCGCATTTACTTTAATTCTGCACTTCTTGAACCATGGTTCAAGTGAGTCTAATGCATTTTGTAGGCGTAAGTGTAAAATTCGTGGCTGAGTGGATTGTGTGGTTATAGCAGTGTCATCTGCGTATATGTAATTGTTGGTTCTTACCAATTCTGGCATGTCATTTATGTATAAATTAAACAATGTTGGTCACACGATACTTCCTTGTGGAACCTCTACTGGGATTTGTTTGGAGCTTGAGACTGCATCCTCTACCGAGGTGTGAAATCGTCGGTCATAGAGGTAGTCCCTAATTAGAGCTATCTCAATGTCAGGAAATTCGTAGACTTTCAGTTGTCTGAGTAGCCCTGCATGCCATACTTTATCGAAGGCACGTTCAATATCCAAATAGACGGCACCTGTCGATTTCTTTGTGTTGAAACCTTGGTGACCTGCTCCGTCATTCTTAACAGTTGAAGCGTGGTAGAATGATGTGCTCGAAATCCGAACTGTTCGGGTATAAGTATATTTTGTATGTGCAAGTCTTGAATTTATTCGCTTAAGTATCACTTTTTTTAATACCTTGCTCATGGTATTTAATAGGCTGATCGGCCTGTATTTAATCTGTAGTGCTAGATTTTGTGTTGCTTTTGGGAAAAGTAGGATTTTTGCCTCTTTCCATGCAGGTGCCGTGCTCGAGCGTGTAGTTGTGTATTTTGGCAAACAGTGTTACTGCCCTTTTGGGTAAATTCTTCAGTACCACATTTGGTATCTTGTCTGGGCCTGGTGCTTTTCTTGCTGGCAGGTGTTTTATAATCCAGCTTACTTCTGCTGCATTTGTTTTTCGCAATTTGTTGTGTGTTCTTCCCTGACCTAAGATGTGGGCTTCATCTTCGACTTCTTGAATGAAATCGTCTTGCCCGTTCGCGGGATTGGGAGAAAACACCTCCTCTAAGGTGACCGCAAACGCTTCGGCCTTAGCCTGGGGGCTCTCTGCTACGGTGTTATTAATTTGTAATGGCGATATATTTGTGCGTGTGCGCGTTAAACATTTCGCAATTCGCCATACTGTGTTTTGTTGGGGGTTGAGATTTTCGGGTGTGTCGTTCCATTGATTTCTAGTGTAGGTCCTGGCCCTGTTATTTGCTAGTTCGCGCCAATTATAATATTCGGTTCGATGTATTAGATTCCCAGTTCTCTGCCATTTACGCCTGGCTTTGTTTTGAGCTTTTTGCATCTCTTTTACATCCTGGGGATATCTGGCATTAATCGTGTATTGCCTTTTTAAGGGTACGCATGTATTTATGGTTGTGTTTATGGCCAGTTCCAGTCTTTGGATAGCTTCGTCCTGTTCTTCGTTCGTGTTAATTTCGAGTTCTGGTAGGCAGAGATCTACCGTAACCTTGAACTCTTCCCAGTCCACCTTATTGAAGTTGTGCCTTAAGGGTTCTGGTTTTGGCCTGAAGGGAGCATTAATTGTCAAGGGTACCGGTAGATGGCCTGATGTCAGCTCCTGCAATACTTTTACATCCAGGTCAAAGGGGATATTATTTAATAGTGCAATGTCCAGAATGTCTGGTGTTTGATTGGGCATATGTGGTACAAATGTTGGCTCGTCTCGGCCTGTGATTAGATTATTTGTGTTATTTATGTAGTTTAGTAATTTAGTTCCTTGTGCATTAGTATTTGCGCAGTTCCAAATTTGGTGTTTACAATTGTAATCTCCTGCTGCAATTACTCTATGCCCTGTTTGCATGATTTTGTCAATGTCATCTGTGTCTACCTCCCGTGGGGGATTGTATACTGACGCTATGACAATTTCAGTGTTGCGAATAAAAATTTTGATTACTGTTGCTTCAGCGTGAGTCAATATTGGGGAATTAATCTGGTTGTGTTCTACGTTTGTGTGAATAGCTATCGCAGTCCCCCCCCCACCGCTACGGTCTCTATCATTTCAGTATATACGGTATCCGGGAATGGATAGACGGTCTTTGTGATGTATATGGGTTTCAGTTAATTGAGTGTGTTTGTAATAGATCAGTTAAATCCTTAACCTTGTTGCGTATGCCCTTGCAATTCCATGTGATTGTTCTCAATGTGTCCGAATTAGCTATGAACATGTTTATCGAGCAATTCTACCAGGTGTAACGGCGTGGGTAAGGTTGAGTGCTGTGGTACTGTTCGCCATACCTCTAATCGCAGAGCTCTGCCTGACCAGTAGTGTTTGTGTGATTCGCATTTATGTTTTATTTACGGGCACACCCAATGTGCTTATGAGTTGTGCCGATACCACGCTGAAACTTTCTGCTTCCTCTACTGGGTTTACCGATTCGGTGAGCGACTTAGCCGCTGGGGGAGGTCCAACAGCCTGTTTTGAAGGACCTGCTTTCGGTTTTTGTGGTTGTTTGCGGGGTGGGGTCGCTCTTCCCTGATTGGTTCTACCGCAGAGTGGTTCTCTATGGGGGCTGCGCGTTTTCGGCCTTTGCTATTCCTGGTGAACCACTCTGAGCTTGTATGTGTAGCAGCTTCGGGGGGAGCTTGCGTTCTTGCTACTCTTGGGGGATCTAGGAGGCTGCCTCACGCGTGGATTTTCCACATGCTGCGTAATATGCGGAGCAACTGCGCCAAGTTGCTCCATTGCCCTTAACGCCACATAAAACGCATTTACGTTCCATAGGTGGAACTGTGCATGTTCCTGAGTAATGGGGCCCTGTACACTTAGCGCAAATCGGGGTTGGGGACCTACATTCTAGCTTCACGTGCCAGAACTGCTGGCATCGTGAGCACTGCTTGTGCTCTGCGATCGACCTATAAGCTTCTACCCTAACTCTAAGGTATGCCAAATATCTGAGTTCAAGAATATTCCTGTTTTCTAGTGTGTCCTGCAATTCTATCAAGAACATGGTTCCTATCTCTGTTGCGCCTTCGCATCTGTACGGCCCTAATGGCCTTGAAACCGCACATAGCCACGTCTTCTAATTCCTCTTCTCCGGTGAGTTCAGCGTACAGCCCCTTAATCACAAAGCGTCAAGTTCTTTCTTCGGGGTGTGCTATCAAATAATGCTGTACGCCGTTGTCTTTCAGATATTTCACCATTAATTAGTAATCACCCTGACAGAACGACTATGGCAAACTCACCGGAGACACGCGTCTGTTCAGCAAGAAGTTTGTGAGTTAGAGGGAGTTTGTTAAGCTGTTTCATTATTTGGTGGAATTTCGCGGCCTGGTTTCTGCTAATAAATATTGGCGCCAAGTTTGACCTCTCTATCTGCATAGCGTTGGTGGTGCTAAGGTTGAGGGGGGTGATGGATCGGGTCCGGCAGGGAAGGGAGTCACAGGAGCGGGTGCATCAGGTTTGTCGTGGAGTGTTGGGCTTGTAGGAGTGATGGTGTCAGGTTCAGAGGTTGGAGGGGGTGTGCTAGGAAGTAAGGTTTTTGGTTTCGAAGCGGATTTTGGAGAAGAAGAAGGAGTAGTGGTTTTGGGCTTAGAATCCGGTGGAGAAGGACGGGGAGGAGCAGAGGATTTGGACTTGGTCCTGGTGGTCAGGTGAGAGATGGAGGTTTGGTGGTCGAAGTACTCCTACCTGTCTTTGCCATAGCTAGAAGAAAAATGGCAAGTATTAATAGACTTTAAAGTAATGGAAAGAAAAGTTTAAAGATTAAAAAGAAGAAAATGTATAGTAGAAGAGAAAGAACAGTTAGCGAGCGTTAAAATGCACGTGGAAATAGAGGGTTGGACCTCGAAGAGGCGCTTAAGCTAGTCTTGCGACTGCTTGCTGTAACCTTATTCCGCAACCCGTCTAAACTTCGGTGGTGTAATGCTCTGGGAGCTTTAGGCTTTGGTTGCTAGAACCGCGGCAATGCCGAGACGAAGGCTTTGGTTAAAAACCACGGCAATGCCGAGCCGTTCCAGCGGTGGCCACTTCTTTGTAGCGGACTTCTTCTTTAGCTGGAGCTTTCCTGGTAGGTGTCTCCTCGTTCAGATCTTGAAGTGAATTCTCGGCTGGAGGCCACCATTATACATGTCTTTAAACCTCGAAAGGACCGTAAACTTCCTTCCAGTTACCGTCCTATTTCCCTCACTAGCTGCGTATGCAAGGTGATGGAACGCATGATCAATGTACGATTGGTGTGGTGGCTGGAATCCCACGCTCTTTTGACCAACATCCAGTATGGTCTTCGACAACGTCGTTCAGCAATTGACCACCTTGTTTCGTTGTCAACTCAGATTTCTGACGGGTTTCTGAGTAACACCCAAACGGTTGGGATATTTTTTACCTCGAGAAAACCTATGATACGTGTTGGCGAGCGGGAATATTACGTTCCCTCCACAGTTGAGATAGGTGACCCGGGATCCCACCTTACTCCCTCTGTGGGTAACCTCAGAGTGCTGTGGGAGTCAGTGGGTCAAAATGTCCACCCACGTGTAGGCCGTGCGTGGAGACCCGTGTCGATGAAACGGAATATACGGTTGGTTGAGGGTTGCGCACCTGAGCCTGGGCTTCAATCTTTCAGTAATTGGGTAGGGTGCGCAACTTAATACACCGGTTTGGTTTCTGATTGGCCTAGACGGGACGTTAGGGACTAACACACCCCTAATCAATCGGCCAGGACTAGGTGTTATACCGAACTCCAGGGTGAGGGACGGCGTGTCTGCTATATCCCCTGTGTAGCCCTGTCACCGCAGTGGGGTGACTCCATGTTGAGCTCCGTGGTGGGTGGGGAGCACTGGGGGATGAATTTGTTCTGCTTTTTTCATGGCAAAAAATAAACCTTTTCATGGTAATGTGTCTGGAAAAGCAGTAGTTGAGTTCAATGGTCCTCACTACTTGGTTATCAATAGAAAAGAGGAAGGGAGGAAATTTATCTCGGTTAGCCCTTTTGCTATCCAAAAGGGTTTAGACAAAATTGCTGTTCCGTTGAAATCTTGTATCAGAGCCCGAAATGCAACTCTCCTGTTGGAGCTACTGTCAGCGTCCCAGGCAGAGAAGATACTTAGCGCAAAACTCTTAGGATGCTATCCCATTAAGGTCGATAAGCATAAGAGCTTGAACTCCTCGCGTGGCGTTATCACCACCCGCGCCTTGGACAGTTTGTCCAACGAGTAGCTTCAAGAGGACCTTGGAGATCAAGGTGTAACATTTGTTTATAGGGTTCAGAGGAAAGTTAATGGTGAGTTAATGCCTACCCGTACCCTGTTCCTTACCTTTGATCGGGTAGATCTTCCCCAAAGGATTAAGGCAGGGTACGAAGCCATCGAGTTTAGGCCCTATATATCAAACCCACTGAGCTGTTACATATGTCAGCGGTATGGGCGCACCAGTGACTTTTGTACTGGCAAATTCTACCTGTGCTATCTGTGGAGCAGCATCGCCCGACGGAAGTTGTACTAACACTCCGTCTTGTTTAAATTGCAGTGGGGAACATCCATCTAGTTCCCGCAATTCCCCCCGTTTCACAGAGGAGAGGGCGATCCAGGAGATACGGGTGAAAGAGAAGGTGTCCTTCTCCGAAGCCCGTAGGCTCCTGCGCCTATGCCAACCCTCCGTCACGCACTCTCGTACCTATAGCTCGGTTGCAGCTAAACCGGTACCGAGCCGGGAAATCGCGACTCCAACCGGCGATATAAACAAGGCCACTATTGCAGAGAGGATTTTCGATGCCAGTCCAATACCAAAGCCCGCAACATCTAGATCGGCTGCATCCACCATGAAATCTACCATCGTGAAGAGTTTTCCGACAGCAGCGTCACCCAAACCGCCTACCTCGGGCAAAAACACCGCTACACCCGTAGGTTATTCTGCACCTGTAAAGACCTATAAGACCAGCCATGTGCGGAACTGACTTCTGAAGAATAATGCCAAGCCCTCTCCTAAAGTATATACGGGAAAGAAAAGTCCACGTAATTCTCCTCGCAGATCCTCTTCTGAGGAATCTTCTGGGAAGAGTACCGATCGGGACGACCATCTTCGCCGATAAGCACCTCTAATCGGTTCGAGGTTCTCGAACCGAAATTCTCAATTGGACAGGGGTCCTTCCTGGTGGAGGAGATGGACCAGGAGGATTCTGCCCTCGCTGCAAGACGGCCGGTGCGTAAGCGGCAGGATCGTGCTCCTGAAAAAAGTGTTAGTCCGACGGCCAAGAAAAGCAAACCGACCAGCAGAACCGAATATGCAGAAACGTCTTTCCATTTAAAACGTATCCTATACCAATCCCATGGCTATCCTTCAATGGAATATACGTGGAATTCGATCACTTCGACCAGTCCTGGAATTGTTGCTCCACCAGAACCAGCCTTTAGTCGTGTGCTTGCAAGAAACCAAGCTCCGTCCCCAAGACCACCTTACAATAAAGGAGTACGCTTCTTCCCGGTGTGATATATCACCGGCAAATGAAGTACCTGCACATGGAGCCCCATGATTCTTATCAGAGATGATGTTTTCGCCGAATCCCTGCCCCTTCATTCCGACATACTGTCCATTGCTGTAAGGATTAAGCTACCTTCCATTTGCTTCACAATATGCAGTATTTATTTACCTCCATCAGACGACCTCTCGCACACTGATTTAGCATATCTAGTCCTCCAGCTACCACCACCTTTTCTGCTGGTAGGGGATGTGAATGCCCACCACCCACTTTGGAGTTCCCATCGATCTTGTGCGAGAGGTCAACTGATTTCCGATTTCGTGGATTCTATTAATCTGTCTCTCCTGAACACCGGGGAGCCTACCTTTCTTTCTGACGCCTGGATATATCAGGCTGGCAGTTTCCTTACAATGGAATATCATCTCTGACCTACATTCTAGTGACCACTTTCCAATTCTTATTTGTCTCTTAGCACAGGACGTATGTTCCACAAGCGTACCTAGATGGCCCATAGATCGAGCCAACTGGAACCTTTATTCCAACTTGGCCGTTTTTCAGTACAATGAAAATGACTGGGTGGATTGTTTAGTCCAGCACCTCACCGGGACTATTATTTGCGCTTCTCAGCTTTCTATTCCGCGGTCGGAACCGTCCACGTCGATTCCCTGTCCCTTGGTGGACAGATGCCATTCGTGCTCGCAGACGTGCTCTCAGAATTTTCCAGCGCTGCCCTACCCTCTGTAATCTTATACAATATAAAAAGCTGCGTGCTCCATATAGGTACATTGTTAAGGATAGGAAGAAGACCTCATGGAACAGCTTTGTAGCATGTTTTACTCCCTCTATTGTATGGGATAAGTTAAGGCGTGTGGCCGGAAAAGCGACCCATTTGCCAGTAGCGGGTCTGAAGACACTTGCCGGCACTGTGGTTGATCCGTTGGACGTGGCTAATATTCTTGGCAGGGCTCTCGCTCAAGTGTCTAGATCAAAGAACTATTCCCCTGAGTTTCTTCCAACTAAGGCCCAGGTGAAATCGCAAGGGTTTGCCTTCCGGTCTGGCAACTTTGAAGACTTCAATTGCGTTTTCGCCATGGCTGAGCCAGACCATGCACTTTCATCTTCGCGAAAATCTGCACCAGGGCCAGATGGCATCCACGTCCAAATGTTGCAACATCTCTCTGCTGAAGGCAAGGCTTTCCTGCTCGAGATCTATAACCGTATCTGGGTGAACGCCTCTTTCCCAGCTCAGTGGCGGAAGGCCACCATCATACGCATTTTAAAACCTACCAGTTACCGTCCTATTTCCCTCACCAGCTGCGCCTGCAAGGTGATTGTATCCATGATCAATGGACGGTTGGTGTGGTGGCTGGAATCCCATAGTCTTCGGACCAACATCCAATGTGGTTGTCGAAGGCGTCGTTCAGCGGCTGACCACCTATTGTTACTATCGGCGCAGATCATGAATGGCTTTCTTCAGAATTGTCAGACGTTTGGCATTTTTTTACCTCACGAAGGCTTACGACACGTGTTGGAGGGCAGGGATTTTACGTTCCCTCCATAAATGGAACATACTTACACGCCTACCGTTGTTTATTCAGGAATTTATCAGGGACCGCGTTTTCCAAGTAAGGGTCGGCTCGGATTTTCTCACTATTTTATTCAAGAAAACGGGGTGCCGCAGGGCTCGGTACTGAGCGTGACGCTAATTGCTATAGCGTTTAATTCCATATCGGAATGCGTTCCCCCAGGTGTCTCGTCCTGTTTGTTCGTAGACGACTTCGCCAACTTCTGCACTTCTCAGCGTACGCCGTTTTTGGAACGGCATCTCCAACGGTATTTGGTCAATCTGTATGATTGGACCTCGAAAAGCTACTTTCGTTTTTCACCTGAGAAGATGGTCTGCGTTAATTTCTGGCGTAGAAGATGGCGAATGTCACCTTCTCTTCATCTCGGGCCCGTTATCCTTCCCGTCGCAGATGAGGTGGGATTCCTGGGGGTTAATATTTGATCGAAAACTATGCTGGTCATCTTATTAGCACAGCTTAAAGCTCGGTGTAACCGTTCTCTGAATATTTTACGGATACTAAGTAGCAAATCTTGGGGAGCAGCCTCCAGCGGCCTACTACGGTAGGTACGGGTTTGGCGCACCCGGGGGTTCCCGAGCCACTCGCTGCCATCTCATCATCCTCATCGCCTCCAACTGAGCCAAGTTCTGTGTTTGTGTGCATATTTGTTTGTTTGTTTTATGAGAGCGAATTTACTCGCCTCATCTTATTCCCCTTCTAGGCTTATTCTTTACATGTTTAGTATTATGGCTTTAGATTTATTAACTCCTGCCTCACCAACAGGGATCTTTATTCTGTCTCCGTGGTTCCTGTCCCATGGTTCCAGCGCGGCTTCCAACATGTGTGCTCTTCGGAGGTCTCAGGAGTCAAGGATGAGTGAACCCTTCCTACTGCCCCTACGTGTAAGCCTTAGGTGCGGAGCCCGTCCATACTGTTATGTACACCCACGTAGCTTCCTCGAGGGCCCGGTCCGTTTTAATTTCCCGACGAGCGCTGCTCGTTGGTTAGAATTACGGACCGCTCGGTTACCGCTAATAGAAACCCGGTGTAATCAACCACAACTCCCCTGAATCCATGTCTGCTTTATTACGCAGCATGGCCTAAAGTGGGGAGCCACAGGTGGTTATACCTGTGGTAGCGGCTTAAAGTCGGGTTGTACATGGTGAAGGGCTTACTCTATGGACCAGCAGTGGTGGCTGGAGGGTAACTCCTTCTGAGGTATTCCCTGAGATCGGTCTGGTAGGGGTCTACCAGGTGGCACAGACCGGAAAGTATTTTGGTGTCTTTTCTCTCTACCCCCGGATGGGACGCTGACGCCGATGATTCCGGAAGGGGGACTTTCCATTATGTTATCTCCGCGCAAAATCCTCTTCTTTTAACCGTTTTATAGTTGTGACCTTGGCCTGCGAAAAGAAAACTATGCGAGTTATTAGTCCTTTCTATATCCAACGAAAAATTGACACGATTTGCGGTAAAGTGATCAATGCTACCTAAACGAGAGATGGTACCGTTCTATTGGAAACCAAGACAAAGGACCAGTCAAAGAAACTCATTAAGGCTAGTTTGTTAGGTTCGTACCCCATAACAGTGGCTCCGCACAAGTCTGTGAACACTTGTAGACGCGTGGTGACCACCGCCTGTTTAGACGGCCTTTCAGATGCAGACATTGTTTCCAACCTCTCCGACCAGGGTGTATGTCAGGCGTACCGTCTTCTAGGTGAACATCGCCCTCCGTGGTGTAATGGTTACCATGCTTGCTTCATATACCCAAGGTCACATGTTGAAACCCGGCGGAGGACGATAGATTTTTTCGGGTGTAAAACTCCTTAGCATGGCTTCCTTCGGAAGGGAAGTAAAGCCGTTGGTCCCGTGTCGTAGATTTACGGCACGTAAAAGAACCTCAAGCCTGATAAGAGAGGCCTCTGAGCAAAATTAAGCGGCCTTTCACGCCCAGTATAGAATGGGACGCTGAGAACCACAGCAGTTAAAGAGCGTCCATAAATAACACACAATTTCCATTTCTAGGTGAACGTGAAGGTCAATCGGTTGCGTTGCGAACGGTATTCCTAACGTTCAAAGGCACCACCTTACCTGAGGCATTTTACTGAGGTTATGAACGCGCTACTGTGAGACCGTATGTACCGAATCCCATGCGTTGTTTTCGGTGTCAGAAATTTGGTTATATCCAAAGTCGGTGCACCTTCGACGCTACTTGTGAACGTTGCGGCCAACCTGCTCATGGAGATAGTGCTTGTACTTGGAACCCTTGCTGCGTCCACTGTAAAGGGAACCATCCATCCAGCTCCGGTGTCGCGCCGTGGCCGAGTGGTTAGACCACTCGACTCTCACCTAGACAGCCGGGATTCGATCCCAAGCGACCGCATGTGAGATTTGTGGTGGACAAAACGGCGCTGGGGCGGGTTTTCTCAAGGCCACTGAAAGACCTTCCTAGTCCCGTTCTCGTTCTACGAGCCGTAGAGGATCTTCCGCATTCCGAACATCAGCAGATAGCGGCGACGAAAGTGGCTATATTCTTGTGGGTCCTAAGAGTGCAAAGAACAAGAAACGCCCACCTTAACCTCATCTACTACGTTTCCAGCATTCATTTGCATCCCAGCTGCAAACTCATAGTATGATTATTCGGTAACCTTTCACGCATTTAACTGTGCTCCATGGCTCTCCTGACATGGAATATCCGTGGTTTCCGTATTCATAGGGCCGAATTGCAGCTGTTACTACGGCGATGTGTTTGCAGGAGACAAAGCTTCGCCCCCACGATGCATTTGCCCTGCATTAATACCTTCCCATACGGATGCAGGAGGGCTCTCCTGCTCATGGAGGTGTTATGCTCCTCACGCGCACTGACATATGCGGTAAGCCAGTCTCGCTTACCTTGTAAGCTATTGCTATCCGACTTACTCTTCCTGGTTTCTCCTTTACTGTATGTAATATCTACGTTCGGCGCTTATCTATCCTCTGCGCCGCTGACATGCTCTATCTCTTGTCACAGCTCCCAGCATCTTTTCTTCTGCTGGGTGATTTTAATGCCCACCATCCCCTATGGAGTTCCCCTAGGGCCTGCGCGCGGGGGACTGTTCTTGCTGACCTTATCGCTCAATATAGTCTCTCTGTTCTGAACACCGGTGAACCTACTTTCATTTCCGATTCTTCTGCTAGCTATCGCACCTGGTTCTTTCCTTTTGCTCTGCACAGCTGGCACACCGCTTTCAGTGGAAGGTAGTATCAGACACGCATTCTCGTGATCATTGCCTTTGTGTCATTACTCCTATATCACACCACCTTTCCTCCTCGCGTGCGAGATCTTGGCAGCTGTCTAAGTCGAATTGGGCTCTCTTTTCCACTCTTGCTGTTTTCAGCGACTGCCAGTTCGACTCCGTTGATCAGATGGCCGAGTATTTCAACTCTGTTGTGATCTCCGCTGCCGAGCAGTCAATACCGCGGTCGTCTGCCTTCCGTAAACGAATACCGGTCCCTTGGTGGACTGCCGAGGGCCGCGATGCCATCCGTACTCGTAGGAGGTCTCTTATGGTATTTCGCCATCAACCTACTTTGGAGCATTTGATCCATTTTAAACAAACGCGGCACGGGCACGCCGAATTATTCAGGATAGCAAAAGGGCTTCATGGAATTCGTTTGTGCCTACCTTTAATCGCACAACACCCTTATCCGTTGTGTGGGAGAAGCTCCGCCTTGTTGCCGGTAAGCAGACTGGTACTTCGATACCGGGGCTACTCGTGGGCACTGACACCGTAGTTGATCCGATTGCTGTTCAGACGTCCTTGGTAGCACTTTCGCAAATATGTCCAGTTCCGCCAATTATCACCCGGCGTTCCATGCCATTAAGACAGAGGTGGAGTCTCAGAATCTTTTTTTCCGGTCCTCTGACACCGAGTGCTGTAACACACATTTTAGCATGCGAGAGCTGGTTGCCTCATTAGCATCTTCTCGACATTCCACCCCAGGCCCTGATAGTATCCACATCGCAATGCTGCAGCACCTCTCTTCAGCTGGTAAGCTCTATCTCCTGAGCTTATATAACCGTGTTTGGCAAGAGGGTGAGTTTCCTGCGGCTTGGCGTGAATCCACCATTGTTCCTATTTTAAAACCGGGAAAGGATCGCAGACTTCCTTCCAGTTACCATTCTATCTCCCTCACCAGTGCTTTTTGCAAGGTGATGTAGCGCATGATCAATGGACGGTTACGATGGTGGCTCGAGTCTGAGAAACTGCTTTGCAATATCCAGTAGGGCTTTCGCCGATACCGCTCAACGACTGACCATCTCGTCTCCCTCTCGACTTACATCCTGAATGGCTTTCTACGCAAGTGCCAAACTGCGGCCATATTTTTTGATCTGGAGATAGCTTATGACACTTGCTGGAGGACTGGTTTATTGCTCACCTTGCACAAGTGCGGTTGTCGTGGCCGCCTTCCAGTTTTCCTCCGGGAGTTCATGATGAACAAGGTATTTCGTGTTCGTTTGGGTTCTGTTTGCTCTCGCGTTTTTAATCCGGAGAACGGTGTACCTCAAGGGTCGGTACTCAGCGTCACTTTCTTTGCTGACGCCATCAATCCTATTGTCGAGTGTGTTCCTGCAGGTATTTCCTCCTCCTTTATGTGGACGATTTTGCAATTTATTGCAGCTCTCGGCGCACTTGCCTTTTGGATCGTCGCCTGCAGGCATGTCTTGATCGTCTTCACGCTTGGAGTGTTGAAAATTGATTCCGTTTTTCTTCTGAGAAAACAGTGTGTGTAAACTTCAGGCGACGGAAACGTTATGATCCGCCTTCTCCACACCTTGGGCCAGAACCACTACCTATCGCCGAAGCGGTGAAATTTCTCGGCCTGGTGTTCGACCGAAAGCTTAACTGGTCGTCCCACATCTCTTCTCTGAAGGCTAGATGTGATCGCGCACTTAATATTTTACGTGTTTTATGTGGCACATCCTGGGGAGCAGATCGCACCTTGCTATTACAGCTTTACCGTTCGCTTGTTCCCTCTAAACTTGATTACAGGTGCATTGTGCACTCTTCGGCCTGTCCTTCGGTTTTACGACGTTTGAACCCAGTTCACCACCGAGGGATTCGTCTGGCACTGGGTGCGTTTCCGACTAGCCCGGTCAGCAACT
Source organism: Hymenopus coronatus (assembly GCA_030762935.1). Classification (NCBI taxonomy): domain Eukaryota; kingdom Metazoa; phylum Arthropoda; class Insecta; order Mantodea; family Hymenopodidae; genus Hymenopus; species Hymenopus coronatus. The sequence goes on along the minus strand of CM060900.1, from coordinate 321,469,967 downwards.
TGTCTGCAGAGGCTGCTGAACCTCCGCTATCTCATAGGCGTGACCTACTTCTTTGCAGCAGTGCTATCCCCCTCTTTGCCTTGCCAGATCACCCGTCTTTCAGGTTATTTTTTGACGAGTCTCTTGACCGTCAATATGCTGTCAGCGCGGTTGCCCTGCTTCCCGTAGCAGTTCGTTTTCGTCTGCTTCTTCGGATCTTGGATGTTAGCCTACCGCCTGTGTTTCCACTAGGGGAATGTTCCTTCCCCCCTTGGTTACGTTGCGACACCCAGTTCCACCTTGGGTTGGCATCCATGCCGAAATCGACGACTCCACCTTCAGTCTTCCGCTCCGCATTTTTAGAATTACAGGCCGAGTTTCCCAACCATTGTTATATTTACACGGATAGTTCTAAGGAAGACCGTGGTGTGGATTGTATTTTCGTTTTTAATTCGCGGAGTTTTACATTTAATCTTTTAAAGCAATGCTCGATTTTTACCCCCGAACTTTTTAGTATCCATCAGGCTCTTGTTTTTATCCGGGGACAGGATTTAGGGCAGTGTTTTATTTGTAGCGACTCCCTCAGTGCACTACAGGGTCTGCGTGAGCTGTATCCGTGCCATCCCTTCATACAGCGTATTCAGGATCGCCCGCAGTTGCTCGCTGACGCTGGCGTTAGCGTGTCGTTTGTTTGGGTTCCTGGTCACGTAGGTGTGCGCGGAAACGAACAGGCGGACACAGCTGCCAAGTCTGCAATTTTATTGACTAATATTTTTAGCACCACTATTCCTCCAGGTGATGTTCGTGTTCAACTGCGCCGGTCCATTCTTTCGCGCTGGTTCGCGGAATGGTCCGGGGTGCGTGACAACAAACTGAGAGCAGTCAAGTCCCTTCCTGTCCCCTGGCCTACATCCTCGCGTGCATGTCGCTGCGATGAAGTGATTTTAGCGCCACTGCGTATCGGGCATTCCCTTTTTAGCCACCAGCAGCTTTTACGTAGGGAAGCCGCACCTCAGTGTTTTTCGTGTAACGAGCCTTTGACGGAGCGTCAGATTTTATTGGAGTGCCACCTTTTTACTGTGCTGCGTGCGTCCCTAGGTCTGCTTACTGACATCCCCACCCTTCTGGGCGACAACCCTGTTTCTTGCGAGGGACATTTTAATTTTCTCCGCCGCTGCGGGATGTACAGTAGGGTTTGATTTTATCTCGGAGTTTTACATTTTACCGACTTGTGTTTATAGTCCCTCGGTTTTAGTCCTGCTTTGGTAGCCTTTTATGCTCTGTGATTTTATATCATGTATAGTACTTCTGTTGTAGTGGTTTTTATACGTTTCAACTTTACCTCATTCGTTTAACCTAGGTCGCGTATAACCTCTGTAGTTGTGCGCCGTAAAGCCATAGTACTGCTACTGCTACTGCTACTGCTGCTGCTGCTGCTGCTGCTGCTTGGGGAGCGGAGCGGACAGTACTGCTTTGTCTTTATCGTGCACTGGTCCGATCAAAGTTAGTCTATGGATGTATTGTGTATGCCTCAGCACGACCATCAGTGCTGAGAAAGTTAGATACTGTCCACAATCGGGGCATCAGGGTTGGAGCGTTACCAACTAGCCCTGTTGTGAACCTTTATGCCGAATCTGCCGAGCCCCCTCTTCGTGATCGGCGGAATGTTCTTCTATCTAACTATGGCTGTAGCCTGAAGTGCATACCTTCGCATCCATCGTTTACTCCCTTTTTTGATTCCGGATTGGACGACCGTTATAAAAACCTCTTACGTAGTGCAACACCTGCAGGATTTCGATTTCGTGAGCTGCTTCGAACGCACGGTCTTGAAATGCCTGACATGTTTCCCAAGAGGGAGAGGGTTCACCCACCTTGGTTACGTGCTTCCTTACACATAGATCTCGGGATGACGGCTTATGCGAAATCTTCTACGCGTATGTTTAGTGTCCGTTCTTGTTTTTAGAATTTTTATCAAAGTACAGTAGCCGTAGTCATCTATACACCGATGGCAGTAAGTGCGCCGATGGAGTTGGATGTGCCTTTATCACTCGAAACGAGTTATTTACTTTCCGTTTGCCGAGTAGCACATGAGTTTATTCTGTAGAGCTGTATGCTATTTATTCATAGCACAGAGGAAGGTAAGAAGTTTCTTACGGTGAGCCCTTTTACTATCCAAAAGAGTCTCGATGCCATTGCTGGTCCGGTTACATCCTGCGTTCGAGCTCGCAATGGTACACTTCTTGACGAAGCCAACTCCGCCTCGCAAGCTGCAAGGATACTAAAAGCCACCATGTTAGCTATCCAGTGAAGGTCGAGCTGCACAAGTCGCTGAACTCCTCACGCGGTGTTGTAATCACCCGCGCGTTGGGCGGTTTGTCCATTGAGGAGATCCAAGAAAATCTTGCGGCTCAGGGTGTCTCATCTGTTTATCGCGTACAACGTAAAATCAATGTTGAATTCATGCCTACTCGTACCCTGTTTCTTACTTTTGATCGGGTTGACCTCCCTCAAAGGATTAGGGCAGGATATGAAGCCATCGAAGTTAGGCATTATATACCCAATCCGCTCAGGTGCTATAAAAGCCAACGTTTTGGTCACACTAATGAGTTGTGTACCGGCAAGTCCAACTGCGCCCACTGCGGTGACATCTCCCACGATGGGGCTTGTGCTTCAGCTCCATCGTGTGTGAACTGTAAAGGGGGATACCCATCTAGTTCCCGAGACTGCCCCCGTTTTTTTTTCAGAGGAACGAGCTTTCCAGGAGATACAGGTGAAAGAGAAGGTGTCCTTCTTGGAAGCCCGGAAGCTCCTGCGACTCCACCAACCCTCTGTCCCGAGGTCCGGTACAGCGTCGGGAAACCGCAACACAGGCCGGCGATATGAACGGGGCTACCATTGCGGAAAAGGTTCTTTTAGCCCAAGCGCTGCCAAAGCCTTCGACACCTACATCCAAATCTGCCAAATCCGCCAGCTTACAGAGCAGTCCTGCGCACTTGTCACCGAAAGCCTCGACCTCGGGAACTAAGGCTGGCAAATTCACGACGTCTTCTGCCCCTGAGAAGCAGTTTAAGACCAAGTATGTCCGACAAGACTTCTTGAAAGAGAATGTGCAATCTTCTACCAAGTCATCTAAGGTTAAGAAAAGTACATGCAACTCCCCACGTGTATCCTCCTGTGATGGGTCATCTGGGGAGGAGGGCGTGGATCGCCAACGACCGTCTTCACCGATCAGCACATCCGATCGGTTCAAACTTCTCGGACCGAAATTTGGTCTTGAAAAAGGGTCCCCTTGTGGAGGAGATGGACCAGGAACATTCTGCCGCCACTGCCAGAGGGACACTGCGGAAACGGAAGGTCGTGCTCCTGAAAATAGTACTAGCCCAACGCCTAAGAAGAACAAATTGAACCGCCCAGCTAATCCCAATCAGCAGAAGCGTCTTTCGATTTGAAACTTGTCCCATAATATAGTCAATGGCTATCCTACATTGGAACATACGCGGAATTCGACCACATCGACCAGAGCTTGACTTGTTGCTGCGCCAGCATGAACCTTTGGCTGTATGCTTACAAGAGACGAAGCTCCGTCCACAGGACACCGTTACCATCAGGCAGTACTCCGCCGTACGATGTGATTTATCACCGGAGGATGGTGTCCCGGAACATGGGGCACTATGATGCTTATTCGAAATGATATCTTTGCCGTCTCCGTACCCATACAATCTGACATCCAATCCGTTGCTGTCAGCATTAGGCTACCCTCCGCCTTATTCGCCATTTCCAATATCTATTTGCCTCCATCTGGGGACCTCTCGCACAGCGACTTAGAACAACTAGTTTAGCAGTTGCCACCACCCTTTTTATTGGTAGGCGACGTGAATGCCCATCACCCTCTTTGGGGCTCTCCTCGGGCTGGTGAGAGAGGTACGCTACTTAAAGACTTATTGGATAGTCAGAATCTTGCTCTCTTGAACACCGGAGAGCCCACCGTTCTTTCTCACGCCTTTCATAGTTTTTTACACATTGACATTGCAGTTCGTTCCCCTCAGCTAGCGGTCTCGTTATGCTGGAATATCATCTCGGATTTGCATTCTAGTGACCACTTTCCTTGTGTTATTAGTCTCTTGACACCCGTTGTATATTCCACCCGTTTACCTAGCTGGCGTCTAGACCAAGCCAACTGGGAACTGTACTCCCACTTGGCTGAATTTAACTACGAAGAGCACGACTCTATGAACCACTTGGTCGAACATCTCACTGGGACCATTCTTTCTGCTGCTGAGCAATCCATTCCGCGTTCGACTAGCCACAGCCGTCGATTTCCGATACCTTGGTGGACCGATGACTGTCGGGATGCTATTCGCGCTCGCAGACGAGCTCTACGGGTTTTCCAGGGTTTCCCTACACTGGATAACCCGATAAACTATAAACAGATGCGTGCACATTCTAGGCGGGTTAAAAAGGATAGCAGAAAGATGTCATGCAAAAAATACGTGGGTTCCTTTAATCGACATACACCTTCCTCTGTCGTATGGGATAAGTTAAGACGTGTGGCTAGGAAATCCACCCATATGCCCATCGCCGGTCTCAAAACACCTACCGGAGCTGTTGTTGATATTTTTTGAGGTGGCGAATACTTTAGGCAGTGCATTCGCTCAGGTGTCTAGCTCAGGCAATTATTAGTTTCTTACAGTTAAGACTCAGGTAGAATCTCAAGAATTGTCGTTTCTTTGAGGCAACCTTGAGGGTTATAATCGCCTTTTCACCCTGGCAGAGCTAGACAATGCACTCTCCTCTTCAGGACACTCTCCACCAGGGCCAGAGGGTATCCACGTCCAAACGTTGCAACATCTCTCTCCTGGTGGTAAGGCTTTCCTACTCGAGGTCTATAATCGTGTCTGGGTTGATGGCATTTTTCCAGACAAGTGGCGGGAGGCCACCATCATACCCATTCTTAAACCTGGAGAGGACCGCCATCTTACTTCCAGTTTCCGTCCTATTTCTCTCACCAGTTGCGTGTGGAAGGTGATGGAACGCATGATCACTGAACGGTTGGTGCGGTGGCTGGAATCCCACAATCTTCTGGCGAACATCCAGTGTGGCTTTAGACGACGACGTTCAACAACTGACCACATTGTCTCGCTGTCAACTCAGATCATGGACGGGTTTCTTAAGAACAACCCCACAGTTGGGATATTTTTTTTACCTCGAGAAGGCCTACGACACGTGTTAGCGAGCGGGAATATTACGTTCTCGCCACAACTGGAACATACGCGGACGCCTACCATTGGAGTTTAGGCGGGACAGCATTTTTCGAGTGAGGGTTGGCTCGGTTTTTTCTAACCTATTTATTCAAGAGAACGGAGTACCTCAGGGCTCGGTACTCAGCGTGACGCTGTTTGCTATTGCGATAAATTCCATATCACTATGTGTGCCCCCAGGTGTTTCTTCCTGTTTAATCGTGGACGACTTTGTACTTCTCAACGTACACCGTTTTTAGAACGCCGTCTCCAGCGGTGTTTGGACAGTCTATGCTTGGAGCTCGAAACAGGGTTTTCGTTTCTTCGCTGGGAAGACAGTCTGCTTTAACTTCTGGCGCCGTAGGTGGCAATCGCCGCCGTCTCTTCGACCCGGGCCAGATTTACTTCCCATCGCAGAAAAGGCGAGATTCCTTAGTTTGATCTTCGATCGGAAACTTTGTTCGGCACCACATATAGCACAGCTGAAAGCGCGATGTGACCATTCTCTAAATCTTTTACGGATACTAAGTGGCAAATCTTGGGGTGCGGATCGGACGGCATTGCTCCGTCTTTATTGTGCTGTGATTCGTTCGAGGTTGGACTATGGCAGCATTGTGTGTTCTTCAGCCCGACCTTCAGTACTCAGAAGATTAGACACAGTCCATAATCAGGGCATCCGTGTGGCCGTTGGAGCTTTTCCAACGAGCCCGGTTGTAAGCCTCTACGCCGAATCGGGAGAACCTCCTCTGCGATGTCGGCGTGATGTCCTGCTTACTAATTATGGTTGTGGGCTGAAGTGTATGCCTGGGCATCCAACTTATCACGCGTTTTTCTCCCCTTAGCTGCACGAGCGATACTGCCTCCGCTCTGTGAGCCCCAGGCCAGCAGATTTCCGTTTCCGTGAGCTTCTACGGCAGCACCATGTTGACATGCATAGGTTGTTATCCAAGGGAGAGAGTATATACCCCCCTTGGTTACGTGCTACCTCCCATGTCGAACTCGGGATGACGCTTTACGGGAAATCTGTTATGCCTGTTGATAGCATTCGTCGTTGTTTTTTAGAATTTTTATCCAAATACAGTGGCCGTATTTGTATTAAACCGATTGCAGTAAAAGCCCCGACGGTGCTGGATGTGAATTTGTCACTGGCACCGCAACTTCTACTTACGGTTTGCCTAGTAGCACATCTGTATATTCTGCCGAGCTATATGCTATTTATCAAGCCCTTCTGTATATTCGGCGTCAGAAATTAGGTGACTGCCTTATTCTTAGATTCCCTTAGCGCCCTTCAGAGCATTCGTGAGCTGTACAACTACCATCCTTTGGTGCAGCGCATCCAGGACGTTCTCCACATTTTGCACGCTTCTGGTTTTAATGTGGAGTGCGCATGGATGCCTGGACACTTTGGCTTGCCAGGGAATGACACGACGGATTTGGCAGCGAAATCGGCAGCCACAGCGCCCAGTGTTACCATTACCAATTCAACAGCAGAAGATTTTAGAGTGGCTGTACGGAGAGTCGTTTTTTCGATTTGGCATGCCGAGTGGTCGGCTCTCCGTGGTAATAAGCTGCGAGAGGTGAAGGACCTCCCTGTCAACTGGGTAACCTCATCTCGTTTATCCCGCCGGGAGGAGGTAGTACTAGCTCGGCTACTAATTGGCCACTGTATTTTTACTCACAGTTACCTTTTTAAACGTGAACCTGCTCCTGTCTATGCGCTGTGTGGGGAGGCACAGGCAGTCCGTCATGTGCTGCTGGAGTGTGGCCACCTGGCACACATTCGGTCATCTATGGGCATGCCGGCCTCTGTTGCCGAGGTCCTGGCAGATGACCAAAAAGCAGTGGACAGGATTTTAAAATTGTTAGCAAAAGTTTCTTTTACCTTGAAGTTTTAGTGTGATAGCAGCTTTATAGCTCTTTTAGTTTAAATGTGTTGGTTTTTGGATGGAGTTTTATATACAGCTTTGGTTAGAGGGCTGGACAGTTCTTTTATTTCTGTTTTCTACTCTTTTAGCTCTACTTTTAAGGGCGCTAATGACCTCGGCAGTTGAGCACCCTTAAACACCATTATGATCATCTCACCTGCTACTCTTTCGCAGTTACTGTCGGACGAACTCTTTGCTGTGGAAAGAGTTTTAGATTTTATGCGCCATGTCATTGTGAGGCATCTTTTGTGAGTTTAACGTGTTGCGACTAGTCTTTTACTTGTTTGGCGACTTTGTGGCATGGGCCGCGCCGTGGCCGAGTGGCTGGACCACTCGCCTCTCACCTAGACGGCCGGGGTTCAATCCCAAGCGATGAAGTGTGATATTTGTGGTGGACAAAGTGGCGCAGGTGCGGGTTCTCTAGTTTCCCCCTCCATCGCATTCCACCGGCGCTCCATCTTCATTTCATGTATCACCATGTCATCGCCTGAGGTGCCACACTACCAAACAGTACAAAAAATTGCAGCATTGTTAATCGGTAGCCCGGTAATATATTTTATTCCTCATTTTACGTTCCACAGCTGCTGACACTGTTTTAGTCAGAGTTTTATTTGTGTTTTTAAGCTTTAGTGCGCAGGTGTAGTGCCTCGCTTTATAACTCCTCCTTGTTGTTCGGGCGCTAAATACCTTTGTAGTTGAGCGCCCTAAAACCCTTTTACTGCTGCTGCTGCTGCTGCTTTTGCTGCTACTACTACTTCTACTATTATTGGTGCTACCCAAAATCTTCTGACTAATATCCAGTGTGGTTTTCGATGATCTGACCACCTGTTTTCACTGTCTTAGATCATGGACGGGTTTGTTAAGAACAGCCAAACAGTTGTGATATTTTTTGACCTGAAAAGGCCTATGATACGTTTTGACGAGCGGGGATATTACGTTCTCTCCACAGCTGGAACATATGTGAACGACTACCGTTGTTTATTCAAGATTTTATGCATGAGCGCGTTTTCCGAGTAAGGGTTAGCTCGGCTTTTTCTAACCATTTTATTCAAGTGAACGGAGTTCCGCAAGGCTGGATACTAAGCGTCACGCTGTTTGCTATAGCGGTTAATTCTATATCGCTATGTATTGCTCCAGGTGTCTCGTCCTGTTTATTCCCCGACGGCTTCGCTATCTGTATTTTTCAGCGCACACCGTTTTTGGAACGCCGTCTCCAGCGTGTTTGGACCATTTGTGTGATTGGAGCTCGAAAAACGGCTTTCGTTTCTGGTCTGAGAAGACAGTTTGCATTAACGTTTGGCGCTTTATGTGGTGAATGGGACCTACAGTTCACCTCGGGCCTGATTTACTTCCCTTCGCGAATGAGGTGAGATTCCTGGGGTTGGTATTCGATCGAAACCTATACTGGTCTCCACATATAGCACAGCTTAAGCGCGGTGTGACTGTTCTGTTAATGTTTTACAGGTACTAAGTGGTAAATCTTGGGGAGCAGATCGGACAGTGCTGCTCCTTTATCGTGCGCTGATTTGATCCAAGTTAGACTATGGTTGCATTGTGTATTCTTCAGCACGACCATCTGTGTGAGAAGACTAGACAAAGTCCATAATCTGGGCATCCGTGTTTTTGGATTTTTCCAACCATCCAAACTGTTAGCCCAATGCCGAATCGGGATAACCCCGGTGTGATGTCCTGTTTGGTTAGTAATGGCTGAGGGCTTAAATGCATGCCTGCTCATCCAATGTTTCATGTGTTTGTCTAAACCTACCTGGATGATCAATATCACCACTATTCTCTTTGTCCAAGGCCAGCAGCTTTTCGCTTTGATGAGCTTATTGGGCAGCACATTATTGAAATGCCTAAGGGTTTTCTCAAGGGTGAGATGATGTACCCTCTACATCACGTTGATCTTGGGATGGCAGCTTATGGGAAATCTGCTCTGCCTTTGTGTAGTATCCCTTCTTGCGTTTTAGATTTTTTATCCCATTTCAGTGACCATGTTTTTATTTACACCGATGACAGTAAGTGCAGCGACGGTGTTGACTATGTCTTTGTTTCTGGAACCGAACGATATACTTTCGGTTTGCATTGTAGCACATCCATTTATTCTGCACAGCTTTATGCCATATACCGAGCCCTTCTCTATGTACGCCGTCGTCATTTGAGCGACTGCCTTATAATCAGTGATATCCTTAGCATAAGTCACCTTTACAACTACGATCCTACCGTATAGCGTGTTCAGGCTATCCATATGTTGCACACTTCGGGTGTTAAATTAAATTGGATTCCTAGTCAGTTGGCTTGCCTGGGAATGAACTGGCGGATTTGGCAGCAAATACGGCAATCACAGAAACCAATGTTGTAATTACGTCTGTTACGGTTGAAAATTTTAGACTCGGTATGCGCAGAGCGGTTCTTTCCTGCTGGCATACAGAGTGGTTCGCTCTGAGCGTAAACAAGCTTAGGGAGGTGAAGGACCTTATCCACTGGGTAAGCTCCTCTCGTATCTACCGACGGGAGGAAGTAATACTGGCTCGCCTGTGCATAGGTCACTACTTTTTTTACGCACAGCTACCTGTTTCGGATGGATCCTACTTCTATATTTGTGCTCTGTGGCCAAGATGTGACGGTACAGCATGTACTGGTAGTGTGTGATCGTATAGCTCATTTAGGAGCGACTCTGTAACTGTCTGCTAGTGCGGGGGTGGCCTTGATGATGCCAGAGCGACAGATAGGCTTTTTAAATTTTTATCTACACTGCCATTTAATCTGCGTATCTAGTTTTATTTTCATTTTAATTCTCTCTCTTTCCTAAAGAGGTTGCCGACTTTTTTCTTTCGAGTTTTTAACCTGTTAAGTACTGCGCTTTTAGCAAAAGAATTTGGCTGTAGTGCTACTCTTTTAGTTATTTTTAAATTGGTTTTAGAATCCCTAGGTTTTACTATGCACAGTTTTATTTGCCCTGGTGTTATGTCCAGTTTTGATTTTAAATTCATTTTAATCATTTTATTTCTTGGTTTTAAGCAGGGTCGTTTTTCGGAGGTTGCTAATAACCGCCACAGTTGAGCACCCTTAACCCTACTGATGATCATTTTTAACCTACAGGACCGTTTTTAACGTTTTAACTTTGGAGGGGGGGCTGTGTTAGTAGGTATAAATATTCATTTTACCATGACTTTTTAACCAGAGGGTTTATTGTTTTATGTTTTTATTTTTCCTAGGGCACTAATAATCTTATAGGTTGGGCGCACTGAAAGCCCCCTTCTCTGTCTCCAGTGTCCTATTTATGGGCCCACGCCAAGTTTTCTGAAGTAATGAAGCGATTGCTTAATACTGCTCTACCTACAACTGTACTTAATGTATTTATAAAAGAAAAGAACGTTTTCTTTTAAGCTAGATGTGCGCTAAATTCACATGAAAATTTTGAAACTGCTGCAGTCCATCTCCCCATCCTCAAATATTAGCTGATGGAACTTAAAATAACAGCATTCATTTGTTAAAGATGGTGTTAATTTCCAGGATCATATCAGTTATGCTGGTGTGCTAGAATTTCGTCCATAATGAGTTCTTTAACATGACAGTAAAAATACTACCATGGTGCTATCGCTTCTGAGCACACATAGCATCCAAGTCCGGGTTGAACCTGTGACTTTTGGATGAGAAGCCAAGCGCCTATCCAATTGAGCCACCCAGGCCATCAAGCTGCGATAACGATTCATTTCTTGTGCTTTTAGACTTTTAAAAGGTAAATCAGCATGTTTAATGTAAAAATTCAATTTTTGCAGGAATGTTTCATACTCAGATTACACATTAAATGTATGAATAGATTAACTCTATTTGCAAAGAAAATTAAACATAAAAAATCAACGAAAAGCGTTTAAAGATGTTGCCTTAATGACTTTTGTGTTAATTACCTTAAGCTCTTAACAATAGCTTATAATATGTGCTTAATATTAACAGCAGTCAACTCTAAAACCAAAGCAGACCACATGAAAATATTGGTTGTCTTTATGCACCGCTTTATTCTCATACTATAATGTGTTATATTCAACGCATTCATGTTTCTTGGATTAGCAATGTTAAGGCCTCACGCTCTCTCTCTCTCTGAGCAGACGTCTAGCCGCGGTTATACACTATAACCATATGCTTGTATTACGTTTACATGCCTCTCCATATAGTTACGTGTTCTGTGTTATTTGCCTTCTTCGTGTTATTCGACACAAAACAACAAACTATGTAATTCACATCGCTTAGACAACACACAATCGATAGTCAGCTGTATAACAATGTCCACTGCTATCTATTGGCATTTTCTTAAATATGGCAAACCTTCACTTAATTAAGCTAAATAAAAAAACTGCGTATTTAACTATATCAAAAACTATTCACTACTAACATACTGAAAACTCGTGCAAAAAAGTAGTGACAAGGAACACCAGTGAGCCTAGTAAAGCGGTTTGGAGTGCTCCTATCAGCTGTATATATAACGTGGGAAATAGCGGTGTAGGTTCACTTTTTCTGGTTTTAGGCAAGGAAAACTTTCAAGGACCGGAAAGTGTGTACAGTATTTTATAAGAAGGACTATGCTTGGCAAAGTAGTGCCATCTCTTTCTTTCGATTTCCTCGAGATAAAGACCTATAACACTGTTTTAATGCATAAGATCAGTGATTCCCCACGATGTTACATTTCGTTAAAGGTATAAATATAAAGGCACACTAAAAAAATACTCCAAAGTACACAATCACAATTTTTTTTTTTTTTTTTTTTTTTTTTTTTTAATAATAGCGCATTCGTAATGTGCATTAGTTGCGGCCAAGTGCGTAGGTTGAGGCTTGCTTTTCATGCTCAATGGGTAACAAGGTTTTGAAAGACCGACTTGAACGAGATTTTTAAAGTTCATGAACCAACTAAATTGAACAGTTCTCACAGGATCTGTTCTAAACATTTCAAGACATCGGATTTCCGAAATCCAAACCCTACTAGTCATAAGTGTCACAGCTTTTCCAACTGGAAGGAGTTAAGTATATTGTAACCTGCCGCTTTCTGTAATCCACATACCTATCTGCCGATTTCATTTATGTTAATTTATATTTAGAAATTTCAAATTTAAAGGCACATGAATATAAACTGTTAATTAAAGGCAGTGTTAGGTTAAGTTAGCTTTGAAGGTGAAACGCCAAAGGATTGATAAATCAACATGTCCTGATTTGAAATCTGCTAGATTCGGCACAGGGCCCTAAAAGTTTGTAATAGCCGAGTAAATACAAAGCAAGTGTAATGACAGAATAATCAAATCCGGATGACGTAAGTGAGGGTTAAAACACATGAATATATAAACTGGTAATTAAACGAAATAAGGAAAACTTAGTTTAAGTTATCTCTTAATTTGTATATACACGGATTAGTCTTAGCTTAGAAACAACTGCAAAATACAAGTTAAAACTTTTTTTATGGCATTATCACATTCCAAAATTAGGCTGAAAACCTAATTTATGTACAAACTCCTCAGAGTACCGAGGAGCAGAGTAAAGCAAATTCTATTGGTTTTATGTTTTAAGCACGTTTTGAATGGTGCATAGGTTCGATCAGGTTTTCTAAGCTTTGACAGATTCTTTGGGTCAATATAGGCTTATCTCCAAAATATGTATTCGGAGCTCCTGATATTCATATTTTCGGCTCAAAACAATTGTGATAGAATTAGATTTTCATCGGCAGCACCAAAAAATATAAATAATTAAACATCAGTTTCAGAGCATATATTATAAGTAATCACCGTTCATATTCTTCCTGGTTATGTATGCCTAAATGAGGACTAAATAAACAATTTTACTGTGTGACCTGTAAAGTTTAACACAACACACACACTTGAAATATATTACAGCTTGTTCCTTATTTGTGACCTACATTAAACAAAATGCATAAAGTGGCGAATTTATTCTTATTTTATCAGAAATCACGACGTGCGTAGCAGCATTATTTCCTTTGATGTAGATCATTGGTGCGTGTATTCCAGACCGCTAGACTCGATGGTGGCACTATCACGTATCGCCAGCCGTTCCCTTGTTAAATTGTGTGAGTTTTTTAGTTTTGGTACTGAAGGGTGTTTGACTATACTGCGAATTTATTTATGAGGTTGGCAACCCTAGTAGTGGGTAGTCGTTAAATTCATAAGCACTTCATCTCCATTTAAGGAAATCAAGTGGAAAATTGGCACGATGTTACGTAACGGCGTTGGGTGTGTTGCGTAGCAGAAGAACTGGGATATTTAACTGTTAACTATTCAGGTAGGAGAGCATGACATTTTTAAATGAATATTAATTGTATTTTGTCTGCTTCCATTCGCTGATGAAATATGAAATTAGTTTCTTGTGTAATTCAGCACACAGCAGGCAAGTGTTTATATTACAAAATAGGGCCATACGCATTATTTGTCGTGTTGCTTTCCGTCATTGAAGGCCATTTATTAGAACCCAAAAAATTCTTACTCTTTAAGTTAAATACCTATATTCTCTGCTGAACTATCTTGCAGATAATTATGATAACCTCACAACAAACCTTGCTGTGCATGATCACAGTACAAGACAGGCAGGTAATTTTTATAGCCCAGTAAATAACTTAAAATTGTTTCAAAAATGATGTTACTAATCTGCAATAAAGATATATAACGACCATCCAGGTTATCTCAAGCTATTTTTTTTTTTTATTTTTTAAGTAACGGAATCTGATCAGGACTCCGGTACTGTATCCCTATTTACATTTCCCCCCCGTAGGTTTTACTGATTACTGGCTTACTGGTTTTACTGTTTCTTTTACAAACATATACACATTGCACAAACATATAACATCCATGCCCAAGGCGGGACTCGAACCCACGATCCCCTGCCCACGAAGCACCAAAGCGAGACGCTTTAGCGAGCGTGGCCATGGGGACCGGCAAGCTATTAGGCAGTCACAGTCACATAACATTTTTTTTTTTTTTTGTACTCCCTATATACTGTTAAATTCCTTAATATCCCTACAAGTAAGTATTAAATGTATGGCAGATAATACATGGGACACATGATGGTAATTTATAGCATATGATATAGGTTTACTCTTGCAGTGGTGATTTTATATATTAATAATTTTCTCTTTATTAGAAAGATAGAAATAATAATATTATTGGTAATGAGTGTTCTATTGGTCATGATACATGTTCTGTTAACATGACTTGTTCAATGTCCCTGAGCTACTGCTCACAGTGGGACCAAATTAACAAATACAAACAATTATGTTAAGAGAGGTGTGTCATTAAGGCAAGCATTTAACTGTATCCTCAAACATCAAGCACCAACTAACTTGATCTGTGAGTTAGATGTATAGTTAATTTATTTCAGCTTTTCATTGATACATAGTTTCCTACAGTTGCTGAATTTGGTGTAATATACAGTTAACACTCTTTATTTATGTATATGTGTCTTTCCCTGTATTTGTACACTTTTATACCCTACCAACTTAATCTGTTTACCTCTTTTATAAATCACAACCTCATCTTATTAAGATCCTCTCTTTCTTTGTTGACTTTCCTCCCCCATTTCTTACTTTCCCTGTATAATTCCCTAGTTGTTTCAGAAACTCTTTTCTATTGTTTCCATAAAGTTTTAAGTACAATATCTCTGGCGGTAATTTTTTCCCAGTTTTTATTCCACATTTTGGTTTCCTCGCACTCAATTATACAGTGTAAATTCCTATCAGCCTTGCCCAAAGTGGGCATAGATATGTATTAACTTTTAGAGCTTTTAATAACATTGTTCTTGTTCTTGCCCATGCCAGAGCCTCTTGTTCCATTTTTTTCACAGACATCAATGTATTTTTCTCTTCTCCATTCTTTCTTAACATTCCTATATAATATTAAAGTACTGTTATCCCTTAAGTTGTTTCTCTATATCGTTTATCCTACCTGTTACTTTATTCCTTAATTTTTTCCTCCCTATTGTCTGTTGATTTGTTAGCTAGCCCAATCTAACTTCTCTTACAATTTCCTTTAATTGACTTATCCAATTTCTTTCCCATTTTTCTGATTCTTGTGCCCTAAAACTGTCTGCGACATTATTTCCTTTCTCTAATACTTTTATGCAGTTCCAATATTTCACTCCGTTTGACTTCTAATCATTTCCTCCCAGCTCTTCTTCATTCAACTAATGCTACCCCATTAGGAACTATTCTTGGAAATCCCAATATCATTTTGCAAAAAGATCTATAAGTTAGATGTATAAATTGCCACCCTTTTTCATTTCCCCAAAACTCTATTCCATGCATCATTCTTGATTCCACTTTTACTGCACATATTATCTAGTCAGTTTACTCATATATTTGGTATTTAAAGGAAGTATATTCTTGTGCTATTAATAGCTTATTTCCCCTTATCTAACATTTTTCCTTTGCTCTGTCCATTATTTAGCGTTACTCCTAAGTAATCAAACTTGCTTACAATTTCATATTCACTCCCCTCTAACCACCATCTCTCTTCTCTGCTGAGTGTATTCCTATTCTTACAAACCATAATTTTAGATCTACTTTTATTTATTTTTAAACCCCATTTTTACAATATTTTTCTGTTGCTTGTATTGCTTTCTTTAAACCTCCACTTGTGATTGCTGCTCTACTAGATCATTTACAAAGAGCAAACCTGAAACATCTCTATTTTTGTTTGCTGGATAATGTGAATTTTCGGTAATGTTGCTGTTTAAGGGTCAGTTGGCCACGCAATGCCGCAAAACCATACCAACTTTAGAAATTGAAAACCCGTTTTGGAACTGAGCACTTAGTGCCAAAGGAATGCAATCGGTGAATAGCTGCAAGATGGCAGTAGTAGCACGGTTATATGTTGCTAAATGGTGGGTATATGACGTAGCCGAAGGGCATGGCAATTCTAGAAGACGACGGCATCTATCATACACCATTAATCCTACTTATTGCAGATGTTGATTATTTGAGGTTATGTGGTACATGAGCTAGCTAAAGGCGATTTCATCAAAACATAAAGATAACCCCATCTATGTCACACTGCAATTGCGGTGCTCATACTACGTTTGATCAAGTAATATTTTGGGTTAAATGGAGAAATTTAATGCACAAAGCTACTGTTAAATAAGAAGTTATCGATTGCTTTGTTTCTATTTAATGAAAGCAGGAGCATTAGTAGTAAATAAAAATTATTATTATGTATTATTATTATTATTATTGGTGGTGGTAGTATGATGATTGTTAGTTGTAAGAATAACTGTCAGTTATGTCATTGGTTGCCTTAAAAAGGGATGTTTTGTCATTGAAGAAAATATGAAAGAGGTAGAGAACAGTAGGAGATATTCAGAAGAACAGTGTATGTGCCCCCTGACGCATATAATTGCATATTTCAGTGTTTCTGACACCTTCCTATGAATACACTGCCTCATTGTATATATTTCTGGGTTTCCCCGCCTTGCTATGGTTACGCTTCCTAAGGCATATACTGTTAATTGCAAATTTCATGCTTTCCACACTACCGTATGACTGCGCTGCCTTCCCTCCTTTTCGCAATCCAATTATGCTCCATTATGCTGAACATTGCACCTTTCAGATGCAAAGGTTGGCTGCCTGACGTTATGCAGCCAACTGACCCTTAAACGGCAACATTACTGAATTTTCTTTGCTATTTCTTGGAGTATGTCATCAATAAACAAATTAAATAAAATGGTACTTACTTTACAACCCTGCCTTAAACCAATTGTATGTTTTGTGAGTTAAAAGAGGCGTTAGTGTGGGAAATGGCACTGGGAATTGTAATAGAGGCTGTGTAATGAAATACAGAACAATACCTTCCTTCTAAGGTTTAATTTCAGTTATCTTGTGGACTAGAAGGATATTTCTGATGGGGAAAATGTGCATGCAAATCTTAGGTTCAATTTATGATACTGAAGCACAGAACTTACATTTGGATATTCTGTGTTAAGTCAGCACACCCAATTTACCTCATCATTTTAGATTTTGCTAAAATTTGGTATACTTAGAGTAAGACCAAGGAAAATGCAGAATTCAATTTTTTTTTGTATCTCAAACCGCTTCTGAAATATGGCAATATAAAATTTCCAAAAACTGGCCAAAAACATGAACTGCCCTGTTCAAAATTGCTCTAGGGCTGCCGTAATTGAGGTAGAGAGCTAGGAAAGGTGTCATTTTGCCAAAGACCTTAGAATTAATTACCTAGACACACTGCTGGCGCTAGTGTCACCACCACAAATTGAAACCTCTCACGTAATCTCAATTGGAGGGCAGAGCATTGCCTTTTGCCATATGTTCAGTATGCTGAAAAGGCTTTCAGTACCTCGAAAACCACATTTTAAAAACTTGGTGGTAAATTTTTATGTAAAACTCAGGTGTTATCATGCAGCAAAATCTTACAGCACTGAAAATAGTCAGACAGCATCTCTCTAAATCAATTTTGTTTATGAATTAATAGGTTAGTAAGTTTAATTATTTTTGCATAAAATTTACTACATTAAGTAGTAATTAATTCTAATTTTATATTTATATATTTTATCCATCTAACACAAATATACCACAAATGCTTACTAACGTATTGAATACAATTTACTGAAGAGGAATACAGGTACCTAATTTCCCATTTATTTTAATTTTATACTGTGCATATACTGCCTCTGTTAATCCAGTATTGCATGTGTTTTTTTATGCTAAAGCGCTTTATTTATGAATGTTTTTATTTACACACGCCTTGGGTAATATGGCCGTATCACCACTTTGACCTTCTATAACAACTGCTTAAATTGTTGAAGTATACATTAAAAGTGCACTTTTCGATTAACTTAACACACATTAACTATCAAATTCATATTTATAGCCTCTTGGAATAATATTTAAGTAAGAATTCTTTCATCAGCTTAGAATCAAGCCCAGCATATTTTGCATTTTTAATTCAGCATTTTGACCGCTTTACTACAGACACACTCTTAACAACTCATGTTTATAATTCTTGTTGAGACTTTGTGTATTAAAGTAAAAATCTGATGTGTTTCATTCATATAAATTTCTCTACATATCTTGACAGATTATTGTTAAAAAGCTTATTCTTCTATCTACTTCATACTAACCGATTAGCAGACATTATCTTGTTACTCGCTTCCTTGTAAGTAGAAGGGGAAAAAAGCTAAACGATAGTCATATCTTTTAAAACTGGTTTCATATGTATGAAATGCGTTTCTTTGCAGGGCTAGGTGATGACTCATTCCCGTAAATATTTTAAAACAGAAACCAATAACAAGGGATTTCTCAACTCCACGAACAAGTGTATATGAAGTAAATTGTGGTTCTGTCGAGATCTACATTTTTTGTGCAGTAAGTTGTTGTTGTTTACGGTTTACTAGCTATGCAAAATTCATCCAGAATAAAGAGGTCTCAAAGGCTATTCCCAGAAAATTCAGCATATACATTTTATTTGGCATGTAAATATATTTAATATATGGTATTTTAATCAAAATCGTTAAAGCCATTTGTTAGAAAAATTAAATTTTCGAAATTTGTCTACGTAAAGGATAGTTTGGGCTGGGGCTTTTGCCTCAAAATCTTCGTGTAGCATCTTTGCAATATACTAAACTTAAATACCAAGTTAGAGTTTTTACTGACTTTTCGTTTTTGAGTTATAGTGTTCATGGACACAAACACCAACACAGGCCTTTTTTTAAAAGATGTTTTTTTATACAGGGGACCCTAAAACATATACTTCTGGTAAAATCTAGGTATCTTTTTTGGGTGGAGTACAATACCTTTGCTATACCCTAAGTAGGTACATCACATGTAGAGAAAGTAAAAAAGCAGACAGTGTACATGGAATCAGTGAGAAGAAACTGCTAAAAATAGAATTAAAGTCAAATTATACTTTCAGTGATGCTTACATCCCATTTTTGTAAAGCACTTTATACGCAAGTATACGATATTGAACTTCAATTATAATATTTACTTTTGTTTTGTTCAGTTGTGGGATGAAATTCCCTCTAGTCAATGAAGTGATTTTATTCATATTCATTTATTTCATCCTTCAGATCATGTATACATGATATGGACTCGTTAATAAGTTACATAGGAATATAACAATAAGTTAAAAGGACACACACACATACACACACACCCACATACACATATGCATACAGCATTTAGGGTCACCACACATATCCATACTCCCTTAATTAGTAAGACTTATTTACATATTCCATAACTGAATAAAATGCATTCTCTAATAGGTACGATTTGAGTTTTTTCTTAAACAGATTTACATTTTCAATATTTTTTATATTAAGGGGTAGCCTATTATACAGTTTTATTCCATTATGATTTACACTGTTTTTGGCTAGATTCGTTCTGCAATATTGCACATGTAGATTTCCTTTCTGCCTTGTACTATGATAATGAATCTCTTGGTTATCTGGTAACTGATGCCTTATTCGTCTGATATGATGGATAACTCCTAATATATACATGCTTGGTGCAGTCATAATCCTTAACCTTTTGAACAGTTCCCTGCACGGAGATCTACTTGATTCGCCAGTCATTATTCTTATGGCCCGCTTTTGCAACTGAAAAACTTTTTCAGATTCTGTTGATGCCCCCCAGAACATTATTCCATACCTTATATGACTATGGATGTATGCAAAATAAGCACTTCTAAAAACTTGCACACTCGTCACTCTTTTCAATGTACTCAATATGTAACATCCCACACTTAGTTTCTTGGTTAGCATATTTTTATATGTGTCCCCCATTTAAGATCTTCTGTAATAATTATCCCCAGGAATTTAGTTTGATCTTCATATTTTATGATTTCATTGTTTATTTTTATTTGCGGTTTTGCCACATTTCTGTGATGACTCGAATGAAAACTCATAGCAACAGTTTTTTGTGTATTTAATAACAGTCTATTTACCTCAAACCAGTATATCAATTTCCTTATATCCCCATTTACTTTTTTCTGAAGATCTCTGTCATTATTTGCTTTTAGCAGCAGGTTTGTATCATCAGCAAATAACACCACTTCAGACTCCTGGACACATAATGGGAGATCATTTACATAAATCAAGAAAAGAAGAGGCCCCAATATAGATCCCTGTGGTACCCCCTGTCCTACCTTCCTCTGCGTAGATTGACATCTTTCTATACTGAGATGTTCTTTATTCAGGTTGTTAATTTCTACTACTTGAGATCGATTCGATAGGTAAGATTTAAACCATGCATTTGCTATTCCTCTAATACCATACACCTCTAACTTTCTCAGTAGTATATCATGATCAATCACGTCATATGCCTTCGTTAGATCAAGGAACAAACCTATTGATTTCCCTTTCTTTTCAATAGCAGCAATAATTTTTTCAACTATGGTGCAAACTGCCGATTCAGTAGATTTTTCTCGCCTAAAACCATGTTGTGTATCTGTGAGAATTTTATTTTTCTCTAAAAAATTACTAATTCTATTGAACATTAGCTTCTCCAAAATCTTGGAGAATGCTGATAGCATAGAAATTGGTCTGTAATTTTGTAACACATCTTGGGGTCCCTTTTTATGGAGGGGCCTAACTTTAGCTGTTTTTAATTTATCTGGGAAAACTGTCTCAAAGGAGGTATTAGATATTCAGTAATGGTTTTGCTATTTCCTCTACACAAACCTTTATTACTAGATCAGGAATCTCGTCTAGACCTGCTGAGAGCTTGCTTTTCAGCCCTTTTGCTGCCCTTATCAGTTCCTGCTCATTTATAGGTTTAATAAATACTGAATTCATGCATCTTTTAACCTTACTGTTTTCTCTTGCTTTTTTAACCCCTGTGTCATATTTATCTCTTACTAGTTTATTTGGACCCCCAACAAAATATGTATTAAACAATTCAGCTATTTTAACAGGATCTTTGATTTTTTGCCCTTCATGCATCAATTCAAATTGGTTTATGCACAAATTTCTTTTCCCGGTTTCCTTATTGATTACTTCCCAGATTGCCTTACTTTGGTTTGTTGCTCTTTGAATATATTTATCATTTTCCAGTTTTTTTGCATCCCTAATAACTTTCCTGTATACTTTTTTATATTTATTTATATAACTTAAGTTTTCCCTTGACACCTTTCCCCTTTTTTCCAACATTGATAGGAATTTGACTCTCTGTGAGGATACTTTTATACCTTTGGTCACCCACCCTTTTTGGTTTTTGTTCTTTATACTAACCTGTTTCAGTGGAAATGCTATATTAAAATTGTGATGAACTGTTTCTATTAGCTTATCAAATTTTGCATGTACATCCTTTTCTTCATAAATGTCATGCCAACTTTCTTTGCTTAATAGGTATTTAAATTGCTTTTGATTTTCTTCATTAAAATGCCTTTTACTGCTTGTTATTCTACTTTTGTTCAATGACTGACTTGATACTTTTAGGATTTGCGCTTTGTGATCCGAGATACCCGTTTCCATTACCTGCGCCGGCTGATCATAGTTCATATTTGTAGCTAACATATCAATAAGTGACACCGAGTTTTTTGATATTCTAGTGGGAACCTGTACTGTATTAATTATGTTGAAAACCCTGAATAAATTTTCTATTTCCATGCTTTTTTGGCTTTGCTGCAGTAAGTTAATGTTCCAATCCCCACACACGACAATATTTTTATACTTTTTTGTTAACTTCTGCAGTAGCTCATCTAATTTTTTTATGAATGTATTGAAGTCACTATCAGGTGGCCTGTAAATGCATGCTATTACTGTTTGAGTTTTTATTATCTCAGTGACTGAGAGCTCGAAATGTTTTTCTACACTTAAATACTGCAATTCTTTGACATCTTTCACTTCTATTTCTACATGAACAAATATCCCTGATCCTCCATGCATATATTTGTCCCTAATAAATACTGATGATAGTTTAAAATTGGCTATATTTACACAATTTACATTCTGCCCACTGAGCCAGTGTTCAGTGAGACATAGTACCTGTACATTCATTTCCTCCGATGCCATTAGTACCTCTAATTCAGTTACTTTGTTACTTAAGCTTTGAACATTTAAATGGCAGATTTTAAAACAATTTTTCTTACCTGTCTGAAATGTTTTGCATGCTATTGTCTGCTTTTTTTCTTCCCCTCCCCTTTTCCTACTAATGGTATCAAGTTGAGTACAAGCCTTTTGGGGCTCTGTAGTGATTTCCTTACCTTCTATGTTTGCCAGATAACCATAGACTTCATTGTTTTCAACACCGCTCACTACACAATTTGGTTTTTTTTGCCTGAGATGGCTTACAACCCTACCTAACAACCTGCCAAATTTACTCACCCCCCTTCTAAATGTAATCCATCACGACCCAAGTCATAGTCTCTAATCCATGCATTTCCATCCACATACATACAGTCATGTTCACTGCATAACCATTCAAGCACTGAGTTTATAGCGTCTATGAAGCGATCATCTTCATCTCTGCGGCGTAAAATAGCACTAACACAAATCCTGGCTCGTGGAAAGAGTTCCTTTGTGGTTTTCACCAGCTGTAACGTTTCTCGCATGATATCATCAGGCGTGTCTGCGCTGCGTACGTTGTTGGTGCCCGCGTGTATAACTATGTTGTCCGGGTCATCTCTGTTTTCCCGTAGTTTCTTTTCAATATGATGTAGCCTGGCTCCTGGGAAACAATACACTATGATGTCTTCGTCCACATATTCACTAATATGACGTACTAATGAGTCCCCTATAATTATGGCTGATCTTTTCTCGAACACGTGTTCACCCACATTTTTAATTTTGCTCGGCGTGCTTTCCTGCTGGCTTCCATCTTCAGAATGCACCGTTTCTTCTGTGTCGGCTTGGTTTTGTGCTGCTGGGTTCGTTTCCAGCACCTGAAAACTATTGGACAGCAGAACTTCATCTTTCCGTGCACTCGCCAAATTGTTTCCCCGGGACCGACGCTTTGCATTCACGTTTACCCACTGAGCTGTTTCACTTCTGCTAGGCCATTTCTGTTCATCTCCCTCCTTGCACCTCGTTGTTTTCTCATTTTCATTCCTTATTCTTTTATTTTCACTTCTTAGTTCGTTTATTTCTTTATTTGCCGCCACGAGGTCTTTCCTCAGGATCTCGATCACTAACCGAAGTGATGCTACACTCTCATGCGCGTCACCCGATCTCCAGTCACAACACATATTCACAGATCTCTCATTTTTCCGACCCGCTCCACTCGAACTTCCATTTTCACTATTCCATCCACCTTTGATTTGGCCACAACTCATTTTATTTTCTCCATTTAACGCAAACTCTCTCTTATTTGCCCCCAAACTCCTGGACACTTCTGTTTCACATCTCTCAACCGCCGCCTCCCCATCTGGACATTCAAGGTCTAATCCCTGTGCATAAATGCTGATGATCATAAAGAACATGTTGTCGCAATTATTTCCAACTCAGGTATCTTCATGACATAATTACAGCTGTTTTAAATTTCACTGTTTCCCCATTGCAAGCAATGTATTGCGCGCGACCTCGCACGCCTTCTGCCCTCCAAGAAAATTTTCTGTTTCGGACACGCATAGCTCTCTGCGCAGCCAGAGCCAGAGGTGTGGGGGCTTGCATTTTGCAGAGTTCTTTTAATGCTCTTTCCAGTGATATACAACATAAGAGATTCTAATTTAAACATTTATTAAAAATACAAATTCAAATTTTAATTTTTTCTTCCGAGTACATAATTTGAAATATTTCTGTAAATACTTAGCAATGTTGTAGATCATATGGCAAAATATAAATATGGAATGATAATAGGTTCATTGTTTTAAAAATTATTCCCGACTTGTTTTTCCCAGTTTTGGCCAAACTTTTTGACAAATAGGAATTGAATGAAAATATACAGAAAGGTAACTAAAAATATCAGAATAGTAAAAATATCATTTTGAAACAAAACGATATGCATATTCTGTAATTAAATTGAGTTGGGTGCTTAGTTTAATTTTGTAGAATTTAAACTAATAGTTTGATTGATAAAACAAAAATATTGAATTTGGGAACCTATAACTACAAATTTAAATAAGGTATGAAAAAGTGTAACTATTATCCAAACAGATTAATCAAAATGTAAATTCCATGTACACAGATACTGGAGCATATGCAGGCTGGAACAAGTTGAAACACAGTCTGCCTCCAGCCATGCACTTGCTCTCAACAATCCTTAAGTGATTAGAGCCTTTGGTGAGAGGATGTATTCTATATTGTTTTCTTCTAAAGGTATGCTCATATCCAGGCATACTGAGGAGTTGATGTGCCAACGTTATCGTTGCTTATTATAACTGTTTCTGTGTCAATCACAACAGATCGCTTGGCTGTAGTAGCACTAATCTGTGAAGAAACTGAGAAAGAAGAGCATAGGCAGAATAGAATATTCTGGGTGCACAATAGAAATTTATCCAGTATTTAAGGTGGGTTTTTGGAAATTCAGATCTAGAAAAGGTTTGAAAAACAATTTTCTTAATATTCCTGGCAAAAAAAAAAAAAAAAAAAAAAAATGCTAAAGCATAATAACAACTACTATGAGAAACGTCTATTTAATTATTGACTGAGTTTAACATGTAATACTATTGAAAATATATTTGGCATCATTACATTAACCAATGGATTGAAAAGTACATGTAATGTGAGTGTGTTACGCTAATATACATGGCCATTGTTGGATTCAAATGTGCCTTTTTAAATTGCATATGATCAGATACTTTATTATACAAATATGTAACATCTTTATTATTTTTTACATCTCTTATAATTATTGTTAGAAAGATAACTACTGGTTCTCTTACAAAATCTTTTGTGAATTTTATTATTATTATTATTATTATTATTATTATTATTATTATTATTATTTTACATTTAAAATTATGCAGTATAATTTGAAACAATGATGCTAGTTGATGCAATAGCACACAAAACAATTTTATATTTTAACACGATAACATATTTGATCTTAGATACTTTTGAAACTTGTATTCAATCATTAGCATTACAATATGATCCAGAATTGACTAAATTGCTTCAAATCCTTATGAAGTATAATTGTTTTTAACTATGATTATACATTTTATTTTATTGCTATTTAATAGGAAAGCACAAATTGTAATCAATCTTAATTCCATGCATCTCTTCCATAAAAGATGCTTTTTAGTCCTTAGCTGTAACATTTCAAATTTCTGTAGCTATTTGTCCTTAACCATTATCCCTTATATTGTTATTTGTGGCATTTATCAGACAAAAACGTTTATCGCTGCAACAAAGTAGTTTTTTCTCATTCATTCCTGCAGATAAAGGTATAAGAGCACAGTGATTGATACCAAGCTAAAGGGAAATACTAGATAACAATGACCTTGGTTAGTCAGCTGCAAAACAAGAAGGCTTTCAACAGGACACACTCGATAACCGATAATGCAACTCTGCGTACTGAAGACTAAGAATTATTGTGTGGATGCGATTCACCTGATGAGACTTCGGTTTGGTGCATCTTGCCTCCAGCTAATGGAAAGCCATCTCATTTATTAACCACGAGAAGATGATATGTGACGTGCTGCATTATGCTTCTGTGTGTCCAGGGGGCGAGCATATTATAAGGTGGATAGTTAAACTTTTTATATAAGTGTTCCTAAGCCATTTTAGTGTGCCACAGTATTAGTGTAAAGCAGTTATCACCCCTATATTGAACAACTTTTTTATGTAGTATATTTTAGTGCATCTTGGTTTTGTAATATAGTTCATTTACAGCTGAAACAATAAATTGGAGTGGTTTTAAGTGATTTTGAATCAGCATGGAACCCAGTAAAAAGTGTAGTGCTGTAAGAGTGAAGTGTTGCAATTCATTAAAGATATCAAATCATTTTATTAGAGACGGGGAAAAAACTAAGGTATGTTACAGCATGGATGCCTGAGTTATTTCCGCAAATATCTAGTAGCTCCATGATTTCTGATACATGTAAGAAAGATGTAACCAAGTTGAAAAGTACAGCATTAATCCTTGATAAAAGGGCTGAAGATGAAGATTCTTCTGGATTAGAGTGCATTATCCTCAACAAAGGCCCAGACTTCACTACAACTTAAATGGGTGTTCCATCACTTAGCACATCACTCCAAGAACTAGGTTAGTCCAGAGTCCCCAGTTGATAGAAAAAAAACAATCTGATGTGTTACACTCACATGACGTTCTTTGTACAAAAGATTATTCTTCTTTCTACACTATGCTAATCGAGATAAACATTAGTAGAATGCTCTTATTACTTAGTTCCTCATAAGTAGAAGGGAACTAAGGAAATACACTAGGCTAAAGCAAGTCAAATGTTTTAAAAGCTGTCGTTATGGGACAGTCTTACAATCCGCTTCTATGCTTGGCCAGCAGTAGAACAAAAGAAACATAGACACTTCATGTCTGAGAAAAGTATAAGTACTTTGCAATTGAAACCAGTAACAAGGAATATCTGGTGAACAGTTACCTCCACACAAAAATGTAAAGGACATAAATTGTGTGTTGTGATGAAATCTACATTTTTTGTGCAGTAAGTTTTGTCTATTTCTTATGGTTTAGCAGTGAAGTAAAATTTGGCAAAATTCATCCAGAATGAAGAGGTCTTTGGAGGCTATTCCCAGAAATTTAAAGACACAATTCTATTTATGATGTAAATATCTTTTAATATACAGTATTTTAATCAATAATGTTAGAGCCACTTTTCAGAAAATAAATGCTTTTAAACATCTTTCTACGTAAACGGTGGTTTGTGGTGGGGTGATTTTGTTGACAATCTTTGTGTCGCATCCTTGGAAGATACTAAACCGAAATTCCAAGCTTGGTATTTAATGGTCTTTTGATTTTTGAGCCGTGCTGCCCCCCCCCCCCCCACACTCACACCTGCAAGTGCACACACACACACTTTTCTAAAAAATGTTTTGTTTTTTTTTCGGACTCAGGGGACCCCAAAACATATATACATACATTTTTGGGTGAAATGCAATACTTTCTCTAGCTACTATGTACTTGTATGCACTATGCAAAATCAAAAGCATAAAAATATTCCCTTGTCAATGAAACGTAAACTTTTTGTTGCTACTGAGACTTCTCTGTCATGATACTGCTAGAGATGAATCTGCTCTCCAGTCTCAAAACTAAGTTTTTAAATTTTAAGTTGGGCCAAAAAGCTAGTAATTGTTAGAAGTTTACCTGAAAAGTAGAGTGTCAGGAAGATAATGCTCCTAATTACCTTGTTCAGCCATCAAAACATTTTTTAAAGGAAAAAGGGTTTACGTAAGGTCCAAACCCAAACTTAGGGAAATGTTTACCAAGAGAAACTAAAAACTGTGCTTTCATTTTATGAAAATGAAGTTAGCTGGGCAATGCCAGGTATTAAAGGTTGTGTGACAGTTACAGAACCAAATAGAAGTAAAATAAAAACACCAACATTCCCAACCTACTTTAAAAATTATTAGTGAAACACAAGGTTTTGTTGGTAGAGAGAGCATCACCAGACAAGCTTAAGTTTCAAGATACTGTGTGTGACAAAAACTGGTGCTTGGGTACATTTTAGAGAAAAATGAACTTGAGCAAGTCAAGCTTTTTTTAAAATGTAATTTGTGAAGACCCAAGATAATTGGAAACCACTTTCAATTCAAAACTTAATATTTCCTCAGGTTAGTGTTATTTAAAATTATGATTAGTACATATAGTTATATGTCCCATGTTCATTATTTTTTGTTTTACCAATTAATAGGCAATTTATTTAAATTGTATAAAAATTAAGCAATCAACTTAATCATTTCATATGCTGATTGACTTGTTTTGAAATTATATTTTTAGTTACCTTTCTGTATATTTTAATTAAATTCCTATTTGTAAAAAGATAATTCGGTAAAAGCAAGAGTCGGGAATAATTTTTTTTTTAACAATGAACCCATTATCATCCCATACTTATTTATATTTTGCTATATGATTTACAACAGTACTAAGCATTTACAGAAATATTTTCAACATTTTAAATTGGATACTTTCAGAAGAAAATTAAATTAAAATTTCAATTTGTATTGCAAATATATGTCTTAATTAGAACCTATGTTATATTGTGTATCACTGGAAAGAATATAAAAAAATCTGCAAAATGACATCTTTTGCAGCTGTTTAGTTCAATTGAGATAAACCTTAGAGCAATTTTAAACAAGACTGTTCTCTCGTTTTTTTCAGTTTTGAAAATTTTACATAGCCATATTTCAGAAACGGTTTAAGATAAATTCATCCACTGTGAGTGTACCACATAAGTCTGAAATGGTGAGGTAAAATTTTTACACAAGTGTTGATTTCACATGGAATGCCCAACCTGCCAATATTTGAGAAAAGGATACCTGTATTCAGATAGGTTACTCATAAGCATAGGCAAGAGTTTTTTTGTTGTATAATGATAATTAAGAAGGTTGTTGAAATAACAAAGTTTTGTATGCATTTGACAGTTTTGAAATTATGTATAAGTATATTTAAGTGGTAAATATATACAATGGTTGCATCACACATACACAAGCAACTCATTAAGTAGAAGTTTAAGTGGTGAGTAAAACTTCCATTGGCAATCCATGTTTGAAAATGTCAGAAACATTAATTTATTCAGATGTGAAATGCACCAGATTACCAAGGTTTTGACTTATTTTTGGTATCATTGGGGAATAAGCTTTACAGATCCC
Organism: Hymenopus coronatus; assembly: GCA_030762935.1. Taxonomy (NCBI): domain Eukaryota; kingdom Metazoa; phylum Arthropoda; class Insecta; order Mantodea; family Hymenopodidae; genus Hymenopus; species Hymenopus coronatus. The sequence goes on along the minus strand of CM060900.1, from coordinate 321,441,100 downwards.
TTGGCTACCCTTTGCAGCTTAGGGCCCTAAACATTTATAATAGACTAGAGTAAGTAACTACAAAGCGGCTCTAATGACAGAATAACAACAGTACCAAATCCAGATCCCATATTAAAGTAATGCCTAGTGGTGTAACCAACATATAAATATTTTTTTCCCTTAATTTTTGAAAATGTCTTAGTTTCACAAAAATGTTTTTAGTGATAAATGGTAAAAGTTTACTTTGACAACAGAACAGACTCCGTCTTTTTTTGTACAAAAAATACTTGGAACTAATTTTTGCAATCTCCATTTTTACCCCTTATTTCGATTCAGTTTAGTTTACACGCACCTAACCTTTAACACCCACTTTTTGTACTTGTGGCACCGCAGACGATGACACTGGTAATACATGAAATGAAGATGGAGCACCAGTGGAATGTTATGGTGGGGAGAACCCAGAGAAAACCTGCCACTGTGCCGCTTTGTCCACCACAAATCTCATATGTGGTCGCTTGGGATCGAACCTGAGCCGTCTAGGTGAGAGGCCAATGGTCTAACCACTCGGCCATAGAACGGCCTCGCAGCAGCTTGCTATGGCCTAATGACGTCTGCTCATTTCATGCTCATTTTTTAAAAAAAACACTTAGAAAACATGAAATCTATTCATATTTTGACTTGATACATCAGCTGTTTTCCTTAGGCCCATATTCACACTTGAACAAATGCTCTGCAAGTATCTGTGTGTATATGTATATATATATATATATATAAACATTTAATATCACTGGCAACAACATTGGCTCATATCATTTGGCAAAACAACCCTTGAGATCATGTCTTTCGAATCACTGACAGCAGTGGATATGCCTAGTAAAATGTGTAAATTAGTAAACACTTTAAACATTAATTACTCAAGAATCAAGCACTTTTGAAACAATCCAAATAGAACTATGGTTCAAAATGAGCCACGAGTACATCTTTCACTTGGTTACATTCATAAATCTGTTCTATAGTTAACGTGAACTTTTTTCTTGTATAGTTTTTTATATTTGATATGCTGGTGCCATAAATTCAGTTCACTAGATGAAATATGGCAGAAAAATTTGAAACAATTAAGCAGTGTTGTATCATGGCTTGAGAATGTAGTTTTGAAACACACAAGTTGAAATACTGAATATAAACAATGCCTCACTGAAAACTAAAATTCAGAGACTAAACTGTTTTCATAGTATGCAGAACCATGAGCTAGCTGATTTAATTCAGTAGTTTACCTTGCTAAATATTAGGTTGTAATTGTTAGTTTCATTTGTAGACAAGGAAAGGTTTCAGTTCCTGTGCTAAAGCTGTTAAAGGATCGTTCTAACAATGTCAAATGCTGCAAAATTGTTAAAATGCAAGCAAATTTGTTTCTGGAAATTGCAAATTCATAAGAGATGTAATATAAGAGTTTCAATGTAAAGGCAAACCTGTAGCTCAGCTTGTTTTATCCTAAATTAACTCATTGAGAGCCAAATGTGAAATGTTAAGACAGTTGTCACTTTGGAAACAGAGTCAGTGCACTTATCAGAACTCATGGTTCCTAATCTTCAAGTTACAGTAGAAAACTTACTAAGTTTGCTGCCTGATGAGTTGGTCTAAATTGGGTTCATTTATAACAAAGTAAACCAATGATATAACAGTAACAGCTTTAGATCATTTGTAAAAAAAAAAATGTCAAGGCTATTTACTAAATTAAATATCAGGGACTTAAATAATTTAATGGCAGCATTTAACCAACTAAATATATTTAAAACTAGTTGTGTTAATTCTGGTTTGCTTCTTTGTTGCAAATGATTTTATGCCATTGTTGAACAGCTAAGCCATGGTAGACAGTAACAAATTAGATACATAACAGCAATTTTGAGTAGCATAGAAAGGAAAAAGTGAATCTTGCAATGTTTTCTCTGAAGAGTCCTTTTAGTGTCTTCATCTACTGACATCAATAATTAATGCTGACAGTAAGAGATTTTTCTCTGTGCATATAACATAGTTGTAAGAGACAGAAAGGCAATTTTGTTTTTTGTTTGTTTGTTCGGTCCCACCTCGAGCAATGTTCAGGAACATTGAGCAGGTCATTTAATTATGAGATATGCAGCATAACTAATAACATACCCAACACCAGTTTTTCTTTTTATTACTTGTAACACAAGAAGAAAATTTTTAAACCACTTAAGATTTAAAGAGTGAAGTCGCAACATGCATTAACCCTAGAAATACTAAATCTCTTACAAAGTGCATTAATACTAACCATGCATACAATTATTCACATTTAACTATATATGGTGTAATAAGCTTTTTTTATAAACTAATTTCAGAATGAAACCTTGCATAAAAGCAACAAATAAGCTTCACATTAAGTATGAAGAAATTACAGTTGAAATGTGACACACTAATTAAATTTTATTAAAAAAATCAAAGTGTGTATATTTATAACTTCAAATCCTAAATCTAATCTAATGTACATCCTTTATGAAGTACCAAAACTAAATTGTAATATCTTATTTTGGTTTTAAAAAATAAAACCTTTTATTTATGATAGCAAATAATTTGCTATTAAATTCAATTAAAATGAGTGACAGATGGTGGAAGTTTTAGCATGAAACAGTTCTTGATAATACACATCAGAACATATCAAACAAGTTATTTTATAACATTTCCACAAACAATACACAACTTATACTGAAGTTGACCACATAGGCTTGTAACATTTGCAGCATATGTTGTATGTCACCTTTTTATGCATAGACAAAAAGCACAATATTTTCTTGGTTCTTAGATTGTCTCAGGTTCCTCATTATACTCTTAACCCCCCCCCCCCATCATGGTACTTAAATACCTAGGTAGTGTTGCAAGTTTAAGCCTGTTAGTTCTTAGCAAAGAAGTTCAGTCAGAATTACATATGAGATAATACAGGCAATGTTCAGCACGTTATAAAATATACACAAAAGTTTTTTTTTTTAAATGTAATTAAAAATGTGACACATGGGTTAAACGTGTCTTCATTTTATTACAGTCGGTAACCATTTGAGTTTGCAGCATATGTTCGTCAATGGTTGGCTCAAGATGTGAACATGTTACCAACAACATTATGTAGTTTGGCCTTGGTTTCTTTGACAATGACATCAGATCATCATGAAAAAGTAAAAGAGAAGTACCAGGGCCTCTTTTTTGAAATTTTATATCAACAGTCTTTAGAAATTCTTTTATTTTTCTTCCCTGTACTAATTATGGTCAAAGAATCCTCTTTCAGAATTGACTGGATGAGTGGCACACTGGTGAACCAGTGTCCATGCTTACATTCTGTTTTGATTTTATCAAAGTTGTAGTGAGCCATTTCACAAACTAATTAGCAGCTGGTTGATTGTTATGTGCTGTTTCTTTTCCTAGGTGTGGTGCTGCATCTATCATATTGCGACTGTACCCTTGGACATAATCGCCAAACATGTGTGTATGGCTTGCTTTGTCAGTCATAGCTGATTGTTGGTATCCATTGTGTGTTAAAGAATGCCTGTGCCATGGTAATTTCTTTTGGCATTGTAGCTGACATTGTTACACTCGTGCAAATGGACATGTGTTCTTTCAGAAGATTCTTTGAAGTCGAAACTGTACATTGGTAAACCTGTGGTGTATTGCCATGCATCGGTTTCTAGAACTTTTTGGTCATGTGACCAACAGATCTAAAGGGGGCAACAAAGCCCTGCACAGTGTGCAGTTTTCACTGGGAGTTCCATCACATCAGTTGAATGAGTTTGATGGGAATTTCGTAGCGAGCTGTATTGTTGCCACAGCAGGCATCAAAAGGAATCTATACAACAGAATTGATAACAAGAGAGTTATTTGTGAGCAGATTTTAATCAGTTTGTGGAAAAATAAAGATTTGTTGGAAAAACAGTTTTTGTTGCAATATAACATAGAGCATTATGATTTTAATTCTATATTTGTCAGGCTTTGATAGTAGATACATTCTAAACAAACAAAACCAAGAAGGTGTTAATTAATGGTTACATATACTCCAAGCTTATAGTGATCTTGAAAGTCCTGAAGGAGTGTTTCTCATATTTCTGAGATAGCAGCAAACTTATTTCAGACTTCCATTGTTGCCTTGGAATCAAATCCTAAGTAATTTGTTGAATCTTACTTTGGACATCGTTGCCACATATCTCTCAGCACAATAATGAATCAAATAATAGACCAAATGATAAATGTTGGTCTTCGTTGCTGTACCTAAAATAATCAAAACTAGTAGAGCTTTCAATTCAGCAAATGTCACACTGGAAAGAGTGGCTTTATTTTGCACTTTGTATTTCAAGCATTGTTGTTCAATGTCTTTGTTTGTGTGTTCTAAAGTTACATTCAAAAAACCTTCTGAAAGGAGAAGCTGGAAGCTTTCAACTGGCTCATTACATGAACGAGCAGTGCTGGTTATACTAGGCTGAATGTGCACAATATTACTTTGTGAGATTTTAGTTTTTGTGGGTGTAGTACTTGTTTTCCATTTAAAGTCATTCTTGCCAATTATTTCTGCCTCTGGAGAAGTAAAATGTTTTAGAATTTTGTTATATTGTGAATGAATTCACTATTTTTTGTTTGTGACCTCCTTTCTGATAAGTTACCTAATTTCTTTATCTTCTGTACACTATTTACAATTTCACATTCTCTAATGTTTTCCACACATTTATCTTGGTCTTTATTTGATAAAGCATTTTCACTAGTAGCTGGCAAAAAGTCCAGGTCAGCTCAAGAAACATTGTAATCAAACTGTAATTCATGTTCAAAATTTTTGTCTCAGGCATATTTCTCTTTCAAAAAGATTTTTAGCATTTCCTCCTCTGTCAGAATTCGTTTATAATGTGAGGCCATTTTCAACAACATAAAATTACTCAACTTAACCCAACAAAAGCACAAGAAAATAATGCATTATTAGTATCCAGTCATGAAATTTACTCACACAATCCAAAAGAAGGGCATAAGCTGTAAATACAAGCAAAACTATGCTAGCACTCGCAGCACTGGACCTAAAATATAAAAAGTTTTTGTCAAACCAACCCCATGAAAGCTTGCAAAATGTTAGCTTATTACTAGGGCTCAAATGTTTAGGTGCTTAAAACTTGGGAAATTTGCACTAAAATGTTAAAATATGTGCCGAAACAAATAAATATATATATATAAATTTTTTTTAAAAGATATCAATGGCTAATCGAAAAGAAATGTAGGTAGTACTCACCAGACATTCCTGGAATGGATCGGCATCTTGAACTAAGATCAAATCTGACTGCTGAATTTTCTCCAGTTAACTTAACTGAACTTGGATTAGTAGAACTGCTGAAGATACATAATAGTTGTCCTTTCTTTAAACAAGGAAGAAATAAATAGTACAAGTTTTAATACAACTTAAATAAAATGGTAACACTTGTTTGTAGTTATTTAGATAATTAGCCTATATATTTCACAATAACCTATGCATTCATTGATTATAACCTATGCTAATATTTTCAGATGTCAGATTACTTGGATATCTCCGATAGTGAGGATTTTGAATTTGTAAGGGCTCCTCGTGTTTTTCAACATAGAAGGAATCCCATCTTAGAGCTTAATGACAGAGAATTCAAAATGAGATTTCGACTATCAAAGCATGTAGTTGAAGAACTGGAGCATAGGCCACATGCACAATTAAGGGCACAAACTCAGAGGAATTATGCACTCTATCCAATGTTTATGATCCTTCTTACATTACGGTTCTATGCAACTGGGAGCTTCCAAATGGTGATTGGGGATATCTTTAATGTAAATAAAGGTACTGCAAGCAGAACTATACACAAAGTTACAAGAGCGATTGCAGCCTTAAGACCTCATTTCATTAATATGCCTAGGGAAGAGGGTGAAGTAAGAAGGGTTATGCGGGGATTTCCATAACATATGCAATTTTCCAGGAGTTTTAGGTGCAGTAGACTACACACACATCCCAATTATATCACCTGGTAGGAATAATGCTGAGATATACAGAAATCACCATGGTTGATTTTCTTTAAATGTTCAAGCCTTCTGCGACTCAAAACTTCGTTTCCAGATCGTTGTTGCTAGGTGGCCAGGTTCAGCACATGATAGCAACATTTTTAGAAACTCTAGAATTCATGCACAATTTGAAGCTGAAGAATTTCCCCGAGGTGTACTTCTAGGAGACAGTGCATATCACTGCTGTCATTTCTTACTTACACCTACAATGAATGAAGAAACTCCTGCAGAACGAGCATATAACAGGGCCCATAGAAAAACAAGATCAGTTATAGAAAGGTCTTTTGGCGTTGTCAAAAGACGGTTTCCATGCTTAAGAATGAAATTAGCCGTCAAATTACTTCGAGTTCCTCCTATAATAGTAGCAACGTTTGTATTACATACCTTGGCCATTAATGCAGACGACGACACTCCTGACGTAGACGGTGCTGTTTACAGAGGAAGGAGAATCTACCAGGAACTGCCTATACCTGATTTAAATCAAAGAAATAGAAGGGAAAACACTGCACTGAGAACTGCACTTCTTAACAACGCCTTCAGGTATTAACGTTAATTTATTATTCCATAACATTTACATTTGTTGTGATTTTTTAAGTTCAAACTCCAGCTTTAAAATGTTCATTTTCAGTTCATGTTCCTCCTCTAAGCATTCCAACCTCCTCTTGTAGAATTTTATCCTAATGTCTTCTTCCTTCCTTTGCTTTTCAGGGCATGATGGTCTGGTTGAACTGGCACTTGTAGATGCTGAAGTCTCTGGTTCAACAGGCTGTATTTCTTCCTCCTGAAAATTGCAGACCTCCACTAAGCCCTCATCCTGCGGTGAACTAGAGATGACCTCCATATTTAAGTATGTAATAACTTCGGGATGGAAATCCACATCATCGTCGAAGTCACAATGAGCTGGCAAAAACTGCGGCCTGAGTGCTGCAATCAGTTTGTGGCCACTTTCGTCCAAGGAAGACGGCACAAACATACCCCCTCCTGTTTTATAAAGTTTGACTTTATCTTCAGCATTTATTTTCTTTGTGCGCTTTTTTATGTTTTCATAACACAATCTTAAACTTTTGCAATCGCGTGCAATAACATTTCTGGAATTAAATTCCGAAGTTATTTCCTTCCATGTTTCCTCCTTTCTCTTTGTGGTGTTGCTGTCTGTTTTCTTGTTTTCTATTATATCTTTGTGTTTTAGAACAATATCTATGAACATATCTTTCTCTTCGCTTTTAAAATTAGCAGAACGCACCTTTTTCTTTTCTTGAGTATCCATTTTAAGGTTATGCTTTCAAGTCGCAGTATTGTAAACAGAGGGGAAAAAAAAGAGAAAGGGGGATTACGCATTTAATGAAGATAACGTCAACTTACTGTTTTTGATAAATATGATTTAAATATAGAGTCAATTATTATACTGTCTATATAAAATAAAACTATTTTCAGGAATAAAAGCCATAAACAGAAATTTCCATTTAAGTCTTTTTTATGTCTATATTGGTTATCCTGTGCATTTGAATCCAATAAATCCGAATGGTCATTCGTGGGCAGGGGATCGTGCGATCGAGTCCCGCCTTGGGCATGGATGTTATACGTTTGTGCAATGTGTATATGTTTGTAAAAGAAACAGTAAAACCAATAATCAGTAAAACCTACGGGGGGAAATGTAAGTAGAGATACAGTACTGGAGTCCTGATCGATGCAATACGAAAATTGCCATATGTTGGTCATGTTGCCATATTTTATTTTGTGTTCTCGGATCAACAGTGAACTGAGTTCATTAAACTAAGATCAGTATTATACAACCCACGCGGAGAAGCAAACTAAGTTCATTTCTGATCTTTTTTCTTGGTGTTTTTTTTTTTTTTTTTTTAATACAGTTCCGGAGTCTGATCGGGACGCCGACACTGTATACCCTACTTTTTATTTACCTAATTTGATTACTGTATGATTACTGAATTTCTGTTTTACTTTTTACACACACATACACAAACATATAACACCCATGCCCAAGGCGGAACTCGAACCCACGATCCCCTGCGCTGCGCAACACCAAAGCGAGACGCTTTAGCGAGCGTGGCCATGGGGATCGGCATCTTCGGTTATTAATGAACTATAGTTAGCGATTTTTATGCAACCGGGCCTTAAAGTCTTTGAAAGTCTTGAAAACAAATTAGAACATATTCTAAACGGTCGAAGAAATTGATGGCTTTAGCCAATGGAATGCAAGTATTTACTATGCGTCACAAAATCTACAACATGGTCGTCAAGCGTATACCCAGCAACAAAAATGGCTACCTGGACAAGGGATGTTGTTTGTGAATTAATTTCACTGTACGAAACCTGGCCATGTTTATACACTGTGGGCTGTATAGATTACCACAACAAGATGAAGAAGGCGGCGGCATATAACGAAATTGCTAGGCGGATTTCCGAAGTAAGTATACATTGATATATAATGCAGTTTTTATATTGTGTAGTTTAACCTAGCAATTTGTGTATTTGCATTGCTTTAAATCGTAATGTGATTTTATTATATATAAATCAGTGGCGGCTCATGGATTAAAAATTTAGGTGTTCACAAAATCAGCAATTTACCACCGCCGCTGCCGCTACTGCTACCGCCGTCAGCGCAACATCAAATCTAGTAATATTAGAAACAATGATGGTGCCTAATAACAAGAATTATAAATTTGTTACACAAATCGTCACCCACCCAGCATTGTAAAGATGTTAAATTTCTTAGTCTCCGAGAGCTAACAGCAATATGAGGTGATGAAGGGGTGAACTCCTTTGATGCAGTTCATGTGAAGAATGGTATTTACAGTGAATAATATTTACATTGTTTAAATTACGCAATTAACATCAACACGCGCCGGTTTTTCAAATGTGCAAACTTTTCTATAACTCGGCGATTATAGCATTTTATGCTGTTGACCAGTTTCTTCTCAATAGCAAGTATTGCCAGTGCTGAAAGTCGGTCTTCACCCATCGTACTCCTAGTAAAGGTTTTAGTTCTTTTTATTGTGGAAAAACATCTTTCTGGTTCTGATGTAGTCATGGTCGTAATGATAACAATCTACAGTAGCTCGGTTAGTTGCGGAAAAGTTCCTTCGTTGAGGTTGTTTTCTGTTTTGAACTGCTTAACTCTCGCATAAAATGCAAATTACTAAGAAAAATAACGCCTCTCACAAAGACTGCAGTTGCACTTCCGGATAGTTTCAACTAAATCTCAAAGATAGCAGCACCTCCCGCTGATAAACAGAATCCTTGAGGTGTTAATGTGCACGATCGCACTGTGCTCATTTCTGGCTGTAAAATTCCAAGCTGGTTTGTTGGCCGTGCAAGCGCAGAGCTGCTAAAAGTTGGTAATACGCTTGCACACGAGGCCTGTGCTACAAGAGTAGTTGTCACATACTCAGGTTCTGGCTCTGTTCAATCTGCAGAGCAGAGCGCGGTATATTTAAACAAGTGGCACCGGTTAGCGCATTTTATTACATTTTTCCTGAAAGAGAAAAAGGAGATCCACTAAGAAATTTTGGAGGTTCACGTGCTCTTGTGCTCCTACACAGCAGCCGCCGCTGCTATAAATACATGAAAATACTCTGTAATTACATAAAGAGCAATATTTCACTGTAAATGTTTATACATTGATGCTAAAAATACGGTTAATTATTAACGTGTTCTAAAAGAATTCAGTTTGACAAACAGCTACGGAATATCGTCTAGAGGCCCCAATGTTATATACTTTTGGTACCAGTCTACATTGTTTACAGCAGTTAATAAAAGGACTCATTTAATGAAACAATTGTTACTATTAGTGTAAGATGGTACCACCACTTGGTATTACTTCTATACTGGGTACTCTTGTTATTTCGTCATTAGAGCAGCATTGTAGTTAGTTACTGGTCTGTTATAAACATTTAGGACCCTAATCTGCAAAGAGTAGCCAAGGGATATGTTTTATAATTAGAGAGGTGCAATTGCAGCTGAAGGCATAGCTGAGGTATCTGTGACGTTAAAACTCTAATGATCCCAAGAAGAATTCAAAGCTTCGGCAATTTGGTAACTTTCACATCTGAACAATTTAATGTTTTCAACACTTTCAAATATGGATCGCCAGTAAAAGTCACTTAAGTCACTATTTAAGACCGTTTGTGTGTGTGCTGCAACCATCGTACAGCTTTACTTGTATTTGTATTAATTAGTACCACATTATAATGAGTAAAAGTATATAAAATAATATATAAATTAAAATGTAATTTTACTGCTGTTAGCAATGGAAACCTGAAATGTTACTATTTTCTTACTTTCTAAAAGCCCTGAACATTTACTTTATACTAGTTTTAACATAAGTGCTATACCAAGAAACTACCAGTTTACTCATGCCATCAAAGTATAAAATGGTATTGCAATTTTATGGAAGGCAAAATTCTTTATGGTGTAAATAACTGGACTGCCAACTTCTGGCACTTGTACTGAGCAGCACTCTCTCCATTTTTTTTAAAACTTATGCTATTTCTTTTGTGAATGAAAAGCTATATAGAAAATCTAAGTGCACAAAATGAGCATAAAGTTATTTATTTAAAAAAATGCAACTGAAATGAGTGTAGTTGTGATATAGTACTCAGGTGTGCACAATTATATCTTTGCATGATGAGGATGCGGAGGATTTACTCCAATAGCAAAATATAGAAAAGTTTAACCTTAACAAATACATATCTTGCTTAATATTGTGCAGGTGAAAGTGATTAGCATAATGAGATATACACATATCAAAATTTTGGTGTACCTTGCAATTAGAGTGAAATGATGGAAGTTTCCTTCCTATCTTTTCAATACTAATTATGGAAAACTTACCTCAGGTGCTTGCAATGAATTAGCACAATGTTCAGACATTATTGTAAGCAGCAGCAATAATAATAATAATAATAATAATTTGCATTGCAATGACTCAAGTAATGGCTATTACTTCCATTCCATATAGCTAATTGAAACAATAAATATGCTGCCTGGGCTTCTTTATACCATTTCATTCTTCTATTAGGTACTCAATGTAGATATATTTAGCAGTTATCTTAGCAACACAAGTTATAGAATGTGTTAAAAAGCCTTTAATCCATTCCGCTACAGTAAAAATCAACCTAATAATAATCTTTATAAAATTATTGTTAGCACTGGGGAGCTGTAAATAAAGTATATGACTTTAACATGGTTTTATTCAAACTTAATTACTACATACATCAGGTTTAGTTAATTATTAGCATAGTATTAATGCAATGCAATTTTATTTTTTGTCAGCTTACATATCTCAAGCCTTCATTTACATTTTACAGATGCAGCCTGGAACATCTGCTGATGACATAAAGTCAAAAATTAATGGATTGAGGACTCAATTTTTGGCTGAGAATGCCAAAATTAAAAAGTCACAATTAAGTGGAAGCTCTACAGATGATGTGTACGAGCCAGCATTGTGGTTTTACAAAATGTTGGCTTTCTTAAATGCACAGATCAAGCAAAGAAGCAGCATATCAAATATGAGCTCACAGAGCAGCATCTCCACCTTAAGTCCTCAGCGAGACACATGTGTACCCGTAAGTACTTTTCAGTTACCTTTATGCTGATGTTGCCTCCAACCTGTCTGTATGCTATCTTGTTATAGCTTTTGTCTGCCATACCACATTCCCAGTAGAGTTGAAGTAGTCCATAAGCACATTTTTGACCATAATAGCATTGTCTGGACAGCGGTTGCTCATTTGATTTATAATAGGACTAGGAAAATTCATGAATGAGTTAAGCTCACTCTCGTTTGGCATGTAGCTGCTATCTTTCTCTGTGCAAAAGAAATTGTGTAGAGTGCATGCTGCGAAGGTTATCAGCTCAACCTTTTCTGGGGATAATGCAATTGTGGTGAGAAAGATGCGGAAGAGGTTAGCCAAAGGCATTTTCAACAGTACGATGTGCTCTGCTCAGGCGACAATTGAAAATCTGCTTTTCTTAGGATAAATTTCGACTTGGAAATGGTTTCATGATGTGCATGTGTAGAGGGAATGCATCATCAGCTACAATTACATATGGAATTGGTGTTCCTCCTCGTTCTAAAACTTCATTATTTGGCAGAAAAAGTGATCCTGCTTCCAAAGCTTCAGCTAGGTCACCCTCTCTGAATACACCTCCATCACTTACATGACCATTTACCCCAACATTGACATATATGAATTTGTAGTTGCTATCTACTAGTCCAAGAAGTACAATGCTGTGTGTGCCCTTATAATTATAGAAAGTTGAGCCAGCACTCCTAGGAGGTCAAAATAGTATATGTTTGCCATCCAGGGCTCCAATGCAGTTGCGAAAATTCCACTTGCTTTTCATTTTTGCTGCAATTTTTCTCCACTCCTCACTAGACTGAGGCATCTGAAAAGCAATTTGTAAAAGAAGTTCATGTAATTATTCTTTATTTCAGAATGAAGAGCCACAGCTACTGATATTAGATGGAAATTACAAGAGTCAGCTGGGTGTTGTAGACCCTGCTGCAGAACACCAAACGCAAAAAGGAGGAGGAAAGAAACTGTTCCAGAGGAGTAGTTCCTAATAAAAGCAACTGAACTCCTGGAGAAATCTACCCCTGCGCAAACTCAGATGGAGGAAGAGGATGCATTTGGAATTCTTGTTTCAAAAAAACCAAAAAAAAATAAAAAGTTTCCAAAGAAAGAAAAATATAATGTTTCAGATACATAAAATATTACACGAAGTATTGCAGGAAGAAAATTCTGAATTTTCTTGTATAAATATGAATGAAACAAACTTGTATACATTTATTCTGCTCCTCATAACCACAATTTCCTTTGAAGTTTGAACTATAAAGTGTAACTTTCAGTCATTAGCTTCAAATGGGTAGATGTCACGACTCAAGTTAGTAAAGGTATTTTAATTACTGAAGTAATGCTGCGTACAGTGTTGTGGCTAGGATTGTTATGTAGTTATCTGCACTGATTTTTTCAGTGGCGACCAGCAGCAAAGGAACTGTCACAAAACTAAAAACAATATATACACAAAAAAATCTGATGTGTTCCATTCACATGACTTTCTCTACATCTCTGCAACAAATTGTAGTTAAAAAGTTTATGCTTCTATTTACTTCATGCTAATTAGCAGAAATAGTCTTATTACTTGCTTCCTTGTAAGTAGAAGCAAAATGAGGGAGTTCCATAGGTTAAAGTGATAGCCAAAAGCTGGTTGCTATGTAACTGAAGTTTCTTTGTTTGTATGGACAGGAGTTAAGAAATTCCTGTATGAGAAAAGTATACGTTTTTCAAAGCTAAAATGAAAAACCAGGAATATCTTAAAAATGATCAACTCCGCGACAAAAATGTATATGACATATATTGTGTGTTTTATCGTGAGCTACATTTTCTGTGCAGTAAGTTTTTGTCCATCTCTTATGGTTTAGCAGTTATGCACAATTGCGTAAAATTCATCCAGAATAAAGTAGTCTTCAGAGGCTATTCCCAGAAAATTCAAGATGTACATTTTATTTGTCAGGTAAATATCTTAAATATACAGTATTTTAATTAAAATCGTTAAGAGACATTTATAAGAAAATCAAAATTTTCGAAATGTTTCACGTAAAGGGTATTTGGGGGTAGGGGGATTTTCTTGAAAATCTTCATGTCGCATCCTTGGAAGATACCAAACTTAGTACTAAGATACTAAGTTTGGGCTTTAATGGTCTTTTCGTTTTTGAGCTATGCTGCCCACACACACACACACACACACACACACACACACACACACACACACACACACACACACACACACACACATTTTTCTAAAAATCCTTTTTTTTTTTTTTATATTCAGGGAGTCTCAAAACATGTATTTCCAGTGAAGTCTCTGTATCAAATTTTTGGGTGTAATGCAATACCTTCTCTATACACTATGTACATAGTTTGTATAGAGAGGGTAAAAATATCATTAAAGGCTATAGAACAAAATTAGTAGTAACCATTTTTTTAAAGAAATAAAAAGCTATTATTAACTCTGTGAGGCTCTGGGATGCATTTAGACTCCCACCCATGAGTGCGGCACTGCTGCACATCATTGCAGCTATACTACTATGGAAATAAGAAAGAATCTACTTGAAGTAAACAAAAAGGCAATCCCAAGCACATGGCCACATTGAATATTACTATTGGTCCCTGGAAAGTATAAAATATATTTAAGCTTTTCCTTGTGTTAACACTCTTAAAATGGGCTAATTGCTTTTTTTAATGAACTACATTTTCAGTGTTATTTCAAAATTGCAATGAGTTTACTGAAACTGAACAATTATTACATACCAAATGCATATGTTGGGCAATTGTGTGGAGTAATCCAAAGGATGTTTTTTTTTAAAGCAGATCTGCTATAAACCATCTCCTGATTGTCATATTTTCAAATGAAATGGATCAGGTAGGTACTTATTTGAACTGTGATTACTTTTTTGTAAAAGGTTTTAGCTTATTTTTTCTCATGTTAATAAGTAACAGGGAAAATTTTGCAAATATCTAATATCTTTCGCATTTTAAGTAATTTCAGACTTATGTTTTTTTATTATTTATTCAAAGGTCTGACTCTCGTCGAGTTTGCCAGAATAACATAGCATTACATTTATATTAGAGTATTATAAATTAAAATAAAAAATCTCCTAATAAAACATGAAGTGATATTTTGGTGTAAGTGAACCACTGGGATAGAGGTGTGAAATTTAATTTTCTGGACTAGCATGAAGTTAATGCAAATGCACGCATGTTAGTTGGTCAAAAACTGGCAAAGAAAAAAAAAAATTTCTTCTCATCCTCATTGGTATTTGCTTCATGGTGAATTTTAATTTTTTTAATATTAAGGCATAATGCTAACTCTTCCACAATAATTTTGCCCCATGAAAATTAAAAGAAAAACAACCCATTGAGGTATTGAACTTAACTTTAAATATCCATCTCTGAGCCCATCAAATATAGCTTTGCATACTTCCGGTATGATTTTAGCTATGGTTGTAAATGGTATCCTGGTGGTGTACATCAAACTAAAACTTTCTCCTGTGGCAAGAAACCTTAAGGTTAGTGCTAGTCTTATATGAGCTGGTATGCTTTCTCGCATTACAGTGTTCTGTTTGGTTATCTTATGCTCAATTAAGGACAGCAAGAATGTAAAATTAGTTTTATCCATCCTTAAAAGTTTTTGTAAGAGGTTGGATCTTCAACTTCCAGTTCTTTGTACAGTAACTGAAACACTCCTCTGCTTTCTCCTTTTATTTTGTAACCAATTACACACAGCCAGTCCTAGAGCAAGTAAAGCAAATTGTCTTGCTTCCATTTGGTATTTATGACATTGACAAGATTTTGCCAAATCTTGTACAATCTTGTCAAATATTGAAAAGTATTTGACAATTTTTCTGGCAAACTCTTGAAAACAAAAAATTGATTGTGTACAAGGGGCTTAAGAAAATAAATAATTCAGAGTTCCGGAATGCACCCGAACTCAGTGAGTACACTTCCAGACCCACACCTCACAGGAAGCTTGTCACATGTCTGGTAGAAATTCAGAGGTCAGAGATGCGCCAAACCTAACTAATATGTCAAACCCGGGACTCTCACAAACTGTAAATCCTGACATCCCGTGCTCCAATGTTTCAAGTGGTGTCAACAATGTTTGTCAGTATAATACAAACAATAGTTATACAGATATTCCTCTACTTAAATTTAACGAAGCAGAAGGGAGCTCGCCGCTCATATTTTTGGAACAGCTAACTGAATATTTCAAACTTAGGAATGTCCCGGAAGCATTAAAAATGACCATAACAAAGAACATTCGACTGGGTGCATTTGGCTATGTCTCCTCAGGATAACTTTGAATTATTTCAGTATCTATTCCTGAACAGATTTTGGAACATAGCTAAGCAGCAGCGTATCCGCTCGCAACTCTGTTATGGACAGTACGCTCCGAACAATGAGTTGACAATGTCAGATTATGTACTCTCTCAGGCAAAATACATTAAGCAACTAAAACCGCAAATATCCGAGGTAGAATTTATTGAGCTACTAACCGGACACTTTCCACTGAGGATACAGAATTATCTCCTAATAGCAAAACCCAAAACCATTCTAGCCATGGTAGACTTACTTTCTGCGTTAGAAGCCCAAGAATTTGAGTTATACAGGAATTCTCCACATCAATACAGAGGTCAAAGGTCACATAATAAATCTCATGGTAGGAATAATGGGCTATTTACAACCAGAAATGACGTGCCCAGAGAGCGATATGACCGTAATCTCCCAAGATTTGAAAGAAACAGACACACAAGACCTTCCCGGACAGAAAATATTAATCAAGTTAGTTTCTACCGCGAAGACAATGCAGAAAGTAGAAACGGATATGGAAATTCGCAGCGTAGCTGACAATCTGGAGGGAGAAGAAATGTTAGGAGGAGTTCCTTTAGAGCAAGGAACAGCCCGCACGCATCTGATGACGAAAATATGCGTAGTGAGCACTATAACTCATGGCCGCAATACTAATCCTTACAACAATGCGCATAGCGACGGCTACCATGAAATTCACGTGGATGCTGTGCAGAGTTCTCGCCTACCGGAAAACCCATAATTAACTTGGTGAGGGGTGACGAACACCAAGTTACTGATCTAACCAGCGCGAGTCACCATCCCAATAATGTTCTATTGTTAACCGCTTTCACCAGCAACAATGCTGTAAATAGCAAGAGAAAATTTGGAGATTTTGAAGTACTATATATATATATACACACATCACAATTTTCGACAACAACATCGAGGCATCTATTGATACCGGAGCCTCAAGTATTGTATCTCACGCATTGCTTCAACAATGGAAGCTAGAAGGAAGAGAAATCATGGATCTTCCTACATCGAATCTCGTTTGTAAACTAGCAGTTGGTCAGGGAACACAAACAATTAAACAGCAATGCTTTATTGCATTTGAAATTGGGTGTAAACGCTTTAATAGTGTATTTTTGATAGTCAAAAGGCTTAACAATGATATTATATTGGGCTCCGACTTTATGAATGATAACGAGGTGGAGATAGATTATGCACAACACGTGGTTAGAGTTAAGCATAATAGCGAAACTGTGCATGCCTCTTTTGTATACGAAGATGATGAGCCGATTAGCCTGACGCAAGAAGAACAGGATTTGATGAATAGTGATATTTTTATTCAGCAAGTACACACCCATTTGAAACGTTTAACCGCAAGTCCCCACCGAACTGCTAGAAAGATAGGGGCGATGTTTTGAGGAACAGAAGAATGTAAATACCCTGCCATTACGGACAACATACCCTCCGGTCATACGCCTTTGTTAATAAAGGTCAGCTATGCTTCAGGGTTGACAAAAGACCAGCGGAGCCAACTTTATGATGTATTATTGTGTAACAACAACAAAAAAAAAAAAATATCTTCTCAACCATTCCGGGAAATGTGAACGAGCGATCAAGGATATTGGTGTCTACTTAGTATTTTTGTGAATAAAATTTACGCTGGCTAGATTATGTAAAAAATCACCCAAGACGTCATCCGGAAGAAAAGTCGTACACCCAGTAGACTTAAGATTTCATGTAACATTTAGCTATCTCTCCCTTGCTGTCCAATGATTCAGTAAATTGTAATTTGTGCTAAAATTTAGTATAATTGTGAGTATATCAGTCAGGTTTGAAGCTATTTCTGCCGGATGCAATTTAATGAATATGTAATCAATTGTTATTGTTGTGCAATTTTAACTGCATCCCTCTTTGTGTTTTAGTTTGTGTGTAAAGTGTTTATTTAAGTATTTTAATAATTATGTAATTGCACTGATAATTTCTATGAGTAATTGGCATATACACACAATTTGTAAAAGTGTATTTAATGAAAGGTGTCGTAATAAGTTGTTAAAGAAACAGGTAAACCTACATTCTGTTTAAAAAAAATCATGTTTAAACACAGACGTTGAAATTTAACAAAGGTATAAAGAATCGGTGTGTCGCAAAGACAAGATTGAATGCACACATATTATTGTAACCAAATCAACAAGATGGACAGTGAATCCGTAAAAGTTGTGTATACTATGTAATTTTGTTTTGTTTTATGTCAGAGTACCTATTCTTTTGTGTATATAATGTTAAGCAATTTGTTCGTTGAAAGCAATCAATGTATTCACATCCAGGTAGAACCGTGACCAGTGACGTCCTACTTATTATACTTTTAAATATTTCAGTGAACAGGGTAATTTGTGTATATTTCTATGTATGGATGTTGAAAATGTATTTCTTAGAAGTGTGTGTTGTTCTCAAAGCAAGTAGAGGACTAGGTTAGGAGAAAAAAGAAGGGGAGAGTTTTTCATTTGTGCATAAACTGTTTGAGCAACCCAGATGTTACTCAGGTCATAGACTTTGAATGACCGGGTAGCTTTGAATGGCCTTGAAGTATTGTGAGTTGAGCTTTCAAAAGGAAACGTTCTAAAATGTTATTTATTGCCCTTCTTTTGTCATTTGAATAACGTTGAGTGGCTTTAGGGAATAGAGGCATAAGTACATGCAAGCATTAGCAAGAAGGGACGCTATGGATACAGAAGGATGTTTAAGTTTAAAATTCACAACCGTTTTGGGCGACACTGTCGGTCGCTGAAGCAAAATCGCGCCACATTGCTCACCGCGGTTGAAACAAAGAATTCATGGGTTTGCTTTCACTTTTTAAGTATGAGCAGCTTTGCATAAAATGCAACTACCATTAGGGATATTTTGTGACTTAGCTAAGTCATTTGACAGCATTAATCACATCTTGCTACAGAAGTTAAAGTATTATGGCTTCCACGAGATCCCTGTAAGCTGGTTTAGATCTTACTTAAAAATAGAAACCAGAAAACTTGGGTTCATGGTAGGGATTCTAAACTACCAGCTATTACTAAGAATGTCCCAAGGGTTCTTTACTTAGTTCCTTGTTGTTTTAAATACTTATAAATATTAGCCACATAATCTAGCAGAGAGTCAATAGTGGTGCTTTTTTCATGTAATACACGTGTACTTAAATCAGCAAAAATCACATCAGCAGTTAACAGTAGTAGTAGTAGTAGTAGTAGTATGGCTTTAGGGCGCACAACCACATTGGTTATTAGCACCCTAGGGTAAACACAGGAGCTAAAAGTTAACAGGCATAAAAACCACTTAAACAGAAGTACCACACAAGGGTTAAAACCAGAGAGAGAATAAATGGCTTCGTTTTTGCCCTACGAAAACATGGTGCATACAACTTCACCGTCTTCGTGGAGTACACCCTCCTGACCTTCACTTGAACGGTGTGCCGCTGCCTTTCGTTCCCTCCTTGAAGCTCTTAGGCCTCCACCTGGACCGTGAATTTTCTTGGGTGCCCCACATCCGACACCTTCGCGCCTTCTGTGGTCTATCCCTTCGGATCCTCAAACTGCTTTCTGGTGCGTCTTGGGGCGGTGATCGTTCCTTGATGCTGCGTTTATACCGTTCGCTCCAAATTAGACTACGGCTGTTTTATTTACGGAACAGCGATCGCCTCTAAACTTCGCCTTTTAGACACTGTTCATCATACCGGTATACGTCTTGCTACAGGAGCCTTCCGCACTAGTCGTGTGGAATGCTTGTATGCCGATGTTGGTGAACCCCACTGGTAGTGCGTCGCTCCTTTTTACTTTGTTCTTATGCTGCTCAGGGTTCTGCGGACCCCTGTCATCCTCGTTTTAACCCTGTGTTACGCCCGGAGTATTCACACCGCTATCTAAGGAATACCACTGCTTCACGCCCCTGTGGTACTCGGTTTCGTGAGCTGCTCTCCGATAGGGGTCTAAGATATCCTCTTGTGGAGCGCGCTTTTGTTTACCTGGAACCTACCTGGCAGCTGAGACGTATGGGTTTCGATCTGACCCCTTCGAACCTTGTGAAACTCTCAACTGCTCCGGAGGTATTTCGGCGCCTGTTTAACTAAATTCTGTGCAGTTACCGGGCCTAAGCACCGGTGTTCACTGACGGTTCCCAACATATAGGAGCTACAGGTTATGCCTTTTATTTTAATGGGGAAACACATAGCCTTGCGGATGCCAGTTCGGTATTCACCGCTGAACTGTACGCGTGGATTTTATCTCGATTTTAGCGCCTGATAGTTTTATTGTATGCAGCGATTCCCTGAGTGTCTTATAGGCACTGCATCAATATACCAGCTCCTCATCGCTCGTTTTTAGCCTGGCAGCAGTCTGGCAAAATTTAGCGGGTACCCAGCTTCGCACCATCAAAGATACGGTACATCCATGGCTCACATCTTGCCAACCGAACAGGCGCCGCGAGGTTATCCTTACGCGTCTGCGGGTCGGTCACATGCGGCTTACCCATGGCTAGCTTTCTGTCTGTGGCTGTGTTGCTTGATTGTCCGAGATTCCAACACGACCGGCAATGCATTGGCCTGGGTACCACTTAAAATGCCATTTTAAGCGACAACGCCAAATCCGTTGATAAAGTGCTCCAGTTTGTTGCCTCTATTGGCCTCTGCAAAGAGATCTGACCTGTTTTATGCGTGTGTGTGGTTTTTAGCTGTTTTAACTTTTAGCCCTTGACTTTTACCATATGAGCTCAGTTTTTTGTGCGTGTATGCGTAGTTTTTAGCTTTTTAACTCTTTGGCCTCTGCTTTTTACCACATGCACCTGTTTTTCGTGCGTGCAAGATTCTTTAACTTTTCACGCTGTTTTCTCTTTCTCTCTTTTTCTGTGTTTCCCTTTTTCGGAACTTCGGGCCCAAATGACCCTTTGTCGACGGGCCCTTAAACACCACTCACTCACTCACTCACTTTATTCTCTACTAAGGATATAATCTATATTATTGTAGAATGTTACCTTAAATATGGTCGTGACTTTTTGAAAGATCATGGTATAATGGAAAAACATTAACACCTAAACAAGCATTAAGGTCTAAAATCACAAAAAGATTAAGATAACCCGTTGGTTACATATAGGTAGCAAAATGGATAGTTAATACTGTAGGCATCTTTCTTACCAGATGA
Organism: Hymenopus coronatus; assembly: GCA_030762935.1. Classification (NCBI taxonomy): domain Eukaryota; kingdom Metazoa; phylum Arthropoda; class Insecta; order Mantodea; family Hymenopodidae; genus Hymenopus; species Hymenopus coronatus. The sequence goes on along the minus strand of CM060900.1, from coordinate 321,420,015 downwards.
TACATTAGATTGACGGTGCTTCTCAAGTATTTAGGATCTCTTAAGGAGATTTCTACTGCATAACTACACTAGTGTCCAAAAGTTAAGCATAATTCAATATTTTAGCCACAAACTACACAAGTGTGCAAAAGTTAAGCTTAGTACAATATAAGAAATAAAAGAATTTGAGTCGGACATCACTGGGACCAGTTTCAGTCGCAATTAAGGGTTGAAAATGTGAACAAGTGTTCGCGAAACCGGTCCCAGTAAGGAAAAATAAGTGGTGTTTGTGTTACAAAAACCGACTCAAATTCTTTTATTTTTTATGCAATCACATCACTGTCACAAGCTTCTATGCATATTTGCAAGTTTTGAATAGTACAATATGTGTTTACCAATGCTTCACACATAATCTGGAATACAAGAGTGAGAAATAAGACAATTTTGACCTCGGGAAACCTTTTTACGCTAGCACAAAAACAAGGTCATTTCCACAATGACAATGGTGCTGGATGGTTAATATGGGGTGTGCTGACCCCTCATGGCTACACAGGCCTTGCAGTGGGTGGCTTGCCCAGCAATGTCACACTGGGCTTATATGTATGACACTCACTTTGTATAACATGCAACATTTCTAACCCTTGCAACAGTGAGTACAGCTATACGAAGAGAACTGATTGTACAACACAACAATCAGCTATAAACAAAGAAAAACAAGGTCATTCACAGAAATACTGCTATTATCGGCTGTCCAGGAATTGACACATATTTGCTGTGTAGGTTAAGTATTTTGGTTGCGCGATTTGTTTGTATGAGTGTGATGTCTTCAAAATTAAGTCTTATGGCATGTATACTGATTAGGTTTGGCAGCCTAAGTCTTCACCAACTCTTGCAATTTTTCATATTGGAGGTTTTGTTATTTTTATTTGGTAAATTAATTTTGATCCTTGTCTATTTTTGAATATTGAGACCAAGAAATATGAGAAGCTTCTATTTCTGAATTTCTATAATGATAGCACTTAACATGTTTTGAGTCACTTATCAAATAATGTATTTCACACGTATACTTTGGTCAGTCTTTTGAGTCGTAGGAAAGAAGGATAGAAAACCGGGTGCTCATACTCCAGGACTTAAAAGTGGTAGCGCTTTCGTAGCCACTGCAGTGTCACACAAAATCTCCATCTCCTCTTTCACTTTCTCGAGAAATTAGCAAAGGAATACAAATGGGATGCGTTGTAGTAAAAATTTAAATATTTTTTTTAAGTTATATGGTTCTTATAAGAGCCACAGTTTGACTTATTTTTCTCTTCCCAAGCTGCTGATAAATTTGTGTGCATGCCTTTCAACCTAATCACATAGGTGATTACAGGATTAACATTAGTGCAGTTTTCTGCTTACCCAGATAAGACGATTATCACATAGTTTGGCACCAGGTTTACAGGTAGCACTGTTACCATTGTCTTTTGTTACATTTGGTGCTTATTCTTGTCTTCACCAAAGCAGTGGACAGCTAGAAGAATGACCTTAAGTGGTTTCAGACATAGTGGATGACAAAACAACTAAATTCATTTTTGGATGAATGCAGTATTTTGATCTTCATCGTTTAAATATTATAACTGATAGTATTACTGAATTACAGATGTTTGACTAAGAAAAACAAACTCTTACTTTAATTTGCTTAAAGCATGCTTTCTTTTTGTTTCAGTTAATTTCAGACGCTAAAACGACTTTGAACGTCAGTGAACATTTACCAATGCCTGGGTGAGTAAAGGTGAAACACATCTTATAATTAACAAGAAGTCATCGGGCACTAATTAAAGTTAACCAAGATGTACAGCACTGTAATAGCTCCAGTACATACTGGAAGGGATACTAATATTAATGAAACTACTGCTCCTGCTGATAGTTGGGATGACTGCCAACTGATCAAATGAATAGATATTTTGTGTTTGGTAAATATAAATTGGTTTTGTTAATTATAGTTGTAATAACGATTGTAGTGTCTATGGTTTGTATGACACCCTTGACAAGTAATTTCTTGTACTAAATCTTGTCATCATTGAGTGTGAAATATCAAGTGCGAAATTACTAAGCAGGTAATTATTGAAGTTTGTAAATTCTCTAAAAGTGTCTTTTGCAAAGAAATATTTAAAACGAGTGCACAAAAACTTATTACTGAACCTACAAGGAATGTAAAGTTAACCTTTCAGAATGATTAAAAGATTTCTGTACTCTAGGATCTGATATTATTCAACAGCTCTCATAATCTGGATCAGAACAGATAATCAGGATGACCACTTTGGTGTAAGGCTAAACAACATTAATGGAATAAAAAATAAGTGTGAAAGCAAATGTATAATACGAATTCCTCAGTAAGCAAGTGAATAAATATAACGTGGATATAGCGGATTTAACTAAACTAAAAGTAATCACTAAGATACTAAAAGACTAAGCAATTGGGTACATCCTCCCCTCAAGGGCCTACTGCGTTAGGCACTTGTTTGGTGCACCCGGAATCCCGAGCCAGCCTGGACTTCCTCTGTGGCCAACCTCTGAATTGTGAGGTCAACAGGCCCATCCACGTGTAGGCCGTGCATGGAGACCCCTGTCGGTGGAAAGGAATATCCAGGTTTGTTGAAGGTTGAGTGCCTTAGCCTGGGCTTCAGTTTTTTCAGTAACTGGGGATGGTGTGCAACCTAATACACCACGTTGGTTTCTGCTTCGCTTAAACGGGAGGATAGGGACTAACCCACCCCTAGTCAATCGGCCAGGTCTAGGTGTTATACCAAACTCCAGGGTGAGTGGTACTGCGCGCCCGCTATATTTCCTGTGTAGCCCTGTTACCCCAGTGTGGTGGCCCTGTGTTGGGCTCCGTAGTGAGTACTGGGGGATGAATTCTATACATGTCTTATGGTCTTTAACACCAAAAACAATAACTATGGTAAAACTTTGGGAAAAGTAGTAGTCCAGTGTTGTGGTCCTCGCTACGTAATTGTTAACAGGACAGAGGAAGGGCGAACGTTTTCCATGATGAGCCCTTTTGTAATATAAAGCTCCTGGTCGAGGCAACATCTGCCTTCCAGGCTGCGAAAATACTCAAGGCCAAAAAGTTAGCCAGCTACCCCGTGAACGTCGAAGTCTACAAGACATTTAACTCCTCACGCGGTATAACTACCCGCGCTGTTGACGGTCTTGGCATTGAGGAGATATAAGAGAATCTGGCGACACAAAGAGTAACATCTGTCTATCGGGTATAGCGTAAGGTAAACGGTGAATTCATGCCTACCCGTACCCTGTTCCTTACCTCAGATCGGGTAGAACTCCCTCAAAATATTAAGGCAGGGTACGAGGCCATCGAGGTAGGGCCTTATATTGCAAAGGTGTTTTAAGTGCCAACGTTTTAACGTTTTGGCCAGTAGATACGGGGAAAGAGAAGGTGTCCTCGAAAGCCCATAATCTCCTGCACATCCGCCAACCCTCTGTCCCGAAGTCCGGCACCTATAGCTCAGTGGTGGCTAAATCGGTGCCGAGTCGGGAAATCACCACTCAGACCGGCGATATCAACGGGGCCAACATCGCAGACAAGGTTGTTGCAGCCAGAACGCAGCCTAAGCCTTCGACCTCTACTTCTAAATCGGTCACCACACCTGCCAAATATGTTAGCATACGTAATAGTCCAGCACGCTTGTCACCCACACCTACCTCAGGAATTAACACTGATAAATTTGTGCCGTCCTCGGATAACTTTCAAGACGTTAGACAAGACTTCCTGAAACAAAGTGTAAAGTCTCCTCTAAATCATCTAAAGGAAGCCACAATTTACGCCACTTTCCACATAGATCCTCTTCTGAGGAATCTTCTGGGGTGAGTATAGATGGGCGAAGCCCATCTTCGCCAATCCAGATCTCTAATCGGTTCGAGGTGCTCACTGCTAAATGGCCAGTGCGTAAGCAACAGGATCAAACTCCCGGGCAAAATTAGTCCGACGGCCAAAAAGAACAAATTAAACAGACCAGTACAGCGCAATCTGCAGAAACGTCTTTTTATGTAGCACTTATCCCATAACAGACCATGGCTATTTTGCAGTGGGAAATACGAGGGATTAAACCAAACGAATCAGAGCTGAAACTGTTGCACCACCAATATCAACCTCACATGGGGGCGCCATGATGCTCCTCAGAGATGGTATCTACGCTGCATATATACCCTTACGATGCGACATCCAGTCAGTTGCTATACGGATTAGGCTCCCGTCCATTCGCTTCACCCTGTGCAACATACATCTACCTCCATCATATAACTTCTCGCCCACTTACCTAGACGACCTAGTTTTACAGCTACTAGGTCCTTTTTTGCAGGTAGGCGACGTGAATCCCCACTACCCACTTTGGGGTTCACCTCGGGCTTGGGCGAGAGGTAAGGTCATTTCCGATCTCTTAAACAGTCACAACCTAGCTCTCCTAAATACCGGAGAGCCTACATTTCTTTCGGGCGCTTTGAATAGCTTTTCACACCTAGATATAGCATTTTGTTTTCCACAGTTGGCAGTTTCTTTACACTGGAATAATCATCTCTGATTTATACTCTGTTGACCACCTTAATGTTCTTAGCCCAAGATCCCCCCCAGGGGCCTACTACGGGTAGGCGCACGGGTTTGGTGCACCCGGGGGTTCCCGAGCCACTCGCCGCCATATCCTCCCCATCGCCATCCATTAGGCCAAGTTTTGTGTTCGTGTCTGCCAAGCAGTCAATACCGTGGATGGCTTCCTGCTCTAGACGATTACCAGTCCCTTGGTGAACTACTGAGTGCCCTGAAGGTATTCGCGCTCGCAGGAGGGCTCTTCGGCTATTTGGCCATCACCCTCCCCCCAGGGGCCTATTACGGTTTGGCGCATCCGGGGTTCCCGAGCCACTCACCGCCATCTCACCATCCCCATCGCCACCAAATGAGCCACGTTTTGTGTTTGTGTGCCTATTTGTTTTTGTGGTAGCGAATTTACTCCCTTTATCTTCTTCCCCTTCTAGGCTTATTCTTTACATATTTAGTTTTAAAGATTTAGATTTATTAACTCCTGCCTCACCAACAGGGATCTTTCTTCTATCTCCGTGGTTCCTGTCCCACGTTTCCAGCGCGGCTTCCAACATGTGTGCTCTTCGAGGTCTCAGGCGTGAAGGTTGAGTGGGCCCTTTCTACTGCCCTTATGTATAAGCCTTAGGTGCGGAGCCCGTCCATACCGTTATGTACACCCACGTAGCTTCCTTGGGGGCCCGGTCCGTTTTAATTTCCCGAAGAACGCTGCTCGTTGGGTTAGAATTACGGACCGGTCGTGTTACCACTAACGGAAACCCGGTGTAATCAACCACAAGTCCCCTGAATCAGTGGCTGCTTTATTACGCAGAATGACCTAAAGTGGGGAATCACAGGTGGTTATACCTGTTGTAGGGGCTTAAAGCGGGGTTGTACCTGGTGAAGGGCTTACCCGTATGGATCAGCAGTGGTGGCTGAAGGGTAACTCCTGAGGTATTCCTTGAGATCGGTCTGGCAGGGGTCTACCAGGCGGCACAGACCGGAAAGTATTTTTGTGTCTTATCTCTCTACACCCTGATGGCAGGCCGACGCCGACGGATCCGGAAGGGGGTCTCTCCATGATGTTATCTCCGCGCAAATCCTCGTCTTTTGACCGCTTTATAGTGTTGATCTTGGCCTGCGAAAAGAAAACAATGCGAGATATTTGTCCCTTCTATATCCAACGAGAAATTAACAGGATTTGCGGTAAAGTGATCAATGCTACCAGCCCGAGAGATGGTACCCTTTTAGTAGAAACCAAGACAGAGGATCAGTAAAAGAAGCTCATTAAAGCCAGTTTAAGTTTGTACCCCATAACAGTGGCTCCACACAAGTCTTTGAACACTTGTAGAGGCGTGGTGACCACCGCATGCTTAGACGGTCTTTCAGATGCAGACATTTTTTTTCCAATCGGTCCGAACAGGGTGTATGTCAGGCATACCGTCTTCTAGGTAAACGTGATGGTCAGTCGGTTGCGTTGCGAACGGTATTCCTAACATTCAAAGGCACCACCTTACCTGAGGCACTTTACTGTGGTTATGCACGCGCTGCTGTGAGACCGTATATCCGAATCCCATGCGTTGTTTTCGGTGTCAGAAATTCGGTCATATCCAAAGTCGGTGCACCTTCGACGCTACCCCCCCCCCGACAGAAGCCTACTACGGTAGGTACGGGTTAGGCGCACCCGAGGTCCCGAGTCACCTTGACTCCCTCTGTGGGCAACCTCAGATTGGTGAGGGAGTCAGTAGGTCAAAATGCCCGCCCACGCGTAGGCCGTGCGTGGAGACCCGTGTCGGTGAAAAGGAATATCCTGGTGGTTGAGGGTTGCGTACCTGAGTCTGGGCTTCTGTCTTTCAGTAACTGGGGAGGGTACGCAGCCTAATACACCGCTTTGGTTTCTGATTTGCCTAAACGGGAGGCTAGGGACTAACCCACCCCTGGTCAATCAGCCAGGACTAGGTATTACACCAAACTCCCGGGTGAGTGGGACGGTGAGCCCGCTATATCCCCTTTGTAGCCCTGTCACCCCAGTAGGATGACCCCGTGTTGGACTCCGTGGTGGGTGGGGAACACTGGGGGATGAGTATAAACTATATCTTTTATGGCAAAATTAAAATCAGGAACTAATTTAATGTTGCGAAAGGAAGTAGCTGCGTCCGATGGTTCTCGCTACTTAGTCGTATTACGAACAGAGGAAGGTAAAAGCTTTACAGCCTTCAGCCCTTTCGCTATTTAGAAGGGTTTAGACAAAATTGCTGGTCCGGTTAAATCCTATGTTAGAGCCAGAAATGGAACCCTCCTGGTTGAGGTAATATCAACTTCCCAGGCAGGCAAAATTCTAAAGTCGAAACTTTTAGGCAGTTACGCGGTTGGGTTGAAAACCATAAGACCTTGAACTCCTCGCGCGGCGTTATCAGCACCCGCGCATTGGACGCATTGTCCAATGAGGAGCGTCAAGAGGATCTTGCAGAACAAGGCGTAACATCCGTTTATAGGGTTCAGCGGAACGTTAATGTTGATTTTGTGCCTACCCGTACCCTGTTCCTTACCTTTGGTCGGGTAGATCTCCCACAAAGAATTAAGGCAGGGTACGAAGCCATCGAGGTTAGGCCCTATATTCCCAACCCATTACGATGTTACAAGTGCCAGCGGTTTGGGCATACCAGGGAATTTTGTTCTGGTCGGTCAACGTGTGCAATATGTAGCGAACGCATCCCACGATGGGGATTGCGTTAAAACTGCAACTTGTGTGAACTCTGGCGGGGAACATCCATCTAGTTCCCGAGTCTGCCTCCCTGTCAAGAGGAGAGAGCCATCCAGGAGATAAGGGTGAAAGAGAAGGTGTCCTCCGAAGCCCGTAAACTGCTGCGTAGTCGACAGCCCTCTGTCCCGCGGTCCAGTTCTTACAGCTCTGTTACAGCTAAACTGGTACCGAAGCGGGAAATCGCCACACAAACCGGCGATATTAACGGGGTTACAATTGCGGAAAAGATCATCGCTGCCACACCACTACCGAAGACCTCAACATCCACATCCACGTCGGCATCACCATCCGCCAAATCCGCCACAGTAGGACATATTCTCGAACAATTGTCGCCGCAAACGTCGACCTCCGGCAAAAGCGTAGCCTATTCTGTACCAGCAAAGAATTTCAATAAAAGTTACGTTAGGACTGACTTGCTTAAAGGACATGACACGTCTGCACCCAAAACACCGAAGGGTGGTAAAAGTCCCCATCATTCGCCACGTTGGTCCTCTTCTGAGGAATTTTCTGGGAGGAGCTCCGATCGGCGACGGTCAGAACCCAAAATCGGTTCGAGATTCTCGAGCCGAAATTTTCTATGGGAAGGCAGTCCTCTCATGTGGAGGAGATGGACCAGGAGGATTCTGCCGTCACTGCCAGAGGGACAGTGCGTAAGTGGCAGGATCGTGCTCCTGGAAAAAGTGTTAGTCCAACGGCTAAAAAGAATAAATTAAACCAACCAGCACCGCCCAGTATACAGAAACGCCTTTCTATTTAGAACATATCGCATCCTAGAGACCATGGCTATCCTACAGTGGAACATACGCGGCATTAGACCACGTCGACCAGAACTGGACTTGTTGCTCCACCAGCATCAGCCTTTGGTCGTATGCTTGCAAAAGACCAAGCTTCGTCCCCAAGACAACCTTACCTTCAGACAGTACTCTTCTGTCCGGTGTGATATATCTCCGGCGGATGGAGTACCTGCACATGGGGGCACTATGATTCTTATCAGAGATGACATCTTCGCTACATGTGTACCCATTCAATCTGACATACAATCCATTGCTGTCAGGATTAAGCTACCTACTATTAGCTTCACCATTTGCAGTATATATGTACCTCCTTCTGTTGGCCTCTCGCGCACTGATCTGGAAGACCTAGTCTCCCAGCTACCATCACCTCTTTTGTTGGTAGGGGATCTAAATGCCCACCACCCGCTTTGGGGCTCCCCTCTGGCTTGTGCGAGAGGCCAACTGCTCGCCGATTTCTTGGATCATATTAATGTCACTCCTGAATACCGGAGAGCCTACTTTTCTCTATGGCGCCTTTAATAGTTTTTGACACATAGACTTAGCGGCCTGCTCTCCGCAATTAGTAGTTTCGTTACAGGGGAATGTCATCTCTGATTTATGTTCTAGTGACCACTTTCTGGTCGTTGAAAGTCTCTTAACCCACAATTTATGTTCTTCACTTTTACCTAGATGGCGCCCAGATTACGCCAAATGGAACCTTTATTCCCATTTGACTGTTTTTCGGTACAGTGAAAACGACGCAGTTGATTCTTTAGTTGCACACCTCACAACCACAATTCTCTCTGCTGCTGAGCAGTCTATTCCACGCTCGACTGGTCACTCGTCGTTTTCCTGTTCCTTGGTGGACAGAAGACTGCCGAACCGCCATTCGTGCTCGCAGACGAGCTCTCCGGGGTTTCCAGCCTCGCCCTACACTGGATAGCCCGATACACTATAAAAAACTATGTGCAAAATCTAGACAAAGTGTAAAGGATAGCAAGAAGACATCATGGAGCAACTTTGTAGCGTTTTTTATTCGACACACACCTTCCTCTGTCGTATGGGATAAGTTTAGGCATGTAGCTGGCAAAGCGACCCATATGCCCATATCCGATCTAAAAACATCTGCAGATACTGTAGTAGATCCGTTTGACGTGGCTAACACTCTTGGCAGGTTTTTCGGTCACGTGTCTAGCTCAGACAACTATCCGCCCGAGTTTCTTCCTGTTAAGGCTTAGGTGGAAGCTCAAGGGTTCGCCTTCCGTTCTGGAAACCTTAAAGACTATAATCGCCTTTTCACCATGGCGGAGCTAGAACACGCACTTTCATCTTCGCGAAGCTCTGCGCCCGGCCCGGATGGCATCCACGTCCAAATGTTACAACTTCTCTCTCCTGAAGGTAAGTCCTTCTTCCTCGAGGTCTATAATCGTGTCTGGGTTGATTTCACTTTTACATCTCAGTGGGGGGAGGCCACCAATATACCTGTTTTGAAACCTGGAAAGGACCGTCAATTTCCTTCCAGTTACCGTCCTATTTCCCTCACAAGCTGCATATGCAATGTGATGAAACGCATGATCAATGGACGGTTAGTGTGGTGGTTGGAATCCCACGATCTCATGACCACCATCCAGTGTGGTTTCCGACGACGCCGTTCAACAATTGACCACCTTGTTTCGTTGTCAACTCAAATTTCTGACGGGTTTCTGAGGAACAGCCTAACAGTTGGGATATTTTTTGACTTCAAGAAGGCCTATGATACGTGTTGGCGAGCGGGAATATTACGTTGCGCCCACAGTTGGGATATTCGAGGACGCCTTCCGCTATTCCTTCAGGAGTTTGTGCAAGACCGCGTTTTCCGGGTAAGGGTCGGCTCGATATTTTCTAACGCTTTTAGTGAAGAGAACGCAGTGCTGCAGGCCTCGGCACTAAGCGTCACGCTGTTTGCTATAGCAATTAATTCGATATCGCAATGTGTTCCCCCAGATGTCTCGTCCTGTCTATTCGAGGACGACTTTGCGATATACTGTACTTCTCAGCGTACACCGTTTTTGGAACGCCGTCTCCAGCGGTGCTTGGACAATCTCTAGGAATTGAGCTCAAGAAACGGCTTTCGTTTTTTCCCTGAGAATACGGTCTGTGTTAACTTCTGGCGCCGTAGGTGGCGCATGGCACCTACTCTTCACCTAGGGCCAAATTTACTTCCCTTCGCAGATGAGGTGAGATTCCTGGGGTTATTTGACCGAAAACTCTGCTGGTCACAACATATAGCACAGCTTAAAGCGCGGTGTGACCGTTCTTTTAATATTTTACGGATACTAAGTGATAAATCTTGGGGAGCGGATCGGACAGTATTGCTGCGTCTTTATCGTGCACTGATTCGATCAAAGTTAGACTATGGATGTATTGTTTATTTCTCGGCACGACCATCTGTGTTGGGAAAGTTAGATGCTGTACACAATCAGGGCATCCGTGTGGCCGTTGGAGCCTTCCCAACTAGCCCAGTTGTGAGTCTGCACCGAATCGGCGGAACCACCTCTTCGATTTCGGCGTGATGCCCTGCTAGCAAGTTATGGTAGTGGACTTAAGTGCCAGTCTATGCATCCAACATTTCCCCATTTTTATTCTACTGAGCTAGACGACAGTTATTGTCGCCTAACACTTATTCCCAAGCCTGCAGGTTTTCGTTTTAGAGGGCTCCTTCGTGGCCTAGCATGTTTCCCAAGGGAGAGAGGGTGCACCCACCTTGGTTACGTGCTGCCTCCCACGTCGACCTCGGGATGTTGGCATTTGGGAAGTCTGTGATGCCCTTCATTAGTATCCGTACTTGTTTTTTAGAATTTTTATCCCGTTACAGTGACCGAAATTGTATATACACCGATGGCAGAAGTTCTATCGACGGTGTTGGGTGTGCCTTTGTAACTGGCACCGAACCACATACTTTCGGTTTGCCTCTTCACACATCCGTTTATACTGCGGAGTTGTATGCTGTTTATCGAGCCATTCAGTACGTTTGCCGTCGAAGTTTGGGTAACTGCCTTATTCTGAGTGATTCGCTTAGCGCACTTCAGAGCGTTCGTGACCTGTACAGCTACCATTCTCTAGTGCAGCTCATTCAGGATGCCCTCGACGTTTTCTACGCTTCTGGCGTGAATGTGGTTCTCGCATGGCTTCTAGGACACGTTGGGTTGTCAGGCAACGAATTAGCGGATGAGGCGGCAAAGTCAGCAACTACGGAGCCCAGTGTCACCATTACTTGTTCAACAGCCGAAGATTTTGGAATTGTTTTGCGGAGGGCGGTGATTTCGCGCTGGCACGCGGAGTGGGTTGCTCTCCGTAACAACAAGCTAAGGGCAGTGAAAGATCTTCCGGTACACTGGTCAACTTCGTCATGCACTTCCCGTTGTGAGGAAGTGGTTTTGGCTCGTCTCCGTATCGGTCACTGTTTTTTTACACACAGCTACCTGTTCCAAAGGGATCCTGCTCCTGTCTGTCCACAGTGTGGCCAAGCACTGACTGTCTGCCATGTACTGGTAGTGTGTGCTCCTCTAGCCCGATTACGAGCCACTCTGCAACTGCTGGCCAGTACTAAAGAGATCTTGTTGGACGATACCGGAGCCGTAGATCGGATTTTTACGTTTTTATCATTGCCTTTTAAGCTAAAAGCTAGTTCTATTTTACTTTCCAATCTGGTATGTTCCTGAACTGGTAGCTGCTGATTTTAGCTATTTTAGCCTCTTAGGGCTGGGGCCTGTTTTTTTATCACATTTAGATTCTCTTTTACCAGTTTTTAGCTCTATGGTTTATGTAGTGGGCAGTTTTGTCTGTTATTTTATTTATTTTTATTGACTGATTTTAAATTTTTATTGCGCTTTTATTTTTGTTTTAGCACAGCTTGTTTCTATAGGGCACTCATAACCATGTAGTTGTGCGCCCTTAAACTTTAATCATCATCATCATCATCATCCTGTTGGTTCTCATGTTCTGATTTAATCTCTTTGATCTTTTTCAATGCCTCCAGTGTCACCAGCTGTCCAGCTTGAATGTAAGACAAGAGCTGTTAAGTTTTTATTGTAACTCATATTGAAGTTCACTGTTTACAAACATTGCCACTCCTCATCCTAACCCAAGGTCTATCTTGCTTGCATCTGAATAAGTTTGTATGGTATGAGTTTTGTTCTGGTTAGTAGTATCTTTTATAGCAGGTATTACCACTGGCTGAGACAATTTCTTGTAGAAACACTGAAATATCCTGCATATTATTTAGTTATATGAAAAATATTAATTTACAAATGTGTTATCAGTGTAATGTTTTTGCACAGCCTTGATACTAGAGGCTTTTGGTAAAATCAATATTAAGTATGATACAACTATTTTTTGCTGCATTTATTTTTGGCACATAAGCCACTTACACACACTGTTCATTATTCTAATATTTATTATTTTGTATTCTAAAACCAAGAGAAACCCAATGCAACTTCCATAAGAAGCATAACTTGCTAAAGTTTATAGAGTGATAAGTTGTTATATACTTGAATTTTTATGGACACCCCATAACTGGATTTACATATCACAAAACTTATTGAACTTTTAGTTTTACATTTTTTTTCTTTGTCTTTTAATTAAATATTGTCAGTATACCTTTGTGAACACAACGTGGGGAGCCATGCAGTGTCAGTGAGTAAAGAAGGCAAGTATTCCAATTTTTTGTGTTGCTGAAATAACAAAATTGAGGAAGTGTGTTGTCATTCTTTGCTTTTTGTATATTCTGTTCTTTTAAGCAAAATTTATTTATCCTCCTCACCTCATAATTGGCATATGAGAGAGTAAACCTATTGTGACAATGCTGTCTGTATACTTGACCGCTTTCAGGTTCCCGGCAGAAGCTGGAATGTGAGCCATCACATCTGAGATGCGTAAACACGGAAGAGGATGTAATAGGCACCTTTGGAGGCGCCTTCCTTGATTGTTCTCCAAGCTTAAGTTTCTACTACCTTCTAGAAGATTCCTGGAAGCTCTGTGATATCATTTTTACGCTATAAAAGAAGGAAGTGTAGTGCATTATTGTGTTGTGATTTGTACTGAGTTGTTAGTTACTGGAGTATTACTGTGCAGTGGCTCACAAGCCATAAGTGGCATGCAGTCATAAACTGTGAACTACTTACCCCGAATAAAATATTTTCAGCAGTGAACCTAATTGTTTATTTGTAAATAATTGTTGAGTCAATAAAGATATTTGCTACAATATTGTAGTTCAGTTTGCAGACAGCTAATCCTGAGAAAAGAAGATACTCTCTCTGCATTAAGAATGTGTGATAAACCAAAATGAATTTGAAAGTATTAAAAAGTGCATTATTTCTAAATAGCTCTAAGCCACCATTAGTACCTAATGTAAAATGTTTTATGAATGTTCTTGTTTCAGTGTAAACATGTCATTAGGAAATATGTTCTGCTCCCGATGTGGAGATGGGTTTGAACCACATGAAAAGATCGTCAATTCAAATGGAGAGTTGTGGCATACTCAGTGCTTTGTGTAAGTAAAGCAATACATTATTTGTGCTAGCATCTAACTAAACAATGACTGAAAACTAAAATAATCACTGAGCAATTAATACTTTTTTGTAACCCAGTTATAAAGCTTTAGGATGCGATAAGTGGGAAGCAGTGCTGTAGTTGGAAAAAATATTGATGGAACTCAACATTAACCTAGTAGTTTCTATAGAGCTCAATATTCAGGAACCTCTGCTTCAGCCTCTTGCTTCCTGCAAACTGTTTCTTCTGCTTATCTTACTACCCACAGCCACGATTTCATGTATGGCTCAAGATTAAACTCATTTAGAAGTGGGCCATATGGCTAAAAACTATGAGTACTAGTTAGCCCAATAAATAAAGGAATGCCTTCTGTTTGTCATGATATTCAGTTGCTGAAAGTTCTGGCACATTCAGAAGTTGCAATGGGTGTAGTATTTAAGCTTGAAGAAGAGGATTCAATGCTTTAGGTGCTTTGCATGTGTCAATTTACTCTCCAAAGGCATTTGTGTAACTTTTTACTGGAAACTGAAACAACTCAAAATTTTGTATCGTTTTCTTCGCCATATCTGATGTATAACACCAGTTTTTTTTTTTTTTAAATAACACTATTAACATCATGCATGAAACCATTTTTGTATGTTTGACATCTTTATTTCATGTGATCTGCTTATGTGTTGATTCAAGCTGTGGTGGAAATTTATTGCAAGACTTCTGAAGAATTGTGGTTAATTTATTTCTGAAATTTTAGGGTTTTACATAGAAAATTTTGTTTAACTATTGGCTTGTGATCACCTTTAGTATATTCTCCTGGTAAATTCCACATAGACTCTTAATGTTCATTTTTTCTTTGAATGGCACTGTTAGCCTCAGTAATGTCACATCCTGATCATGTAGGTGTAGAGAAAGTTCACTTTATTCTGTTAGTGCATCTCATGTGACACCAAGGTTCATTACAAACTGAAATGAATAAACCTCCATACTTTGCCCTTTCTTTGATTCTCTTGCTTTATCAGCCTGCGCAAAAGTAAAATTAGTTGCCAATGTCAAATAATTATTCCATACAGCTTTAACACCGCATAGGCTGGCTGAAGCGAACTTTATAGCAAATATTTTGCCAATTTGTTTCATTTTCTTGTTTTATGTAGCTGAACATTCCGTTAGTTCTCATTAGATTTTTTCGAGAGACTGTTGCTCACAATTTATCAAAAAATGTATGAAAGTGATTAACATCTTGTGCCTCCTGTCTTCTATCATTAAGTGCTAGTTCTAACGGATGGTTACAGCAATGGCATATTACCAAATTTGGAAATTGTTTTCTTCATTTCAGGTGCAATTTCTGTCTTTATTCCCAGCATGATAGAAACACTGTCTAAATCTATTGAAATGGAGCAGTTTCTCAGTAACTCATTGTTCTTACTATGACTTCTCAGATTACTTAAAGGTGCTCTTAGTACCCGTTACTGTTGTGTCATGAAGTTTCATTAAATCCGAAGAAAAATATATTGGCTTATCTTCAGAAAGAGTGCACTTTAACCGTATGACTAACACTGATTTTTGACTCACTGTCATAGATTCATCAATCAAAGCACTTATTTTAACATTGTTCTGTCGTATGGTTTTAGCAGTTTTCCCCCTCAATTCTTTTGTAAAATGGTAAGACTATTAGCATAGCTGAAGTATGAATGCAATGTTCTACCCACATTTACAACATTAACTTCTTGTAGTTGGACAACAAAAGAAAAGTCGATACATGGTCTGTCCTGCTTGAATATTTTAATGCAGTGTAAAATATTTTAGCCATCATGTTTTCCACGATATTTTCAAGATATGTTGTTAACCGTCAGGTTTTGTTGACTCACAGGCTCTTTGGAATACCAAAGTCTTGTGTATATACATTTTTTTTTTCTCAAACTAGATTAGTGTTTCCCTTTGGTGTCACCATTGCTCTTAGATTTACATTCTGCCCATTTTGAAAATGCAATTCCTGTAACCCTTTGTGTTAATATACAAATTCACTTTACTAATAAACATGGTATTCTATAAATTTGTTTTTAATTTTAAGCCATATATTTTCGGAAGTAAAATATTTGTACTGTTCTTCGTTTTTCCAACAATCACGAAAATCTGAAGTTACACAAGTCAACACATTTGCATCACTTTCATCATCATTAGTCATATGGTTTGAATATTTTATTTATCAAATGATTTCTTGATTATTTTGTGGACTTTTTAATAACATGGATCCTGTTCAATTAATCAAAATGCTCCTTTATACTTAGTTTCACCTGTCCCTTCTTTTCTTCAGTCAATTCTGAAATGCATGACAGCAAAATAAGAACACAATATAGAAGTAAAATTATTTATTCTTTAATCAGCACATGGACTGCTAAACAATTGCAGGCACTATTGCCAACATACAAATTAACCAGTTTAATTCTTTCTAGAAGCCCTCTACTCTCCTTGAAATAATTTCTTTGCCATCTATAGGCCCTTCAATGAAAACAGAGTTAATACTTGTGCTGCTAATGTAAAACTGTAGTAAAACTGTAGACTGTAGGTTCGGGAAAGCAGTATTTCTTTGTATTGAATGAATTTCATGATTGATGTTTGCAAAATAATTTATGTAGACATTGTTTGGGATACATTTTCTGGGAGTGCCATTTTCACCCATTCCCAACTAAACTACCCCCCAGGGGCCTACTACTGTAGGTACGGGTTTACGCACCCGGGGGCTCCGGAGCCACTCCTTACTCTTCCTTGTGGGCAACCTCCGAGTGGTAAGGGAGTCAAGTCTATCAAAATGCCCACCCACGTGTTGGCCATGCATGGAAACCCTTGTCAGTGAAAAGGAATATCCTGGTTGGTTGAGGGTTAGCACCTGAGCCTGGGCTTCTGATCTTCAGTAACTGGGGAGGGTGCGCAGCCTAATACTCCACCTTAGTTTCTGATTTGACTAAGCGGGAGGCTAGGACCAACCTGGTCAATGCCAGGACTATGTATTATACCGAACTCCAGGGTGAGTGGGATGGCGAGCCTGCGATACACCCTGTAAAGCTCTGTCACCCCAGTGGGGTGACCCCATGTTGGGCTCCGTGATGGGTAGGGAGCACTGAGGGATGAATTTATAACATACTTTTTATGGCCTGCAAAACGAAAACAAAAACTAATTTAACGTTCGGAAAGGAACTAGTCGGGTCCAGTGGTCCTCGTTACTTGGTAATATGTAGGACAGGGGAAGGAAAGAAATTTACAACCGTTAGCCCATTTATTATACAAAAAGACATAGACAAAATTGCTGGTCCGGTGAAGTCGTGCACTCGCTGTCGTAATGGGATGCTCCTGCTTGAAGCAATCTGCGCATCCCAGGTATCAAAACTATTGCGAGCAAATATATTAGGGTATTAGCCTGTGAAGATAACAATGTACAAGACCTTGAACTCCTCTCGCGGGGCTGTGACCACCCGCGCCTTCGACGGTTTGTGTACTGAGGATATTCAGGAGGACCTCTCAGCACAAGGCTTCACCTTTGTGCATAGGGTTCAGCGGAGAATTAATGGTGAATTTGTGCCTACCCGTACACTGTTGCTTACATTTGATCGGGCTGATCTCCCTCAAGGCCTCCCCCAGGGGCCTACTACGGTAGGTACGGGTTTGGCGCACCCGGGGGTTACCAAGCCACTCGCCGCCATCTCATCATCCCCATCGTTACCAACTGAGCTACGTTTTGTGTTTGTGCCTATTTGTTTGTGTCTTTTTGTGGGAGCGAATTTACTCGTCTCTTCTTCCCCGTCTGGGCTTATTCATTACATATTTAGTTTTAAGGCTTTAGATATATTAACTCCTGCCTCACCAACAGGGATCTTTATTCTATCTTCGTGGTTCCTGTCCCACGGTTCCAGCGCGGCTTCCAACATGTGTGCTCTTCGGAGGTCTCAGGCGTGAAGGTTGAGTGGACCCTCCCCCCAGGGGCCTACTACGGTAAGTACGGGTTTGGCGCACCCGAGGGTTCCCGAGCCTTCGCCGCCATATCATCCTCCCCATCGCCGTCCACTGCGCCACGTTTTGTGTTCATGTCTTCGTATGTCTGTGCGCATTTGTTTGTGTATATTCTTGTGGGTGCGAGTTTACTCGCCTCATCCTCTTCCTCTTCTAGGCTTATTCCATATATTTTTAGTTTTAAGGCTTTAGGATTATTAACTCCTGCCTCACCAACAGGGATCTTTCTTCTATCTTCTTGGTTCCTGTCCCACGGTTCCAGCGCGGCTTCCAACATGTGTGCTCTTCGTGGTCTCAGCTGTGAAGGTTGAATGGACCCTTCCTACTGCCCATATGTGTAAGCTTTAGGTGCGGAGCCCGTCCATACCGTTATGTACACCCAGGTAGCTTCCTTGGGAGCCCGGTCCGTTTTAATCTCCCGACGAACGCTGTTCTTTGGGTTACAATCACGGACCGGTCGTGTTACCGCTAACGGAAACCCGGTGTACTCAACCACAAGTCCCCTGAATCCATGCCTGCTTTATTACGCAGCATAGCCTAAAGTGGGGAACCACAGTTGTAGGGGCTTAAAGCCGGGTTGTACATTGTGAAGGGCTTACCTGTATGGTCCAGCAGTAGTAGCTGGAGGGTAATTCCTTCTGACGTACTCTTTGAGATCGGTCTGGTAGGGGTCTATCAGGCGGCACAGACCGGAAAGGTTTTTGGTGTCGTTTTTTTCTCTACCCCCGGATGGCAGGCTGACGCCGACGGTTCCGGAAGGGGGTCCTTTCAACATGCTCCCTCCGCGCAAATCTACATACTACGCTTTTTAGTTATGACCTTGGCCTGCGAAACGAAAACAAAAAAAAGATACCAGTCCTTTTTACATACAACGCGAGATTGACAGGATCTGCGGTAAAGTGATCAATGCCACCAGAACAGGAGACGGTACGTTGCTCGTTGAAACAAAGACGGACGACCAGTCAAAGAAACTCCTGAAGGCCAGCTTGTTCGGTTCTTACCCCATAAAGGTGGTGCCCCACAAGTCTTTGAACACCTGCAGAGGCGTGGTGACTGCCTCTTGTTTGGACGGTCTTTCCGAGGCAGATATTGTCACCAATTTATCTGACCAGGGAGTGTGCCAAGCGTACCGTCTTCTTGGCAAACGTGATGGACAGTCAGTATTACTGCGAACAGTATTTCTAACTTTCAAGGTTACCACAATGCCCGAAACCTTGTATTGTGGGTATGAACGCTATCTGTGCGGCCGTATGTACCGAACCCAATACGCTGTTTTCGGTGCCAGCGGTTCGGTCATATACAAACCCGTTGCACGTTTGATGCAACATGTGAATGGTGCGGCCAGCCTGCACATGGTGATGTTGTCTGTTCCCATGACCCTTGCTGTGTACACTGCCGCGGAAATTACACCTCTAGTTCACGGCAACGCTCCGATTTTTGGAGGAAAAGCCCATACAGGAGTTGCGAATCAAGAAACGCTTAACTTTTCCTAAGGCCCCTAGGCGCTATCAGCAGCTTCAGCCTGCGACTACCTTAGGCTACGCCTCCGCAGTTCGTCGCACTCCTGGTCCCTCTATGGCCCTTCAAACTGCCCCTGTTGTTGACGCGTCCACAAAAACGGCCTGTCCCTGAGCTCGACCACCTTGCCTGAGCGACCCAAACCTCGGCCTGCGACATCTTCCGCGTGCTGTGCCTCCGACGACAACAGTGCGACAATCCTCACCTTGTCCACCACCTGTGGCCGCCTCTCCTGAGCGGTCTCGTAAGAAGCACAGGGCTGCGAAAACACCTGCAAAGTCCCGTTCGAGATCTAAAGGTCGTAGAGCATCTTCCGGGTCCCGACCATATGAGGATTCCGATGGGGACACAGACCGTCCTTTTCTAGGCCATAAATCTGTAAAACTTAACAGGCCACCTTAGCGGTGTTCGTTAACTATCCGTCACCCCTTTTAGAGAGTTTGTTTTCTTCCGACTCGCATATTCCAGATTTCTAACATCCTTTTACCATGGCGTTGCTGACGTGGAATACTCGCGGTGTTCGCTCCCATAGAGCTGAACTGCAGCTGTTGCTACGGTCGTATGACCCCTTGATCATCAGTTTATAGGAGACGAAACTTCGCCCTCACGATCCATTCGTTGTACACCATTACGTACCGGTTCGTTTCGATCTTACCCTGGATGAGGGCTCTCGTGCTCAAGGGGGTGTTATTATACTCACGCGCGATGATGTCTATTGGACGCCACTATCGCTTACGACTGCCTTGCAAGCTGTTGCTGTCCATCTAATTCTTCCTGGTTGCACCTTTTCAGTTTGTAACGTTTACGTTCCTCCTTCATATACCCTCAGTTCAGTCGACATGGTCAATCTCCTGTCTCAGCTCCCGGCTCCTTTGCTTTTGTTGGGGGATTTCAATGCCCATCATCCACTTTGGGGTTCCCCTAGGGCATGTGAGCGGGGGATGCTCCTTGTTGACCAATTTCGGCTTGCTGTTTTGAATACCGGTGAACCAACTTTTCTTTCTGATTCTTCTGCCCCTTCTCCCATCTGGACCTTTCTGTTTGTTCAGCGCAGCTTGCTCCTCGGTTGCAGTGGAACGTTGTATCTGACACCCATTCTAGCGATCCTTGCCCATGTGTACTGACTTTGGTCTCACACCGCGTTTCTTCCCCGCGATCAGCAACTTGGCAGCTAGCGAAAGCGGATTGGGCCCTTTTTGCACAGAAAGCTGTTTTCAGCAACAATGAGTGCGCCACTGTCGACAATATGGTAGACCACTTTAATTCTGTCGTTTTCTCTGCCGCCGAATTGTCTATCCCTCGGTCGTTTTCCTATCCCAGACGCTTGCCGGTTCCTTGGTGGAATGCCCAGTGCCGCGAGGCTGTTCGTGCGAGTAGGAGGGCTCTTAGGGTGTTTCACCATCGCCCTACATTGGATAACTTGATCCGCTTCAAACAAGCTCGCGCAAGGGCCCGCCGCATTATTCAAGATACAAAACAGGCTTCCTGGACTTCGCTTGTTGGTACCTTTGATCGGTCCACGCCTTCATCCGTTTTGTGGGAGAAGCTACGACGTGTTGCCGGTAAGCAGGCTAACTCTTCCATACCGGGACTTCACGTGGGATCTGCTATCGTCGTGGATCCGTTAGGTGTTGCTGACACCCTTGGTAGTACGTTCGCATCTGTCTCAAGCTCCGGAAACTATGACCCAACTTTTCGAACTACTAAAACCGAGGTGCAATCTCAGGCTCTCCCCTTTCGCTGTTTTAATAATGAGTGCTACAACTCGACTTTTACTATACAGGAGCTCGAAACCTCCGTATCGTCCTCTAGACTTTCTGCTCCTGACCCAGATGAAATTCATATCGGTATGCTCCAGCATCTCTGCCCTGCCAGTACACTCTTTCTCTTGGAGCTCTTCAACCGCATTTGGTACGATGGAGTGTTTCCTACAGTCTGGCGCGCGGCCACCATCGTTTCCATTGTAAAACCGGGTAAGGATCCCCATCTCCATTCCAGCTATTGTCCGATCTCCCTCACCAGTTGCGTCTGTAAGGAGATGGAGCGCATGATTAACTGGCGACTTGGTGGCTTGAATCCCGCGATCTGCTCTCCAGCGTCCAATGTGGCTTCCGTCGTTACCGTTCCACAGTCGACCACTTGGTGTCCCTGTCCACGTCTATCATAGATGGATTTTTACGGAACAGTCCGACGGTTGCGGTATTTTTTGATGTTGAGAAGGCGTATGATACCTGCTGGAGATGCAGTATACTTCGTACCCTGCACAATTGAAGAATTCGTAGTCGTCTGCCCATTTTTATCCGGGAGCATATGATGGATAGAGTTTTTTGGTTCGGGTTGGCCCGATTTTATCCGGTGTTTTTACTCTGGAGAATGGGGACTGCAGGGCTCGGTGCTTAGTGTCACAATCTTTGCTATTGCAATCAATTCTGTTGTAGAGTGCGTTCCATATGGCGTTGCCTCTTTATTGTTTGTGGACGATTTCGCCATTTACATTAGTTCTCGGCGGACTTGCCTTATTGAACGCCGCCTCCAACTTTGTCTTGACAGCCTGTACCTTTGGAGTATAGAAAACGTCTTCATGTTCTCTGCCGAGAAAACTGTCTGCGTCAATTTCTGGAGACGGAAGGCATATCCTTTGCCTTCTCTCCGGCTTGGTCCTGACGTGCTAACTTTCACCGAGGAGACGAAATTTTTAGGTTTGAATTTTGACAGGAAACTTAGCGGTCTTCCCATATATCGTACTTAAAGGCAAAATGTGACCGTTCTCTTAATCTTTTACGCGTTTTAAGTGGCATATCCTGGGGGGGGGTGATCGGACTACCCTTTTACACCTTTATCGGTCTCTGGTGCGCTCAAAAATCGACTATGGTTGCGTTCTTCGGCCCGCCCGTCCATTTTAGCTCGTCTCAATGCTACACATCACCGTGGTGTCCATTTGAGTATTGGTGCTTTCCCCACGAGTCCGGTTCTCAGCCTTTGTGCAGAACCTGCAGAACCTCCGCTGTCTTATCGACGTGATGCTGCAGTCTTCTTAGTTTACCCAGACATCTGTCTTTTACCCTTTTTTTAACGACTCTTTGGACCGCCGATACTCAAGTAATTCCCTGGCCCTCCTTCCACTTGGTGTGTGCTTTCGGCTGCTCCTTCGGCGTTTGGACGTCACTTTGCCAGCCGTATATCCCAGAGGGGAGACTAAATTTCCTCCGTGGCTCCACCCCCAGCCCCGCATTGGTCTAGGGTTGCTGTCTACGCCGAAGTCGACGACGCCCGATTCTCTTATTCATTCCGCCTTTTTAGCCCTCAAAGAGCAGTTTGCTACATGCAATTTTATTCATGACCAATCTCAACGAATGCACCATGGTTTATCAGAAATAGTCAACTTTATAGAGAAACTGGAATCAGCATCATTCAACAGTCAATTTCTTCACAAGCCGAACAGTTTTACAGCAAGCTAAAAGACGTCTCAGGAGCCATTCACTATTCTCTTGGCAGAAAATCTAGCTATCCAACTCGCATCAAGAGTCGCCTATCACTGGGCCAGCTCTCACCGCAAGACTTTCTGTAAAATAAAAACAAAAAAAAATTACCTACTTATGAGGGTCCCAATGGGGCTTACCTCATTTCAATGTTATTCAGTATCATGCATGTAAATAATGTCTCAACTCAATGATCTGTAGAGCGCACCTGCGCTGATCGATCAATAAATCATTAAAAAAAAAAAAAAAAAAAATTCATGACCAAGCGAGTTTTAGATTTCGACTTTTACCACAGTGCTAGATTTTTTCAGCTGAGCTTTTTAGTGTTTTCCAGGCTCTTTTATATATTCAGCGGCAAGGATTTCCTGAGTGGGTTGTGTGCTCTGATTCTTTGAGTGTTCTGCAGAGCCTTAGGTCGCTGTACAGTCCGCAACCCCCCGTACAGCTTGTCCAGGATTGTTTCAACTCGCTGGCCGATTCTGGCTTCCTTTTTACTTTTGTGTGGGTTCCTGGCCAAGTTGGGCTGTGCGGCAACGAGGTTGCCGATGCCGCAGTGAAGGCTGCTGTGTCAGCCCCCAGGTGGTTTAGCCCTTCTGTGACTTCTGCGGACTTACGCACCTATTTATGTCGTTTAATCGTTTTGCGTTAAAGAGCTGCCTGGTCCGAGCTACAGGGCAATAAACTTTAGAAGGTGAAGTTCCTCCCTTTCTGCTGGCGCACATCCACTCGCGTGTGCCGTCGCGAAGAGGTAATTTTAACTAGACTACGTATTGCGCACTGTCGCTCTAGTCATAGTCATTTATTGTCTTCGGACCCTGCACCGTTTTGTGCACATTGTTAGGAGCCGTTGACTGTGAGGCATGTTTTAATCGAGTGTCGGATTTTATCTCCCTTACGTTTGTCCGTCGGATTACCAGCTGATATTTCACAGGTGCTGGCGGACAAACTCCTTGCTGTGGATCACGTTTTAGATTTTATGTGATTAGACGGTATGAGCCACTGTGTGTGATTTTAACGTTTTACGCTCAGTGTCCTGCTTTTGCGTACTACTTAGTTGCATTGGTTCTCTTGGTGGCTTTCATCGCTTTTATTTTTACGTTCCACAGTAGCTGACACTCTTTTAGGCACATGTAATTGTGTTTTTCTATTTTATCGTGTGGACAATTTTACCGTTTTTATCTTTAATTTCGAGTTTAGCTGCATTTTATTGTGTTTTTAGATTTTAGTGTGTGGACCTAGTGCTTAGCTTTTCTTTTATTATCCCATCACCTTTTCCGGGCGCTAATAACCGATGTAGTTTTGCGCCCTAATGCTCCACAACTATTACTACTACCTTCCTCTGTCGTATGGGATAAGTTAAGACGTGTGACTGGGAAATCGACCCATATGCCCACCGCCGGTCTCAAAACCCCTACCGGAGCTGTTGTTGATACATTTGACGTGGCGAATACTTTAGGCAGTGCATTCGCTCAGGTGTCTAGCTCAGGCAATTATTCCCCTGAGTTTCTTACAGTTAAGACTCAGGTGGAATCTCAAGGATTCTCGTTTCTTTCTGGCAACCTCGAGGATTATAATCGCCTTTTCACCCTAGCAGAGCTAGACAATTCACTCTCCTCTTCGCGACGCTCTGCACCAGAGCCAGATGGTATCCACGTCCAAATGTTGCAACATCTCTCTCCTGATGGTAAAGCTTTCCTACTCGAGGTCTATAATCATGTCTGGGTTGATAGCATTTTTCCAGACAAGTGGCGGGAGGCCACCATCATATCCATTCTTAAACCTGCAAAGGACCGCCATCTTCCTTCCAGTTTCCGTTCTATTTCCCTCACCAATTGCGTGTGCAAGGTGATGGAACGCATGATCAATGGACGGTTGCTGAGGTGGCTGGAATCCCACAATCTTCTGGCGAACATCCAGTGTTGCTTTAGACGACGACGTTCAACAACTGACCACCTTATCTCGCTGTCAACTCAGATCATGGTCGGTTTCTTAAGAACAGCCCCACAGTTGGGATATTTTTTGACCTCGAGAATGCCTACGACACGTGTTGGCGTGCGGGAATATTACGTTCTCTCCACAACTGGAACATACGTGGACGCCTACCGTTGGTCATTCAGGAGTTTATGCGCGACCGGGTTTTTCGAGTGAGGGTCGGCTCGGTTTTTTGTAACAACTTTATTCAAGAGAAGGTACTCAACGCAGGGCTCGGCACTCAACGTGACGCTATTTGCTATTGCGATAAATTCCATATCACTATGTGTGCCACAAGGTGTCTCTTCCTGTTTATTCGTGGACGACTTTGCCATCTTCTGTACTTCTCAGCGTACACCGTTTTGGAACGCCGTCTCCAGCGGTGTTTGGACAATCTCTACGCTTGGAGCTCGAAACACGGTTTTCGTTTCTCCCCTGAGAAGACAGTCTGCATTAACTTCTGGTGCCGTAGGTGGCAATCGTCGCCGTCTCTTCGACTCGGACCAGATTTACTTCCTTTCGCAGATGAGGCGAAATTCCTTGGTTTGATCTTCGATCGGAAACTTTGTTGGGCACCACATATAGCACAGCTGAAAGCGCGATGTGACCGTTCTCTAAATCTTTTACGGATACTAAGTGGCAAATCTTGGGGTGCGGATCGGTCGGCATTGCTCCGTGTTTATCGTGCTGTGATTCGTTCGCAGTTGTACTATGGCAGCATTGTGTATTCTTCAGCCCGACCTTCAGTGCTCAGAAGATTAAACACAGTCCATAATCAGGGCATCCGTGTGGCCGTTGGAGCTTTTCCAACGAGCCCAGTTGTTAGCCTCTACGCCGAATCGGGAGAACCTCCTCTGCGCTGTCGGAGTGATGTCCAGCTTGCTAATTATGGCTATGGGCTGAAGTGTATGCCTGGGCATCCAACTTATCACGCGTTTTTCTCTCCTGAGCTGCAGGAGCGATACTGCCTTCGCTCTCTGAGCCCCAGGCCAGCAGGTTATAATTTCCGTGAGCTTCTATGCAGCACCATGTTGACATGCGGCGGGATGACGCTTTATGGGAAATCTGTTATGCCCGTTGATAGTATTCGTCGTTGTTTTTTTAGAATTTTTATACAAATACAGTGGCCGTATTTGTATTTACACCGATGGAAGTAAGAGCCGCGACGGTGTTGGATGTGCCTTTGTCACTGGTACCGCAACATCTACCTACGGTTTGCCTAGTAGCACATCTATATATTCTGCCGATCTGTATGCTATTTATCAAGCCCTTCTGTATATTTGGCGTCGAAAATTAGGTGACTGCCTTATTCTTAGTGATTCTCTTAGTGCCCTTCAGAACTGTACAATTACCATCCTTTGGTGCAGCGCATCCAGGACGTTCTCCACATTTTGCCTGCTTCTGGTTTTAATGTGGAGTGCGCATGGATTCCTGGACACGTTGGCTTGCCAGGGAATGACTCGGCGGATTTGGCAGCGAAATCGGCAGCCACAGCGCCCAGTGTTACCATTACCAATTCAACAGCAGAAGATTTTAGAGTGACTGTACGGAGAGCCGTTTTTTCGACTTGGCATGCGGAGTAGTCGGCTCTCCGTGGTAATAAGCTGCGAGAGGTGAAGGACCTCCCTGTCAACTGGGTAACCTCCTCTCGTTTATCCCGCCGGGAGGAGGTAGTACTAGCTCGGCTACGAATTGGCCACTGTATTTTTACGCACAGTTACCTTTTTAAACGTGAACCTGCTCCTGTCTGTGAGCTCTGTGGGGAGGCACAGACAGTTCGTCATGTGTTGCTGGAGTGGTCACCTGGCACACATTCGGTCATCTATGGGCATGCCGGCCTCTCTTGCCGAGGTCCTGGCAGATGACCCAAGAGCAGTGGACAGGGTTTTTAAATTTTTAGCAAAAATTTCTTTTACCTTGAAGTTTTAGTGTGATGGCTGTTTTTTTTAACCCTTTTGTTTTAATGTGTTGGTTTTAGATGGAGTTTTGTATCTAGCTCTGGTTGGAGGGCTGGACAGTTCTTTTACTTCTCTTTTCTACTCTTTTAGCTCTACTTTTACCTGTGTTTACTTTTTGGCAATGGTATTTTCTTACTGCGTGTTATAAGGGCGCTTATGACCTCGGCAGTTGAGCGCCCTTAAACACCATTATCATCATCACCTTGGTTACGTGCTTCCTCCCATATAGATCACGGAATGACGGTTTGCGAAATCTACGCTTATGCTTAGAATCCGTTCTTGTTTTTTTTAGAGTTTTTATCAAAATACAGTGGCCGCAGTCATATACATACCGATGTCAGTAAATGCGCTGATGGAGTTGGATATGCCTTTGTTACTGGAACCGAGCCATTTACTTTCGTATTCCGATTAGCACATCCATTTTTCTCCAGAGCTGTATCCTATCTATCGCGCCCTTCTGTATATTTGCCGTCGAAATTTGGGTGTTTGCCTTATTGTGAGCGATTCCCTTAGTCCACTTCAGAGCCTTGTGAGCTGTACGTTTACCATCCTCTATTACAGTGCATTCAGGTAATCCTCCAAATTTTGCACGCTTCGGGTGTAAATGTGGAGTGAGCCTGGGTTCCTGGACACGGCGTGCCTCCCCCAGGGTCCTACTACGGTAAGTACAGGTTTGGCGAACCCGGGGGTTCCCGAGTCACTCGCCGCCATATCCTCCCCATCGCCATCCACTGCGCCACGTTTTGTGTTTGTGTCTTCGTATGTCTGTGCCTATTTGTTTGTATGTTCTTGTGGGTGCGAGTTTACTCGCCTCATCTTCTTCCTCTTCTAGGCTTACTCCCTATATATCTGGTTTTAAGGCTTTAGGTTTATTAACTCCTGCCTCACCAACAGGGATCTTTCTTCTATCTCCTTGGTTCCTGTCCCACGGTTCCAGCGCGGCTTCCAACTTTTGTGCTCTTCGGAGATCTCAGGTTGAGTGGACCCTTCACACTGCCCCTATGTGTAAGCCTTAGGTACGGAGCTCGTCCATGCCGTTATGTACACCAACGTAAGTTCTCTGGGAGCCCGGCCCGTGCTAGTCTCCCAACGAACGCAGGTCGTCGGTTTAGAATCACGTGCCGGACGTGCTACCGCTATCGGAAACCCGGTGTAATCAACCACAAGTTCCCTGAATCCATGGATGTCATTACACACCATGGCCTATAGAGGGGGGCCGCAGGTGGTTATACCTGTGGTAGGGGCATAAAGCCGGGTTGTGCATGGTGGAGGGCTTACCCGTATCGATCAGCATGGAGGCTGGAGGGTAACTCCTCCTAAGTACTCCGTGAGATCGGTCTGGGAGAGGTCTCCCAGGTGGCACAGACCGGAAAGTATTTTGGTGTCTTTTTTCTTTCCCCCGGATGGCAGGCTGACTCCGACAGTAGCGGAAGGGGGCCTTTTTATAATGATTCCTCCGCGCAAAACTTCTATTTTTGACAGATTTTTGGTGATGACCATGGCTTGCAATTCAAAACAATGCGGGACCTTAACCCCTTTTACATTCAACGTGAACTCGACAGGATATGTGGAAAAGTGACAAATGCAACCAGGACTAGCGACGGTTCGCTGTTAGTTGAAAACCAGGACCGAAGACCAGTCCAGAAAGCTCTTGAAAGCCGGTTTATTGGGTTCCTACCCAATACCGGTGGCCCCACACATTTCGTTGAATACCTGTAGAGGCGTAGTGACTACCTCGAGCTTAGACGGACTTTCCGACGCTGAAAATGTGTCCAATCTCTCCGACCAGGGTGTGTGTCAGGCGTACCGTCTTCTTGGCATACGTAACGGTGAGTTGGTTGGGTTACGGACAGTCTTCCTAATGTTCAAAGACACCAACTTGCATGAGTCACTCTACTGCGGATAGGAACGCTCAGCTGTGAGGCCGTATATACTGAACCGTATGCGTTGTTTCCACTGCCAAAAGTTTGGTCACACCCAAAGCCGGTGCACTTTAGACGCTACCTGTGAACGTTGCGGCCAAGTTACCCACGGAGAAACTACTTGTGCTCGAGACCCTTGTTTCGTCCATTGTAAAGGGACCCATCCATCTAGCTGCCGGCAATGTGCACGTTTTCTTGACGAAAAGGCCATCCAGGAGCTGCGAGTTAGGGAACGCCTGACTTTTCCGGAAGCCAGACACCACTTCCAACAGCTGCAGCCTTTGACCATCTCAGGCTACGCATCAGCGCTCCGCCGCACTGCTGCTTCCTCAGTGGCACTACAAACCGTGCCTGTAGCCGACGCGTGTACTCAAACAGAACAGACGCCGCCCATAACAACCTCGCAGTCCACAACATCCACAACACCCACTGCCTCAAGTTCTATTTCTCCAGAACCTGCTCGTAAGCCGCTAGTTAGACCGACACCATCTGTCGCTGCTGCCCATGAGCGCATTCGTAAGAAACTCAAGGGCACTGTTAAACCTTCCAAGTCCCGAACATCAGCGGATAGCGCCGACGAAGGTGGCTATACTGTTGGGGGTCCAAAATGTGCAAAGAACAAGAAACGCCCACCTTAACTGCATCTACTTCGTATCCGCCAGTCGTTTGCTTCCCAGCTGCAAACTCATAGTTTTTTGATTCATTGATAAACGTGCCCGCCTCTGTGCTCCATGGCTCTCCTGACGTGGAATATCCGCAGTGTGCGTACCCATAGGGCCGAATTGCAGCTGTTACTACGTTCCTATAATCCTCTAGTTCTGTGTTTGCAGGAGACAAAGCTTCGCCCCCACGATGCCTTTGCCCTGCACCAATACGTTCCTTTGCAGTTTGACTTTACACCGGAGGAGGGCACTCCTGCTCATGGGGGTGTTATGATCCTAACGCGCAATGACATCTGCGGTCAGCCGGTCTCACTTATTAGTACTTTGTAAGCTGTTGCTATCCGACTTACTCTTGCTGGTTTGTCTTTCACTGTATGTAATGTCTACGTTCCGCCTTTATTTTCCCTCTGCGCTACTGACATGCGCCATCTTTTGTCTCAGCTCCCGGCAGCTTTTCTACTGTTGGGTGATTTTAATGCCCACCATCCCCTTTGGGCTCTCCTAGGGCCTGCGTGCGGGGGGACTATTCTTGCTGGCCTTTTCGTTCAATCTAATCTCTCTGTTCTGAACACCGGTGAACCTACTTTTATTTCCGATTCTTCTGCCACGCACTCCCACCTGGACCTTTCTGTTTGCTCTCCACAGCTTGCTCACCGTTTTCAGTGGAATGTAGTATCAGACACTCATTCCAGTAAACATTACCCTTGGGTCATTACTCTGCAATCAGACCACATTTCCTCCTCGCGTTCGATTTCTTGGCAGCTGTCTACGTCGAAATGGGCTCTTTTCCCCGCTCTTGCTAATTCAGCGACTGCCAGTTCGACTCCGTTGACCACATGGGCGAACATTTCAACTCTGTCGTGACCTCCGCTGCCGAGCCGTTCATCCCGCGGTCGTCTTCCTACCCTAGACGATTACCGGTCCCTTGGTGGAATACTGAGTGCCGCGATGCTATTCGTGCTCGCTGGAGGGCTCTTTGGGTATTTCGCCATCACCCTACCTTGGAGCATTTGATCAATTTTAAACAAACACGCGCCCGGGCACGGCGCATTATTCAAGATAGCAAACGGGCTTCCTGGGCTTCGTTTGTTGTAACGTTCAGTCGCACAACACTTTCATCTGTTGTGCGGGAGAAGCTCCGCCGTGTTGCCGGTAAGGAGACTGGTACTTACATACCGGGGCTTCTCGTGGGAACTCACACGTTGACCCGGTTGCTGTTGCAGATGCCCTTGGTAGCACGTTTGCCACTGCGTCTAGCTCCGCCAATTATGACCCAGCGTTTCGTGCCATCAAGGTGGACGTGGAATCTCGGTGTCTCTCTTTCCGGTCCTTGGATTCCGAGTGCTATAACTCGGATTTTAGCATGCGGGAGCTGGATGCCTGTTTAGCATCCTCTCGACACTCCGCTCCATGACGCGATGGTAACCATATCGCCATGCTACAGACCCTGTCTTCTGACAGTAAGCAATATCTCCTGATCCTATACAACCTTTTTTGGCGCGAGGGTGTGTTTCCTACAGCTTGGCGTGAAGCCACCGTTGTTCCCATCTTAAAACCGGGGAAGGACCGTAGTCTTCCTCATAGTTGCCGTCCTATCTCCCTCACCAGTGTGGTTTGTAAGGTGATGGAACGCATGATCAATGGACGGTTACGATAGTGGCTTGAGTCTGAGAAACTTCTGTGCTGTGCTTTCGCCGATACCGCTCCACGACTGACCACCTTGTCTCCCTCTCGACTCACATCCTGAGTGGTTTTCTTCGGAAGTGTCAAACTGTGGCCATATTTTTCGATCTGGAGAAAGCTTATGACACTTGCTGGAGGGCTGGCTTACTCCGTACCTTGCATAGTTGGGGCTACCGTGGCCGCCTTCCAGCGTTCCTCCGGGAGTTCATGAACAACCGGGTGTTTCGTGTGCGTGTGGGCTCTGTTTTCTCTCGTCGTTTTAGTCAGGAGAACGGAGTGCCTGAAGGGTCGGAACTCAGCGTCACTCTCTTCGCTGTTGCCATCAATTCCATTGTCCACCCCATTAAGGTGGAGAAGCACAAAACTTTGAATGGTAGCCGAGGTGTGGTGATGACCTCCAGTTTGAATGGTTTAACCAATGAGGACGTAGTGAACTGTTTTTCCGATCAAGCTGTAGTTGCTGCCTATATATTAATTGGCAAACGGGATGACAAGCCGTTCCCATTGCGTACAGTCTTCTTGACTTTCGAGCGAACTGACTTACCGGCTTATATCATGTGCGGTTATGGAAGAGCGCCCGTGCGGCCTTATATACCGAACCCAATGCGCTGTTACCGTTGTCAGAAGTTTGGACATAATCAACAACTTTGTAACAGCTCGCCGGTTTGTGCGCAATGTGTACAGAACGCACATGATGGCTCTGTAAGCGCTCAAGGCCCCACTTGTGTCAACTGTGAAGGGGCGCATCTCTAAAGAATGTTCCCGTTTAACCGAGGAGAAGACCATGCAGGGGATCAGAATCAAAGACCATTTAACTTTTCAGACAGCACGGAAACGTTATCTCGACCTTCAATCGACTATTCCTTTTAAATATTTGCTGCTGTCCTCCAGTCGGTGCGGAAACAGGATGCTATAGTTCAGACGCTCCCTGGTCCTCGTTCCCGTGTGTCTATAGGAATCCAGACCGCATCCTCCGAATACGTTACTCCTCCAAAGGTAGCGCCACCACCTTCTTCTGTGCCATCTACATCTTCCGCCACTGTTTCTGCCCGCCCGATTCTTAAATCGCCCGTTCGTCATACAAGTCGTTCTCTCTCTCCTAACCACACCCGCACGACTTGTTCGGACACTGATACCAGCGATGGCAATCTGGAATTGTGTCCGGTTGCCGACCACACTAGACAGAGCCGAAGCCCAACAAAAAAGAGAAAGCTTAAACTAAACCCACCGGTCCCGGGCAACCATTAGTTCGCTCTCTTACCGGCGCACGCATAATGAACAGCAGCCTTCTTACCGTCCTCCTTATGTCCATCCTCCAATGGAATATACTTGGTCTACGCGCCCATCGGCCCAAACTGGATAATTTAATCCAGTCTTATTCACCCCATATCGTTTGTTTGCAGGAGACCAAACTTCGCCCTTTGTTTTACGTCGGTATACCCCGGTTCGCTTCGATCTGGAACCGGATGAGGGGTCTCCTACACACGGCGCTTCTCTGGTTCTGGTACGTGACGACATGTGTTTCCGAATTGTTCCACTCACCACACAACTGCAGGCTGTTGCTGTCCACCTTTCTCTTCCCGGTTTCAGTGTTTCAGTGTGTAGTATCTATGTTCCAGCTTCGTCTCTCCTCGCGTCTGCCGAACTTGTAAATTTAGTTTTGCAGTTACCTTCACCGTATCTTCTGGTGGGAGATTTCAACGTCCATCACCCTCTTTCGGGATCTCCGAGGGCGTGTGCGAGGGTAACCTTACTCTGCGATCCTCTGGACCGGCTGAATCTCTCTCTTTTGAATACTGGTGACCCTGCCTTTCTCTCATACTCTACCGGCACCCTTTCTCACCTCAATTTAAGTCTCTGTTCAGCACAGCTTGCACACCGTTTGGATGGAGTGCTCTCTCTGACGCTCACGGCAGTGATCATTTTCCAGTTGTTATTTCACTCCTTCATTGTACTCCTCCAACCACTGCCACCCCAAAATTTCAGGACCGGCTGAATCTCTCTCTTTTGAATACTGGTGACCCTGCCTTTCTCTCATACTCTACCGGCACCCTTTCTCACCTCAATTTAAGTCTCTGTTCAGCACAGCTTGCACACCGTTTGGATGGAGTGCTCTCTCTGACGCTCATGGCAGTGATCATTTTCCAGTTGTTATTTCACTCCTTCATTGTACTCCTCCAACCACTGCCACCCCAAAATTTCAGTTTAACAAAGCAGATTGGTCACTTTATACTCGCCTAGCCCATTTTTCCGTTGCCGAATGTCTCACTGTGAATAACACGGTTGAGCACCTAACTCCCGTTATCATGGCCGCCGCCGAACGCTGCATTCCCCGTACGTCTTCCCAACATAGGCGTACCCGTGTTCCTTGGTGGAACGAGGAATGCGGCAAAGCTATCCGTGCGCGGCGAAGTGCTCTTCGGGTTTTCAAACGTCACCCAACATAAGATAACTTATTAGTCTATAAACGACTACGGGCTAGAGCGCGGCATATTATCCGTAAAAGTAAGAAGGCCTCTTGGAAGCGCTATGTGGAGAGCTTTCATAGCTGCACGTCCACATCCGTTGTGTGGGATCGACTTAGGCGTGTAGCCGGTAAGGCAAAAGCGTGCACTGTACCCGTTCTTAGGGTAGGAGGTGACACCCTGGTGGAGCCGGCTCTTATCGCAGACACCTTGGGCAGAGCCTTTGAGGCAGTTTCCAGTTCCACCAGTTATGACCCAGCTTTTATTCCCCATAAGGTTGCGTTGGCAGCCCAGGGGTTGTCATTCCGCTCCGACAACCATGAGGACTACAACTGCCCTTTTTAGCCTTCGGGAACTAGAACATGCCCTCTCCTTTTCTAGGCATACCGCTCCTGGGCCCGATGCCATACATGTGTCGCTGCTTCAGCATTTGTCTACGGATGGTAAGCTCTTTCTCCTCCAGCGCTTTAATCGCATCTGGGTCGAAGGTGCGTTTCCTGCTGCCTGGCGCGAGGCTACCGTATTTGCCATTCTGAAACATGGCAAGGATCGCCAACTGCCTTCCAGCTACCGCCCAATTTCCCTAACTAGTTGCGTTTGCAACGTTATGGAACGTATGCTCAATGGGCGGTTTATGTGGTGTCTCGAATCTCGGTCAAACGTTCAGTGTGGGTTTCGTCGTTACCGTTTTACTATCGACCACCTGGTGTCTCTTTCGACCCACATTATGAACGGGTTCCTGAGTAAAAGCCAAAATGTAGCTGTACTTTTGGATTTAGAGAAAGCTTACGACACATGTTGGAGACTGGCATTCTCCGTAAAATTCATCAGTGGAGTTTCCGTGGTCACCTTCCCATATTAATTCGGGAGTTCATGAAACCGGGTTTTTCTTGTGCGTGTGGGTTCGGTTTTATCTGACTATTTTACTCAGGAAAACGGAGTACCTCAGGGTTCAGTACTTAGTGTCACTCTGTTCCTTATAGCTATCAACCCTCTTGTTGACTGCCTTCCCCCAAGGATTTTCTCGTTGCTGTTTGTTGACGATTTTGTTGTGTACCTCGGCGTTCCTGTCTGCTCGAAAGTCGTCTTCAGCGGTGTCTAGACTATTTCCTCCTGGAGTGTGGCAAATGGATTTCACTTCTCCGCCGAGAAGACGATTTGTGTAAATTTCTGGCGCCGGAAATAGTTTCCTACTCCTTCTCTCCGCCTAGGTACAGATATGCTACCGTTTGTTGAAGAAGCGAACTTTTTACTATTTTATAGAAATTTATGTTGGTCTGCCCATATAACATATCTGAAGGCGAGGTGCACACGTTTTCTTGATATTTTACGTGTTTTAAGCTGCACATCCTGGGGAACCGATAGGAGCGTTCTGCTATACCTCTATCGTACATTAGTCCGTTCCAAGTTGGAGTGTCTGTGCGGAAGTTGCAGAACCACTGCTATATAATCGCCGTGAGTTTCTCTTGTGCAGCTACGCCTGCCGTCTGTCCAGTATGCCTCACCACCCGGCTCATCCATACTTTTTTGATGACTCTTTGGACGCTAATTACGCCTCTCGTTCCCTCGCCCTCTTAACACCAGGGGTTCGTTTTCGCAAGCTTCTAGGGCAAATGAGCATGTCCATGCCTACAGTGCTTCCCAAACGAGAAATCCATTTCCCTCCTTGGATTCGCCCTGGCAGCTCTTTCTAACTAGGGTCCTCATGTTTTTCGAAGTCGACTACTCCTGGTTTCAACCTTCGATCCCAATTTTTAGCCCTCAAAAACCAACATCGCGACCACATTTTTATTTATACTGACGGGTCGAAGAATTATCAAGGTGTTGGATGTGATTTTGTGGTTGATAACCACTATTTTACTTTTCGTCTTTTACGACAGTGTTCGATTTCTACA
Organism: Hymenopus coronatus; assembly: GCA_030762935.1. Lineage (NCBI taxonomy): Eukaryota > Metazoa > Arthropoda > Insecta > Mantodea > Hymenopodidae > Hymenopus > Hymenopus coronatus. The sequence goes on along the minus strand of CM060900.1, from coordinate 321,384,854 downwards.
GCTGAGCTATTTGGTATCCTTCAGGCTCTTTTTTATGTGCGGCGACATGCACTACCACTCAGTGCAATATGTTCAGATTCTCTGAGTGCTCTCCAAAGTCTTCGTCCGCTGTATACTTACCACCCAATCAAACAGCGGATCCAAGATTGCATTCACTCGCTTTCGGCAGCAGGTCTACGTGTATCGTTTTTGTGGGTGCCTGGTCAAACGGGAGTAGCGGGAAACGAGAAAGCCAAGAGATCAATTACATCTTCCAGGAGATTTTCTTCTTGCGTTCCCGCTAGTGATCTTAAGGCGCTCTTGCGATGGACCATTCTTTCTCGTTGGGCGACTGAATGGTCCAGCACTACTAGAAACAAACTGCGAGTATTCAAAGCACTCCCTGAATCCTGGAAAACCTCTTGTCGCACCTCCCGCCGAGAAAAGGTAATTTTATGTCGCCTGCGTATCGCACACTGTTATTTTAGCCATTGTCATTTATTGCGAGGACAGCAAACTCCAGTTTGTCGGTGCGGCGCAACCTTGACAGTGAGACACGTTTTAACCGAGTGCAAATTTTTAGCAGCCTCGCGAATGTTGTTGAATTTGCCCAGTGGCATGCGTGACATTGTAGCAGACCGTCTGACTGCTGTAGAACGGGTTTTATCTTTTATTCGACAGAGCCCTATGATTGGACGTGTCTAGTTTTAATGGCGTTCTACAGCTTTTGTCACTAGTTTTATCTGTTTCTTTTAACCACCTTAGGTTTTTTATATTTTATTTTCGGAGTGTTATCTCCTACATTTTAATCCTCGTTTCAGCATCTGTGTGCGTTTTTTTATAGCATGAAATCTTAGGCCTAAGTTTTATTTTCTGTTGGGTTTGGTTTTCTTACATCTCCTAGGGCGCTAATAATCTTATAGGTTGGCCGCCCTAAAACCTTACTTCTCACTCTCTCTATCTTTCTGTCTCTCTCTCTCTCTCTCCCACCCTCACACACACACACACACACACACACACCACATTTCCTCCTCGTGTGCGATTTCTTGGCAGCTGTCTTAGTCGAATTGGGCTCTTTTCTCCGCTCTGGCTGTTTTCAACGACCGCCTGTTCGACTCCGTTGACCGCATGTGGTCGAATGTGTTCCTGCTGGTATCTTCTCCTGCTTATTTGTGGACGATTTTGCAATTTATTGCAGTTCTCGGCGCACGTGCCTTTTGCAGTGCCGCCTACAGGCATGTCTTGACCGTCTACGTACTTGGAATGTTACAAATGGCTTCCGTTTTTCTTCCGAAAAGATAGTTTGTGTCAACTGGCCTCGGAAGCCATACGAACCGGCTTCTCTACATCTTGGGACCGAACCGCTGCCCTTCACCGAAACTGTAAAGTTTCTTATTTTGGTGTTCGACAGGAAGCTTATCTGGTCGTCCCATGTCTCTTCTCTGAAGGCTAGATGTGATCGTGCACTATATATTTTACGTGTTTTATGTGGTACATCCTGGGGAGCAGATCGCACCGTGCTGTTACAGGTTTACCGTTCGCTTGTTCGCTCTAAACTTGATTACGGGTGCCTTGTATACTCTTCGGCTTGTCCTTCTGTTTTACGACGTTTAAACCCAATCCACCATCGCGGGATTCGTCTGGCGCTGGGTGCGTTTCCGACTAGCCCAGTTATTAGTTTGTGTGCGGAGGCTGCTGAACCTCCGCTGTCTCATAGGCGTGATCTGCTTCTATGCAGCTATGCTACCCGCCTCTTTGCCTTGCCAGATCACCCGTCTTTCAAGTTATTGTTGGACGAGTCTCTTGACCGTCAATATGCTGTCAGCGCGGTTGCCATGCTTCCCGCAGTAGTTCGTCTTCGCCTGCTTCTTCGGCTCTTGGATGTTCGCCTACCGCCTGTGTTTCCCCTGGGGGAATGTTCATTTCCCCCTTGGTTACGTTGCGACACCCAGTTCCACCTTGCGTTGGCATCCATGCCGAAATCAACGACTCCACCTTCTATCTTCCGCTCCGCATTTTTAGAGCTGCAGGCCGAGTTTCCCAACCATTGTTTTATTTACACGGATGGTTCCAAGGAAGACCGTGGTGTGGGATGTGCTTTCGTTTTTAATTCGCGGAGTTATACCTTTCATCTTTTGGGGCAATGTTCGATTTTTTCCGCCGAACGTTTTAGTATCTTTCAGACTTTTCTTTTTATCCGGGGACAGAATTTAAGGTAGTTTGTTATTTGTAGCGATTCCCTCAGTGCACTACAGGGCCTGCGTGAGCTGTATCCATGCCATCCGTTGATGAAGCGTATACAGGATCGCCTGCAATCGCTGGCTGACGTTGGCGTCAGCTTGTCGTTTGTTTGGGTTCCTGGTCACGTTGGTGTGAGCGGAAACGAGCAAGCGGACACGGCTGCCAAGTCTGCAGTTTTATTGCCTCATGTTTTTAATACCACCATTCCTCTAGATGATGTTCGTATTCACCTGCGCCGGGGCATTCTTTCACGCTGGTTCGCGGAATGGTCGAGGGTGCGTGACGACAAACTGAGGGCGGTCAAGTCTCTTCCTGTTCCCTGGCCTACTTCCTCGCGTGCATGTCGCCGCGATGAGGTGGTTTTAGCGCGACTGCGAATCGAGCATTGCCGTTTTAGCCACCAGCATCTTTTACATCCGGAACCCGCACCTCAATGTGCTTCGTGTAACGAGCCATTGACGGTGCGTTATCTTTTATTGGAGTGCCACCTTTATACTGTGCTGCGTGCATCCCTGTGTCTTCCTACTGAAATCCCCAGCCTTCTGGGCGACAACCCTCCATCTTGTGACGCACTTTTTAGTTTTCTCCGCCGCTATGGGTTTTAGTTTTTACCGAGTTATGTTTTTAGAGCCTCGTTTTTAGTCTGGCTTTGGTAGCCTTTTTATGCTTTCCCTGGTTTTAACCCTTGTGTAGTACTCCTGTTTTAGTGGTTTTTATGCCTTTTAGTATTTAGCTCTTTTAATTACCCTAGGGCGCTAATGACCTTTGCAGTTGTGCGCCCTAAAACCATTTTACTTACTTACGTACTTATTTACTTACTTATTCCCATCATCATCATCATCATCATCATAATAGTTTGCTTCAGTAGCCCTGCGAAGGGAGCAATATGACATGGTGTTTGTGTGGCGCTCACCCGTTATCCTTGATATGTCAGTTGGCAAATTTGGAGGCCTTGAAATGCTTAAACACACGAAGTGAAGCGTGCTGGTACCCTGAGGTTTTTAAATGTGACTGTCTGATACATACCAGATTCTTCCAGTAGATTGAGCTTCCATAATTTTCCGAATGTCATGTGACTTCATTTCAAGCTATGAAAGAAAGGAGGAATATCTAGCCTAGTCAGTGTGTCGTGAGTGACTGTAGTGTAGGCCGAAGTAGCATACAAACTGGGATGTGAGAAAGCCATCTGCTGTCTATGTAACAAAAGTACCAAGTGAATTGTTTGCAGTAGCGAATCAAAGACTTTATTTGTAACCAATTTTTGAATCGATTAAAACGTTTAGTACAATATCCTGCATTCCAACTCAGTAGTGCATGGATTTATTTTGCTGAATTTTTTTAAGTATCCTAGATGACCCGAGAAAGGTTTTCTTTAGTTAGTGTATGCTACGTGTGCATGTGTGTGACAAGGTCTATCAGAGTTTGGTGCTGTTTTTCCTCCAAGCTATTTAATTTTACTTCATATTGTCATGATTTTTTACAGTTGTGCACAATGTTTCCGGCCATTTCCAGAAGGAATTTTCTATGAATTTGAGGGGCGAAAGTACTGTGAACATGATTTCCATGTTCTCTTTGCTCCATGTTGTGGAAAGTGTGGTGAGTAACTTAAGCTTTTATCATGGAGAGAAGTGAAATAACAAATGTACAGTTTAGTGCATGAATGGGTAATATGTGTCATGTTTGTAAGGAAATGATAACCACCTCCCATACCCTTTCCAGATCTAGCACTCCATATAACAGGAATGGCTGAATCACATGAAAAATACAGTGCCATAGGGATTTGAACCATGGATCTCCGGTCTCCGTCCAGTTGCTCTAACCACTGTGCTGCCATGGCAACATGCCAATACAGCATTAAATTCCCCTACTTATATTCTTGTTGGTACAACGCACAAGGAGATCTAAAATTATTTTGAGATGACAAATTCCAATGGTGATTTACAATGTCATAAATAATTTTTAAGTCCCGGGCTTCATGGTTTTCAAGCAACTTCAGTCTGAATCTACCTTTCCACCTCCTATCCTACATAGTTTTAGAAGGAACAATTATTTTACCCGATATAATGTTTGACTTGCTCTCCCTTTTTCCTTTGCTCCTGAGCCTGACACCAACTGTGTTTATAGATTAATGTTTGTAAATTTTTACTAATCACTCGACAGACTCCAGGGGCTGTTATGGACAGTGTTTGAGAAGCTGCCTTCCAGCTACTCAGGTATAATGTTTCACATTCCTCACCTTTCACTGCTCACCTAGAACTGATGGTTGTTCATTGGCAAATAAATATGGGTCAGCCTATAATTTAACCAATAAGAGACCTGCTGAGCTCGCAGATGATAAGCGGATTTTAACATGAAATAAATCAAATCAGAATAGGAAACCAGAAGAAATAGCATGTTCATATATCAGTACTGTACACTAATGTAAATATGTGTTAATTTATATACAAATGTTTTTGTTTAACTTAATTACTTCAACCAAAATCTAAGGGTGAATATTAAGTGAATTAGCTTTAAAGCAAATTGGATTGTCTGCAAATAGTTTTCAGAAAAGACTAAATTCACTGTGCCTGAGCTACTGACACAGAAAAGCCACACAAGTGTTTCTCTTAGGAAGCGTGATATGTAGCCGAAAAGAAAAGGTACTGAATGTGATGTTAAAAAGCAGGGTTATAAAGTTATTTATTATCTTTTTGAAACTTTCGCTGATGAATCATTGATCCTTTTCTATGATCTGCATATAAGGCATGCCCACTATAATGTGAGACCCCCAGGTGCCTACTACGGTAGTTACGGCTTTGGCGCACCCGGGAGTTCCCGAGCCACTCACCGCCATTTCATCCTTCCCATCGCCACCAACTCAGACACGTTTTGTGTTCGTGTGCGCGTGTGTTTGTGCGCCTTTGCTGTTTGTGTCATATGTGAGCGCGAGTGTTTTCACCTAACCTTCGTCTTCTAGGCTTATTCTTTACAGGTTTAGTTTTAAGGCTTTAGATTTATTAACTCCTGCCTCACCAACAGGGATCATTGTTCTATCTCCGTGGTTCCTGTCCCACGGTTCCAGCACGGCTTCCAACATGTGTGCTCTTCGCAGGTCTCAGGCGTGAAGGTTGAGTGGACTCTTCCTACTGCACCTATGTGTAAGCCTTAGGTGCGGAGCCCGTCCATACCGTTATGTACACCCACGTAGCTTCCTCTTGGGCCCGGTCCGTTTTAATTTCCCGACGAGCGCTGCTCGTTGGGTTAGAATTACGGACCGGTCGTGTTACCGCTAACGGAAACCTGGTGTAATCAACCACAGTCCCCTGAATCCATGTCTGCGTATTACGCAGCATGGCCTAAAGTGGGGAGCCACAGGTGGTTATACCTCTGGTAGGGGCTTAAAGCCGGGTTATACATGGTGAAGGGCTTACATGTATGGACCAGCAGTGGTGGCTGGAGGGTAACTCCTTCTGAGGTATTCCTTGAGATCGGTGTGGTAGGGGCCTACCAGGCGGCATAGACCGGAAAGTATTTTGGTATCTTTTCTGTCTACCCCCGGATGGTAGGGTGATGCCGACGGTTCCGGAAGGGGGTCTAGCACTCGCTATCGCGGCGCGCTTCCGCTCGACCCAGATAACCAGTTCAAACACGTCATTCGAGAAGACATTATTATGGCAGACGACGAAATATCGATACTATAACACATGAGGCCGCGCCGTGGCCGAGTGGTTAGACCACTAGCCTCTCACCTAGACGGCCGGGGTTCGATCCCAAGCGACCGCATGTGAGATTTGTGGTGGACAAAGCGGCGCTGGGGCGGGTTTTCTCCGGGTACTCCGGTTTCCCCCGCCATCGCATTCCACCGGTGCTCCATCATCATTCATGTATCATCAGTGTCACCGCCTGCGATGCCATTAATAGTTAAAGCGGGCGTTAAACACTACCAAAAAAAAAAAATAACACATGCAATTGAAAACAATTTGCAAACTGATCGATACCACTGCATTAAACTATGTACAGATCCTGATTCTGGCCCATTACTAGGATGGAAACTACATCTAGACTTCCGTTCTACAACAATGATGGGCGCCATTATTGGCACTATATATATATATATATATATATATATATATATATATATATATATATATATATCATTCATTCACGCAGAGATTTACACGAAGATGAGCTAAATCACCTTCAAGATTTTCAAGATACAATAATAGGCATGCATCAAATGTCTGCAGTTGCCCAAAAAGCAAATCTAGCTTTTAATCTTGCATGATTGCGTGCAAGAAGGGCATATTGCGCGCAGAGGCAGTTTTTAAAAAAGCATTAGGCTGCTACCCAAGCACGGATAGCGCCAACTACTGATGTATTTAGGTTAGCTTGCTCGCTTTGAATTTCGATTACCAGGTATAGGTATTCGTTTGCTTGCACACGTGCCTTTCTTTTGCTATACCATCTACATGGGTTAAGATTAAAAGATAGATTTGCTTTTTGGGCAACTGCAGACATTCGATGCATGCCTATTATTGTATCTTGAAAATCTTGAAGGTGATTTAGCTCAAAAGCTCTTCTTTTGACCTCTTTATACTTGTGACCTTGGCCTGCGAAAAGAAAATATTGCGAGATATTAATCCCGTCAATGTCCAACGAGAAATTGACCTTATTTGTGGTAAAGTGATCAATGCTACCAGAACGAGAGACGGTAGCCTTCTAGTGGAAACCAAGACAGAGGACCAGTCAAAGAAGCTCATTAAAGCCAGTTTGTTAGGTTCGTACCCCATAATACTGGCTCCGCGCAAGTCTTTGAACACTTGTAGAGGCGTGGTGACCACCGCCTTCGACCAGGGTGTATGTCAGGCGTATCGTCTTCTAGGGAAACCTGATGGTCAGTCGGTTGCGTTGCGAACGGTATTCCCAACGTTCAAAGGCACCACCTTACCTGAGGCACTTTACAGTGCTTATGAATGCGCTGCTGTGACACCGCATATACTGAATCCGATGCGTTCTTTTCGGTGTCAGAAATTCGGTCACATGCAGCGCCATTCGTGAAAGTTGCCTCCAACCTGCTCATGGAGCCCCCCAGGGGCCTACTACGGTAGGTACGGGTTAGGCGCACCCAGGGTCCCGAACCACCTTTGACTCTCTCTGTGAGCAACCTCTAAGTGGTGGGGGAGACAGGTTAAAATGCCCACCCAGGTGTAGGCCGTGCGTGGAGACCCGTGTCGGTGGAAAGGAGTATCCTGGTTGGTTGAGGGTTGCGTACCTGAGCCTAGGCTTCTGACTTCAGTAAGTGGGGAGGGTGCGCAGCTTAATACATCACTTTGGTTTCTGCTCCGCCTAAATGGGAGGCTAGGGACTAACCCACCCCTAGTCAATCGGCCAGGACTATGTCTATACCGAACTCCAAGGTGAGAGGGACGGCGTACCTGTTATATCCCCTGTGTAGCCCTGTCCACCTAGTGGGGTGACCCCGTGTTGGGCTCCGTGGTGGGTGGGGAGCACTGGGGGATGAAATATAGAATTTTTTTTATGGCACCTAAAATCAAGATTGAATTAGTTGTTGGAAAAGAAGTAGTCGAGTGTAGTGGTCCTCGCTACTTGGTGATACTTCGGAAAGAGGAAGGTCAGACGTTTACGTCAGTCAGCCCTTTTGCTATTCAAAAGGGTCTAGACAACATTGCTGGTCCCGTTAAGTCCCGTATGAAAACACGCGCCGGTACACTTCTGGTAGAGATATTTAAGGCCTCCCAGGCAGGAAAACTTATGAAGACCAAAATATTAGGCAGTTACCCGGCGAAGACTGAACAACATAAGACGTTGAACTCCTCACGTGACGTTATTACCACCCGCGCATTGGACAGTTTGTCCAATGAAGAACTTCAAGAGGAAGTCGCAGACCAGGCTGTCCAATCTGTGTATAGGGTTCAACGGAAAGTCAATGGTGAACTTGTGCCAACCCCTACCCTGTTTTTCACCTCTGATCGTCGGGTGGATGTCCCACAAAGGATTAAGGCAGGGTATAAAACCATCGGGGTTAGGCCCTATATTTCGAATCCACTCAGATGCTACAAATGCCAGCGATTTGGGCATACTAGTGAACTGTGTAGTGGTCAATCTACCTGCGCTCTATGTGGAGAGGCATCGCACGATGGAACTTGTACTTTCACTTCATCTTGTGTAAATTGTAGCGGGGAAAACCCATCTAGTTCCCATAATAGCCCCCGTTTTATGGAGGAGAGAGCGATCCAGGAGATACGGGTGAAAGAGAGGGTTTCTTTCTCAGAAGCCCGTAAGCTCCTGCGCCTCCGCCAACCCTCCATCCCGCGCTCCGGTACCTACAGCTCAGTTACCGCTAAGCCGGTACCGCGTCGGGAAATCGCAACCCAGACCAGCGATATAAACGGGTCCACAATCGCAGAGAAGATTATTGTAGCCAGGCCGTTATCCCAGTCTTCAACCTCGGCATCTACGTCGGCATTACCATATACCAAATCCGCCAAGGGAAAGAAGGAAAATTGGTGAATGGGAGAAGCACCACCGGATCCGTGTCACCCAAACTGTCGACCTCGGGCAGGAACAACGGTCCACCCACAGGCTATTCAGCTCCAGTAAAGTCTTTCAAGACCAGTTATGTTCGCAGCGACTTTCTTAAACAAAGTGTTAAGCCCTCCCCCAAACCTTCCAAGGGAAGGCATAGTCGCCACCACTCCCCACGTAGACCCTCTTCTGCGGAAACTGCGGGGGGGGGGGGAGTGTAGATCGGCGACCACCTCTTTCGCCGATCAGTACTGCCAATCGGTTCGAGGTTCCTCGAACCGAAATTTTCCATTGGTAAAAGATCCTCCCCCGTGGAGGAGATGGAACAGGAGGATCCTGCCTCCGCTGCCAGACGGACAGTGCGTAAGCGTAAAACAAAATGTTAGTCCGACTAAGAAAAAAAAATAAAATAAACCGACCAGCAACAACCCAATATGCAGAAACGTCTTTCTATCAAGACCTTATCCCCAAAGACACACAATGGCTATCCTTCAGTGGAACATACGCGGCGTTAGACCACAACGACCAGAGCTTGAAGTGTTGCTGCGCCAGAATCATCCTCTGGTCTTATGCCTACAAGAAACAAAGCTCCGTCCACAGGACACATTTTCCATCAGGCATTACTCTTCCGTACGGTGTGACTTATCACCGGAAGACGGTATTCCGTCACATAGGGGTACTATGATGATGATCCGTGATGATATATTTGCCGAATCCGTGACCTTAAACTCCGACATCCAGTCCGTTGCTGTACGGATTCAGCTGCCTTCGCTGCTATATTCACCATTAGTAGCGTCTACCTGCCTTCTTCTGCTGACCTCTCGCTCATTGACTTAGAAGACCTGGCTTCGCAGTTACCAAAACCCTTTCTATTGGTAAGCGATTTGAAAGCCCACCACTCAATTTGGGGCTCACCTCGGGCTTGTGCGATAGGCCAGCTAATTGCCGACTTCTTGGACAATAAGAATCTCACTCTCCTGAACACCGCAGAGCCAACCTTTCTATCTGACGCCTTTCATAGTTTTTCACATCTTGATATAGCAATCTGCTCATCACAGTTAGCGGTATCGTTATCCTGGAATATCATCTCTGATTTGCACTCTAGTGACCATTTTTATGTCTTATTAGTCTCTTGTCACACAATGTATGTTCAACTCGTTTACCTAGGTGGTGCCTAGATCAAGCCGACTGGGAACTATACTCCCGTCTGACTGAATTTAACTATGATGAGCACGACTCTGTGAACCATCTGGTTGACCATCTCACAGAGAAAATTCTTTCTGCATCTGCGCACTGCATACCGCATTCGATTGGCCCAAGCCGTTGATTTCCGGTACCTTGGTGGACCGATGCATGCCAGACTGCCATTTGTGCCCGCAGGCGTGCTCTCAGGGTTTTCCAACGTCGCCCAACACTGGAAAACATTATACATTATGAAAAGCTGCGCGTTCATTCTAGAAAAATTATTAAGGATTGCAAAAAGAGATCTTGGAGCAAATTTGTAGCCTCTTTCAACAAACATACACCTTCCTCTGTCGTATGGGATAAGTTAAGACGTGTGGCCGGTAAATCGACCTATCTGCCCATTTCCGGTCTCAAAACAGTGGTAGGCTCTGTAATCGATCCGTTCGGGGTGGCTAAAGCACTTGGCAGTGCTTACGCTCAAGTTTCTGCCTGTGAAGGTTCAAGTGGAATCTCAAGGTTTCCGCTTTCGTTCAGACAACCTCGAAGACTATAATCGCCTCTTCACCATGGCTGAACTAGACCACTCTCTTTCATCTTCGCCCAACTCTGCACCCGGTCCAGATGGCATCTGCGTCGAAATGTTGCAACGCCTCTCTCCTGGCGGTAAAGGTTACCTCCTCCAGGTCTATTATTCTGTCTGGGTTGACGCCACCTTTCCAGATAGGTGGAGGGAGGTCATCATCATTCCAATTTTGAAACTTGGTAAGGACCGTCACCTTCCTTCAAGCTACCGTCCCATTTCCCTCACCAGTTGCATTTGCAAGGTGATGGAACTCATGATCAATCGGCGGATGGTGTGGTGGCTGGAAACACACACATTGTTCACCAACTCTCAGTGTGGCTTTCGCCGACGTCGATCAGCAGGTGATTATATTGTATTGCTGTCAACGCAAATCATGGACGGCTTTCTTAAGAATTGCCAAAGGGTTGGAATTTTCTTTGACCTGGAGAAGGCGTATGATACGTGCTGGAGAGGAAGGATGTTACGTACCCTCCTGAACTGGAATATACCTGGGCACCTACCGTTGTTTCTTCAGGAGTTAATGAAGGACCGTGTCTTCCGAGTAAGGGTCGGCTTGGTTTTTTCAAATCTTTTTACCCAGGAGAACGGTGTGCCACAGGGCTCGGTTCTGAGCGTGACGCTGTTTGCTATAGCTATTAATTCTCTCTCTCGATGTGTTCCCCCAGGTGTCTCCTCCTGCTTATTTGTAGACGACTTTGCCGTCTTTTGTAATTCTCAACGAACGCCGTTTTTTGTACGTCGAATTCAGCGATGTTTGGACCATCTTTATGATTGGAGCTTGCAAAACGGCTTTCGCTTTTCAACTGAGAAGACCGTCTGCGTTAACTTCTGGCGCCGTAGGTGGTGGATGGCGCCTTCCCTTCTTCTCGGGCCTGTTTTACTTCCCTTCGCTAATCAGGCGAGATTCCTGTGGTTGATATTCGATTGGAAACTATGCTGGTTACCACATATAGCACAGCTCACAGCACGGTGTCATCGTTCTCTTAATGTTTTACGGATACTAAGTGGCAAATCCTGGGGTGCAGATCGGACAGTGTTCCTCCGTCTTTATCGTGCGCTGATTCGGTCCAATTTAGACTATGGGTGTATTGTGTATTCCTCAGCACGACCATCTGTGCTGAGAAGATTAGACGCAGTCCATAATCAGGGCATCCGTGTGGCTGTTGGGGCTTTTCCCACCAGCCCAGATGTTAGCCTCTACGCCGAATCAGCAGAACCCCCTCTGGGATGTCGGCGGGATGTCCTGCTGGGTAATTATGGCTGTGGGCTTCGGAGCATGCCTTCGCATCCAACGTTTCACCTTTTTTTTCCATTCGGTGCTGAACCCACGATACGGCAACTTATCCCACAGCCCCAGGTCCGCAGGTTTCCGTTTCCGCGCCACTTCGGAAACACATCTCACTTCCTCGCATGTTTTCCAACTGAGAGAGGGTGAGCCCCCCTTGGTTATGTGCTACATCCCACGTAGATCTGAGGATGACGGTATACGAGAAATCTGCGATGCCTCCATCTAGTATCCGTATTTGTTTTATAGAATTATTATCCCACTGCAGTGACCGCATCTGTATATACACCGACGGCAGTATAAGTGTGCCGACGGTGTTGGCTGTGCGTTTGAAACGGAGACAGAAACACATATGTTTAGCTTGCATAGTAGCACATCCATTTATACTGCTGAGCTGTATGCCGTCTATTGAGCCATTTGGTACGTTCGCCGCCGGAGTCTTGGTGACTACTTTATAATGAGTGATACTCTTAGTGCCCTTCAGAGCTTTCGCGAGTTGTACCAACACCATCCTATCGTGCAGGGCATGCAGGACCTCCTCCGCATTCTACACACTTCTGGTGTAAATGTGGAGTGTGCATGGATTCCTGGCCACGTCGGCCTTCCGGGTAATGTAAAGGCGGATTTGGCAGCTAAGACGGATGCTACGCAACCCAGGAGAATGACCTCGGCGGACTTTCGGCTTGTTGTGCGGAGGGCGGCTCTTTCGTGCTGGTCAAATGAGTGGTCGTCTCTCCGCTTGAACAAACTGAGGGAAGTTAAGGATCTGCCGGTAAACTGGGTAACCTCCTCTCGTATATCTCGTCGGGAGGAGGTGACATTGGCTCGTTTGCGGATCGGTCACTGCGTTTTTACACATAGCCACATTTTTAGAAAAGAACCCGTTCCTATCTCCCGCTCTGTGGGACGACCATGTCAGTGCGGCATGTCCTGCTGGAGTGTGTTGCGCTAGCAACCCTTCGGTTATCCCTGCAGCTGGCGGCCTCCCTTAAGGAGGTTCTTGCCGAGGACCACAGAGCGGTAGAGAAGCTTTTATCGTTTATCTCGAATGAGATTCCCAATAAGGGTGTAGGTTTTATTTATGCTATACAGACAGTTTATTAGAGCGACAGTTAGTGTATTTTGTTTCCTACTGGTTACCTTTAACCAAAGGGCTATTTTTAGTCACCTGTTTGGCCGTTTTAACAAAACCCGTTTTAAATGCATCTGTGGCCTTGGCCAGAGTTTTTTTATCTGGATTTTATACCTAACCCTCCTTTTTTAGTTTATGTTGGTATTCTACATTGTCTTTTACCTCTGGTGCTTTTTATAGGAACTTGTTTTTATAAGGGCGCTAATGACCATCTTAGTCGAGCGCCCCTAAACACCAACCATCATCATCATCATCATCATCATCATGTGTGATGTGCACAGTTCTGGGTTACGTGGCCATCTGACCCTGTTTCTGTGCAACTTTCTCCAGCTGCCCTGCTTTCGTGTCCGTATTGGCAATACTCTCTCGCGGGAGAAGATTCAGGAGAACGTGTACCCCAGGGTTCCGTTCTTAGTGTTATGCATTTTGCCGTAGCCATCAACGGCATTGCTAGCGTGATATCGTCACTGTATGTGGACGACTTTGCGCTGTACTATCGCTCCTACAGCACTGATCATCTCGTACGACAACACCAGCTGACCATAAACTCCATCGCTGGTTGGGCGCTTAGTAATGGTTTTCGTTTTTGACCTACGAAAACGCAGTGCATACACTTTCACCGTCTTCGTGGAGTACACCCTCCTCCTGACTTAGAATTGAACGGTGTGCCGCTGCCTTTCGTTCCGTCCTGGAAGTTCTTAGGTCTCCACCTGGACCGTGAACTTTCTTGGTTGCCCCACAACCGACACCTTCGTGCCTCGTGTGACCGATCGCTTCGGATACTCTAACTGCTTTCTGGTGCGTCTTGGGGGCGGCGATCGTTCCGTGATGCTGCGTTTGTACCGTTCACTCGTTCGCTCAAAACTAGACTACGGTTGTTTTACTTACGGCGCAGCGAACGCCTCTAAACTTCGCCTTTTAGACACCGTTCATCATACCGGTATACGTCCTGCTACAGGAGCCTTCCACACTAGCCGTGTGGAATGCTTGTATACCGATGCTGGTGAACCCCTACTGGCAGTGCGTCGCTCATTTTTGCTTCGTTCTTATGCTGATAAGTTGTCTGTGGACCCCGGCCATCCTTGTTTTAACTCTGTGTTACGCCCGGATTATTCACACCGCTATCTGAGGAACACCACTGCTTCACGCCCCTGTGGTATTCGATTTCGTGAACTGCTCTCCGATAGGGGTCTCAGATTGCTTCCTGTGGAGCGTTTTTTTTTTTTTTTTTTTTTTTTTTTTTTTTTTTTTTTTTTTTTTTGTATACCCGAAACCTGCTTGGCAGCTGAGACGTCCCAGTTTCGATCTGACCCTCTCCAACCTTGTGAAACTCGACTGATCCGGAGGTATTTCGGCGACTGTTTTACGAACTTCTGAGCAATTACCGGGCATATGCACCGGTATTCACTGACGTTTCCCAGCTGGCAGGAGCTACAGGCTGTGCCTTTTAGTTCAGTGGGGTAACACATACTTATCGCCTTTGCGGACGCCATTTCGGTATTCACCGCCGAACTGTACGCTATGTTTTACATTCTAGATTTTATCTCGCTTTTAGCACTGGTAGTTTCCTTGTTTGCAGCGATTCCCCGAGTACCCTACAGGCTCTGCAGCAGGATACCGGCTCATCATCACTCGTTATGCGTATTCAATCTCGCCTTGCTGAATTGATTGATTTCGGCTACCAGTTCATCTTCACATGGGTTCCAGGTCATGTCGGTATTGCAGGTAATGAGGTAGCGGATAGGTCTGCCAAGGCTGTCTGCTCCTTGCAGGATCATTCGGAAGCGGCTGTGCCCTCGGGGGAAGTTTCACGTGACTTTCGCAGGTCTCTTCTTTTAGCCTGGCGGTAATCTTGGCAAAATTTAGCAGGTACACAGCTTCGCACACTCAAAGACACGGTACACCCATGTCTCACATCTTGCCAACCAAATCAGCGCCGCGAGGTTATCCTTACGCGTCTGCGTATCGGTCACACGCGGCTAACACATGGCTACCTTCTACGCGCTGAGCCAGCTCCTATATGTCAGACCTCCGATGTTCGTCTGTCTGTGGCACATGTGTTGCTTGATTGTCCGAAATTTAATCGCGAACGGCAGTCTGTCGGCCAGGGTACCGCTTTACCTGCCATTTTATGCGACGATGCCAATTCCGTCGATAAGGTGCTTTGGTTTGTTGCATATATAGGCCTCAGCAAAGACATCTGACCTATTTCATGCCTGTGTGAAGTTTTAACCTTTTTAACATTTTAGCCCCCTGTCTTTTACCACATGAGACCACTTTTGTGTGTGTGTGTGTGTGTGTGTATGTGTGTATAGTTTTTAGCTTTTTTTTTTTAACCTTTTGTCCCTATTTGCTTTACCCGGCCTTTTTGTCTTGCGTGCCTGTGTAAGAGTTTTTAGCACTTTTTAACTTTTCATCATGTAGTTTTGTTTTCAAAGTGTTTTACCTTTTCTTAACTTCGGGCCCAAATAGCATAGTTGTCGATGGCCCTTAAACACCATTCACTCACTCGCCTACGAGACGAAATTTTTAGGATTTATTTTTGACCGAACACTCAGCAAGTCTTTTCATATTTCCTACTTGAAGGCAAAATGTGACCGTTCTCTTAATATTTTACGCGTTTTAAGTGGCGCATCCTGGGGATCTGATCGGACTATTTTTCGACGGCTCTATCGGGCTTTCGTTTGGTCAAATCTCGAATTCGGTGGTATTGTGTATTCTCCGTTAATTTTAGATCGTCTCATTGCTACACATCACCGTGGTATCCGTATGAGTATTGGCGCCTTTCCCACGAGCCCAGTTCTTAGCGTTTTTGCGGAAGCTGCCGAACCTTTACCGCGCTCCAGTACTTACAGCTCTGTTACCGCTCAAGCGGTAGCGCGTCCGGAAATCGCAACGCAGACCAGCGATATAAACGGGGCCACTATTGGAGATAAGATTATTTTAGCCAGACCACCACCAAAGACCTCAACATCAGCGTGTACGCCAGCATTACTATCTGCTAAATCAGCTACCGGAAGGAGTGAGCCGGCCACCGTGTCACCCAATCAACTTCGGGTAATACCACCAATACCCACGTAGGACATGCTGCACCTTCTAAAAACTTCCGACTAGTTATGTAAGAACCGACTTCCTGAAAGATAGTGACAAGTCCTCTCCCAAAACATCCACGGGAAGGCAGAGCCCATGACACTGTCCACGAAGATCATCTTCTGAGGAATCTTCTGGGGGGAGCATAGATTGGCGACCGCTATCTCCGCCGATCAGCAACTCTAATTGGTTCGACGTGTTAGAACCCAAATTTTCTATTGGCACGAGGTCATCCCCCCGTGGAGGAGATGGAACAGAAGGATTCCGCCCTCACTACCAGACGGCCATTGCGTAAGCGGCAGGATCGTGCTCCTGAAAAAATGTTAGTCCGACTGCCAAGAAAAATAAACTAAACCGACCAGTACAGCCGAATTTGCAGAAACGCCTTTCTATTTAAATCTTATCCCATACCATAAAATATGACTATCCTGCAGTGGAACATACGCGGCATTCGATCTTGTCGACCTGAGCTGGACTAGTTGCTCCTCCAGTTTAAGCCTTTGGTCGTATGCTTGCAATGCACCAAGCTCCGTCCCCAAGACTACCTTACTATCCGGCAGTACTCTTCTGTCCGGTGTGATGTATCAACGGCGGCAGGGGTCCCTGCACATGGGGGCACCATGATTCTTAACAGAAATTATATCTTAGCTGAAACCGTAAAGTTACACTCTGCCATACAATCCATCGCTGTACGGATTATTTTACCCTCCGTCAGTTTTACTGTTTGCAGTATCTATATGGCTCCCTCTGATGACCTCTCAGGCACTGATCTAGAAGACCTCGTCTCCCAGCTTCCAACACCCGTTTTGTTGGTAGGGGATATGAATGCCCACCACCCAATATGGGATTCCCTTCGGGCTTGCGCGAGAGGTCAACTGATTGCTGATTTCATGGATTCTCTTAATCTATCTCTCCTGAACACCGGAGAGCCTACATTTCTGTCTGACACCTATAATAGTTTTTCTCACCTGGATTTAGCAGTTTGTTCTCCACAGCTGCAGTTTCCTTACAATGGAATACCAACTCTGACCAGCATTCTTAGTGACAACTTTCCTATTCTTATTTGTCTCTTAGCACAGGACGTACGTTCCACAGCCTTTCCTAGATGGCCCTTAGAACGAGCCAATTGGAACCTTTACTCCACCTTGGCCGTTTTTCACTACAACGAGCAGGACTCGGTGGATTCTGTAGTCCAGCACCTTATCGAGACAATTATTTGTGCTTCTGAGCTTTCTATTCCGCGGTCGACTGGATGTCCACGGCGCTTTCCTGTCCCTTGGTGGACAGATGAATGCCGGAATGCCATTCCTGCTTGCAGACGTGCTCTCAGGGTTTTCCAGCGTCGCTCTACTCTCGATAATCTTATAGAGTATAAAAAGATGCGTGCCCAATCTAGGAAATTAATTAAGGATAGCCAGAAGACCACATGGAGCAACTTGGTTGCACCTTTTACTCGACATACACCTTCATCTGTTGTATGGCATAAGTTACGGCGTGTGGCCGGAAAAGCGACCCACCCATATACCGATAGCCGGTTTGAAGACACTTGCCAACACGGTCGTTGATAGGTTTGATGCGGCTAATACTCTTGGCAGTGCTTTCGCTCAAGTGTCTAACTCAGAGAAATATTCCCCTGAGTTTCTTCCCCCCCCCCCAGGGGCCTACTACGGTAGGTACGGGTTAGGCGCACCCGGGGTCCCGAGCCACCTTGACTCCCTCTGTGGGCAACCTCAGAGTGGTGAGGGAGTCAGTAGGTCAAAATGCCCACCCACGTGTAGGCCGTGCGTGGAGACCCGTGTCGGTGAAAAGGAATATCCTGGTTGGTTGAGGGTTGCGTACCTGAGCCTGGGCTTCTGTCTTTCAGTAACTGGGGAGGGTGCGCAGCCTAATACACCGCTTTGGTTTCTGATTTGCCTAAACGGGAGGCTAGGGACTAACCCACCCCTAGTCAATCGGCCAGGACTAGGTATTACACCGAACTCCAGGGTGAGTGGGACGGCGAGCCCGCTATATCCCCTGTGTAGCCCTGTCACCCCAGTGGGGTGACCCCTCGTTGGGCTCCGTGGTGGGTGGGGAGCACTGGGGGATGAATTTATACCATTTTTTCTATGGCACCAAAATTAAAACCCCTTAATAAAGACGTTGGAAAGGAAGTAGTCGAGCTCGCAATGGTACACTTCTTGTCGAAGCCAACTCCGCCTCGCAAGCTGCAAGGATTCTTAAAGCCACCATGTTAGCCAGCTATCCAGTGAAGGTCGAGGTGCACAAGTCGCTGAACTCCTCCCGCGGTGTAGTAACAACCCGCGCGTTGGACGGTTTGTCTATTGAGGAGATCCAAGAAAATCTAGCGACTCAGGGTGTCTCAGCTGTTTATCGGGTACAACGTAAGATCAACGGTGAATTCCTGCCTACTCGTACCCTGTTTCTTACTTTTGATCGGGTTGATCTGCCTCAAAACATTAGAGCAGGGTATGAAGCCATCGAAGTTAGGCCTTATATACCCAATCCGCTGAGGTGCTTTAAATGCCAACGTTTTGGTCACACTAGTGAGTTGTGTACCGGCAAGTCCACCTGCGTCCACTGCGGTGACATCTCCCACGATGGGGCTTGTGCTTCAGCTCCATCGTGTGTGAACTGTAACGGGGAACACCCATCTAGTTCCCGAGACTGCCCCCGTTTTGCAGAGGAACGAGCGATCCAGGAGATACGGGTGAAAGAGAAGGTGTCCTTCTTGGAAGCCCGGAAGCTCCTGCGACTCCGCCAACCCTCTGCCCCGAGGTCCGGTACCTATAGCTCAGTTGCAGCTAAACCGGTACCGCGTCGGGAAATCGCAACACAGACCGGCGATATGAACGGGGCTACAATTGCGGAAAAGGTCATTTTAGCCCAAGCGCTGCCAAAGCCTTCGGCACCTACACCCAAGTTGGTATCAACATCTGCCAAATCCGCCAGCTTACAGAATAGTCCTGCACACTTGTCACCGAAAGCCTCGACCTCGGGAACTAAAGCTGGTAAATTCACGACGTCTTCTGCCCCGGAAAAACAGTTTAAGACCAAGTATGTACGACAAGACTTTTTGAAAGAGAATGTGCAATCTATTACCAAGTCATCTAAAGGTAAGAAAAGTACACGCAACTCCACACGTGTATCCTCCTCTGAAGGGTCATCTGGGGAGGAGGGCGTGAATCGGCGACGGCCGTCTTCGCCGATCAGCACATCCAATCGGTTCGAACTACTTGGACCGAAAACTGCTCTTGAAAAAGGGACCTCCCTTGTGGAGGAGATGGACCAGGAGGATTCTGCCGCAACTGCCAGAGGGACAGTGCGGAAACGGCAGGATCGTGCTCCTGAAAATAGTACTAGCCCAACGCCTAAGAAGAACAAATTGAACCGACCAGCTAATCCCAATCTGCAGAAGCGTCTTTCGATTTGAAACTTATCCCATAATATACTCAATGGCTATCCTCCATTGGAACATACGCGGAATTCGACCACATCGACCAGAGCTTGACTTGTTGCTGCGCCAGCATGAACCCTTGGCTGTATGTTTACAAGAGACGAAGCTCCGTCCACAGGACACCGTTACCATCAGGCAGTACTCCTCCGTACGATGTGATTTATCCCCGGAGGACGGTGTCCCGGCACATGGGGGCACTATGCTGCTTATTCGAGATGATATTTTTGCCAACTCCGTACCCATACAATCTGCAATCCAGTCCGTTGCTGTCAGCATTAAGCTACCCTCCGCTTCATTCACCATTTGCAGTATCTATTTGCCTCCATCTGCGGACCTCTCGCACAGCGACTTAGAACACCTCATTTCGCAGTTGCCACCACCCTTTTTATTGGTAGGCGACGTGAATGCCCATCACCCTCTTTGGGGCTCTCCCCGGGCTTGTGCGAGAGGTACGCTACTTAAAGACTTCTTGGATAGTCAGAATCTTGCTCTCTTGAACACCGGAGAGCCCACCTTTCTATCTGACGCATTTCATAGTTTTTCACACATTGACATTGCAATTTGTTCCCCTCAGCTGGCAGTCACCTTATGCTGGAATATCATCTCGGATTTGCATTCTAGTGACCACTTTCCTTGTCGTATTAGTGTCTTGACACCCGTTGTATGTTCCACCCGTTTACCTAGTTGGCGCCTAGACCACGCCAGCTGGGAACTGTACTCCCACTTGGCTGAATTTAGCTACGAAGAGCACGACTCTGTGAACCACTTGGTCGAACATCTCACAGGGACCATTCTTTCTGCTGCTGAGCAATCCATTCCGCGTTCGACTGGCTACAGCCGTCGATTTCCGGTACCTTGGTGGACCGATGACTGTCGGGATGCTATTCGCGCTCGCAGACGAGCTCTACGGGTTTTCCAGCGTTTTCCTACACTGGATAACCTGATACACTATAAACGGATGCGTGCACATTCTAGGCGGGTTATTAAGGATAGCAAAAAGATGTCATGGAATAAATTCGTGGGTTCCTTTAATCGACATACACCTTCCTCTGTCGTATGGGATAAGTTAAGACGTGTGGCTGGGAAACCGAACCATATGCCCATCGCCGGTCTCAAAACACCTACCGGAGCTGTTGTTGATACATTTGACGTGGCGAATACTTTAGGCAGTGCTTTTGCTCAGGTGTCTAGCTCAGGCTATTATTCCCCTGAGTTTCTTACAATTAAGAATCAGGTGGAATCTCAAGAATTCTCGTTTCTTTCTGGCAACCTTGAGGATTATAATCGCCTTTTCACCCTGGCAGAGCTAGACAATGCACTCTCCTCTTCACGACACTCAGCACCAGGTCCAGATGGTATCCACGTCCAAATGTTGCAACATCTCTCTCCTGATGGCAAAGATTTCCTACTCGAGGTCTATAATCGTGTCTGGGTTGATGGCATTTTTCCCGACAAGTGGCGGGAGGCCACCATCATACCCATTCTTAAACCTGGAAAGGACCGCCATCTGCCTTCCAGTTACCGTCCTATTTCCCTCACCAGTTGGGTGTGCAAGGTGATGGAACGCATGATCAATGGACGGTTGGTGTGGTGGCTGGAATCCCACAATCTTCTGACGAACATCCAGTGTGGCTTTCGACGACGACGTTCAACTGCTGACTACCTTGTCTCTCTGTCAACTCAGATTATGGACGGGTTTCTTAAGAACAGCCCCACAGTTGGGATATTTTTTGACCTCGAGAAGGCCTACGACACGTGTTGGCGGGCGGGAATATTGCGTACTCTACACAACTGGAACATACGTGGACGCCTACCGTTGGTCATTCAGGAGTTTATGCGGGACCGCGTTTTTCGAGTGAGGGTGGGCTCGGTTTTTTCTAACCATTTTATTCAAGGGAACGGAGTGCCGCAGGGCTCGGTACTCAGCGTGACTCTATTTGCTATTGCGATAAATTCCATATCACTATGTGTGCCTCAAGGTGTCTCTTCCTGTTTATTCGTCGACGACTTTGCCATCTTCTGTACTTCTCAGCGTACACCGTTTTTGGAACGCCGTCTCCAGCGGTGTTTGGACAATCTCTATGCTTGGAGCTCGAAACACGGTTTTCGTTTCTCCGCTGAGAAGACAGTCTGCGTTAACTTCTGGCGCCGTAAGTGGCAAATGCCGCCGTCTCTTCGACTCGGGCCAGATTTACTTCCTTTCGCAGACGAGGCGAGATTCCTTGGTTTGATCTTCGATCGGAAACTTTGTTGGGCACCACAAATAGCACAGCTTAGAGCACGATGTGACCGTTCTCTAAATCTTTTACGGATACTAAGTGGCAAATCTTGGGGTGCGGATCGGACGGCATTGCTCCGTCTTTATCGTGCTGTGATTCGTTCGAAGTTGGACTATGGCAGCATTGTGTATTCTTCAGCTCGACCTTCAGTGCTCAGAAGGTTAGACACAGTCCATAACCAGGGCATCCGTGTGTCCGTTGGAGCTTTTCCAACGAGCCCAGTCGTTAGCCTCTACGCCGAATCGGGCGAACCTCCTCTGCGTTGTCGGCGTGATGTCCTGCTTGCTAATTATGGCTGTGGGCTGAAGTGTATGCCTGGGCATCCAACTTATCACGCGTTTTTCTCCTCTGAGCTGCACGAGCGATACTGCCTCCGCTCTCTGAGCCCCAGGCCAGCAGGTTTTCGTTTCCGTGAGCTTCTACGCCAGCACCATGTTGACATTCCTCGGCTGTTAATCCAAGGGAGAGAGTATACACCCCCCTTGGTTTCGCGCTACCTCCCGTGTCGATCTCGGGATGACGCTCTACGGGAAATCTGTTACGCCTCTTGATAGTATTCGTCGTTGTTTTTTAGAATTTTTATCCAAATACAGTGGCCGTATTTGTATTTACACCGATGGTAGTAAGAGCCCCGACGGTGTTGGATGTGCCTTTGTCACTGGCACCGCAACTTCTACTTACGGTTTGCCTAGTTGCACATCTATATATTCTGCCGAGCTATATGCTATTTATCAAGCCCTTCTGTATATTCGACGTCGAAAATTAGGTGACTGCCTTATTCTTAGTGATTCCCTTAGTGCACTTCAGAGCATTCGTGAGCTGTACAATTACCATCCTTTGGTGCAGCGCATCCAGGACGTTCTCCACATTTTGCACGCTTCTGGTTTTAATGTGGAGTGCGCATGGATTCCTGGACACGTTGGCTTGCCAGGGAATGACACGGCGGATTTGGCAGCGAAATCGGCAGTCAAAGCGCCCAGTGTTACGATTACCCATTCAACAGCAGAAGATTTTAAAGTGGCTGTACGGAGAGCCGTTTTTTCGACTTGGCATGCGGAGTGCTCGGCTCTCCGTGGTAATAAGCTGCGAGAGGTGAAGGACCTCCCTGTCAACTGGGTAACCTCCTCTCGTTTATTCCGCCGGGAGGAGGTAGTACTAGCTCGGCTAAGAATTGGCCACTGTATTTTTACTCACAGTTACCTTTTTAAACGTGAACCTGCTCCTGTCTGTGCGCTCTGTGGGGAGGCACAGACAGTTCGTCATGTGTTGCTGGAGTGTGGTCACCTGGCACACATTCGGTCATCTATGGGCATGCCGGCCTCTCTTGCTGAGGTCCTGGCAGATGACCCAAGAGCAGTGGACAGGGTTTTTAAATTTTTAGCAAAACTTTCTTTTACCTTGACGTTTTAGTGTGATAGCAGTTTTTTTTAAACTCTTTTAATTTTAATGTGTTGTTTTTAGATGGAGTTTTATATCCAGCTCTAGTTAGAGGGCTGGACAGTTCTGTTACTTCCGTTTCAACTGTGTTAGCTCTTTTACTTGTGTTTACTTTTTTGTTTGGTATTTTCTTACTGCCTATTGCCAAGTTTTAATCGTAAGGGCGCTTATGACCTCGGCAGTTGAGCGCCCTTAAACACCATTATCATCATCATGAGTTTCTTCCCCCCCTCCCAGGTGCCTACTACGAAAGGTACGGGTCTGGCGCACCCGGCGGTTCCGGAGCCATTCACCGCCATTTCATCCTTCCATCACCACCAACTGAGCCACGCTTTGTTTATGTGTGCGCCTTTGTTGTTTGTGTTTTATGTGAGCGCGAGTGTTTTCGCCGTATCTTCTTCCGCTTCTAGGCTTACTATTTACATATTTAATTTTAAGGCTTTAGATTTATTAACTCCTGCCTCAACAACAGGGATCTTTATTCTATCTCCGTGGTTCCTGTCTCACGGTTCCAGTGCGGCTTCCAACATGTGTGCTCTTCGGAGGTCTCAGGCGTGAAGGTTGAGTGGACCCTTCCTACTGCCCCTATGTGTAAGCCTTAGGTGCGGAGCCCGTCCATACCGTTATGTACACCCACGTAGCTTCCCTGGGAGCCCGGTCCGTTTTAATCTCCCGACGAACACTGTTCGTTGGGATAGAATTACGGACCGGTCGTGTTACCGCTAACGGTAACCCGGTGTAATCAACCACAAGTCCCCTGAATCTATGTCTGCTTTATTACGCAGCATGGCCTAAAGTGGGGAGCCACAGGTGGTTATACCTGTGTTAGGGGCTTAAAGCCGGGTTGTACATGGTGAAGGGCTTACCCGTATGGACCAGCAGTGGTGGCTGGAGGGTAACTCCTTCTTACGTACTCTTTGGGATCGGTCTCCTTGGGGTCTACCAGGCTGCACAGACCGGAAAGATTTGGTGTATTTTTTTGCTCTATCCCCGGATGGCCGGCTTTCCCCGACGGTTCCGGAATGGCGTCCTTTCAAAATGCTTTCCGCGCAAAACTTCTATATTTGACCGCTTTGATTATGACCTTGGCTTGTGAATCTAAGACTATGCGAGACCTTAACCCGTTTTACATTCAACGAGAAATAGACAGGATCTGTGGCAAAGTGACCAATGCTACCAGGACCAGAGACGGTGCCCTGTTAGTTGAAGCCAAGACCGAAGACCAGTCCAAGAAACTCCTGAAGGCCTCTTACTCAATAACGGTGGTCCCGCACAAATCTTTAAACACCATTAGGGGCGTTGTGACCACCTCTTGTTTAGACGGTCTTTCAGACGCAGAAATTGTTTCCAATCTCTCCGACCAGGGTGTCTGCCAGGCGTACCGTCTTCAAGGTAAACGTGCAGGTCAGGCGGTTGCGTTACGGACAGGTATTTTTTTGGTAGTGTTTAACGTCCGCTTTAACTACTAATGGCACCGCAGGCGGTGACACTGATGATACATGAATGATGATGGAGCACCGGTGGAATGCGATGGCGGGGGAAACCGGAGTACCCGGAGAAAACCCGCCCCAGCGCCGTTTTGTGCACCACAAATCTCACATGCGGTCGCTTGGGGTTACGGACAGTATTCCTAACATTCAAGGGTACCACATTAGCTGAGGCACTTTACTGTGGTTATGAACGCGCCGCTGTGCGGCCGTATGTGCCAAACCCTATGCGTTTCTTCCGATGTCAGAAGTTTGGTCACACACAAAGTCGGTGCACATTCAACGCTACTTGTGAACGTTGTTGACAACCTGCTCACGGTGAAGCTGCTTGTGGTCGAGACCCTTCCTGCGTCCAGTGCAAAGGGAACCATCCTTCTAGCTTCCGGCAATGTCCGCGATTTCTCGAAGAAAAGGCCATACAGGAGTTGCGCGTGAAGGAACGCCTGACTTTTCCGGAAGCCAGGCGTCGATTGCAACAGCTGCAACCTGGGACCCTCTCAAGCTACGCCTCAGCGATCCGCCGCACTCCTGTTACCTCGGTGGCAGTACAAACCGTGCCAGTCTCCGACGCGTGTACTCGAACCGACCAGTGTTCGACCGCACCGACTTTGCAGGCTTCAACGTCCATACGGTCCACTCCCGCAGGTGTCACTTCTCCAGAATCTGTTCGTAAGCCCTTAGTTCGACCGATACCATCTGCCACTGCCTCTCAGGAGCGCAGTCGCGAAAAACTGAAGGCCGCTGATAAACCCTCAAAGTCTCGTTGTCGTTGTACGAGCCGTTCCCGAACATCCGCGGATACTGACGATGACACGGGTTATACTATTGTAGGCCCAAAAAGCGCTGAGAACAAAAAACGTCCACCGTTACTTTTAGTATTTTCCTTTGCCGGCATTTTTTTCTTCCGGGTGTAAACTCATATCTTTCTGAGTCGACGATAACCCTTACGTATCTACCCTTAATCCATGGCTCTCCGGACCTGGAATATCCGTGGTGTTCATACACATAGGGCTGAATTGCAGCTGTTATTACGGTCCTATAACCCTCTTGTTCTGTGTTTGCAGGAGCTGAAGCTTCGCCCCCACGATGTTTTTTCCCTGCACCAATACCTTCCAGTGCGTTTTGATCTTACACCGGAAGAGGGTTCTCCTGCGCATGGGGGTGTTATGATACTAACGCGCAATAATATCTGCGGTCAGCTGGTCTCGCTTGCCACTACTTTGCAAGCTGTTGCTGTCCAACTAACTCTTCCAGGTTACTCTTTTACTCTTTGTAATGCCTACGTTCCGCCCTCGTCTACCCTTTGCGCCGCCGACATAGTCCATCTTTTGTCTCAGCTCCCGAAACCTTTTCTTCTGCTGGGAGATTTCAATGCCCACCATCCGCTTTGGGGTTTTCCTAGGGCCTGCGCGTGGGGGACTGTCCTTGCTGCTCTTTTCGATCAATACAGTCTCTCTGTTTTAAACACCGGTGAACCTAAATTCATTTCCGATTCTTCTGCCACGCTATACCACCTAGACGTTTCTGTTTGCTCAGCACAGCTCGCTCACCGTTTCCAATGGAACGTAGTATCTGACACTCATTCCAGCGATCATTGCCCTTTTGTTCTCAGCCTGCTTTCACACCACATTCCCTCATCGCGGTCGGTTACCTGGCAATTGTGTTAAGTTGGACTGGTCTCTCTTTTCCGCTCTGGCTGTATTCAGTGACCATCAGTTCACGTGGTTGACCACATGGTCGAGCACTTTAATTCTGTTGTGATATCCGCTGCCGAGCAATCAATTCCCCGATCGTCTTCCTACTCTAAAAGGGTACCGGTCCCGTGGTGGACTGCTGAATGCCGCGATGCCATTCGTGCTCGCAGGAGGGCTTTTAGAGTATTTCAACATCATCCTACGCTTGAGCATTTGACCACCTTCAAACAAACCCGCGCCTGGGCACGCCGCATTATTTAGGACAGCAAACGGGCTTCCTGGACTTCGTTTGTGTCTACCTTTAATCGCACAGCTCCTTCATCCGTTGTGTGGGGGAAGCTCCACCGTGTTGGGGGTAAGCAGGCTAGTTCTGCAATATCGGGGCTTCTCGTGGGAACTGACACGGTCGTTGACCCGTTTGCTGTTGTCGACGCGCTCGTCAGCACCTTCGCCAATGGTTCCAGTTGCAACAATTATCACCCGGCGTTTCGTGCCATTAAGGCGGAGGTTGAGTCTCAGGGGTTCTCTTTCAGATCCTCGGAAACTGAGTGCTTTAACTCGTATTTTAGCATGCGGGAGCTGGATGCCTCCTTAGCATCTTCTCGTCATTCCGCTCCAGGACCTGATGGTATCCATCTAGCAATGCTACAACACCTCTCTTCGGACGGCAAGCTTTATCCCCTGAGCCTCTATAATCGCATTTGGCATGAGGGTGTTTTTCCTGCGGCTTTGCGCTAAGCTATCGTTGTTCCAATATTGAAACCGGAAAAGGATCGTAACCTTCCTTCCAGTTACCGTCCTATCTCCCTTACCAGTGTAGTTTGTAAAGTGATGGAGCGCATGGTCAATGGACGGTTACGATTGTGGCTTGAGTCTGGGAAACTTCTGTGCAATATCCAATGCAGCTTTCGCCGATACCGCTCCTCGACTGACCATCTTGTCTCCCTCTCGACTCACATCCTTAATGGATTTCTACGAAAGTGTCAAACTGTGGCCATATTTTTTTCGACCTAGAGAAAGCGTATGACACTTGCTTATTGCGCGCATTGCATAAGTGGGGCTGTCATGGCCGCCTTCCAGTGTTCCTCAGAGAGTTTATGGAGAAACGGGTGTTTCGTGTCCTTGTGGGCTCTGTCTGCTCACGTCTTTTTATTCAGGAGAATGGAGTACCTCAAGTACTCAGTTGCAGTCTCTTCGCTATCGCCATCAATTCTATCGTTGATTGTCTTCCAGCTGGTATTTCCTCCTGTCTATTTGTTGACGACTTTGCAATTTATTGCAGCTCTCGGTGCACATGCCTTTTGGAACGTCGCCTCCAAGCTTGTTTCGACCGTCTCTATGTTTGGAGCATTGAAAATGGTTTCCCATTTTTCTGACCACTCGGGCCGCAACCGCTGCCGTTCGCCGAAACGGTAAAGTTTTCGGCTTAAAATTCGATAGGAAGCTTAGCTGGTCGTTTCATATCGCTTCCTTGAAAGCTCGATGTGATGGATCGCTTAATATTTCACGTGTTTTATGTGGTACATCCTGTGGAGCCGATCGCACCTTGCTATTGCAGCTTTAACGTTCGCTTGTCCGCTCCAAGCTTGATTAGGGGAGCATTGTGCTCTCTTGTGCTCGGCCTTCGGTTTTGCGTCGTTTGGACCCAGTTAACCATCGCGGGATTCGGCTAGCGCTTGGTGGCTTTCCGACTAGCCCAGTCGTTAGTGTGTATGCGGAGGCTGCTGAACCTCCGCTATGCCATAGGCGTGACGTTCTTCTGTGCAGCTCTGCTATCCGACTCCATGCACTACCAGGTCCCCCTACTTCGCATTTATTCTTTGACGAGTCCCTTGATCGTCAATATGCGGTTAGTGTGCTGGCATTGCTTCCCGCAGGGTTTCGTTCTCCTCTGCTTCTTCGGCTCTTGGATGTTCGTCTACGCTGCGAAACTTCCTTCCACTTTGGATTGACATCCATGCCGAAATCAACGACTGCGTCCTCGGCCATCCGCTCGGCCCTTTTAGAGCTGGCATCCGAATTTCACAACCACTGTTTCATTTACACGGATGGCTCCAAGGATGGCCGTGGTGTGGGATGTGCTTTTGTGGTTTATTCGCGGTTTACTGGATTTCATCTTCTGGGGCAGTGTTCGATTTTTACCGCCGAACTTTTTACTATTTATCAAGCTCTGCGTTTTATCCGGGGACAGCACTTGAGGCAGTTCTTAATCTGTAGCGATTCCCTCAGTGCACTACAGGGCCTTCGTGAGCTGTATCCATAACATCCATAGATACAGCGTATCCAGGATGACCTGCTGTCCCTCGCTGACGCTGGCGTCAGTGTGTAGGTTGTTTTGGTTCCTGGCCACGTAGGTGTGAGCGGTAACGAGCAGGCGGATGCTGCTGCCAAATCTGCCATTTTATTGCCCACTGTTTTTTAAATCTCCGGTTTCTCCAGAAGATATGCGTGCTCACCTGCGCCGGGCCATCTTTTCGCGCTGGTTCGTGGAATGGTCCGGGCAGCAAGGTAAGTCCCTTCCTGTCCCCTGGGCTACTTCCTCGCGTGCTTTTCGCCGCGAAAAAGTTATTTTAGCGCGACTGTTGAGAATTGCCTATTTAGCCACCACATCTTTTACGAGGGGAACCCGCACTTCAATGTGCTTCATGTAATGAGCCTTTGACGGTGTCCCGCAGGGGCCTACTTCGGTAGGTACGGGTTTGGCGCACCCGGGGGTTCCCGAGCAACTCGCCACCATATCGTCCTTCCACTGCGCCACGTTTTGCGTTCTTGTCTGCGTGTGTCTGTGCGGATTTGTTTGTGTATGTTATTGTTTGTGCGAGTTTACTCCCCTCATCTTCCTCTTCTACGCTTATTCCCTATACATTTAGTTTTAAGGCTTTAGGTTTATTAACTCCTGCCTCACCAACAGGGATCTTTCTTCTATCTCCGTGGTTCCTGTCCCACGGTTCCTGCGCGGCTTCCAACTTGTGTGCTCTTCGGAGGTCTCAGGCGTGACGGTTGAGTGGACCCTTCACACTGCCCCTATGTGTAAGCCTTAGTTGCGGAGCTCGTCCATACCGATATGTACACCCAGGTCGTCGGGTTAGAATCACGGGCCGGACGTGTTACCGCTATCGGAAACCCGGTGGAATCAACCACAAATCCCCTGAATCCATGGATGTGTCATTACACACCATGACCAAAAGTGGGTGGGCCACAGGTGGTTGGTATTGTGGTAGGTGCATAAATCCGGATTGTGCATGGTGGAGGGCTTACCCGTATGGACCAGCAGTGGAGGCTGGAGGGTAACTCCTCCTAAGTACTCCGTGAGATCCGTGCGGGAGGGGTCTCCCAGGCGGCAAAGACCGGGAAATTATTTTTGGTGTCTTTTTTCATTTTCCCCCAGATGGCCGGCTGACGCCGACAATACCGGAAGGGTATCATGAATTTTCCGCGCAAAACTTTGACCGCTTTTGGTAGTGAATTTGGCTTGTGAATCAAAAACTATTAGAGATATTAACCAATTTTATATCCCGTGGGAAATTGACTGAATCTGTGGCAAAGTAGGCAACGGTACCAGGACCAGAGACGGTACGCTGTTAGTAGAAACCAAGGCCGAAGACCAGTCTAAGAAGCTCCTGAAAGCTGGCTTGTTGGGTTCCTACCCAATAAAGGTAGCCCCACATAAAACTTTGAATACTTGTAGAGGCGTGGTGATCACCAGCTGCCTAGACGGTCTTTTAGATTCAGACATTGTTTCGAATCTCTCCGACCAGGGTGTATGTCAGGCGTACCGTCTTCTAGGTAAACGTGATGGTCAGTCGGTTGCGCTGCGCACGGTATTCCTTACGTTCAAAGGCACCACCTTACCTGAGGCACTCTACTGTGGATATGAACGTGCTGCTGTGAGGCCGATATTCCGAACCCTATGCGTTGTTTCCGCTGCCAGAAGTTTGGTCACACCCAAAGCCGGGGCACTTTCGACGCTACATGTGAACGTTCCGGCCAAGCTGCCCACGGAAAAACTACTGGTGCTCGAGGCCCTTGTTGCGTCCATTGTAAAGGGACCCATGCATCTAGCTCCCGGCAATGTGCACGTTTTCTCGAGGAAAAAGTCATCCAGGAGCTGCGAGTTAAGGAAGGCCTGACTTTTCCGGAAGCCAGACGCCGCTTCCAACAGCTATAGCCTTCGACCGTCTCAGGCTGCGCTCCGCCGCACACCTGTTTCCTCAGTGGGCACTACAAACCGTGTCTGTAGCCGACGCGTGTACTCACACAGAACAGACGCCGACCACAACATCCACAGCACCCACTGCCTCAAGTTCTATTTCTCCAGAACCTGCTCGTAAGCCGCTAGTTAGACCGACACCATCTGTCGCAGTCGTAAGAAACTCAAGGCCACGGATAAACCTTCCAAGTCCCGTTCTCGTTCTACGAGCCGTAGGGGATCTTCCGCTACCCGAACATCAACGGATAGCGCCGACGAAGTTGGCTAAATTCTTGTGGGTCCAAAATGTGCAAAGAAGAAGAAGCGCCTACCTTAACTGCATCTACTTCGTTTGCGCCATTCGTTTGCTTCCCAGCTGCAAACTCATAGTTTGATTCATCAATAAACTTTCCCGCCTCTAACTGTGCTCCATGGCTCTCCTGACGTGGAATATCCGCGGTGTGCGTACCCATATAGCCGAATTGCAGCTGTTATTACGGTCCTATAACCCTCTAGTTCTGTTTGCAGGAGACAAAGCTTCGGCCCCACGGTGCCTTTACCCTGCAGCAATACTTTCCAGTACGGTTTGACGTTACACCAGAGGAGGGCTCTCCTGCTCATTGGGGTGTTATGATCCTAACGCGCAATGACATCTGCGGTCAGCAGGTCTCACTTACCACTATCTTGCAAGCTGTTGCTATCCGACTTACTCTTCCTGGTTTCTCCTTTATGGTATGTAATGTCTACGTTCCGCCTTCATATTCCCTCTGCGCCGCTGACATGCACCAACTTTTGTCTCAGCTTCGGGCACCTTTTCTTCTGTTGTGTGATTTTAATGCCCACCATCCCCTATGGGCTTCTGCTAGGGCCTGCGTGCGGGAGACTATTCTTGCTGACCTTTTCGTTCAATCTAGCCTTTCTGTTCTGAACACCGGCAAACCTACTTTCATTTGCGATTCTTCTCCCACCTGGACCTTTCTGTTTGGTCTGCACAGCTTGCACACCGTTTTCAGTGGAACGTAGTATCAGACACTCATTCCATTGCCCTTGTGTCATTACTCTGCTATCAGACCATATTTCCATCTCGCATGCGATTTCTTGGCAGCTGTCTAAGTCGAATTTGGCTCTTTTCTCTGCTCTGGCTGTTTTCAGCGACCACCTGTTCGACTCCGTTGACCACATGGTCAAACATTTCAACTCTGTCGTGAACTCCCGCACTGAGCAGTCCATCCCGCGGACATCTTCCTACCCTAGACGCTTACCGGTCCCTTGGTGGACTACAGAGTGCCGCGATGCTATTCGTGCTCGCAGGAGGGCTCTTCGGGTATTTCGCCATCACCCTACCTTGGAGCATTTGATCAATTTTAAGCAAACACGCTC
Source organism: Hymenopus coronatus (assembly GCA_030762935.1). Classification (NCBI taxonomy): domain Eukaryota; kingdom Metazoa; phylum Arthropoda; class Insecta; order Mantodea; family Hymenopodidae; genus Hymenopus; species Hymenopus coronatus. The sequence goes on along the minus strand of CM060900.1, from coordinate 321,352,911 downwards.
CCGGGTACGGCGCATTATTCAAGATAGCAAACGGGCTCCCTGGGTTTCGTTTGTTGAAACATTGAGTCGCACAACACCTTCATCTGTTGTGTGGGAGAAGCTCCGCTGTGTTGCCGGTAGGCAGACTGGTACTTCCATATGGGGGCTTCTTGTGGGAACTCACACCGTAGTTGACCCGATTGCTATTGCAGATGCCCTTGGTGGCACGTTTGCAACTGCGTCTAGCTTCGCCAATTATCACCCAGCGTTTCGTGCCATCAAGGCGGACATGGAGTCTCAGAGTCTCTCTTTCCGGTCCTTGGATTCCGAGTGCTATAACTCGGATTTTAGCATGCGGGAGCTGGATGCCTATTTAGCATCCCCTCGACACTCCGCTCCAGGACCCGTTGGTATCCATATCGGCATGCTACAGAACCTCTCTTCTGAGAGTAAGCAATATCTCCTGAAACTGTACAACTTGGTTTGCCGCGAGAGTGTGTTTCCTACAGCATGGCGCGAAGCTACCGTTGTTCCCATCTTAAAACCGGGGCAGGACCGTAGTCTTCCTAGTTACCGTCCTATCTCCCTCACCAGTTCTGTTTGTCAGGTGATGGAACGCATGATCAATAGACGGTTACGATGGTAGCTTGAGTCTGAGAAACTTCTGTGAAACATACAGTGCGGCTTTCGCCGATACCGCTCCACGACTGACCACCTTGTCTCTCTCTCGACTCACATCCTCAATGGTTTTCTTCGAAAATGTAAAACTGTGGCCATATTTTTCGATCTGGAGAAAGCTAATGGCACTTGCTCTTGGGCTGGCTATCTGCGTACCTTGCATAGTTGGGGCTACCGTGGCCGCCTTCCAGTGTTCCTCCGGGAGTTTATGAACAACCGGGTATTTCGTGTGCGTGTGGGCTCTGTTTTCTCTCGTGTTTTTAGTCAGGAGAACGGAGTGCCTGAAGGGTCGGTACTCCGCGTCACTCTCTTCGCTGTTGCCATCGATCCCATTCTCGAATATGTTCCTGCTGGTATCTTCTCCTTATTTGTGGACGATTTTGCAATTTATTGCAGTTCTCGGCGCACTTGCCTTTTGGAGCGTTGCCTGCAGGCATGTCTTGACCGACTACATACTTGGAGTGTCACAAATGGCTTTCGTTTTTCTTCCGAGAAGACAGTTTTTGTCAACTTCTGGCGTCGGAAACCATACGAACCGTCTTCTCTACATGTTGGGGCCGAACCGCTGCCCTTCGGCGAAACTTTAAAGTTTCTTGGTTTGGTGTTCGACAGGAAGCCTAGCATGTCGTCCCATGTCTCTTCTCTGAAGGCTAAATGTGATGGTGCACTTAATATTTTACGTGTTTTATGTGGCACATCCTGGGGAGCAGGTCGCACCGTGCTATTACAGATTTTCCGTTCGCTTGTTCGGTCTAAAAGGGATTACGGGTGCATTGTATACTCTTCGGCTTGTCCTTCGGTTTTACGATGTTTTAATCCAGTCCACCATCGTGGGATTCGTCTGGCGCTGGGTGCATTTCCGACTAGCCCAGTTATTAGTTTGTCAGCGGAGGCTGCTGAACCTTCGCTGTCTCATAGGCGTGATCTGCTGCTTTGCAGCTATGCTATCCGCCTGTTTGCCTTGCCAGATCACCCGCCTTTCAAGTTATTCTTTGGCGAGTCTTTTGACCGTCAATATGCTGTCGGCGCGGTTGCCTTGCTTCCTTCAGAAGTTCGTTTTCGCCTGCTTCTTCGGCTCTTGTATGTTCGCCTACCACCTGTGTTTCCACTGGGGGAATGTTCCTTCCCCCCTTGGTTACGTTGCGACACCCAGTTCCACGTTGGGTTGGCATCCATGCCGAAAGCAACGACTCCACCTTCAGTCTTCCGCTCCGCATTTTTAGAGCTGCAGGCCAGGTTTCCCAACCATTGCTTTATTTATACGGATGGTTCTAAGGAAGACCGTGGTGTCGGATGTGCTTTCGTTTTTAATTCGCGGAGTTATACCTTTCATCTTTTGGGGCAACGTTCGATTTTTACCGCCGAACCTTTTAGTATTTGTCAGGCTTTTCTTTTTATCCGCGGACAGGATTTAAAACAGTTTGTTATTTGTAGCGATTCCCTCAGTGCACTTCAGGGCCTGCCTGAGCTCTATCCATGCCATCCGTTCATACAGCGTATACAGGATCGCCTGCAATCGCTCGCTGACGGTGGTGTCAGCGTGTCGTTTGTTTGGGTTCCTGGGCACGTAGGTGTGAGCGGAAACGAGCAAGTGGACACAGCTGCTAAATATGCAGTTTTCTTGCCTAATGTTTTTAGCACCACCGTTCCTCCAGGTAATGTTCGTGTTCACCTGCGCCGGGCCATTCTTTCGCGCTGGTTCGCGGAATGATCCGGGGTGCGTGACAACAAACTGAGGGCGGTCATGTGCCTTCCTGTCCCCTGGCCTACTTTCTCGCGTGCATGTCACCGCGATGAGGTGGTTTTAGCGCGACTGCGTATCGGGGATTGCCGTTTTAGCCACCAGCATCTTTTAGGTGGGAAACCCGCACTTGAATGTGCTTCTTGTAACGAGCCATTGACGGTGCGTCATCTTTTTTTGGAGTGCCACCTTTATACTGTTCTGAGTGCATCCCTGTGTCTGCCTACTGACATCCCCAGCCTTCTGGGCGACAACCCTATATATTGTGACGGACTTTTTAATTTTCTCCGCCGCTGCGGGATGTACAGTAGGCTTTAATTTTATCTCTGGGTTTAAGCTTTTACCGACTTATGTGTTTAGTGTCTCGTTTTTAGTCTGGCTTTGGTAGCCTTTTTATGCTTTCCCTGGTTTTAACCCTTGTGTGGTACTCCTGTTTTAGTGGTTTTTATGCCTTTTAACTTTTAGCTCTTTTAATTACCCTAGGGCGCTAATAACTTATGCAGTTGTGCGCCCTAAAGCCATAATACTACTACTATTTTGACGGTGCGACATCTTTTATCGGAGTGCCGCCTTTTTACTTTGTTGCGTACATCTTTGTTCATGGCGTCCGATCTTCCCACACTGCTAGGTAACAACCGTAGTTCTTGTGAGGGAATTTTTACTTTTCTTCGCCGCTGAGGGATATACAGGCGGGTTTAATGTTGTCTCCATAATTCTAACTCTTGAGTGGTAATCCAGTTTTAGTCTTTTTAATCCGTTTCAATTTTATTTTTTTTAACTCTAGGGCGCTAATAACCTTAGTAGTTGTGCGCCCATAAGCCATACAACTACTACTACTACTACTACTACTACTACTACTACTACTACTACTACTACTACTACTACTACTACTACTACTACTCCTACTACTACTACTACTACTACTACTACTACTACTACTACTCCTACTACTACTACTACTACTACTACTGCTACTACTACTGCTACTACTACTACTACTACTACTACTACTACTACTACTACTACTACTACTGCTGCTGCTGCTGTGGAATCGCAAGGTTTTGCCTTCCGCTCTGGAAACCTTGAAGACTACAATCGCATTTTCACCATGGCGGAGCTAGACCATGTCCTTCCAGCTTCACGAAACTCTGCACCGGGCCCAGATGGCATCTACGTCCAAATGTTGCAACATCTCTCTCCTGAACCTTGTTCGGACACCGATACTAGTGATGGCCAACCAGAAACATTGCCAGTTGGCGTCCACACTCGCCTGAGTAATAGACCCACAATTAAGAAAAAGATAAGACTCCGTCAAACCCTGCCAGTTACCTAATGATTCGATACCTTACCGGCGAGCGCGTTTTGAAACCAAGCCTTCTTACTGCCCTGATTATGGCTCTCCTTCAATGGAATGTACGAGCTCTACGTTCACTTCGATCCGAACTGGATCTTCTAATAAAATCTTATAATCCTCCCATAGTTTGCTTACAGGAGACAAAACTACGCCCTCGAGATACCTTTGCTTTGCATAGGTACACACCGGTTCGCTTATATCTGGAACCTGACGAGGGTTCTCCTGCGCAGGGTGGGTCAATGATCCTGATTCGAGACGACGTGAGCTTCCGACCTGTGCCGCTCACCACTCAATTACAAGTTGTTGCTGTCCACATTTCTGTTCCAGGTTTTCGTTTATCCGTCTGTGGTCTTTATGTCCCTTCTGTGTCTCCCCTTGCCATTGCTGACCTGGTGAGTTTAGCTTCCCAGTTACCTCCACCGTACCTCCTGGTGGGAGATTTTAATTCTCATCACCCTCTTTGGGGATCTCCCAGGGCGTGTGCAAGGGGAGCCGTAACCGCTGTTCTGCTGGGCCAGTTGAACCTCTCTATTTTGAATACTGGTGAGCCTACATTTCTTTTAGACTCTACTGGCACCCTTTCTCACCTTGATTTAAGTATCAGCTCTGCACAGCTTAGACACCGTTTAGAGTGGAATGTCATCTCGGATGCACACTCCAGTGATCATTTTCCAGTTGTTATTTCCTTTTTTCAGAATCCTCCTCCATCTACTGGTATACCCAAATTCCAGTTTGGCAAGGCGGATTGGTTACTTTTTTCTCGTTTAGCCCATTTCTCCAATAGGGACTACCTCACTGTTGATAGCATGGTTGAGCATTTGACCTTTGTTATTATGGCTGCTGCGGAGCACTCCATACCTAGTACGTCTTCCCATCCCAGGCGTACCTCGGTTCCTTGGTGGAACGAGGAATGTGGCAAAGCCATTCGTGCGCGAAGAAGTGCTCTTAGAATTTTCAAACGTCATCCACAGGCTGCTAACTTAATTGTGTATAAAGAATTACGGGCTCGGGCACGCCGTATTTTCCGTGAAAGAAAGAAGGCCTCTTAGAGCGTTATGTGGAAAGCTTTAATAGCTCAACTCCCACATGCGTGGTGTGGGACAGACTTCGGCGCGTAGACGGTAAGGCAAAATCGTGTGCAATACCCGGTCTTAGGGTTGGGGGCGACGTGCTGGTGGAGTCGGGCCTTATTGCTAACACGTTAGGCAGAACTTTTGAGGCTGTTTTCAGTTCCGCGAATTATAATCCAGCATTTGTTCCCCGCAAGGTTGCGGTGGAAGCCCAGGAGTTGTCATTCCGGTCCGACAACCATGAGGACTACAACCGCTCTTTTAGCTTGCGCGAGCTATAATATTCACTATCTATTTCTAGGCATTCAGCTCCTGGGCCTGACGCCATACATGTGTCGCTACTTCAGGATTTGTCTCCGGATGGTAAGCTATTCCTCCTCCAGCTCTATAATCGCATTTGGCATGACGATGTGTTTCCTGCTGTTTGGCGCGAGGCCACCTAGTTCCCATATTGAAACCTTGAAAGGATCGCCAAATACCTTCCAGTTACCGCCCAATTTCCCTAACTACTTGCGTTTGCAAGGTTATGGAACGCATGATAAATGGGCGGTTTTTCGTGGTGTCTCGAATCTCGGGCCTCCTATCAAATGTTCAGTGTGGTTTTCGTCGGCACCGCTCCACTATCGATCATCTGGTATCTTATTCGACTCATGTTATGAACGGGTTCCTGAGAAAGAGCCAGACCGTGGCAGTGCTTTTGATATGCAGAAAGCTTACTACACATGGTGGAGGACTGGCATTCTTCGTACAGTTCAGCAGTGGGGTTTCCGAGGTCGCCTCCCCATATTCATGCGGAAGTTCATGAAAGACCGGGCGTTTCGTGTGCGCGTGGGTTCGCTTTTTTCTGATAATTTTACTCAGGAGAACGGAGTACCTCAGGGTTCGGTAATTAGTGTTACACTGTTCCTTATAGCAATCAACCCTCTTGTTGACTGCCTTCCACCAGGGATTTCATCGTCGCTTTTTGTCGACGATTTCGTGGTGTATCTCACAGCTGGGCGTACCTGTCTCCTTGAGCGTTGTCTTCAGCGTTGTCAAGACTCCATTACCTCCTGGAGTGGCCTATGGTTTTCAGTTATCCACTGAGAAGATGGTTTGTGTGAATTTCTGGCGCCGGAAGGAATTTCCTTCTCCTACTCCGGCTCCGCACTGAGATACTACCGTTTCCAAATGAGGCGAAATTCCTGGGGTTAATATTCGATCAAAAGTTATGTTGGTCCGCCCATATAACTTATTTGAAGGCAAGGTGGATTCGTTCTCTCGATATTTTACGTTTTTTAAGTGGCACATCCTGGGCAGCTGATAGGAGCGTACTTCTAAACCTGTATCAAACATTGGTCCGTTCCAAATTGGATTATGGGTGCATCATTTATTCTTCTGCGCGACCCTCTATCGTTCGTGGCTTAAACATTATTCATCATCAAGGTATACGGCTAGCGACTGGCGCTTTCCGCACTAGCCCAGTTAATTGTTTGTGCGGAAGCTGCAGAACCACCGCTGTTATCGCCGTGAGTATCTTCTGTACCGCTATGCATGCCGTTTATCCTCAACACCCAAGTCGTGCACCCTTCTTCGACGATTCCTTGGATGCTTTGTGTGCTTCTCGCTCCATCGCCCTCTTACCGCCAGGGGTGCGTTTCCGCAGACTGCTTGAGCAGTGGACATGGCAATGCCTGCCGTCCTGCCCAAAAGAGAAACTACTTTCCCTCCTTGGCTTCATCCGGAAAACCCTATCCATCCAGGTTCCTCCAGTATTTCGAAGTGAAATACCCCTGGTTTCGTCCTTCGGGCCATCTTTCTAGCTCTGAAGGACCAACTTCCCAACATTTTTATTTATACTGAAGGGTCGAAGAACGCTCAACGTGTTGGATGTGCCTTTTTGGATGGAAACCAAAGTTTTAATCTTCGTCTTTCTCCACAGTGTTCGATTTTTACCGCTGAGCTTTTTAGTACTCTTCAAGCTCTTTTTTATGTGTGGCGATATATGATAACACTCTCTGCCATGTGTACCGATTCCCTCAGTGGCCTTCAAAACCTTCGAGCGCTGTTTAATTTTCACCCTATGGTACAGAGAATCCAGGACTGTCTTCACTCCCTTTCAGAAGCAGGTCTCAAAGTGGCGTTCGTGTGGGTGCTTGGTCACACTTGAGTGGTCGGGAATGAGGCAGCTGATTCTGCTGCAAAGAGAGCCATTTTATCTCCCAGGGGTTTTTGTTCTGTTCCCGCGAATGATCTGAAGGCGGTTTTTTGTGGGACCATTATTGCTCGTTGGGAGGCTGAATGGTCCCAAATTGGAGACAACAAATTGCGGGTAAGTAAGCCACCCCCGGATGCCCGGAAAACATCTTGTCGTTCCTCCAGCCGAGAAGAAGGCATTTTATGTCGCCTACGTATCGGACACTGTCATTTTAGCTACTGCGAGGAGAGCCAGCTCCAATTTGTCGGTGCGGTGCGATCTTGACAGTGAAATACTTTTTAATCGAACTACTTAGCTCCTCTACGTATGTCGTTGAGTATGCCCCACGACATGCATGCCATCCTAGCGGACAGCCTGCATGCTGTAGAATGGGTTTTATCTTTCATACGACAGTGCCCTCCGTTTGGTCATATATAGTTTTATTTCCGTTCTACGGCTTTAGCAATATGGCCTTTTATTCTTTATTTTAACCTACCGGAAAGTTTTAACTTTGGAGGGATGTATTAGTAGGTTATGTTCATTTTACCGTAATATTTTAGTTAGGAGTATAATTTTATCATTAATTAATCCATAATTTTAACCTACCGGACTGGTTTTAAAGTTTTATTGTTGGTGAGCTAATTAGTACATTTAAACATTCATTTGACTAGGATATTTTAGCTGGAAGTTCAATTTTATGATTAATTTCGACCTTATTTTAACCCACCGTTTTAACGTTTTAACTTTGGGGGATATATTAGTCGGTTCTACTTTTATTCTTACCGTGTTATTTTAGCTAGAAGATTAACTTTGTTTTATTTCGTTTAATAGGGTGCTAATAACCCTATAGGTTGGGCGGCCTAAAACTTTACTTTTCACTCTCTCCTGAAGGTAAGGCTTTCCTGCTCGAGGTCTATAACCGTATCTGGGTGAATGGCTCTTACCTAGCTCAGTGGCGGGAGGCCACAATCATACCTATTTTGCAACCTGGAAAGGACCGCCACGTCCCTTCCAGTTACTGTCCTGTTTCCCTCACCAGTTGCGTCTGCAAGGTGGTGGAACGCATGATCAATGCACGGTTGGTTTGGTGGCTGGAATCCCACAATCTTCTGGAGCAATATACAATGTGGTTTTCGAAGGCGTCGTTCAGCGGTTGACCACCTTGTGTCACTATCGACGCAGATCGTGAACGGCTTTCTACAGAATAATCAGACATTGTGGATATTTTTTGACCTCGAGAAGGCTTATACGTTTTGGCGGGCAGGGATTTTACGTTCACTCCACAACTGCAATTTACGTGTACGTCTACCGTTGTTCATTCAGGACTTAATGAGGCACCGCGTTTTCCGAGAAAGGGTAGGCTCGGTTTTTTCTAACTTTTTTATTCCAGAGAACGGAGTGCCGCAAGGCTCGGTACTAGGCGTGCCCCTGTTTGCTATTGCGATTAATTCCATATCACAGTGTGTTCCCCCAGGTGTCACGTCCTGTTTCTTCGTGGACAACTTTACCACCTTCTGCACTTCTCAGCTTACGTCGATTTTGGAACGTCGTCTCCAGCAGTGTTTGGACAATCTCAATGGTTGGAGCGCAAAAAACGACTTTCGTTTCTCACCTGAGAAGATAGTCTGCGTTAGTTTCATCTTCATCTCGGACCAGATATACTTCTGTTCGCAGATGAGGTGAGATTCCTGGGGTTGATATTCGATAGGAAACTATGCTGGTCACCTCGTGTAGCACAGCTTAAAGCTCGTTGTGACCGTTCTCTGAATATTTAACGGATACTAAGCGGAAAATCTTGGGGAGCAGTTCGGACAGTACTGCTGCGTCTATATCGCGCACTGATCCGATCTAAGTTAGACTATGGATGTATTGTTTATGCTTCAGCACTCTCATCTGTGCTGAGAAAATTAAGATACTGTCCACAATCGTGGCACCTGGGTGGGTTTTGGAGCTTTTCCTACAATCCCAGTTGTGAGCCTTTATTCCGAATCTGCCGAACCGCCTCTACGCTGTCGGCGGGATGTTCTTCTAACTATGGCTGTAGCCTGAAGTGCATACATGAGCATCCATCGTTTACTCCCTTCTTTGATTCTGCTTTGGACGACCGTTATGGAAACCGCCTATATAGTCCAACGCCAGCAGGATTTTGCTTCCGGGAACTGCTTCGAATGCACAATCTTGAAATATCTCATATGTTTCCAAAGGGTGAGAGGGTCCACCCACCTTGGTTACGTGCTTCCTCTCACGTAGATCTCGGGATGACGCCTTACGCGAAATGTTCTACGCCTATGCTTAGTATCCGTTCTTTGTTTTAGTTTTTTTATCAAAATACAATGGCCGCATTCCTTAGTATGCTGATGACGGTGCGTCGATGGTGTTGGGTGTGTCTTTGTCACTGGAACCGGACCATTTACTTTCACTTTACCCAGTAGCCCATCAATTTATTCTGCAGATCTGTGTGCTATCTATCACGCCCTTCTGAATATTCGCCGTCGAAACTTCGGTGACTGCCGCATTCTGAGTGATTCCCTCAGTGCACTTTAGGGCCTTCGTAAGCTTTACAATTACCATCCTTTAGTGCAGCGCATTCAGGACATCCTCCACATTTTGCATGCTTCGGTTATAAATGTGGTGTGCGTCTGGGTTCCTGGACACGTTGGCTTGCAGGGGAATGAACTGGCCGATTTCGCGGCAAAGAAGGCAACCACTGTGCTCAGTGTGACCAATACCTTTGTAGCAACCGAAGATTTTAAACTTGTTGTATGAGGAGCGTTAATTGCGAGCTGGCATGGAGAGTGGTCCGCACTTCGCGGCAACAAACTTAGGGAGGTGAAGGAGCTCCCGGTACACTGAGTGACTTCCTCACATGTCTCGCGTGAGGAAGTTATTTTAGCTAGATTACGTGTTGCCCACTGTATTTTTAGTCATAGCCATTTATTTAAAAAGGAACCTCCGCCTATCTGTCCACTCTGCGGCGAGGCGTTTTCTGTCCGTCCTATCTTGTTAGTGTGTGCTGCCCTGGCAGCATTACGAGCCACTCTGCAACTGCCGACCAGGATTTCCGAGGTCCTGGCCGATGATTCCCGAGCGGTGCACAAGGTTTTTGAATGTTTATCGGAAGTGTCATACATCTTAAGAATTTTGTTTTTGCTTGTTTGTTGATTTTATACATTTTACGGTAGAAAATAGAGGGATATGTGAGGTTTTTAAATCTTTGATCCTGCTTGACACTTTTCGGTTATCGTTTTAATCATTGACACCGCTTTGTCTCCATAGTTTTATTTATACCGATTATATATGTCACTTTAGCTGTGCTTTTATTCTCCGAGCTATTTTAATAGTGTTTTTTATTCCTGTCTCCTTGCGGAGTTTTTGTATATCTCTTTGAAAGAGTCATTTTTATTCCTGGTTTTAACGGAGATTTTATTTTCTGAGTTCGCTATAACCTATAACCTTTGTTGTTGAGCGCCCTTAAACACAAATCATCATATGTCTATTGATTACATACTTCTTGTTAATCTGTGTAGACGCCAATAGGCAAGCTGAAATGAAAGTCTACTAATCAGATTATGGATATGGTGACTGACAAACTGGGTTGACAGAAAGCAGTGCTGAAGTGATTTCTTTGAGGATCATGATGTGCAAATTTTCATCATGTTGATTACCTTAATTTATAAATTCCATTTAATAAGAATTTTTAATGCTAATTTTAAAAAATAGTTGCAGTTTTCCTAGAAAATAATTGCTAATTTCAGGTAAAATGAATATTACATGCCTCCTTATATACAAAGCTCTTGTCAGGCTGTTTCAGTATGACAGGTGTGATACATCTCTAGTGAGTAGGTAAAAAAAGCACATGTTCCTTCGCAAATAATTTAGAAAGAAGAAAGGAATGAATGCACGATATGGAGTAAATACTCTTAGAAAGAAGTTGCAATTTAAGTCTTTGAAGTTTGAGTACTTCTGTAAAAAGAGTATATAATTTACAAAACCTTGGCTCCAGTAATATTGAAAATTTTATAAAGAGAACAGGAATGCATTTTTGATAATTCATTTTATGTTAATAACTAGTGACATGATATTTTTCATGAATTACAGAGGAAAGACTTACAAAATAATTTTGAATATTTCATTTGGCAGGTGAATTCGTCATTGGCAGGGTGATAAAAGCCATGAATGCTAACTGGCATCCTCGTTGCTTTCGCTGTGAGATGTGTGACAAGGAGCTAGCTGATTTGGGCTTCATACGAAACCAAGGCCGTGCTTTGTGCCATGAGTGCAATGCTAAAGCAAAAGCTGTTGGTTTGGGAAAATATATATGCCATAAATGTCAGTAAGTACATTTCCTTTCATGGCTTTTCAGAATAAATGAAATGTTAAGTATTTACTTTTATAAAAGTAGCTCCATAACTGAGATAAATACTTATGTAAAATGGTTTGTTTCTGCCAAGCTTAATTAGGTTGTTTAAATAAAGTGTTTGTTGAGCATATTACCCTGTCATTCCCTTACTCCAAAATCTTCCCAATTTCGAGTCCAGTTTTTCATATTAACTTTCAGTGCAGTAAGGGTGCTCTCCACGCTTTACCCACCTCAGGCATTAATGTATAGTGTGCATGGATTCCTGGTCCTGTTGGCTTGGCAGGTAATGAACTGACAGATTTGGTAGCTAAGATGAAAAAGATACAACCCAGTACTCTAATTGCTTTGTTAACATCTGCAAATGTCCGGTTTGTTTTGCAGAGAGCGGTGCATTCTCGCTAGTATGATGAGTGGTTTGCTCTGCACGGGAACAAATATAGGGAAATTATCAGGCAACCTGCTCTACCGCTTCTCAATAGGGGGAGGTTATATTGTCCTGCTTGCAGACTGTTCGTTGTATTTTTGCATATAACCTGCTCCTATATGTGCGTTCTGAAAATCAGAACTTTTCGTCGGTTATGTGTTGCTAGTGATGATGATTGGGGTTTAATGACACCCAACTGCTAGGTAATCAGCACCCTTAGAAAACTAAAGTGGCACGAGACCAGAACTAAAATGGGGTGACAATCAGCAGAGGATATAAAGCAGCTAAAATTAGTCTTAAAAGAAACGGTAAAAGCTATCCATTACCAACACATTGTTAAAAAATGAAACAATAAGCCTAAAAAGATATAAAATTATGCAAAGCTAAAAGCTTAGGCGGATAAATAAATACAGCAAACTAGATCCTGACGGTAAAACTAATAGTTGATAAAATTTTAAACACCTGTTCAACCGCACAGGGATCATCACCAAGGGCCTCCGCCAGGGAGGCCGGCAGCTGGAGGGTGATGCGAAGAAATATTAGACACGCACACTCCACTAGCACATGCGCTACCATCAGTGCTGCTTCATACAGTGGACAGAGAGGCTCAAGATCTCTATTAAAAAGGTAATTATGAGTAAAAAGCACTGGCCAACTCGCACATGCGCCAGTTTCACCTGCTCCCAACGAGAAGGACCTGAGGGTAGTAGTAGTAGATGTAGTGGTAGTGGTAGTAGTACTAGTAGTAGTAGTGGTTAAGTGTGCACAACTGCCAAAGTTATTAGTGCCCTATGGTAAACAATAAAGCTAAAAATTAAAAGCCATAAAAACCGCTAAAGCAGGAGGACCTGAGGGGTCCCCACCCCCGGGGCCTACTACGGTAGGTACGGGTTTGGCGCTCCCGGGGGTTCCCGAGCCGCTCACCGCCATCTTATCATCCTCATCGCCACAAACTGAGCCAGGTTTTGTGTTTGTGTATATTTGTTTGTGATTGTTTTTGTGGGAGCAAGTTTACTCACATCATCTTCTTCCCCTTTTAGGACTATTCTTTACATATTTAATTTTAAGGCTTTAGATTTATTAGCTCTTGCCTCACCAACAGGGATCTTTATTCTATCTCCGTGGTTCCTGTCGCACGGTTCCAGCGCGGCTTCCAACATGTGTGCTCTTCGGAGGTCTCAGGCTTGACGGTTGAGTGAACCCTTCCTACTGCACCTATGTGTAAGCCTTTCGTGCGGAGCCCGTCCATGCCGTTATGCACACCCACGGAGCCTCCATGGGGGCCCGGTCCGTTATATTCTGACGAATGCTGTTCGTTGGGTTAGAATCACAGACCGGTCGTGTTACCGCTAATGTAAACCCGGTGTAATTAATCACAAGTCCCCCCCAGGGTCCTACTACGGTAAGTGCACGTTTGGCGCACCCGGGGGTTCCAGAGCCACTCGCCACCATATCATCCTCCCCATCGCCATCCACTGTGCCACGTTTTGTATTAATGTCTGCGTGTGTGCGCATTTGTTTGTGTACTTGTGGGTGCGAGTTTACACGCCTCATGTTCTTCCTCTTCTAGGCTTATTCCCTATATATTTAGTTTTAAGGCTTTAGGTTTATTAACTCCTGCCTCACCAACGGGGATCTTTCTTGTATCTCCGTGGTTCCTGTCTCACGGTTCCAGCGCGGCTTCCAACTTGTGTGCTCTTTGGAAGTCTCAGGCGGGACGGTTTAGTGGACCCTTCACACTGCCCCTATGTGTAAGCCTTAGGTGAAGAGAATAGCTTCTCTGGGAGCCCGGCCCGTGCTAATCTCCTGATGAACGCAGGACGGCGGGTTATAATCACGGACCGCACATGTTATCGTTATCAGAAACCCGGTGTAATCAACCACAAGTCCCCTGAATGCATGGATGTGTCATTACACACCATAGCCTAAAGTAGGGAGGGGCCACAGATGGTTATACTTGTGGTAGGGGCATAAAGCCGTTGTAGTAACTTTGGCTAGTGAATCAAAAACTATGAGAGACATTTATATCCAACGGGAAATTGACAGAATCTGTGGCAAAGTAGGCAACTCAACCAGGACAAGAGACGGTACGCTGTTAGTAGAAACCAAGACCGAAGACCAGTCTAAGAAGCTCCTGAAAGCCGGCTTGTTGGGTTCCTTCCCAATAAAGGTAGCCCCACATAAAGCTTTGAATACCTGTAGAGGCGTAGTGACCACCAGCTGCCTAGACGGTCTTTCAGACGCAGATATTGTTTCCAATCTCTCCGACCAAGGTGTATCTCAGGAGCGCAGTCGTAAAAAACACAAGGCCGCTGATAAACCTTCTAAATCCCGTTCTCGTTCTACGAGCCGTAGAAGGTCTTCCGGCTCCCATACATCCACGGATAACGACGATGACGGTGGCTATACTATTGTGGGCCCTAAGTGCGCAAAGAACAAAAAGCGTCAACCTTAACTTCGTCTATTGTTTGCCCCCATTTGCATGCATCCCAGCCGCATTCTGAGACTGATCCGCCGATACCCTATCACGCCTCTACCCCAGCTCCATGGCTCTCATTACCTGAAATATCCGCGGTGCCCGTACACATAAGGCGGAACTGCAGCTGTTACTGCTGTCCTATAATCCGCTGGTTCTGTGTCTGCAAGAGACGAAGCTTCACCCCAATGATACTTTTGATCTCCACCAATGCCTTCCGGTGAGTTTTGACCTCCCAGCGGAGGAGGGCTCTACTGCTCATGGGGTTCTCATGATACTAAAGCGCAATGACAATAGTGGTCAGACGCTCTCGCTTACCACTACCTTGCAAGCTGTTGCTATCCGACTTATTCTTCCTGGTTTCTCCTTCACTTATGCAAGTCTATGTTCCGCCTTCGTCTATCCTCTGCGCCGCTGGTCTGGTCCATCATATGTCTCAGCTCCAGGCACCTTTTCTTCTGCTGGGTGATTTCAAAGTCCACCATCCCCTTCGGGGTTCCCCTAGGGCCTGTACGCGGGGGACTATACTTGCTGACCTTTTGGATCAATATGCCGGTCCCCATGGCCGCGCTCGCTAAAGCGTCTCGCTTTGGTGCTTCGTGGGCAGGGGATCGTGGGTTCGAGTCCCGCCTTGGGCATGAATGTTATATGTTTGTGCAATGTGTATGTGTTTGTAATAGAAACAGTAAACCAGTAATCAGTAAAAACCTACGGGAGCAGATGTAAATAGGGATACAGTTAAAAAAAAAAAAATAAATATATATATATATATATATATTTTAACCGTATCCCTATTATACTGTTAACCGGTGTTCAATCCAGCGAGGCTATATACCTACTCTCATTTCCGATTCTTCTGCCACGCTTTCCCACCTGGACCCTTCTGTTTGTTCAGCACAGCTTCCTCACCGCTTCCAATGGAACTCCACAGGGGCCTACTACCGTAGGTACGGGTTTGGCGCACGCGGGGGTTCCCGAGCCACTCGCCGTCATCTCATCCTCCCCATCGCCATCCACTGCGCCACGTTTTGTGTTTGTGTCCCACTGTTCCAGCGCGGCTTCCAACTTGTGTGCTCTTCGGAGGTCTCAGGCGTGTCGGTTGAGTGGACCCTTCACACTTCCCCTATGAGTAAGCCTTAGGTGCGGAGCTCGTCCATACCGATATGTACATCCACATAGCTTCCTTGGGAGTCCGGACCGTGCTAATTCCCGACGAACGCAGGTCGTCGGGATAGAATCACGGGCCGGACGTGTTACCGCTATCGAAAACACGGTGTAATCAACCACAAGTCCCCCAGAATCCATGGATGTGTCATTACACACCATGACCTAAAGTGGGGGACCTCAGGTGGTTATACCTGAGGTAGGGGCATAAAGCCGGGTTGTGCATGGTGGAGGGCTTACCCGTATGGACCAGCAGTGGAGGGTGGAGGGTAACCGCTCCTAAGTACCCCGTCAGGTCGGTATCCCAGGCGGCACAGACCGGAAAGTAATTTTGGTGTCTTCTTTCTCTTTCCCCCGGATGGTAAGCTGACGCTAACAATACCGGAAGCTTTTTTTTTATAATGATCCCTCCGTGCAAAACTTCTATTTTTGACAAATTTTTGGTGATGTCCTTGACTTGTAATTCAAAGAAAATGCGAGACCTTAACTCTTTTTACTTTCAACGTGAACTGGACAGGATATGTAGAAAAGTGACAAATGAAACCATAACTAGATACGGTATGCTGTTAGTTGAAACCAGCACCGAAGACCAGTCCAGAAAGCGCTTGAAAGCCGGTTTATTGGGTTCCTACCCAATAACGGTGGCCCCACACAAATCGCTGAATACCTGTAGAGGCGTGGTGACTACCTCGAGCTTAGACGGCCTTTCCGACGCTGAAATTGTCGCCAATCTCTCCGACCAAGGTGTGTGTCAGGCGTACCGTCTTCTTGGCAAACGTAATTGTGAGTCGGTTGAGTTACGGACAGTCTTCCTAACGTTCAAAGGCACCAACTTGCCTGAGGCACTCTACTGTGGATAGGAACGCGCTGCTGTGAGGCCGTATATACCGATCCCTATGCGTTGTTTCCGCTACCAAAAGTTTGGTCACACCCAAAGCCGGTGCACTTTCGACGCTACATGAGCACGTTGCGGCCAAGCTGCTCACGGAGAAACTACTTGTGCTCGAGACCCTTGTTTAGTCCATTGTAAAGGGACCCATCCATCTTGCTGCCGGCAACGTGAACGTTTTCTCGAGGAAAAGGCCATCCAGGAGCTGCGAGTTAAGGAACGCTTGACTTTTCTGAAAGCCAGACGCCGCTTCCAACAGCTGCAGCCTTCGACTATCTCAGGCTACACATCAGCGCTCCGCCGCACACCTGTTTCCTCAGTGTCACTACAAACCGTGCCTGTAGCCGACGCGTGTACTCAAACAGAACAGACGCCGGCCACAACAACCTAGCAGTCTACAACAAACCGCCTGCGGTGCCATTAGTAGTTAAAGCGGGCGTTAAACACTACCAAAAAAAAAAAAAAGTCTACAACATTCACAGCACCCACTGCCTCAAGTTGTATTTCTCAAGAACCTGCTCGTAAGCCGCTAGTTAGACGATACCAACTGTCGCTGCTGCTCACGACCGCAGTCGTAAGAATCTCAAGGCCACTGATAAATCTTCCAAGTCCCGTTCTCGTTCTACAAGCCATGGGGATCTTCCCAAAGGTGGCTGTATTCTTGTGGGTCCAAAATGTGCAAAGAACAAGAAACTGCATCTACTTCGTTTCCCCTAGTCGTTTGCTTCCCAGCTGCAAACTCATAATTTGAATTATCGATAAACTTTCCCGCTTCTAACGGCGCTCCATGGCTCTCCTGACGTGGAATATCGGCGGTGTACATACCCATAGGGCCGAATTGACATGTTGCTACGGTCCTATAACTCTAGTTCGGTGTTTCCAGGAGACAAAGCTTCGCCCCCATGATGCCTTTGCCCTGCACCAATACGTTCCTGTGCGGTTTGACGTTACACCGGAGGAGGGCTCTCCTGCTCATGGGGGAGTTATGATCGTAACGCGCAATGACATCTGCGTTCAGCCGGTCTCACTTACCACTACCTTGCAAGCTGTTGCTATCCGATTTACTCTATAACTCTAGTTCGGTGTTTCCAGGAGACAAAGCTTTGCCCCCATGATGCCTTTGCCCTGCACCAATACGTTCCTGTGCGGTTTGATGTTACACCGGAGGAGGGCTCTCCTGCTCATGGGGGAGTTATGATCGTAACGCGCAATGACATCTGCGTTCAGCCGGTCTCACTTACCACTACCTTGCAAGCTGTTGCTATCCGATTTACTCTTCCTGGTTTCTCCTTTACTGTATGTAATGTCTACGTTCCACCATCATCTTCCCTCTGCGCCGCTGACATGCACCATCTTTTGTCTCAGCTCCCGGCACCTTTTCTTCTGTTGGGTGATTTTAATGCCCACCATCCCCTATGGGGTTCTCCTAGGGCCTGCGTGCGGGGGACTATTTTAGCTGACCTTTTCTTTCAATCTAGTCTCTGTTCTGAACACCGGTGAACCTAGTTTCATTTCCGATTCTTCTGCCATGTTCTCCCAAATGGACCTTTCTGTTTCTCGGCACAGCTTGCTCACCATTTTCAGTGGAACGTAGTATCAGACACTCATTCCAGCGATCATTGCCCTTGTATCATAACTGTGCTATCAGACCACATTTCCTCCTCGCGTGCGATTTCTTGGCAGCTGTCTAAGTCGAATTGGGCTCTTTTCTCCGCTCTGGCTATTTTCAGCGACCGCCTGTTCGACTCCGTTGACCACATTGTCAAACATTTCAACTATGTCGTGACCTCCGCTGCCGAGCATTCCATGCCGTGGTCGTCTTCCTACCCTAGACGTTTACCGGTGGACAAAGAGTGACGCGATTCTATTCTTGCCCGCAGGAGGGCTCTTTGGCTGTTTCGCCATCACCCTACCTTGGAGCATTTGATCAATTTTAAACAAACACGCGCCCGGCCACGGCGCATTATTCAAGAGAGAAACGGGCTTCCTGGGCTTCGTTTGTTGAAACGTTCAGTCGCACAACACCTTCATCTGTTGTGTGGGAGAAGCTCCGCCGTGTTGCCGGTAGGCAGACTGCTACTTCCATACCGGGGCTTCTCGTGGGGTCTCACACCATAGTTGACCCGGTTGCTATTGCAGCAGCCCTTGGCAGCTCGTTTACAACTGCGTCTAGCTCCGCCAATTATCACCCAGCGTTTCGTGCCATCAAGGTGGACGTGGATTCTCAGAGCCTCTCTTTCCGGTCCTTGGATTCCGAGTGCTATAACTCGGATTTTAGCATGAGGGAGCTGGATGCCTGTTTAACGTCCTCTCGACACTCCGCTCCAGGACCCGATGGTATCCAGATCGCCATGCTACAGAACCTCTCTCCTGATAGTAAGCAATATCTCCTGAACCTGTACAACCTCGTTTGGCGTGAGGGTGTTTCCTACAGCTTGGCGCGAAGCCACCGTTGTTCCCATCTTAAAACCGGGGAAGGACCGTAGTCGTCCTCATAATTACCGTTCTATCTCCCCCACCAGTTCTGTTTGTAAGGTGATGGAACACATGATCAATGGACTGTTACGATGGTGGCTTGAGTGTGAGAAACTTCTGTGCAACTTACAGTGCGGCTTTCGCCGAAACCGCTCCACGACTGACCACCTTGTCTCCCTCTCGACTCACATCCAGAATGGTCAAACTGTGGCCATATTTTTCGATCTGGAAAAATTTTATGACACTTGCTGGAGGGCTGGCTTACTGCGTAACTTGCATAGTTGGGGCTGCCGTGGCCGCCTTCCAGTGTTGCTCCGGCAGTTCATGAACAACCGGGTATTTTGTGTGCGTGTGGGCTCTGTTTTCTCTCGTGTTTTTACTCAGGAGAACGGAGTGCCTCAACGGTCGGTACTTGGCGTCACTCTCTTCGCTGTTGCCATCAATCCCATTGTCGAATGTGTTCCTGCTGGTATTTCCTCCTCCTTATTTGTGGACGATTTTGAAATTTATTGCAGTTCTCGGCACACGTGCCTTTTGTCGCGTCGCCTACAGGCATATCTTGACCGACTACACACTTGAGTGTCACAAATGGCTTCCGTTTTTCTTCCGAGAACAAGGTTTGTGTCAACTTCTGGCGTCGGAAACCATACGAACCGTCTTCCCTACATGTTGGGGCCGAGCCGCTGCCCTTCGCCGAAACTGTAAAGTTTCTTGGTTTGGTGTTCGACAGGAAGCTTAGCATGTCGTCCCATGTCTCTTCTCTGAAGGCTAGATGTGATCCTGCACTTAATATTTTACGTGTTATCTGTGGCACATCCTGGGGAGCAGATAGCACCGTCCTATTACAGCTTTACCGTTCGCTTGTTCGGTCTAAACTGGATTACGGGTGCATTGTATACTCTTCGGCTTGTCCTTCGGTTTTACGATGTTTAAACCTAGTCCACCGTCGTGTTTACCCCCACAAGTCGAGGAACACCTGTAGAGGAGTTGTGACCACCTCTAGCTTAGACGACCTGTCCAATGAAAATATTGCCACCCATCTCTCCGAACAGCGGGTTTGTCAGGCGTACCCTTTACATGGTAAACGTGACGGCAAGGAGTAACCATTGCGCACAATCTTTCTCACGTTCAAGGGTACTATTGTTCCAGAATTTATATACTGTGGTTACGAACGTGCTGCCGTCCGCCCGTATGTGCCGAACCCGTTGCGGTGCTTCAAGTGCGAGCGCTTCGGGCATACCCAAGCCGCCTGTGACCGACCTGCAACCTGCGATCGTTGTGGTTTAGCGGCCCACGTTGACACAGGCTGTACGCGTGCACCGTGCTGTGTAAACAGTGAAGGAAGCCATCCGTCTAGCTCTCGACAGTGTCCCAGGTACTTAGATGAGAAATGTATACAAGAATTACAAGTGAAGGAACATCTTACCTTTCCTGAGGCGTGGTGCCGCTTTCAACAGCTGAAGCCTGCTAACACCACAGATTACTCCTCAGCTGTGCGCCGTAATTGTGTTCACTCTGTCGGTTTACATACTGTGCCTGTCGCGGACGCAAACTGACTTGTGCGCAGCCTCTGCTCCTTTACCTGCTCGATCATCTGAATCCTCGTGTACGCCAGCTGATGCACAGCAGCATGCTCAACCGTCTGTTAATGCGTGTGTTCCCACTTCGTCCTTCGCAGGAGACCGTTCCCGCCAACGTAGCCGAGAGACGAGCCGAACTTCGAACACATCACGCTCTCGTTCTGCGAACCGAAGGGCTTCTTCGGACTCCCGACTACCGGTGGAGTCTGAGGACGACACCGGTTTTAGGATAGTTGGTTCAAAATCCACTAAGGTGAGAAATAAAGAAATTACACCACCTTAAATTTCTATCTCACCATGGATAAAATCCAGTGGAATGTCAATGGCATCTGGGCCCGTCTTCCGGAGCTTCAACATATAATCCAGCAGCGATCACCCTCAATCCTTTGTCTCCAGGAAACAAACTTACATCCTCATCATACCCGTCCTCTTCGTCATTTTCAATCATCCAGACACGACTTTGTTGGTGGCCAGCATGCTTGCAATGGTGTTGTTACTCTCGGGGCGCCTACCATCCTTGCCAGGAGAGTTCCTCTCAACACCCCGCTACAAGCAGTAGCTGTGCGTGTGACATTGCCTTCCATCTCCTTTTATGTTTGCAATGCCTATTTACCGACGCACGATGTGATCACAGACTTTGAGCTTCGGGCATTGTTAGCACAAATTCCCCCGCCGCTGATCTTTTTGGGCGATGTCAATGCGAGCAATGTTCTTTGGGGTTCTTCTGCTGATGATGCTTGAGGTACCATAATCGCAGACGTTTGCGACGCGATTGGTTTATTACTGTTAAACTCCGGTGCACCTACATTTTTATCTTCCGCTTATGGCACATTCTCCGCAATAGACGTAACTATTTGAAGCCCTGCTTTACTGCCGTTTCTGGATTGGTCGGTATTTTCAGATCTCCACGGCAGTGATCATTACCCCATTGACATTCGTTTTTCAAGACAACATCCATTGCCCATAAGGCATCCCCGCTGGATTATCTCCAAGGCCGATTGGGCAAGGCTTTCTTCTCTGCTCAATCTCTATTACGATGACCGTGCTTCCATAGAAGACATGGAGTATTTTACTTGCTCGGTGTTGGTCGCAGCAGAATCCAATATTCCCGTGCAGTGGTGGACCGAGCACTGCAACTTCGCATTAAAGGCACGGAAACGGGCTCTTCGTCTTTTCCACCTGCACCCAACGACGGAGGACTTTGTTGCTTTTAAACGCGCCCGGGCCAAGGCGCACTACGTCGTTCATAATGCCAAGCGGAAATCGTGGGAATCGTTTGTCTCTACCCTTTCTCGAAGGAGCTCTACTCAGCGAGTGTGGGCCTCAGTACGCCGAATGTCCGGCAAATATCCCAGGACGGTAATCCCTGGGCTTACTGTTCACGGCGCCACATTCACCAGCGAAGCGGATACTGCCGACGCCCTTGCCACCTCCTTCTCTGCCACAAGTGCAACGGAAAGTTACGATAACGCTTTCATTCCCCTTAAGGAAGCTGCTGAGAGGATTCCCCTTGATTTTACTAGTGATTGTAGTGAGCCGTACAATGCACCCTTCACACTTTCGGAACTCAGTCATTCTTTACATATTGCGAGGGACTCTTCTCCTGGTCCCGATGATATTCACCGGCAAATGCTACTTCACCTCCCACCTGCAGCCGTTACATTCCTGCTGAATCTCTATAACCGAATCTGGCGTGAGCAGGTTTTCCCCCCTATGTGGCGAGAGGGTATTGTCATTCCTATACCTCGACCTGGCAGAGATCGGACCGCTCCATCATCTTACCAGCCGATTTGCCTCACGAGCGTTGTTTGACCTTAGAACGCATGATCGGCATTCGGTATACCTGGTGGTTGGAGACGAACGATGTGCTGTGTTCCGCGCAGTGCGGATTTCGTCGCAATCGTTCCAGCATCGATAACCTGGCGCGTATAGAGGCTTATGTGCAGAATGCTTTGCTTCTGAAGCAGCATGTCGTGGGAGTTTTTTTGACCTAGAGAAGGCTGAGGACACTACTTGGCGCTACGGTCTTGTTCGTAGTTTGCACGGTTCTGGGTTACGTGGCCATCTGACCCTGTTTCTGTGCAACTTTCTCCACCTCCGCCACTTTCCTGTCCGTATTGGCAATACTCTCTCGCAGGAAAAGATTCAGGAGAACGGTGTACCCCAAGGTTCGGTTCTTAGTGTTATGCTTTTGTTTATGCTTTTTGCTGTGGCTATCTACAGTATTACTATCATCGTTCGTAGTGGGATCTTACGTCACTATATGTGGACGACTTTGCGCTATACTATCGCTCCTACAGCACTGATCATCTCGAACGACAACTTCAGCTGGCCATAAACTCCCTCACTGATTGGGCTCTTCGTAATGGCTTTCGTTTTTCCACTACGAAAACGCGATGTATGCACTTCTACCATCTCCGTGGAGTACACCCTCCTCCTGACCTTCACTTGAACGATGTGCCGCTGCCTCTCGTTCCGTCCTTGAAGTTCTTAGGTGTCCACCTGGACCGTCAACCTTCTTGGGTGCCGCACATCTGACACCTTCGCGCCTCCTGTGATCGATCGCTTCGGATCCTCAAACTGCTTTCTGGTGCGTCTTGGGGCGGTGATCGTTCCGTGATGCTGCGTTTATACCGCTCACTCGTTCGCTCCAAACTGGATTACGGCTGTTTTATTTACGGCGCAGCGACCGCCTCTAAACTTCGCCTTTTAGACACTGTTCATCATACCGGTATACGTCTTGCTACAGGAGCCTTCCGCACTAGTCGTGTGGAATGCTTGTATGCCGATGATGGCGAACAACCACTGGCAGTGCGTCGCTCATTTTTACTTTGTTCTTATGCTGCTAATTTGTCTGCGGACCCCCGCCATCCTTGTTTTAACCCTGTGTTACGCCCGGATTATTCACACCGCTATCTGAGGAACGCCACTGCTTCACGCCCCTTTAGTATTCGGTTTCGTGAACTGCTCTCCGATTGGGGTCTCAGATTGCCTCCTGTTTAGCGTATTTTTGTATACCCGGAACCTGCTTGCCAACTGAGGCGTCCCAGTTTCGACCTGACCCTCTCCAACCTTGTGAAACTTTCGACCGCTCCGGAGGTATTTCGGCGACTGTTTTACGAACTTCTAAGCAATTACCGGGCATATGCACCAGTATTCACTGACGGCTCCCAGCTGGCAGGAGCTATAGGTTGTGCCTTTTATTTCAATGGGGTAACACATACTTATCGCCTTGCGGACGCCAGTTCGGAATTCACCGCCGAACTGTACGCTATCTTTCTTTTTAGATTTTATCTCGCTTTTAGCCCCTGATAGTTTTCTTGTTTGCAGCGACTCTTTGAGTGCCGTACAGGCGCTGCAGCAGTATACCAGCTCCTCACCACTCTTTATGCGTATTCAATCTCGCCTTTCTGAATTGATTGCTTCCGGCTACCAGTTCGTCTTCACATGGGCTCCAGGTCATGTCGGTATTGCAGGTAATTATGTAGCAGATAGGTCTGCCAAGGCTGCCTGCTCCTTGCAGGATTATTCGGAAGCGGCTGTGCCCTTAGGGGATGGTTCTCGTGACTTTCGCAGGTCTCTTCTTTTAGCCTGGCAGCAATCTTGGCAAAATTTAGCAGGTACACAGCTTCGCACACTGAAAGACACGGTAACGCCATGGCTCACATCTTGCCAACCATACCGGTGCCGCGAGGTTATCCTTACGCGTCTGCGTATCGGTTACACGCGGCTACCTTCTACGCGATGAGCCAGCTCCTATATGTCAGACCTGCGATGTTCGTCTGTCTGTGGCACATGTGTTGCTTGATTGTCCAAAATTTCATCGGCCTGGGTACCGCTTTACCTGCCATTTTATGCGACGATACCAATTCCGTCGATAAGATGCTTCGCTTTATTGCCGCTATTGGCCTCAGCAAAAACCTCTGAACTGTTTCATGCGTGTGTGAAGTTTTATCCTTTTTAACTTATTAGCCTCTGACCTTTGCCACATAAGACCACTTTTTGTTTGTGTTTTTAGCTTTTTTAAACTTTTAGCCCTGTTTATATCACCCGGGCCTTTTTTTGTGTGCGCCTTTGTAAGAGTTTTAGTACTTTTTAACTTGTCATCCTGTAGTTTTGTTTTTAATGTGTTTTCCTTTTTCTTAACTTCGGGCCCAAATGACCTAGTTGTCGACGGGCCCTTAAACACAATTCACTCACTCACTCGTTTGATCAAAGCTCGATTTCAGTTGTATTGTGTATTCTTCGGCCCGCCCGTCAATTTTATCTCGTCTGAATGCTACACATCAGCGTGGTATCCGTATGCGTATTGGCGCCTTTCCCATAACCCCAGTTCTTAGCATTTGTGCGGAAGCTACCGAACCTCCGCTGCCTTACCGACGTGATGTTCTCCTTTGTAGTTATGCCTGTAGGCTTGTTAGTTTACCCGGACATCCGTCTTTTACCTGTCTGTTTAACGAGTCTTTGGATCGCCGATACTCGAGTACCTCCCTGGCCTTCCTCCCGCCTGGTGTTCGCATACGGCTGCTCCTTCGGCTGTTGCACGTCACTTTACCGCCACTCTATTCTAGAGGGGAGAATCCTTTTCCCCCCGTGGCTCCACCCTGAGACACTTGTTGAACAAGGTCTGTTGTCCACGGCGAAGTCAATCGCTTCCCATTTGATTCTTCATTCCGCCTTTTTAGCCCTCAAAGAGCAGTTTCTTGGTTGTAATTTTATATATACTGATGGTTCAAAGGACGCTACGGGAGTAGGATGTGCTTTTATTCACGAGCGACAGAGTTTTAGATTTCGCGTTTACCACAGAGCTCGATTTTTACAGTTGAGCTTTTTGGTGTTTACCAGGCTCTTTTATATATTCAGCGACAGGCTTTTAGTGATTGGGTTGTGTGCTCTGATTCCCTGAGTGTTTTTCAGAGCCTGAGATTGCTGTACAGCCCCCATCCCCTTGTACAGCGTGTCCAGGATTGTCTCCATTCGCTTGCCGAATCGGGCTTTAGCGTCACTTTTATATGGGTTCCTGGACACGTCGGCATAGATTGCAATGAGGCTGCTGACGCCGCTGCGAAGACCGCCATTTCGGCCCCCATGTGTTCTAACGCACCTGTGCCTTCCGGGAATTTACGCCTTTTTTACCACCAGCTTATCCTTTTGCGTTGGAATTCTGCCTGGGCCGATCTGTAGGGGAATAAACGTCGGGTGGTGAAGCCCCTCCCTGTCGCCTGGAATATCTCCTCTCGCGCGTGCCGTCGCGATGAGGTGCTTTTAACTATACTCCGTATCGGGCACTATCGTTTTAGTCACAGTCATTTATTGGCTTCGGACCCTGCAAAACTTTGTGTTCACTATCGTGAGCCCTTGACTTTTAATCGAATTCAGTTTTTAGCTCCCTCACGTTTGTCCGTAGGTATAACAGCCGAAATTTCGGAGGTACTGGCGGATGACCTTGTTTCTGTGGAGCGAGTTTTAAATGTTATGCGTCAGATCGGCATGCGCCACCGTGTATGATTTGCACGTGTTGCCAGTGTGTCTTTTATTTAACAACCTGGTGGCATCGCTTATCGGTGGCGCTCCACCATTACACAATAGTTTTGCGTTCCACAGCTGCTGACACTGTTTTAGCTAGATGTTTGTTGTGTTTTAGTTTTAGTGTACAACCGTGGTGCCTCGCTTTTTAATTTCCTTTTAAATCCTGGTCGCTCGAGCACTAATAACCATAGTCGTTGAGCGCCCTATAGCCCTACTACTACTACTACTACTACTACTACTACTACTACTACTACTACTACTACTACTACTACTACTACTACTACTGCTACTGCTCCTGCTCCTGCTCCTGCTGCTGCTGCTGCTGCTCCTGCTCCTACTACTACTTTCATCCTCGCGAAACTCTGCTCCCGGTCCGGATAGCATCCACGTCCAAATGATGCAACATTTCTCTCCTGAAGGTAAGGCCTTCCTCCTCGAGGTGTATAATCCTGTCTGGGTTGATTCCACTTTCCATCTCGGTGGCGAGAGGCCACCATTATACCTGTTTTGAAACCTGGAAAGGACCGTCAACTTCCTTCCAGCTACCGTCCTATTTCCCTCACCAGGTGCGTATGCAAGGTGATGGAGCGCATGATCAGTAGACGGTTGGTGTGGTGGCTGAAATCCCACGATCTTTTGACCAACATCCAGTGTGGTTTTCGACGACGTCGTTCAGCAATTCCCCACCTTGTTTCGTTGTAAACTCAGATTTCTGACGGGTTTCTGAGGAACAGCCAAACAGTTGGGATATTTTTTTACCTCGAGATTTCCCATGATACGTGTTGGCGAGTGGGAATGTTAGGTTCCCTCCACAGTTATGATATTCGAGGACGTCTTCCGCTATTCCTTCAGAAGTTTCTGCAAGACCGCGTTTTCCGGGTAAGGGTCGGCTCGGTATTTTCTAACCCTTTTAGTCAAGAGAACGGAGTGCCGCACGGCTCGGTACTAAGCGTCACGCTGTTTGCTATAGGAATTCAATATCACAATGTGTTCCCCCAGATGTCTCATCCTGCTTATTCGTGGACGACTTTGCGATATACTGTACTTCTCAGCTTACACCGTTTTTGGAGCGCCCTCTCCAACGGTGCTTGGACAATCTCTATGATTGGAGCTTAAGAAACGGCTTTCGTTTTTCCCCTGAGAAGACGGTCCCTGTTATCTTCTGGCGCCGTAGGTGGTGCATGGCACCTGCTGTTCACCTTGGCCAGATTTACGTCCCTTCGCAGATGGGGTGAGATTCCTGGGGTTGATATTTGACCGGAAACTCTACTGGTGACAGCATAGCTAAAGGCGCGGTATGACCGTTTTTTTTTTCTTTTTTTTTTTACTATTTTGTGGATACTAAGTGGTAAACCTTGGTGAGAGAATCGGACAGTATTGCTGCGTCATTATCGTGCACTGATCCGATCAAAGTTAGACTATGGATGTATTGTGTATTCTTCGGCACGACCATCTGTGTTGAGAAAGTTAGATACTGTCCAAAATCAGGGCATCCGTATGGCTATTGGGGCCTTTCCAACTAGCCCAGTTGTGAGCCTCTACGCCGAATGGGCGGAACCACCCCTTCGATTTTGGCGTGATGCCGTGCTAGCAAATTATGGTAGTGGAGTTAAGTGCCAGCCTATGCATCCAACATTCTCCTTTTTTATTCTACTGAGCTAGACGGCCGTCACTATCGCATAACACTTAGTCCGAAGCCTGCTGGTTTTCGTTTTAGGGAGCTTCTTCGGGACTACAATATCGTAATGCCTAGCATGTTTCCTAAGGGAGAGAGGGTGCACTCACCTTGGTTATGTGCTGCCTCTCACGTCGACCACGCGATGTTGGCATTCTGGGAGTCTGTGATGCCCTCAATTAGTATCCGTACTTGTTTTTTAGAATTTGTATCCTGTTACAGTGACCGAATTTGTATTTACACCGATGGCAGTAAGTCTATCGACGGTTTTGGGTGTGCCTTTGTAACTGGCACCGAACCACATACTTTCGGTTTGCCTCGTCACACATCCGCTTATACTGCGCAGTTGTATGCTATTTATCAAGCCATTCAGGATGTTTGCCCTCGAAACTAGGGTAACTGCCTTATTCTGAGTGATTCGCTTAGCGCACTTTAGAACGTTCGTGAGCTGTACAGCTACAATCCTCTAGTGCATATCTCATTTAGGATGCCCTGCACATTTTGCACGCCTCTGGCGTGATTGTGGTTCTCGCATGGCTTCCAGGACACGTTGGGTTGTCAGGCAACGGATTAGCGGCTGAGGCGGCAAAGTCAGCAACCACGGAGCCCAGTGTCACCATTACTTGTTCAACAGCCGAAGATTTTAGACTTGCTTTGCGGAGAGCGGTATTTTCGCGCTGACATGCAGAGTGGTCTACTCTCCGCAACAAGCTAAGGATCTTCCGGTACACTGGTCAACTTCCCCGTCGTGAGGAAGTGGTATTGGTTCGTCTCCGTAACGGTCACTTTTTTTTTTTTTTTTTATCTCCAGCTACCTGTTGAAAAGGGGTCCTGCTCCAAACTGTCCTCAGTGTGGACAAGCACTGACCGTCCGCCATGTGCTGGTAGAGTGTGCTCCTCTAGCCACTGTACGACTGCCGGCCATTACTAACGAGATTTTATTGGACGATGCTGGAGTGGTGGATCGGGTTTTTAGCTTTTTATCTCCGATGCTTTTAAGCTTATGATTTAGTTGTGTTTTAATTTTCATAGTTTTGTCGCGTCTCTGGAATGGTAGCTGCAGCTTTTAACTGTTTTGTTTCCCAGTAAGGGAGCTTTTGTTTTTACTCTACTTGTTCTTAATACATTTTAGTCTCTCTGTTGTTTCTCACATGGAGAGTTTTATGTATTTATCGTTTTGTTTGTCGTTGTAGTCATTCTCATGATTGGATTTATTGTTTTATTATGGTTTTAGCACACCAAGTTATGATTGAGCGCTAATAACCATATCGTTGTGCGCCCCTAAGCTTCAACCATCTTCATCATCATCCCCATGGGTATATGAAGTTAGCAAGGTAACCATTACACCACGGAGGGCGACAGTACTAGTAACTTCATATACCCAAGGTCGCGGGTTGAAACCCGGCGGAGGACGATGGATTTTTTCGGGCGTAAAAATCCTTAGCATGGCTTCCTTCGGAAGAGAAGTAAAACCGTTGGTCCGTGTCGTAGATTTACGGCACGTAAAAGAACCTCAAGCCTGATAGAGGGGCCTCTGAGCAAAATTAAGCGGTCTTTGACGCCCAATATAAAATTGGACGCTGAGAACCATAGCAGTTAAAGAGCGTCCATAAATAACGCGCCATTTCCATTTACTACTACTACTACTCTTACTACTACTACTACTACTACTACTACTACTACTACTACTGCTACTGCTACTACTGCTACTGCTGCTGCTCCTGCTGCTAACTTTGACGGTGCGACATCTTTTATCGGAAAGTCTCCTTTTTATTGTGCTGCGTACATCTTTGTTCTTGGCCACCGATCTTCCCACATTGCTAGGTGACAACCCTATTACTTGTGAGGGACTTTTTACTTTTCTTCGCCGCTGTGGGGTGTACAGTCGTGTTTAATTGTAATTTTATCTGGGGGTTTTATATTTTTACCGACTCGACTTTTCAGTTGTTTTTCATGTTCCCTCAGTGGCGTTATCCTCTGTGATATTCCAGTCCCTCGGTTTTAGTCTCACCTTGGTCGCTTTTTATGTTGTCTTCATGGCTTTAACTATTGTGTGGTGGTCCAGTTTTAGTCTTTTTTATTCTTTTCAATTTTAATTTTTAATCCTAGGGCGCTAATAACCTAGTAGTTGTGCGCCCATAAACCATTCTACTACTACTCGAAACACTTGCCGGAGCTGTTGTTGATACATTCGACGTGGTGAACACTTTAGGTAGTGCATTCGCTCTGCTAAGGAAAATAAAGCCGTTGGTTTCGTATCGTAGATTTACGACACATAAAGGAACCTCAAGCCTGATGGGGAGGCTTTTGGGCAAAATAAGCAGTCTTTCACGACCAGTATAGAATGGGACGCTAAGAGGCGCAGCCGTTAAAGAGGGTCCATATATAAAACGCTGTTTCATATCAGCTCCTGGAAGGGTGTTGTTTTGGAGTTTGTGTGCTGGCATACTGTGGAAAATGACTATTTTCTCCCAGTTTTCTAGAGAATAGTTACTGTATGGTGACATTTCTTTACACATTTCTGAGTTAAATAACATTTCTTTATTTGAACATGGCGTTATATGTCATAAATAGTTTTGATGTTGAAATTAATAACTTTTTATGTCTTTTAATACAGTGGACTAATTGATGATAAGCCATTGAGATTCAGAGGTGAAGTGTATCACGGGTACCACTTTAACTGTACTGCCTGTGGTGTGGAACTTAATTCCGAAGCTCGGGAAGTGCGAAGTCGCCCTGGCTTTACTGCTAATGAAATGGTAAGTGTATAAATCTCCCTACTATTTGTCTTATATAAAATATAAGTTCCCAAATGGCTTACCATGTTTTTGGATAAGTGCCTAAACCTTATAACATTTGGCTGATATAAAATATGACAAATGCCTTACCATGTGTTTTGATAAGTGTCTAAAGCTTTATAATGCCAAATATCTGACAAATGTCTTACCATATGTTTTATGGTTTAACCCATTATAAGCAAAATATTCTGTGTTTCCCACTTAGAGATATATTTTGATTCATCATTTTTAGGAAGTCAGTGATAAAATAAACACACGAGAGTCACAGAAATGAGTTATTTTTATGGATGATTAGGGATGGGTCCAATAGTTACATTGTAATGGATGCAGACAGTATTTGCTAGCCCAATTACTGTTTCAAAAGTAACAAATATGAAGTAATTAGTTACCAGTAATGGTTGTCAAACTTCAGGGTGCTGCAAAAAGAATATTCTCATTTCGAATGCATATATTTATTAACTTTAAGACACACGAATATGAAACTTTACACACATATGTACGAACATCTCAAGTTCAGATTACCGATGTTCAATATGTCCTCTACATGCGGCACGAGCAATATTACAGCAATACTAAATTCCGCCCATCCTGGGGTACCCCCCAGGGGCCTATTACGGTAGGTAAGGGTTAGGCGCACTCGGGGTCCCGAGCCACCTTTGACTCCCTCTGTGGCCAACCTCTAAGTGGTGAGGGAGTCAGCAGGTTAAAATGCCCATCCACGTGTAGGCTGTGCGTGGAGACCCGTGTCGGTGGAAAGGAGTATCCTGGTTGGTTGAGGGTTACGTACCTGAGCATGGGCTTTTTACTTCAGTAACTGGGGTGGGTGCGCATCTTAATACATCACTTTGGCTTCTGCTCCGCCTAAACGGGAGGCTAGGGACTAACCCACCCCTAGTCAATCGGCCAGTACTAGGTATATACCGAACTTCAGGGTGAGTGGGACGGCGAGAAGACTATATTCCCTGTGTAGCCCTGTCACCCCAGTGGGGTGACCCCGTGTTGGGCTCCATGGTGGGTGGGGAGCACTGGGGGCTTAAATACAGACCATCTTTTATTGCACCTAAAACAAAGACTCATTTAGTTGGAAAAGAAGTATTCGAGTGTAGTGGACCTCGCTACTTGGTGATACTTAGTACAGAGGAAGATCGGACATTTACATCAGTCAGCCCTTTTGTTTTTCAAAAGAAAGCATGGCTAGTCCCGTTAACTCCTGTATGAAAACTCGCGCCGGTACACTCCTGGTAGAGACATTTTCGGCCTCCCATGCGGGCAAACTTATGAAGACGAAAATCTTAGTCAGTTACCCGGTGAAGATTTAACAACTTAAGACGTTGAACTCCTCGCGTGGCGTTATTACCACCCTGCGCATTGGACGGTTTGTCCAATGAGGAGCTTCAAGAGGATCTGGCAGACCAGGGTTTCCAATCTGTGTATAGGGTTCAACGGAAAGTCAATGGTGAACTTGTGCCAACCCGTACCCTGTTCCTTACCTTTGATCGGGTGGATCTCCCACAAAGGATTAAGGCAGGGTAAGAAACCATCGATGTTAGGCCCTATATTCCGCACCAACTCAGATGCTACAAATGCCAGACATTTGGGCATACTAATGAACTGTTAAGTGGTCAATCTACCTGCGCTCTATGTGGAGAGGCATCGTACGATGGAACTTGTACGGCAGCTGGGAACACCCATCTAGTTCCGTAATTGCCCCCGTTTTATGGAGAAGAGAGCAATCCAGGAGATACGGGTGAAAGAGCAGGTTTCTTTCTCAGTAGCCCGTAAGCTCCTGCGCCTCCGCAAACCCTCCATCCCGCGCTCCGGTACCTACAGCTCAGTTACCGCTAAGCAGGTACCGCGTCTGGTAATCGCACCCCAGACCAGCGATATAAACGGGTCCACAATCGCAGAGAAGATTATTGTAGCCAGGCCGTTATCGCAGTCTTCAACCTCCGCATCTACGTCGGCATTACCACCTGCCAAATCCGCCAAGGGAAAGACCACCAATGGGAGAAGTACCACCTTATCCGTGTCACCCAAACCGTCGTCCTCCGGCAGTAACAACGGTCCACCCACAGGATATTCAGCTCCAGTAAAGTCTTTCAAGACCAGTTATGTTCGCAGCGACTTTCATAAACAAAGTGTTAAGACCTCCCCCAAACCGTCCAAGGAAAGGCATAGTCCCCGCGACTCTCCACGTAGATCCTCTTCATCGGAATCTTCGCGGGGGAATGTTGATCGGCGACCACCACCTTCATCGATCAGTACTGGTAAGAGATCTCTATTGGTAAGAGATCCTCCCCCGTGGAGGTGATGGAAGTGAGGATCCTGCCTCCACTGCCAGACGGACAGTGCGTAAGCGCCAGGATCATGCTACAGAACAAAATGTTAGTACGACTGAAGAAGAAAAATAAATTAAACAGACCAGCACGGGCTAATATGCAGAAACGTCTTTCCATCTAGACCTTATCCCCCAAAGAGACACAATGGCATCCTTCAGTGGAACATCCGCGGTATTAGACCACAACGACCAGAGCTTGAAATGTTGCTGCGCCAGAATCATCCTCTGATCGTATGCCTACAAGAAACAAACCTCCGTCCACAGGACACATTTTCCATCAGGCATTACTCCTCCGTACGGTGTGACTTATCACCAGAAGGTATTCTGTCACATGGGGGCACTATGATGCTGATCCGTGATGATATATTTGCCGAATCCGTGACCTTAAACTCCGACATCCAGTACGTTGCTGTACGGATTCAGCTGCCTTGCGCTGCTATATTCACCATTTGTAGCGTCTACCTGCCCCTTCTGCTGACCTCTCGCTCCCCTCAGGGGCCTACTACGGTAGGTACGGGTTTAGCGCACCCGGGGGTTCCCGAGCCGCTACCCGCCATTTCATCATCCCCATCGCCACTAACTGTGCCAAGTTTGGTTTTCGTGTCGGAGTGTGTGTGTGAGAGGACTTGTCATTGTGTGCGCGTGTGTACTTGTCTCATCTTCCTTTTCTAGGCCTATTCCTTATATATTTAGTTTTAAGGCTTTAGATATATTAACTCCTGTCTCACCAACAGAGATCTTTATTCTATCTCCGTGGTTCCTGTCCCACGGTTCCAGCGCGGCTTCCAACTTGTGTGCTCTTCGGAGGTCTCAGGCGTGAAGGTTGAGTGGACCCTTCCTACTGCCACTATGTGTAAGCCTTAGGTGCGGAGCCCGTCCATACCGTGGCTATACCTGTGGTAGGGGCTTAAAGTCGGGTTGTACGTGGTGAAGGGCTTGCTCGGTCTGGTAGGGGTCTACCAGGCAGCACAGACCGGTAAGTTTTTTGGTGTCTTTTTTCTCTACCCCCAGATGGCAGGTTGACGCCGTCGGTCCCGGAAAGGGGTCCTTTCAACATGCTCTCTCCGCGCCAAACTACATACCGCCTTTGACCGCTTTTTAGTTATGACCTTGGCATGCGAAACGAAAACAATGAAAGATATCAGTCCTTTTTACATACAACGCGAGATTGACAGAATCTGCGGTAAAGTGACCAATGCTACCAGAACGGGAGACGGTACGTTGCTCGTTGAAACAAATACGGAAAACCAGTCAAAGTAACTCCTGAAGGCCAGCTTTTTGGGTTCTTACCCCATAAAGGTGGCACCCCACAAGTCTTTGAACACCTGTAGAGGCGTAGTGGCTACCTCTTGCTTGGACGGTCTTTCCGAGGCAGATATTGTCACTAATTTATCTGACCAGTGTGTGTGCCAAGCGTACCGCCTTCTTGGCAAACGTGATTAACAGTCAGTATCACTACGAACAGTATTTCTAACTTTCAAGGGTACCACAATACCCGAGACCTTGTACTGTGAGTATGAACGCGTGTCTGTGCGGCCGTATGTACCGAACCCAATGCGCATTTTTCGGTGCCAGCGGTTCGTTCATACACAAACTCGGTGCACGTTTGATGCAACATGTGCGGCCAGCCTGCACATGGTGATGTTGCCTGTTCTCATGACCCTTGCTGCGTACACTGCCTTGGAAATCACACCTCTAGTTCACGGCAATGTCCACGATTTTTGGAGGAAAAGCCCATACAGGAGTTGCGAATCAAGGAACGCCTAACTTTTCCTGAGGCCCGGCGGCGCTATCAGCAGCTTCAGCCTGCGACTACCTTAGGGTACGCCTGCGCAGTTCGCCGCACTCCTGGTCCCTTTGTGGCTCTTCAAACTGCTCCAGTTACTGACGCGTCCCCACAAACGGACCTGTCCCTGAGCTCGACCACCTTGCCTTAGCCAACCAAACCACGGCCTTCGACATCTTCCGCTTCAGCTGAACCTCCGACGACAGCAGTGCGACAATCCTCACCTTGTCCACCACCTGTCGCCGCCTCTCCTGAGCGGTCTCGTAAGAAGCGCAGGGCGGCGAAAACACCTGCAAAGTCCCGTTCGAGATCTAAAGGTCGTAGAGCATCTTCCGGATGCCGACCATCCGAGGATTCCGATGAGGACACAGGCCGTCCTTTTCTGGGCCAGAAATCTGTGAAACTTAACAGACCACCTTAGCAGCGTTCGTTAACTGTCCATCACCCTTTTTAGAGAGTTTGCTTTATTCCACCTCGCCTATCCCAGGTTTCTAAGATCCTTTTAGCATGGCGTTGCTGACGTGGAATACTCGCGGTGTTCGCTCCCATAGAGCTGAACTGCAGCTGTTGCTACCGTCGTATGACCCCTTGATCATCTGTTTACAGGAGACGAAGCTTCGCCCTCATGATCCATTCGTTGTACACCATTACGTCCCGTTTTTTTCGATCTTACCCCGGAGGAGGGCTCTCCTGCTCATGGGGGTGTTATGATACTCACGCGCGATGATGTCTATTCTAAGCCACTCTCGCTTACCACTGCCTTGCAAGCTGTTGATGTCCATCTTGTTCTTTCTGGTTTAACTTTTTCAGTTTGTAACGTTTACGTTCCTCCTTCAGCTACCTTCAGTTCAGCCGACATGGTCAATCTCCTGTCTCAGCTCCCGGCACCTTTTCTTTTGGTAGGGGATTTCAATGCCCATCATACACTTTGGGGTTCCCCTAGGGCATGTGAGCGGGGTATGCTCCTTGTTGACCTTTTTGACCAATTTCGGCTTGCTGTTTTGAACACTGGTGAACTAACTTTTCTTTCTGATTCTTCTGCCACGTTCTCCCATCTGGACCTTTCTGTTTGTTCAGCACAGCTTGTTTCTCGGTTGAAATGGAACGTTGTATCTGACACCCATTCTAGCGATCATTGCCCGTGTGTACTGACTTT
Organism: Hymenopus coronatus; assembly: GCA_030762935.1. Lineage (NCBI taxonomy): Eukaryota > Metazoa > Arthropoda > Insecta > Mantodea > Hymenopodidae > Hymenopus > Hymenopus coronatus. Next base: position 321,317,263 of record CM060900.1, on the reverse strand, counting down.
GCTCTCACACCGCGTTTCTTCCCCGCGAGCAGCAACTTGGCAGCTAGCGAAAGCGAATAGGGCCCTTTTTCCACAGAAAGCTGTTTTCAGCAATAATGAGTTCACCACTGTTGACAACATGGTAGACCACTTTAATTCTGTCGTTCTCTGCCGCCGAATTGTCTATCCCTCGGTCGTCTTCCCATCCCAGACACTTGGCGGTTCCTTGGTGGAATGCCAAGTGCCGCGAGGCTGTTCGTGCGCGCAGGAGGGTTCCTAGGGTGTTTCACCATCACCCTACATCGGATAACTTGATCCGCTTCAAACAAGCTCGCGCAAGGGCCCGCCGCATTATTCAAGATAGCAAATGGGCTTCCTGGACTTCGTTTGTAGGTACCTTTAATCCGTCCACGCCTTCATCCGTTGTATGGGAGAAGCTACGACGTGTTGCCGGTAAGCAGGCTAACTCTTCCATACCGGGACTTCACGTGGGATCTGCTGCCGCCGTGGATCCGTTAGTTGTTGCTGACACCCTTGGTAGCACGTTCGCGTCTGTCTCAAGCCCCGGAAACTATGACCCAGCTTTTCGAACTACTAAGGCCGAGGTGGAATATCAGGCCCTCCCCTTTCGCTCTCTTAATAATGAGTGCTATAACTCCATTTTTACTATACGGGAGCTCGAAACCTCCGTATGGTCCTCTAGAATTTCTGCTCCTGGGCCAGATGAAATTCATATCGCCATGCTCCAGCATCTCTGCCCTGCAATTACACTCTTTCTCTTGGGGCTCTTTACCGTATTTGGTGCGATGGAGTGTTTCCTACAGTCTGGCGCGCGGCCACCATCGTTCTCATTTTAAAACCGGGTCAGGATCCCCATCTCCCTTCCAGCTATCGTCCGATCTCCCTCACCATTTGCGACTGCAAGATGATGGAGCCCATGATTAACGGGCGACTACGATGGTGGCTTGAATCCCGCGATCTGCTTTCCAGCGTCCAATGTGGCTTCCGTCGTTACCGTTCTAAAGTCGACCACTTGGTGTACCTGTCCACGTCTATCATGGATGATTTTTACGGAACAGTCCGACGGTTGCGGTATTTTTTGACCTGAAAAAGGCGTATGATACCTGCTGGTGATACGGTATACATCGTACCCTTCACAATTGGGGAATTCGTGGTCGTCTGCCCCTTTTTATGCGGGAGTTTATGATGGATACAGTTTTAAGGGTTCGGGTTGGCTCGATTTTATCCGGCGCTTCTACTCAGGAGAACGGGGTACCGCAGGGCTCGGTGCTTAGTGTCACATTGTTTGCTATTGCCATTAATTTTGTTGTAGAGTGCGCTCCATGTGGCGTTTCCTCTTCATTGTTTGTGGACGATTTCGCCAGTTACATTAGTTCTCGGCGGACTTTTGTCTTGACCGCCTGTAACTTTGGAGTATAGAAAGCGGCTTCAAGTTCTCAGCCGTGAAAACTGTCTGCGTCAATTTCTGGTGACGGAAGGCATTTCCTTCGCCTTCTCTCCGTCTTGTTCCTGACGTGCTTCCTTTCGCCGAGGAGACGAAAATTTTAGGTTTGAATTTTGACAGGAAATTAAGCTGGTCTTCCCATATATCGTACTTAAAAGCAATATGTAACCGTTCCTTTAATCTTTTACGCGTTTTAAATGGCGCATCCTTGGGGGCTGATCGGACCACCCTTTTATACCTTTATCGGTCTCTGGTCCGCTCAAAAATCGACTATGGTTGCGTTGTAAATTCTTCGGCCCGCCGGAGTATCCGTGGTATCCGTTTTGAGTATTGGTGCTTTCCCCACGAGTCCGGTTCTCAGCCTTTGTGCAGAAGCTGCAGAACCTCCGGTGTCTTATCGACGTGATGCTCTCCTTTGTAGTTATGCCTGCAATCTGCTAGTTTACCTAGACATGTTTTTTAGCGACTCTTTGGACCGCCGATACTCAAGTAATTCCCTGGCCCTCCTTCCACCTGGTGTGCGCTTTCGGCCGCTGCTTCGGCGTTTGGACGTCACTTTGGCAGCCGTATACCCCAGAGTTCCCCCGTGGCTCCACCCCCAGGCCCGAATTGATCTAGGGTTGCTGTCCACGCCGAAGTCGACGAGGCCCGATTCTCATATTCATTCCGCCTTTTTAGCCCTCAAAGAGCAGTTTGCTACATGCAATTTTATTTACACAGATGGCTCCAAAAATACTAGGGGAGTAGGATATGCTTTTATTCATGACCAAGCGAGTTTTAGATTTCGACTTTTACCGCAGTACTCGATTTTTACAGCTGAGCTTTTTAGTGTTTTTCAGGCTCTTTTATATATTCAGCGGCAAGGATTTCCTGAGTGGGTTGTGTGCTCTGATTCTTTGAGTGTTCTGCAGAGGCTTAGGTCGCTTTACAGTACCAAACCCCTCGTACAGCGTGTCCAGGATTGTCTCAACTCGCTCGCCGATTTTGGCTTCCGCGTTACTTTTGTGTGGGTTCGTGGTCACGTTAGGCTGCGCGGCAACGGGGCTGCCTTTACCGCAGCGAAGAGAGAGAGAGAGAGAGAGAGAGAGAGAAGTAAAGTATGAGGGCGCTCAAACTTTAAGATTATTAGCGCCCTAGGAGATGTATGAAAACAAAACCCAGCATAAAATAAAACTTAGGCCTAAACTTTCATTCTATAAAAACACGCACACAAATGCTAAATCGAGGATTAAAATGTAGGGGATAACACTCCGAAAATAAAATATAAAAAACCTAAGGTGGTTAAAAGAAACAGATAAAATTAGTGACAAAAGCTGTAGAACGCCATTAAAACTAGACACGTCCAATCATAGGACAGTGTCGAATAAAAGATAAAACCCGTTCTACAGCAGTCAGACGGTCTGCTAGAATGTCACGCATGCCACTGGGCAAATTCAACAACAGTCGAGTGGCTTTTAAAAATTTGCACTCGGTTAAAACGTGTCTCACTGTCAAGGTTCCGCCGCACCGACAAACTGAAGTTTGCTCTCCTCGCAATAAATAATAGTGGCTAAAATAAGTGTCCGATACGCAGGCGACATAAAATGACCTCTTCTTGGCCGGAGGTGGGACAAGAGGTTTTCCAGGATTCAGGGAGTGCTTTGATTACCCGCAGTTTGTCTCCAGTAGTGCTGGACCATTCAGTCGCCCAACGAGAAAAAATGGTCCCTCGCAACACCGCCTTAAGATCACTAGTGAGAACGGAAGTAGAAAATATCCTGGAAGATGTAATTGATCTCTTGGCAGGAGAATCAGCTTTCTCGTTTCCCGCTACTCCCTTGTGACCAGGCACCCACAAAAACGATACACGTAGACCTGCTGCCGAAAGCGAGTGAAGGCAATCTTGGATCCGCTGTATGATTGGGTGGTAAGTATACAGCGGACGAAGACTTTGGAGAGCACTCAGAAAATCTGAGCATATTGCAGTGATTGGTAGCGCATGTCCCGCGCATAAAACAGAGGCTGAAGAATTCCAAATAGCTCAGTTGCAAAAATGGAACACTGTCGTAAAAGACGAAAAGTAAAACTGTGGTTACCACCCACAAAAGCACATCAAACACCTTGATCATTCTTCGACCCGTCAGTATAAATAAAAATGTGGTCGCCATTTTGGTCTTTAAGTCTAAAAATTGGGATCTAAGGATGAAACCAGGAGTGGTGGACTTCGAAAAACATCAGGACCCTAGTTAGAAAGAGCTGCCAGGGCGAATCCAAGGAGGATAATGGGTTTTTCGTTTGGGAAGCACTGTAGGCATGGACATGCTCATTTGCCCTAGAAGCTTGCGAAAACGTACCCCTGGTGGTAAGAGGGCGAGGGAGCGAGAGGTGTAATTAGCGTCCAAAGAGTCATCAAAAAAGTATGAATGAGCCGGGTGTGAGGCATACTGGACAGACGGCAGGCGTATTTTTTTGTAGTGTTTAACGCCCGCTTTAACTACTAATGGCACCGCAGGCGGTGAAACTGATGATACATGAATGATGATGGAGCACCGGTGGAATGCGATGGCGGGGGAAACCGGAGTACCCGGAGAAAACCCGCCCCAGCGCCGCTTTGTCCACCACAAATCTCACATGCGGTCGCTTGGGATCGAACCCCGGCCATCTAGGTGAGAGGCTAGTGGTCTAACCACTCGGCCACGGCGCGGCCACGGCAGGCGTAGCTGCACAAGAGAAACTCACGGCGATTATATAGCGGTGGTTCTGCAACTTCCGCACAGACACTACTGACTGGGCTAGTGCGGAAGGCGCCAGCTGCTAGTCGTATGCCTTCATGATGAATGGTGTTAAAACGATGAAGGATAGACGGTCGTGCTGAAGAATAGACGATACACACATAATCCAACTTGGAACGGACTAATGTACTATAGAGGTATAGCAGAACGCTCCTATCGGTTCCCCAGGATGTGCCACTTAAAACACGTAAAATATCAAGAAAACGTGTGCAGCTCACCTTCAAATAAGTTATATGGGCAGACTAACATAAGTTTCTATCAAATAGTAAGCCCAGGAATTTCGCTTCTTCAACAAACGGTAGCATATCTGTACCTAGGCGGAGAGAAGGAGTAGGAAACTGCTTCCGGCGTCAGAAATTTTCACAAACCGTCTTCTCGGCGGAGACGTGAAACCCAATTGCCACACTCCAGGAGGAAATAGAGTCTGGACACCGCTGAAGTCGACGCTCGAGCAGACAGGAACGCCAAGCTGTGAGGTACACGACAAAATCGTCAACAAACAGTGACGAGGAAATGCCTGGGGGAAGGCAGTCAACAAGAGGGTTGATAGCTATAAGGAACAGAGTGACACTAAGTACTGAACCCTGAGGGACTCCGTTCTCCTGAGTAAAATAGTGAGATAAAACCGAACCCACACGCACACGAAATACCCGGTGTTTCATGAACTCCCGAATGAATATGGGAAGGAGACCACGGAAACCCCACTGATGAATTGTACGGAGAATGCCAGTTCTCCAACATGTGTGGTAAGCTTTCTCTAAATCAAAAAATACAGCTACAGTCTGGCTTTTACTCAGGAACCCGTTCATAATGTGGGTCGAAAGAGGCACCAGGTGGTCGGTAGTAGAACGGTAACGACGAAACCCACACTGAACGTTCAACAAGAGGCTCCGAGATTCGAGACACCACATAAACCGCCCATTGAGCATACGTTCCATAACCTTGCAAACGCAACTAGTTAGGGAAATTGGGCGGTAGCTGGAAGGAAGTTGGCGATGCTTGCCAGGTTTTAGAATGGGAACAACAGTAGCCTCGCGCCAGGCAGCAGGAAACGCACCTTCGAGCCAGATGCGATTAAAGAGCTGGAGGAGAAAGAGCTTACCATCCGTAGACAATTGCTGAATCGACACATGTACGGCATCGGGCCCAGGAGTGGTATGCCTAGAAAAGGAGAGGGAATGTTCTAGCTCACGAAGGCTAAAAGGGCGGTTGTGATCCTCATGGTTGTCGGAGCGGAGTGACAACTCCTGGGCTTCCAACGCAAACTTATAGGGAATAAAAGCTGGGTCATAACTGGTGGAACTGGAAACTGCCTCAAAGGCTCTGCCCAAGGTGTCTGCGATAAGAGCCGGCTCCACCTGGGTGTCACCTCCTACCTTAAGACCGGGTATAGTGCACGGTATTGCCTTACCGGCTACACGCCTAAGTCCATCCCACACAACGGATGTGGGCGTGGAGCTATGAAAGCTCTCCACATAGGGCTTCCAACAGGCTTTCTTACTTTTCACGGATAATGCGCCGCGCTCTATCCCGTAGTCGTTTATAGACTAAGTTATCTTCTGTTGAGTGACGTTTGAAAATCCGAAGAGCACTTCGCCGCGCACGGATAGCTTTGCCGCATACCTCGTTCCACCGCCCCCCAGGGGCATACTACGGTAGGTACAGGTTTGGCGCACCCGGGTGTTCCCGAGCCACTCGCCGCCATATGATCCTACCCATCGCCATCTACTGGGCCACATTTTGTGTAGGTGTCTGCGTGTGTCTGCGCTTTTATTTGTGTATGTTATTGTGGGTGCGAGTTTACTCGCCTCATCTTCCTCTCCTAGGCTTATTCCCTATATATTTAGTTTTAAGGCTTTAGGTTTATTAACCCTTGCCTCACCAACAGAGAATCTTTATTCTATCTCCGTGGTTCCTGTCCCACGGTTCCAGCGCGGCTTCCAACTTGTGTGCTCTTCGGAGGTCTCAGGCGTGACGTTTGAGTGGACCCTTCACACTGCCACTATGTGCAAGCCTTAGGTGCGGAGCTCGTCCATACCGATATATACAACCACATAGCTTCTTTGGGAGCCCGGCCCGTGCTAATCTCTCGACGAACGCAGGTCGTCGGGTTAGAATCACGGGCCGGAAGTGTTACCGCTATCGGAAACCCGGTGTAATCAACCACAAGTCCCCTTAATGCATGGATGTGTCATTAGACACCATGGCCTAAAGTGGGGACAACAGGTGGTTATACTTGTGGTGGGGGCATAAAGGCGGGTTGTCCATGGTGGTGGGCTTACCCATATGGACCATAAGTGTAGGCTGGAGGGTAACTCCTCCTAAGTACTCCGTGAGATCGGTCTGGGAGGGGTCTCCCAGGCGGCACTGACCGGAAAGTATTTTTGGTGTCTTTTTTTTTTCTTTCCGCGGATGGCTGGCTGACGCCGACAGTACCGGAAAGGGGCCTTTTTATAATGATTCCTCCGCGCAAAACCTCTCTTTTTGACAAATTTTTGGTGATGACCTTGGCTTGTGATTCAAAGACAACGCGAGACCTTAACCCCTTTTACATTCAACGTGAGCTCTACATGATATTTGGCAAAGTTACTAATGCAACCAGGACTAGAGACGGCACGTTGTTACTTGAAACCTGGACCGAAGACCAGTCCAGAAAGCTCTTGAAAGCCGGTTTATTGGGTTCCTACACAATAACGGTGGCCCCACACAAATCGTTGAATACCTGTAGAGGCGTGTTGACTACCTCAAGCTTAGGCGGCCTTTACTACGCTATAATTGTCGCCAATCTCCCCGACCAGCATGTGTGTCTTCTTGGTAAACGTAATGGTGAGTCGGTTGCGTTAAGGACAGTCTACCTACCTGGGGCACTCTACTGTTGTTACGAACGCGCTGCTTTGAGACCGTATTTACCGAACCCTATGCGTTGTTTCCGCTTCCAGAAGTTTGGTCACACCCAATGTCGGTGCATTTTTGACGCTACATGTGAACGTTGCGGCCAAACTGCCCACGGAGAAACTGCTTGTGCTCTAGACCCTTGTTGCGTCCATGGTAAAGGGAACCATCCATCTAGCTCCCGGCTATCTCCACGTTTTCTGGAGGAAAATGCCATCCAGGAGCTGCGAGTTAATAAACGCCTTACTTTACCGGAAGCCCGACGTCGCTTCCAACAGCTGCAGGCTGGGACCATTTCAGGCTACGCCTCAGCGCTCCGCCGACTACTGTTTCCTCAGTGGCACTACAAACCGTGCCTGTAGTCGACGCGTGTACTCAAACAGAACAGACATTGACCACAACAACTTCGCAGTCTTCAACATTCACAGCACCCACTGCCACAAGTTCTATTTCTCCAGAACCTGCTCGTAAGCCGCTAGTGAGACCGACACGCTCTGTCACTGCACCTCATCCCCCCAGGGGCCTACTTCGGTAGGTACGGGTTTGGCGTACCCGGGGGTTCCAGGGTCACTTACCGCCACCTCACCCTTCCCATTGCCATCCACTGTTGCCACGTATTTTTCTGGTTTTGTTGCTTTCGTTTGTTTGCTTTATCACCCTTTTCCTCTTCTAGGAGTATGGCGATTATTAGTTTTAAGAGCTTACCATTATTACTCCCGAGGGGCTCACTTTCTGTGGGTACGGGTATGTTGTTCCCGGGGTGCCCAGGCCTCTCGCCCTCATTGTCATTCACTCACTCCCATCTGTGTCAGCCACGTTAGTACCCAATGCATCTTACATCTTTTCATTACCGATTATAATAGCCTCTTCCTCTTCTAGGTTTATACACCTCTTTGGTTTATGAACTCCTGTCTCAACAGCAGGGATCTTTCCTATCTCCGTGGTTCCTGTCTCACGGTTTCGGCGCAGCTTTCAACTTGTGTGCTCTCTGGAGGTCTCAAATGTGAAGGTTGGGTGCACCTTCCTCACTACCCCTTTCGTGCAACACTAGTTGCGGAACCGTGCCGATGTCATGTACACTCACGTAGCTCCACGGAGCCGGGTCCGCGTGAGGAACTTGGCGGCCATGAGTAGCTGGGTTGATCGGGGGGACCCGACGTGTTACCGCTGTCTGGGGCCCGATGTAATCGACCACAAGTCCCCTGAATCCGCGCTGACTCCGTGACCTATAGTGGGGGGCCACTGGCGGTTATGCCAGTGGTAGGGTCATAAAGTCGAGCCTGCCTTCGGTGTCCCCGCAGGGCCTACTACGGTAGGTACGTATTAGGCGCTCCCGGGGTCCCGAGCCACCTTGACTCCCTCTGTGGGTAACCTCAGAGTGGTGCTTACCGCCTGCGATGCCATTAGTAGTTAAAGCGGGCGTTAAACACTACCAAAAAAAAAAAAAAAACCTCAAGAGTGGTGAGGGAGTCAATAGGTAAAAATGCCCACCCACGTGTAGGCTGTGCGTGGAGACCCGTGTCAGTGAAAAGGAATATCCTGGTTGGTTGAGGGTTGCGTACCTGAGCCTGAGCTTCTGTTTTTCGGTAACTGTGGAGGGTGCGCAGCTTAATACACCACTTTGGTTTCTGCTTTGCCTAAACGGGAGGCCAGGGACTAACCCACCCCTAGTCAATTGGCCAGGACTAGGTATTATACCGAACTCAGGGTGAGTGGGACGGTGAGCCTACTATATCCCCTGTGTAGCCCTGTCACCCCAGTGGAGTAACCCCTTTTTGGGCTCCATCGTGGGTGGGGAGCACTGGGGGATGAATTTATTCTACTTTTTCCATGGCAAAACATAAACCTTTTTATAGTAACGTGTCTGGAAAATGAGTAGTTGAGTCCAGTGGTCCTGGTTACTTGGTTATCAATAGAACAGAGGAAGGAAGGAAATTTACCTCGGTTAACACTTTTGCTATCCAAAAGGGTTTAGAGAAAATTGCTGGTCAAGTGAAATCGTGTATCAGAGCCTGAAATGGAACTGTCCTGGTGGAAATACTGTCAGCATCCCAGGCAGAGAAGACACTTAAAGCGAAAGTCTTAGGAAGCTATCCCATTAAGTTCAAAAAGTATAAGAGCTTGAACTCCTCGCATGGCGTTATCACCATCCGCGCCTTGGACGGTTTGTCAAACGAGGAGCTTCAGGAGGACCTAGCAGACCAAGGTGTAACATCTGTTTATAGGGTTCAGAGGAAAGTTAATGGTGAGTTCATGCCTACCCGTACCCTGTTCCTTACCTTTGATCGGGTAGATCTTCCCCAAAGGATTAAGGCAGGGTACGAAGCCATCGAGGTTAGGCCCTATATAACCAACCCACTCAGATGTTACAAATGTCAGTGGTTTGAGCATACCAGTGACTTTATTACTGGCAGTTGATACCTGTGCTATCTGTGGAACCGTATCGCACGATGGAAGATGTACTACCACTCCATCGTGTGTAAATTGCAGTGGGGAACATCCATGTAGTTCCCGCAATTGCCCCCGTTTCAAAGAGGAGAGAGCAATCCAGGGTATACGGGTGAAGGAGAAGATGTCCTCCGAAGCCCGTAGGCTCCTGCGCCTACACCAACCCTCAGTCCCGCGCTCTGGTACCTATATCTCGGTTGCAGCTAAACCGGTACCGAGCCGGGAAATCGCGACCCAAACCGGCGATATAAACGGGGCCACTATTGCAGAGAGGATTATCGTTGCCAGTCCAATAACGAAGCCCGCTACATCTAGACCGGCTGCACCTATCACGAAATCTACCATCGTGAAGAGCTCTCCGGCAGCAGCGTCACCCAAACCGTTTACCTCGGGCAAAAACACCGCTACACCCTAGGGTTATTCTGCACCTGTAAAGATCTATAAGACCAGCTACGTGCCAACCGACTTTCTGAAGAATTATGCCAAGCCCTCTCCTAAAGTATCTACGGGAAATAAAAGTCCACGTGCTTCTCGCAGATCCTCTTCTGAGGAATTTTCTGGGAGGAGTACCGATCGGCAACGAACATCTTCGCCGATCAGCACCTCCAAGCGTTTCGAGGTTCTCAACCGAAATTCTCAATTGGACGAGGGAGCTCCCAGGTGGAGGAGATGGACCAGGAGGATTCTGCCCTTCCTGCAAGACGGCCAGTGCATAAGCGGCAGGATCGTGCTCCTGAAAAAAGTATTAGTCCAACGGCCAAAAAAAGCAAACGAAACCGACCAGCGCAGCCAAATATGCAGAAACGCCTTTCCATTTATAACTTATCCTATACCCATCCCATGGCTATCCTTCAATGGAACATACGTGGAATCCGATCACATCGACCAGACCTGGAATTGTTGGTCCATCAGAACCAGCCTTTAGTCGTGTGCTTGCAAGAGACCAAGCTGCGCCCTCAAGCCCACCTTACAAAAAGCAGTACGCTTCTGCCGGTGTGATATATCACAGGCAGATGGAGTACCTACACATGGGGGCACCATGATTCTTGTCAGAGATGATGTTTTCGCCGAATCCGTACCCCTCCATTCCGACATACAGTGCATTGCTGTAAGAGATAAGCTACCTTCCATTTGCATCACCATATGCAGTATTTATGTACCTCCATCTGACGACCTCTCGCACGCTGATATAGCAGATCTAGTCTCCCAGCTATCAACACCATTTCTGCTGGTAGGGGATGTGAATGCCCACCACCCAATTTGGGGCTCCCCCCATCTTGTGCGAAAGGACAACTGCTTGCCGATTTCGTGGATTCTCTTAATCTCGGTCTCCTGAACACCGGGGAGCCTACCTTTCTTTCTGACGCCTACAATAGTTTTTCTCACCTGTATATATCAGTTTGTTCTCCACAGCTGGCAGTTTCCTTCCAATGGATTATCATCTCTGACTTACATTCTAGTGACCACTTCCTTATTCTTATTTGTCTCTTAGCTCAGGACGTATGTTCCACAAGCGTACCTAGAGGGCGCTTAGAAGGAGCCAACTGGAGCCTTTATTCAAACTTGGCTGTTTTACAGTGCAACGAGCATGACTCGGTGGATTGTTTATTCCAGCACCTCACCGGGACTATTATTTGCGCTTCTGAGCTTTCTATATCGCGGTCGGCAGGACGCCCCCGTCGTTTCCCTGTCCCTTTTTGGACAGATGAATGCCGGAATGCCATTCGTACTCGCCGACGTGCTCTCAGGGTTTTCTGGCGGTGCCCTACTCTCTGTAACCTTATACAATATAAAAAGAAGCGTGCTCAATCTAGGAAAATTATTAAGGATGGCAAGAAAACATCATTGAACAACTTTGTAGCATCTTTTACTCGACATACCCCTTCCTCTGTTGTATGGGATAAGTTAAGGCCTGTGGCCGGAAAAGCGACCCATTTGCCAATAGCCGGTCTGAAGAGACTTGCCGGCACTGTGACTGATCCGTTGGACGTGGCTAATACTCTTGGCAGTGGTTTCGCTCAAGTGTCTAGCTCAGAGAACTATTCCCCTGAGTTTCTTCCAACTAAGGCCCAGGTGGAATCGCAAGGGTTTGCCTTCTGTTCTGGAAACCTTGAAGACTACAATTGCCTTTTCACAATGGCGGAGCTAGACCTTGCGCTTTCATCTTCGCGAAACTCAGCACCAGAGCCAGATGGCATCCACGTCCAAATGTTGCAACATCTCTCCTGAAAATAAGGCTTTCCTGCTCGAGGTATATAACCGTATTTGGGTGGCGGGAGGCCACCATCATATCCATTTTGAAACCTGAAAAGGACCGCAATCTCCCTTCCAGTTACCGTCCTATTTCCCTCACCAGCCTGGTTTGCAAGGTGATGGAACGGATGATCAATGGACGGTTGGTGTAGTGGCTGGAATCCCATAATCTTCTGACCAACATCCAATGTGGTTTTCGAAGGCGTCGTTCAGCGGTTGACCACCTTGTGTCACTATCGGCGCAGAGTATGAACGGCTTCCTTCAGAAATGTCAGACGGTTGCGATCTTTTTTGACCTCGAGAAGGCTTACGACACGTGTTGGAGGGCAGCGATTTTACGTTCCCTCCACAACTGGAACATACGTGGATGCCTACCGATGTTTATTCAGGAAGTTCTGAGGCACCCCGTTTTCCGAGTAAAGGTCGGTTCGGTTTTTTCTCACCATTTTATTCAACGGAACGGGGTGCCGCAGTGTTCGGTGCTAAGCTTGACGCTATTTGCTATAGCGATTAATTACATATCGGAATATGTTCCCCCAGGCGTCTCGTCCTGTTTGTTCGTGGACGACTTTGCCATCTTCTGCACTTCTAAGCGTACGCCGTTTTTGGAACGGCGTCTCCAACGGTGTTTGGTCAATCTGCATGATTAGAGCTCGAAAAAGGGCTTACGTTTTTCACCTGAGAAGACAATCTGCGTTAATTTCTGGCGTAGGAGATGGCGAATGTCACCTTCTCTTCATCTCGGGTCAGATATCCTTCCCGTTGCAGATGAGTTGAGATTCCTGTGGTTGATATTCGATCGAAAACTATGCCGGTCATCTCATATAGCACAGCTTAAAGCGCGGTGTGACCGTTCTGTGAATATTTTACGGATACTAAGCGGAAAATCTTGGGGAGCAGTACTGCTGCGTCTTTATCGTGCCCTGATCCGATCAAAGTTAGACTATGGATGTATTGTGTATGCCTCAGCACGCCCATCTGTGCTGAAGAAGTTAGATACTGTCCACAATCGGGGATCCGGGTGGCTGCTGGAGCGTTTCCAACTAGCCCTGTTGTGAGCCTCTATGACGAATCTGCTGAGCCCCCTCTGCGTTGTCGGCGGGATGTTCTTCTATGTATGGCTGTAACCTGAAGGGCATACCCGCGCATACATCGTTTACTCCCTTTTTTGATTCCGGATTAGACGACCGTTATAAAAACTTCCTACGTAGTCCAATACCTGCAGGATTTCGGTTCCGGGAGCTGCTTCGAACGCACGGTCTTGAAATGCCTGACATGTTTCCCAAGGGGGAGAGGGCTCACTCACCTTGGTTACGTGCTTCCTCCCACATAGATCTCGGGATGACCGCTTTTGCGAAATCTTCTACGCTTACGTTTAGTATGCGTTCTTGTTTTTTAGAATTTTTATCAAAATACAGTTGCCGCAGTCATATATATACCGATGGCAGTAAGTGCGCCGATGGAGTTGGATGTGACTTTATCACTCGAAACGAACCTTTTACTTTCCGTTTGCCGAGTAGCACACCAATTTATTCTGCAGAGCTGTATGCTATTTACCGAGCCGTTTTATATATTCGCCGTCGAAACTTGGGTGACTGGCTTCTTTTGAATGATTCCCTTAGTAAACTTCAGTGCCTTCGTGAGCTGTACGCTTACCATCCTCTAGTACAGCGCATTCAGGACATCCTCCACATTTTGCACACTTCGTGTGTAGCTGTGGAGTGCGCTTGGGTTCCTGGACACGTTGGCGTGCCGGGGAATGAACTGGCGGAATTGGCGGCAAAGAAGGTATTATCTGCGCCCAGTGTTACCACCAACTTTGTGACGGCCGAAGATTTTAGACTTGTTGTCCGCAGAGCGGTAATTTCGAGCTGGCTTCGAGAGTGGTCCGCTCTTCGCGGCAACAAACTTCGGGAGGTGAAGTAACTCCCAATACACTGGGTGACTTCCTCACGTCGCGCTCGTCGCGCGGAAGTTATTTTAGCAACATTGCGTATTGGCCACTGTATTTTTAGTCATAGCCGCTTATTTCAGAGGGAAGCTCCACCTGTCTGCACGCTCTGTGGCGAAACGCTTTCAGTCCGGCACGTACTTGTAGAGTCTGCTCCATTAGCGCCACTACGAGCCACTCTACGACTGCCGTCCAGGCTTTCGGAGGTCCTGGCCGATGATCCTGGAGCGGTGGAGAACGTTTTTAAATTTTTATCTCAAGTGACATACGCCTTAAGTATCTATTTTTATTTTTGCTGTTGTAGTTTTGCTGCAGCTAATTTAGTGATACGTGAGGTTTTTGAAATCTTTTATAACCCTTGACACTTTTAGTCACTATTGTTTTATGTTCCCTCTTGTTTTAGTAGTTTTAGTGTCATAGTTTTATCGCCAGCTCAGGATTCAGGGTTGGACAGTTATTTTATCTTGGTTTTAATTGTTTATGCTGATTTTATCTATATTTTAGCTCTTTTGATAGAGATCCGTTTTAGCATACAGCTCAGATGCTTTAACTTCCCAATTTTATGTAATGGGCGCTAATAACCTAGCAGTTGAGCGCACTTAAACCCCATTCATCATCATCATCATGATCATCATCATCATTCGGAAGAATCTTCTAGTGGGAGTGTAGATCGACGACGAACATCTCCGTCAATCAGCACCTCAAATCGGTTCGAGGTTCTTGAAGCGAAGTTTCCTATTGGAAAGGGATCCTCTCCTGTGGAGGAGATTGAACAGGAGCATTCTGCCCCCACTGCTAGACGGACAATGCGAAAACGGTAGGATCGAGCTTCTGAAAACAGTACAAGCCCAATCCCGAAAAAGAACAAATTGAACCGACCAGCACAGCCCAATCTGAAGAAACGTCTTTCGATATAAACCTTATCCCATATTATTGAAAATGGCTACCCTACAGTGGAACGTACGCGGAATTAGACCTCGTCGACCAGAGCTAGACCTGTTGCTCAACCAATGTCAACCATTAGTCGTCAGCTTACAAGAGACCAAAATCCGTCCCCATGACATAGTCACATTCAGGCATTATTCTGCTGTATGGTGTAATCTATCACCGGAGGCGGGTGTTCCTGCCCATGGGGGCACTATGCTACTCGTCAGAGATGATCTCTTTGCAAAATCCGTACCTTTACAGTCTTGCATCCAGTCCGCTGCTGTGAGCATTACGCTGGCGTCTACCAAATTCACAATTTGTAGTATCTATCTGCCTCCATCTGCCTCGCGCATTGATTTAGACGACCTAGCTTCTCAGCTACCAACACCATTCCTGTTGCTGGGGGGCGCGAATGCCCACCACCCACTTTGGGGCTCCCCTCGGGCTTGTGCGAGAGGTCATCTAATTGCCGATTTTTTGGACGGTCATAATCTCTCTCCTGAATACCGGAGAGCCAACGTTTCTGATGCCTTCAATAGTTTCTCACACATCGACATAGCTGTTTGTTCTCCGCAGTTAGCCGTATTCGTACAGTGGACCGTCATCTCTGATCCATACTCTAGTGACCACTTTCCAGTTCTTCTAAGTGTACTAGAACACGACGTATGTTCCACGCGCTTACTTATATGGTGCTTAGTCCGAGCCAACTGGAATCCTTATTCTGATTTGGCTGCTTTTAACCGCCGAGCACGACTCCGTGGATGTTTTGGTCGAACACCTCATAGCCACCATTCTTTCTGCTGCTGAAATGTTCATCCCCTGGTCGACTGACCACTCCCGCCGATTTGCGGTTCCCTAGTGAACCGCTGAATGTCGGGATGCCATTCGTGCACGCAGACAGGCTTTACGGTTTTTCCAGCGTCGCCCTACGCTGGATAACCTAATACAAATATAAAAAGATGCGCTCCAAATCTAGACAAGTTAATAAGGATAGCAAAAAGCAATCATGGAGCCAGTTTGTATGCTCCTTTAACCGACATACACCTTCCTCTGTCATATGGGATAACTTAAGACGGTTAGCCGGAAAACCGACCCATATGCCGATCGCCGGTCTAAAAGCAGCGGCAGGCGCCGTGGTTGACACGTTTGATGTGGCCAACTCTGGGCAGTACTATCGGCAAGATATCTAGCTCAGATAATTATGCGCCTGAGTTTCTTCCAGTTAAGGCCCAGGTTTAATCTCAAGATTTTGCCTTCCGCTCTGGAAACCTTGAAGACTACAACCATGGCGGAGCTAGAATTTGCCCTTTCATCTTCTCGAAACTCTGCGCCAGGTCCAGATGGCATCCACGTGCAAATGCTACATCTCTCTCCTGCCGGTAAGGCTTTCCTCCTCGAGGTCTATAATCGTGTCTGGGTAGATGCCACTTTTCCTACTCAGTGGCGGGAGGCCACCACCATACCCATTTTGAGACCTGGAAAGGACCGTCGTCTTCCTTCCAGCTACCGTCCAATTTGCCTCGCCAGCTGTGTATGCAAGGTGATGGAACGGATGATCAGTGGGCGGTTGGTTTGGTGGTTGGCATCCCACAATCTTCTGACCAACATCCAATGCGGTTTTCGAAGACGTCGACCAGCGGTTGACCACCTTGTGTCGCTATCGACGAAGATCCTGAATGACTTTCTTCGGGATTGTCAGACGATTGGGATATTTTTTGACCTCGAGAAGGCTTATGATACGTGTTGGCGGGCAGGGATTTTACACGCCCTCTACAGTTGGAATATACGTGGCCGTCTACCGTTGTTCATTCAGGAGTTCATGCGGGAACGCGTTTTTCGAGTAAGGGTCGGCTGGGTTTTCCTCACTATTTTAACCAAGAGAACGGAGTGCCGCAGGGCTCGGTACTAAGAGTGACACTGTTTGCTATAGCCATAAATTCTATATCTCAATGTGTCCCCCAGGTGTCTCTTCCAGTTTATGTGTGGACGACTTTGCCATCTTCTGTACTCAGCGCGGTGTTTGGATAATCTTTACGGTTGGAGCATGAACAACGGCTTTCGTTTCTCGCCTGAGAAGACAGTCTGCGTTACCTTCTGGCGACGTAGGTGGCGAATGGCTCCTACTCTTACACTTTGGCTAGATTTCCTTCCTTTCGCAGATGAGATCAGATTCCTGGGGTTAATATTCGATCGGCGCTTATGCTGGTCTTCACATATAGCACAGCTTAAAGCGCGCTGTGACCGTTCTCTCAATACATTACGGATACTAAATGGTACATCTTGGGGTGCAGATCGGATAGTATTGCTGCGTCGTTATCGTACACTGATCCGATCCAAGTTAGACTATGGATGCATTGTTTATTCTTCAGCACGACCATCTGTGCTGAGACGCATATACACTGTGCACAGTCAGGGCATCCGTGTTGCTGTTGGGGCTTTTCCAACCAGCCCAGTTGTTAGTCTCTAAGCTGAATCGGCAGAACCCCCTCTGCGTTGTCGGCGTGATGTCCTGTTAGGAAATTATGACTGTTCACTTAACTGCATGCCTTTGCATCCGACGTTTACCCCTTTCTTCTGTACCGAGCTGGACGAACGCTTTCGCAATCACCTTCATAGTCCAAGGCCTGCGGGCTTCCGTTTCCGTGAGCTTCTTCGGAAACACAACATTGTAGTGCCTCGCATGTTTTCGAAGGGGGAACGGGTGTACCCACCATGGTTACGTGCTACCTCCCATGTAGACCTCGGGATGACAGCTTACTGGAAATGGGCATTGCCTCCGTCTAGTATCCGTACATGTTTTTTAGAATTTTTATCCTCTTACAGTGGCCGATCATTTATTTACACCGATGGCAGTAAGTGCAGTGACGGTGTTGGATGTGCCTTTGTTACTGGTACCGAACCACATAGTTTCGGGTTACATATTCACACATCCATTTATTATGCCGAGTTGTATGCCATCTACCGAGCCATTCTGTATGTTCGCCGCAGAAATTTGGGTAACAGCCTTATTTTATGTGATTCTCTTAATGCCCTTCAGAGCGTTCGGGAGTTATACAACCACCATCCCTTCGTGCAGCGCATCCAGGACCTCCGCGTTTTACACTGCCGGTATTCATGTGGAGTGTGCTTGGATTCCTGGGCACGTCGGCTTACAGGGTAATGAACTGGCGGATATGGCAGCTAAGACGGCAGCTACACAACCCTGTACTGGGCTTCCTTTCGTCACCGATGCGGACTTGAGACTGGTTGTCCGGAGAGTGGTGCACTCCGGCTGGCACGCGGAGTGTAGATCTCTCCGCGGGAACAGGCTCAGGGAAGTGAAGGACGCTCCTGTTACCTGGGTGACCTCCTCTCGTAAATCCCGTCGGGAGGAGGTACAACTGGCTCGCTTGCGCATCGGTCACTGCAATTTTACGCATAGTCATGTTTTTAAGAGAGATCCTGTGCCTAACTGTCCGCTCTGTGGGCCAGAATTGACGGTACGGCATGTCCTACTAGACTGTATCACTCTAGCAGCCGTTCGATCTGAGTCACACCTACTGGCCTCCTTAGAGGAGGATGTTGCCCACGACCACGAAGTGGTCGTTAGAGTTTTTTAATTGTTTTTTTAAATTTTTACCTAATTTGACCTTTACGATAAGGATTTATTTTTTAAGGATTTCATCTGTCTTTATCGCTTTTAACGCGGGTTTTAATGCATTTTGACGTTGTTCGTTTTTAAATTCGTTTTAACCCGTCGATCACGTTTTAGGTATTTTGCATCCTTTTCGCTCCGTTTTTAAATATTTTAGATTACTGTTTGTCTTTTAGCCAAAAGTTTTTATCTTCTGGTGTTTAGTGACATTTGTTTTTATATTGTTCTTTTCCCTTTGTTGTTTTATTTAACCTTGTTTTCTGAGGGCGCTAATGACCTGAGTAGTTGATCGGCCTTAAACACCAACCATCATCATCATCATCATCATCATCATCATCATCATCACAGGGCCTGCGTGAGCTGTATCCATACCATCCCTTGAAACAGCGTATTCAGGATCGCCTGCATTCGCTCGCTGATGCTGGCGTCAGCGTGTCGTTTGTTTGGGTTCCTGTCCATATAAGTGTGCGCGGGATTGAGCAAGCGGACGCAGCTGCCAAGTCTGCAATTTTAAATCCTACTGTTTTTAGCTTTTCCCAATGACACTCGTGTCCTCCTGCGCCGGGCTATTCTTTCGCGCCTGTTCGCGGAATGGTCCGAGGTGCGTGAGAACGAACTCAGATCAAGTCCCTTCCTGTCCGCTGGACTACTTCCTCGCGTGCATGTCGCCGGGATGAAGTGATTTATTGCGACTGCGTATTGGACATTGCCGTTTTAGCCATCAGTACATTTTAAGTGGGGAATCCTCTCCCCAACGTGCTCCCTGTAATGAGTCTTTGACGGTGCGTCATTTTTTATTGGAGTGCCGTCTTTTTAGTGTGCTGCCTGCGAAAGCTGTCTCTTTCTCCTGATCTCCCCACCCTGCTTGGCGACAATCCTGCTGCATGTGAGGGACTTTTAACTTTTCTTTACCGCTGCGGAATGTATCGTCGGGTGTAATTTTATCACGGGGTTCCATCTTTTTACCGACTTTTCAGTCCCTCGGCTTTAATCTGGTTATGGTAGTCCTTTTATGATCTCCATGACTTGTGCTTTACTCCTGCCTTAGCTGTTTTTATGGGTTTTAATTTTTGCTCTTGGGGCGCCATAGGGCGCTAAGAACCTCTGTAGTTGTACGCCCTTAAGCACTACTACTACTACTACTTGAAAAATACGTAATTATTTTTAGTCATCAGAATAGAGGTGCCCTTGGGCACATGTGAAAATCAAACAAAATGAAAGCCTAGAGATAATTAGGACAATTTCAATGCAGTGGAACCCGATTGTAACGAAGTTGTTTAAGCGATGTTGAAGCAAAATTTTAAACACTTCCACCAAATCATTTGTTTTTTTTTTAGTTTCCCGTCTTTTCACCTGGTTGGTCATTTCGGACAATGAATGAAATTGGTGAAATCATGCTCAAATGATCTAAGGATCCATGAAGCATAAAGTTGCTTGAAATTTGTCTTCTCAGGATAAGGGAAAATCCCGAAAAAGCCTTATGCTGGTAACTCAGCCTTAGCAAGATACGAATTCATGACATTTTGAATGTGAGGCCGACACACTACCACCACACTACCCAGGCGGGCTAGTTTGCTTTTGACCAAAAATACATTGGTAAAACAAAAAGAAATCTTGATGTCAAGTGGAAAGGGTATCTTAAAACATTAAATTCATTTAAATGGCTATATCTGCTTGGCCCATAATTTTTGGAACAATCCCCTGGCATAATATGACCTTTCTGCAGTAATGAACTTTTATTATCAATGGTTGAAACCTCCACCTATCAAGGGTCCCAGAAATTAGAACCATTTGATGTAGCTATCAAAGTAAGCAACAAATTATGAAAACATGTTCCTGCAGCAAATGTGCTGAGCAAAATCTAGAAGTGTTGATTGACTCAATTCTAAATTTACATTCACATTGGTGTCACCATAAGTTCCTGCAATATATCATTAATTTTTTGTTTTCCTTGTTTTACCATTTCTGTTTATTTTTAGAATGAGCTATACTGTTTGCGCTGCCATGACAAAATGGGAATACCCATTTGTGGTGCTTGTCGTCGACCTATAGAGGAACGAGTTGTCACTGCTTTGGGTAAACATTGGCATGTGGAAGTAAGTACAGTTATTAGATCACTTAATCCTTTTTAGCTATTGGTATCAGTGTTTATGTAAACAGTTTAAGAGATGCAATAAGATAATACATATAAACCTAAACAATTACACTCCTTTCATACAAGAGCGTTAACATCGGGCATACTAAATACTTTGGATTAGTTTTTAAGATTTGGTAAATCTTCCCCTGTATCACTCTGAATTACAAGCATGAAATGGGTACTTTGAAAACTTGGGATTGATTGTGGTGATTTTATCATTTGATTATTTAGCATGTATTTCAATATGGTCTAAAATGGATAAAACAGTAATTGTATTATACACTGCTACACTATAGATGAAACTAATCTTGGTCATTGTGTAATTAATTATTTTATGAATTCCATAATTGTTTATGGGGAAAAAGATAACTAAATATTCTGTGTATAATTATGAGAGCCTACAGCCTGCAGGCTGCATTTGTTTGAACAACCAGTTATTAAGTAAGGGACTATCTGCTTACTGAAGCAAATTCCATATATGAGTGTATGTATATCAGATATATATGAAAATATTTGTTCCCTGCTCCCATTTCCTCATTATTTGAATAATTTTCCCATGGCTCTGTTCTGTTTCTTTTATGTTTTGTTTTTGTATGCTAGCAGAGCATTGTATCTGTACCATTTCACATACATTACATTTAATCTCTCAAGATGATAATGCAGATTTTTAAATTAATTTCCTTTGGTGCAGATTGATATTGGTCAAATTATGAACTGTTACCTTTCCTAAGACCAAAACATATGTAGCATGTTTTTTTTTTGTACTTATGCTCAAGAAAATAATATAGAATGTGCAAATATTGTAAAAAAATATAGAATTGAAGTATGTTTTGTAATAGTGCATAATAATAATAATAATAATAATAATAATAATAATAATAATAATAATAATAATAATAATAATAATAATAATAATAATAATAATAATAATAATAATAATAATAATAAATTTGAATGCAAATAATGATATTTAAATAGCATGTTTTTTACCCTGTGTTGTACATCTGTGGCTTATCAGTTTTACCCTCCAGTGGCCTACTACGGTAGGTACCGGTTTGGCGCTCCCGGGGCTTCCCGAGCCGCTCACCGCCACTTCACCGTACCCATCTCCATCCACTGTTGCCACGTCTTTTGTACTGTGTTTCTTTCGTTTGTTTACTTTGCCACCCTTTTCCTCTTCTACTCTAATTAAACTTAATGGTTTGTAAGGCATTAGGTATATTAACTCCTGTCTCACCCCCCCAGGAGCCCACTACGGTAGGTACGGGTTAGGCGCACCGGGGGTCCCGAGCAAACTTGACTCCCTCTGTGGGCAACCTCAGAGTGGTGAGGGAGTCAGTAGGTGAAAATGCCCACCCACGTGTAGGCCGTGCGTGGATACCCGTGTCGGTGTGAAGGAATATCCTGGTTAGTTGATGGTTGCATACCTGGGCCTGGGCTTCTGTCTTTCATTAACTGGGGAGGGTGCGCAACTTAATACACCACGTTGGTAGGGACTAACCCTCTCCTAGTCAATCGGCCAGGACTAGGTTTTATACCGAACTCCAGGGTGAGTGGGACGGCGAGCCTACTGTATCCCCTGTGTAGCCCTGTCACCCCAGTGGGGTGACCCCTTGTTGGGCTCCGTGGTGGTTGGTGATCACTGGGGGATGAATTTATACAATTTTTATGGCACCAAAACTCAAACCCCTGATTTCCAATAAAGACGTTGGAAAGGAAGTAGTCGAGTCATGTGGTCCTCACCACTTGATTATTCATAGGACAGAGGAAGGTACGAAGTTCCTAACGGTGAGCCCTTTTACTATCCAAAATGGTCTCGATTTCATTGCTGGTCCGGTTAACTCCTGCGTTCGAGCTAGCAATGGTAAACTTCTTGTCGAAGCCAACTCCGCCTCGCAAGCTACAAGGATACTAAAAGCCAACATGTTAGCCAGCTATCCAGTGAAGGTCGAGGTGCACAAGTCGCTGAACTCCTCACGCGGTATAGTAACAACCCGCGCGTTGGATGGTTTGTCCATTGAGGAGATCCAAGAAAATCTTGCGACTCAGGGTGTGTCATCTGTTTATCCGGTACAACGTAAGATCAACGGTGAATTCATGCCTACTCGTACTCTGTTTCTTACTGTTGATCGAGTTGACCTCCCTCAAAATATTAAGGCAGGGTATGAAGCCATCGAAGTTAGGTCTTATATACCCAATCCGCTCAGGTGCTTTAAATGCCAACGTTTTGGTCACACTAGTGAGTTGTGTACCGGCAAGTCCACCTGCGTCCACTGCGGTGACATCTCCCACGATGGGGCTTTTGCTTCAGCTCCATCGTGTGTGAACTGTAACGGGGAACACCCATCTAGTTCCCGAGACTGCCCTCGTTTTGCAGAGGAACGAGCGATCCAGGAGATACGGGTGAAAGAGAAGGTGTCCTTCTTGGAAGCCCGGAAGCTCCTGCGACTCCGCCAACCCTCTGCCCCGAGGTCCGGTACCTATAGCTCAGTTGCAGCTAAACCGGTACCGCGTTGGGAAATCGCAACAGAGACCGGCGATATGAACGGGGCTACAATTGCGGAAAAGGTTATTTTAGCCCAAGCGCTGCCAAAGACTTCGGCACCTACACCCAAGTTGGTATTAACATCTGCCAAATCCGCCAGCTTACAGAATAGTCCTGCACACTTGTCACCCAAAGCCTCGACCTCGGGAACTAAAGCTGGTAAATTCACGACGTCTTCTGCCCCGGAAAAAGTTTCAGACCAAGTATGTACGACAAGATTTCTTGAAAGAGAACGTGCAATCTATTACCAAGTCATCTAAGGGTAAGAAAAGTATACGCAACTCCACACGTGTATCCTCCTCTGAAGGGTCATCTGGGGAGGAGGGCGTGAATCGGCGACGGCCGTCTTCGCCGATCAGCACATCCAATCGGTTCGAACTTCTCGGACCGAAATTTGCTCTTGAAAAAGGGACCTCCCTTGTGGAGGAGATGGACCAGGAGGATTCTGCCGCAACTGCCAGAGGGACAGTGCGGAAACGGCAGGATCGTGCTCCTGAAAATAGTACTAGCCCAACGCCTAAGAAGAACAAATTTAACCGACCAGCTAATCCCAATCTGCAGAAGCGTCTTTCGATTTGAAACTTATCCCATAATATACCCAATGGCTATCCTCCATTGGAACATACGCGGAATTCGACCACATCGACCAGAGCTTGACTAGTTGCTACGCCAGCATGAACCCTTGGCTATATGCTTACAAGAGACGAAGCTCCGTCCACAGGACACCGTTACCATCAGACAGTACTCCTCCGTACGATGTGATTTATCCCCGGTGGACGGTGTCCCGGCACATGGGGGCACTATGATGCTTATTCGAGATTATATTTTTGCCAACTCCGTACCCATACAATCTGCAATCCAGTCCGTTGCTGTCAGCATTAAGCTACCCTCCGCTTTATTCACCATTTGCAGTATCTATTTGCCTCCATCTGAGGACCTCTCGCAGAGCGACTTAGAACACCTCATTTCGCAGTTGCCACCACCCTTTTTATTGGTAGGCGACGTGAATGCCCATCACCCTCTTTGGGGCTCTCCTCGGGCTTGTGCGAGAGGTACGCTACTTAAAGACTTCTTGGATAGTCAGAATCTTGCTCTCTTGAACACCAGAGAGCCCACCTTTCTTTCTGAAGCATTTCATGGTTTTTCACACATTGACATTGCAATTTGTTCCCCTCAGCTAGCAGTCACCTTATGCTGGAATATCATCTCGGATTTGCATTCTAGTGACCACTTTCCTTGTATTAGTGTCTTGACACCCGTTGTATGTTCCACCCGTTTACCTAGTTGGCGCTTAGACCACGCCAGCTGGGAACTGTACTCCCACTTGGCTGAATTTAGGTACGAAGAGCACGACTCTGTGAACCACTTGGTCGAACATCTCACAGGGACCATTCTTTCTGCTGCTGAGGAATCCATTCCGCGTTCGACTGGCTACAGCCGTTGATTTCCGGTACCTTGGTGGACCGATGACTGTCGGGATTCTATTCGCGCTCGCAGACGAACTCTACGGGTTTTCAAGCGTTTTCCTACACTGGATAACCTGATACACTATAAACGGATGCGTGCACATTCTAGGCGGGTTATTAAGGATAGCAAAAAGATGTCATTGAATAAATTCGTGGGTTCCTTTAATCGACATACACCTTCCTCTGTCGTATGGGATAAGTTAAGACGTGTGGCTGGGAAACCGAACCATATGCCCATCGCCGGTCTCAAAACACCTACCGGAGCTGTTGATACATTTGACGTGGCGAATACTTTAGGCAGTGCTTTCGCTCAGGTGTCTAGCTCAGGCAATTATTCCCCTGAGTTTCTTACAGTTAAGAATCAGGTGGAATCTCAAGAATTCTCGTTTCTTTCTGGCAACCTTGAGGATTATAATCGCCTTTTCACCCTGGCAGAGCTAGACAATGCACTCTCCTCTTCACGACACTCAGCACCAGGTCCAGATGGTATCCACGTCCAAATGTTGCAACATCTCTCTCCTGATGGCAAAGATTTCCTACTCGAGGTCTATAATCGTGGCTGGGTTGATGGCATTTTTCCAGACAAGTGGCGGGAGGCCACCATCATACCCATTCTTAAACCTGGAAAAGACCGCCATCTTCCTTCCAGTTACCGTCCTATTTCCCTCACCAGTTGGGTGTGCAAGGTGATGGAACGCATGATCAATGGACTGTTGGTGTGGTGGCTGGAATCCCACAATCTTGTGACGAACATCCAGTGTGGCTTTCGACGACGACGTTCAACTGCTGACCACCTTGTCTCTCTGTCAACTCAGATTATGGACGGGTTTCTTAAGAACAGCCCCACAGTTGGGATATTTTTTGACCTCGAGAAGGCCTACGACACGTGTTGGCGGGCGGGAATATTGCGTTCTCTCCACAACTGGAACATACGTGGACGCCTACCGTTGGTCATTCAGGAGTTTATGCGGGACCGCATTTTTCGAGTGAGGGTCGGTTCGGTTTTTTGTAACCATTTTATTCAAGAGAACGGAGTGCCGCAGAGCTCGGTACTCAGCGTGACTCTATTTGCTATTGCGATAAATTCCATATCACTATGGGTGCCTCCAGGTGTCTCTTCCTGTTTATTCGTGAACGACTTTGCCATCTTCTGTACTTCTCAGCGTACACCGTTTTTGGAACGCCGTCTCCAGCGGTGTTTGGACAATCTCTATGCATGGAGCTCGAAACACGGTTTTCGTTTCTCCGCTGAGAAGACAGTCTGTGTTAACTTCTGGCGCCGTAAGTGGCAAATGCCGCCGTCTCTTCGACTCGGGCCAGATTTACTTCCTTTCGCAGACGAGGAGAGAATCCTTGGTTTGATCTTCGATCGGAAACTTTGTTGGGCACCACAAATAGCACAGCTTAGAGCACGATGTGACCGTTCTCTAAATCTTTTACGGATACTAAGTGGCAAATCTTGGGGTGCGGATCGGACGGCATTGCTCCGTCTTTATCGTGCTGTGATTCGTTCGAAGTTGGACTATGGCAGCATTGTGTATTCTTCAGCCCGACCTTCAGTGCTCAGAAGATTAGACACACTCCATAATCAGGGCATCCGTGTGACCGTTGCAGCTTTTCCAACGAGCGCAGTTGTTAGCCTCTACGCCGAATCGGGAGAACCTCCTCTGCGATGTCGGCGTGATGTCCTGCTTGCTAATTATGGCTGTGGGCTGAAGTGTATGCCTCCCCTGTCGATCTGGGGATGACGCTGTACGGGAAATCTGTTATGCCTGTTGATAGTATTCGTTTTGTTTTTTTAGAGATTTTATCCAAATACAGTGGCCGTATTTGTATTTACACCGATGGCAGTAAGAGCCCCGACGGTGTTGGATGTGCCTTTGTCACTAGCACCGCAATTTCTACCTACGGTTTGCCTAGTAGCACATCTATATATTCTGCCGAGCTGTGTGCTATTTATCAATCCCTTCTGTATATTCAGCGGCGAAAATTAGGTGACTGGCTTATTCTTAGTGATTCTCTTATTCCCCTTCAGAGCATTCGTGAGCTGTACAATTACCATCCTTTGGTTCAGCGCATCCAGGCGGTTCTCCACATTTTGCACACTTCTTGTTTAAATGTGGAGTGCGCATGGATTCCTGGCTTGCCAGGGAATGACGGCGGATTTGACATCGAAATCGGCAGCCAAAGGCGCCCAGTGTTACCGTTACCAGTTCAACAGCAGAGGGTTTTAGAGTGGCTGTACGGAGAGCCGTTTTTTCGACTTGGCATGCGCAGTGGTCGGCTCTCCGTGGTAATAAATTGCGAGAGGTGAAGGATCTCCCTGTCAACTGGGTAACCTCCTCTCGTTTATCCCGCCGGGAGGAGGTAGTACTAGCTTGCCTACGAATTGGCCACTGTATTTTTACTCACAGTTACCTTTTTAAACGCGCATCTACTCCTGTCTGTTAGCTCTGTGGGGAGGCACAGACAGTTCGTCATGTGCTGCTGGAGTGTGGTCACCTGGCACACATTCGGTCATCTATGGGTATGCCGGCCTCTCTTGCGGAGGTCGTGGCAGATGACCCAAGAGCAGTTGACAGGGCTTTTAAATTTTTAGCAAAAGTTTCTTTTACCTTGAGGTTTTAGCGTGATAGCAGATTTTTTAACTCTGAGCTAGCTCTTTTAGTTTTAAGGTGTTGGTTTTAGATGGAGTTTTATATCCAGCTCTGGTAACAGGTTTAATGCGTTGTTCGTTTTTAATTCGTTTTAACCCGTCGACCACGTTTTAGGTATTTTGCATCATTTTCGCTCCGTTTTTAAATATTTTAGATTTCTATTCGTCTTTTAGCCAAAAGTTTTTACCTTCTGGTATTTAGTGACATTTGCTTTTATATTGTTTTTTTTTTTTCCTTCTGGTGTTTTTATTTAACCTCATTTTCTGAGGGCGCTAATGACCTCAGTAGTTGAGCGACCTTAAACACCATCATCATCATCATCCAAGGCTGATTGGGACATGTTTTCCTCTCTGCTCCATCTCCATTCTGATGGCTGTACCTCCATAGCAGACATGATGGAGTATTTTACTTGCTCGGTTTTGCTCGTCGCAGATTTCAGTATTCCGCGCAGCTCTCCTACCCCTCGGCGTATTCCAGTGCCGTGGTGGACTGAGGACTGCAAGTTGGCATTAAAGGCACGGAAAAACGCTCTTCGTCTTTACGACCTACACCCGACGGCGGAGAACTTTGTTGCTTTCAAACGCGCCAGGGCTAAGGCGCGCTACATTGTTCGTAATGCTAAGCGGAAGTCGTGGGAATCATTGGCTCCCTTTCTCGCAGGAGCTCCTTACGGAGTGTGGACTACGGTGCGCCGCATGACCGGCAAATGTCTCAGGACGTACATCCCTGGCCTTGCCGTTCACGGCTCCACCTTCACCAGCGACTCGGATGTTGCCGACGCCCTAGCCACCTCCGCTGCGACTAGTGCAACGGGCAGTTACGACGGGACATTTCTTCCCATTAAAGAAGCTGCTGAGAGAATTCGCCTTGATTTTACTAGTGACTGTAGGGAGCCGTAAAATGCACCTTTCACCCTTGCGGAACTAACTCATGCTTTACACGCTGCGAGGGCTCTTCTCATGGTCGCGATGATATTCACCGACAAATGCTACTTTACCACCCACCTGGAGCCGTTACATTCCTTCTGGACCTCTGTAACCGATTTTGGCGCGAACAGGTTTTCCCGCCTGTTTGGCGAGAGGGTATTGTCATTTCTATCACTCGTCATGACAAGGACCAGAACCTCCCATCCTCTTACCGGCCGATTTGCCTCACGAGCGTCGTTTGCAAGACCTTGGAACGTATGATCAGTGTTCGGTTTACTTGGTGGTTGGAGGCGAACGACGTGCTGTGTTCCGAGCAGTGCGGATTTCGTCGCAATCGTTCAAGCGTTGAAAACCTGGCGCGTATGGAAGCTTATGTGCAGAATGCTTTACTTCTGAAGCAGCAAGTCGTGAGTGTCTTATTTGACCTCTTGAAGGCTTACGACATTACCAGGCGATACGGTATTCTGTGTGATTTGCACAGTTCCGGGTTACGAGGCCATCTGGCCCTGTTTATGTGCAACTTTCTCCAGCTGCGCCGCTTTCGTGTCCGTATTGGCAATACTCGCTCGCGGGAGAAGATTCAGGAGAACGGTGTACCCTAAGGTTCCGTTCTTAGTGTTATGCTTTTTGCCGTGGCCATTAACGCCATTACTAACGTGATTCTTAGTAGGATATCATCACTGTATGTGGACGACTTTGCGCTGTACCATAACTCCCTCAACACTGATATTCTCGAACGCCAAATCCAGCTCACCATAAACGCCATCGCTGGTTGGGCGCTTCACAATGGTTTTCGTTTTTCCCCTACGAAAAAGCAGTGCATACACTTCAACCGTCTTCGTGGAGTACACCCTCCTCGTGACCTCCAATGGAACCGTGTGCCGCTGCCTTTCGTTTCGGACTTGAGGTTCTTAGGTCTCCACCTGGACCTTGAACTTTCTTAGGTGCCCCACATCCGACACCTTCGTGCCTCCTGTCACCGAGCGCTTCGGGTCCTCAAACTACTTTCGGGTGCGTCTTGGGGCGGCGATCGTTCCGTAATGCTGCGTTTGTACCCTTCACTCGTTCGCTCAAAAATAGACCGCGGATGTATTATTTACGGCGCAGCGACCGCCTCTGAACTTCTCCTTTTAGACACCGTTTATCATACCCGTATACGTCTTGCTGCAGGAGCCTTCCGCACCAGTCGTGTGCAATGCTTGTATGCCGATGCTGGTGAGCCCCCACTGGTAGTGCGTAGCTCATTTTTATTTTGCTCTTATGCTGCTAAGTTGTCTGCGGACCCCTGCCATCCTTGTTTTATCCCTGTGTCACTCCCGTAGTATTCACACCGCTATGTGAGGAACGCCACTACTTCACGCCCCTATGGTGTTTGATTTCGTGAACTGCTCTCCGATAGGCGTCTCAGATTGCCTCCTGTGGAGCGTGTTTTTTTATACCCGGAACCTGCTTGGCAACAGTTTCAATCTGACCCTCTCCAACTTTATGTAACTCTCGACCGATCCGGAGCCCCCAGGGGTTTGGCGTTCCCGAGCAACTCACCGCCACCTCACCCTGCCCATCGCCATCAGCTGTTGCCACGTATTTTTTCTGGTTTTGTTTCTTTAGTTTGTTTGCTTTATCACCCTTTTCCTCTTCTAGGATTATGGCGATTATTAGTTTTAAGACCTTAGGATTATTTCTCCCCAGGGGCTCACTTTCTGTTCGTACGGGTTTGGCGTTCCCGGGGTGCCCAGGCCACTCGCCCTCGTTGTCATTCGCTCACTTATCTGTCTCAGCCACGTTAGTACCCAATCCATGTTATATCTTTTCATTCCCAATTATAATAGCCTCTTGCTCCTGTAGGTTTATACACTTCTTAGGTTTAAGGTCTTTAGGTTTATAAACTCCTGTCTCAACAGCAGGGATCTTTCCTATCTCCGTGGTTCCTGTCCCACGGTTTCGGCGCAGCTTTCAACTTGTTTGCTCTCCGGAGGTCTCAAATGTGAAGGTTGAGTGCACCCTCCTCAGTACCCCTTACGCCCACGTAGCTCCATGGAGCCGGGTCCCCGTGAGCAACTTGGCGGCCGTGAGTAGCTGGGTTGATCGGGGGGGCCCGAAGTGTTACCGCTGTCTGGGGCCCGATGTAATCGACCACAAGTCCCCTGAATCCGCGCTGACTCCGTTGAGGCAGCGTGGCGTATAGTGGGGGGAGGCATGGCGGTTATTCCAGTGGTAGAGGCATAAAATCGGGCCTGCCTTCGGTGTAAATGTCGCATACCGGTTAATACTGATAGTCGGAGGGTAATACCTCTGATGTACTCCTTGAGATCAGGCCTGTAGCGGGTGCTCCAGGCCGGCACAAACCGGAAGATTTAGGTGTCTTTTCTCTTTTATGCCCCGGATAGCAGGCTGTCGCCGACGGTTTAGAAAGGGGGACTATACCATTATGGCTCCTCTGCGCTTACCCTCTTCAACACCCCGTTTTTTCGTGATTTGACTTATGTGCGAGACAAAGACTATGAAGGATGTCGGTCCCTTTTATATTCAAAAAGAACTGGACAGGATTTGCGGAAAGGTGACCAATGCCACAAGATGTAGAGACGGCACACTGTTGATTGAGATAGCCACACCTGACCAACAGGCAAAGTGAATGAGTGCTTCTCTTTTGGGTTCTTACCCTATTAAGGTAGAGAAGCACAAATCCCTGAATAGTAGCCGTGGTGTAGTGCCGACCGCTAGTTTGGACGGCTTATCAAACGACGGCATCTGGAATTGCCTTTCTGACCAAGTCGTTATCAGTGCGTACAGATTAATTCGCAAACGGGACGACCAGCCGTTCCCATTCCGCACGGTCTTTTTGACTTTTGAGCGGACAGAAATTCCTGCTTTTATCATGTGTGGCTATGAAAGAGCACCCGTGCGCCCGCCCATATATCCCGAACCCGATGCGCTGCTACCGCTGTTAGAAATTCGGCCACACGCAACAACGCTGTACCAATTCACCGGTTTGTGCTCAGTGTGGGCAAGAAAAACACGATGGGTCAGTATGCGCACAAGGTCCCACCTGTGTCAGCTGTGGAGAGGCGCATACATCAAATTCTAAGGTGTCCGCGTTTCCGTGAGAAGAAGACGATCTAGGAGATACGGGTCAAAGAACACTTTACTTT
This sequence comes from Hymenopus coronatus, assembly GCA_030762935.1. NCBI lineage: Eukaryota > Metazoa > Arthropoda > Insecta > Mantodea > Hymenopodidae > Hymenopus > Hymenopus coronatus. Next base: position 321,286,063 of record CM060900.1, on the reverse strand, counting down.
TCAAGTGGCAAGGAAGCGCTATTTAGAGCTTAACCTGACCACTACTTTGAATTTTTCTGCTGCTGTCCGCCAACCAATGCAGAAGCAGGATGCGATTGTTCAGATCATTCCTAGTGCTCGTTCCCGTGTGTCTAAAGGTGTACAGACCAATTTCTCCTCTGACAACGTTACGTTTCCAAAGGCAACTTCTCTGCCATCTACCTCTTCTGCCGCTCCTCCTGATCGCACGGCACATAAGTCGCTCATTCGTTGCCCTACAAGTCGTTCGCGCTCTCCTAACCGCACCCGAATGATTTGCTCGGACACCGAAACCAGTGATGGCCAACGACAAACATTGCCAGTTGGCGGCCACACTCGCCTGAGTCGTAGCCCCACAGAAAAGAAAAAGGTAACACTCCGCCAAACCCTCCCGGTTACCTAATGATTCGATACCTTACCGGCGAGCGCCTTTTGAAACCATACCTTCTTACTGTCCTTATTATGGTTCTTCAGTGGAATATTCGAGGTCTATGTTCACGTCGATCCGACCTGGATCTTCTAATAAGATCTTATAATCCACCCATCGTTTGCTTACAGGAGACAAACTACGCCCTCGAGATACCGTTTCTTTGCATAGGTACACACCGGTTCGCTTAGATCTGGAACCTGATGAGGGTTCTCCTGCGCACGGTGGGTCAATGATCCTGATTCGAGACGACGTGTGCTTCCGACCTGTGCCGCTCACCACTCAATTACAAGCTGTTGCTGTCCACATTTCTATTCCTGGTTTTAGTTTATCCGTCTGTGGTCTTTATGTCCCTCCTGCGTCTCCCCTTGCCATTGCTGACCTTGTGAGTTTAGCTTCCCAGGTACCTACACCGTACCTCCTGGTGGGAGATCTTAATTACCATCACCCTCTTTGGGGATCTCCCAGGGTTTGTGCTCAGTGTGGGCAAGAAAAACAGCCCTCTTGTTGACTGCCTTCCACCAGGGATTTCATCGTCGCTCTTTGTCGACAATTTTGCTGTATATCTCACAGCTCGGCGTACCTGTCTCCTTGAGCGTCGTCTTCAGCGTTGTCTAGACTCCATTACCTCCTGGAGTCTGGCCAATGGCTTTAAGTTCTCCACTGAGAAGACGGTTTGTGTGAATTTCTGGCGCCGGAAGGAATTTCCTTCTACTCTCCGGCTCGGCACTGAGATACTACCGTTTGCAAATGAGGCGAAATTCTTGGGCTTAATATTCGATCGAAAGTTATGTTGGTCCGCCCATATAACTTATTTGAAGGCAAGGCGCATTCGTTCTCTCGATATTTTACGTCTTTTAAGTGGCACATCCTGGGGAGCTGATAGGACCGTACTTCTAAACCTGTATCGAACATTGGTCCGTTCCAAATTGGATTATGTGTGCATCATTTATTCTTCTGCGCGACCCTCTATCGTTCGTGGCTTAAACACTGTTCATCTTCAAGGCATACGGCTAGGGACTGGCGCTTTCCGCACTAGCCCAGTTAATAGTGTTTGTGCGGAAGCTGCAGAACCACCGCTATGTTATCGCCGTGAGTATCTTCTGTGCAGCTATTCATGCCGTCTATCCAGTATGCCTCAACACCCAAGTCGTGCATCCTTCTTCGACGATTCCTTGGATGCTTTGTATGCTTCTCGCTCCATCGCTTGCTGCCAGGGGTGCGTTTCCGCAGACTGCTTGAACAGATGGACCTGGCAATGCCTGCCGTCCTGCCCAAAAGAGAAACTACTTTTCCTCCTTGGCTTCCACCGGAAAGCCCTTTCCATCTGCATTCCTCGTGTATTTCGAACTAAAATACTCCTGGTTTCGTCCTTCGGGCCATCTTTCTAGCTCTGAAGGACCAACTTCCCAACAAAATTTTTATTTATACTGACGGGTCGAAGAATGCTCAAGGTGTTGGATGTGCCTTTGTGGTTGGTAACCAAAGTTTAAGTTTCGTCTTTCTCGACAGTGTTCGATTTTTACCGCTGAGCTTTTTAGTATTCTTCAAGCTCTTTTTTATGTGCGGCGACATATGATAACACTCTACCATCTGTACCGATTCCCTCAGTGCCCTTCAAAGCCTTCGAGCGCTGTACAATTATCACCCTATGGTACAGAGAATCCAGGACTGTCTTCACTCCCTTTCAGAAGCTGGTCTCAAAGTGACGTTCCTGAGGGTGCCTGCTCACACTGGAGTGGTCAGGAATGGGGCAGCTGATTCTGCTGCCAAGAGAGTTATTTTATCTCCCAGGATTTTTTGTTCTTCCGTTCCCGCGAATGATCTGAAGGCGGTTTTTCGTAGGACCATTATTGCTCGTTGGGAGGCTGAATGGTCCCTAATTAGAGACAACAAATTGCGGGTAATTAAGCCACTCCCGGATGCCCGGAGAACATCTTGTCGTTCCTCCCGCCGAGAAGAAGTCATTTTATGTCGCCTACGTATCGAACAATGTCATTTTAGCCACTGTCATCTACTGCGAGGAGAGCCAGCTCTAGTTTGTCGGTGCGGCGCGATCTTGAAAGTGAAACACTTTTTAATCGAATGCCACTACTTAGCTCCTCTACGTATGTCGTTGAGTATGCCCCACGACATGCATGCCATCCTAGCGGACAGCCTGCATGCTGTAGAACGGTTTTATCTTTCATACGACCGTGCCCTCCGTTTGGCCATATATAGTTTTAGTCCCGTTATACAGCTTTAGCAATATGGCCTTTTATTCTTTACTTTAACCTACCGGACTGTTTTTAAAGTTTTAACTTTGGAGGGATGTATTAGTAGGTTATATTTATTTTACCATAATATTTTAGTTAGGAGTATAATTTGATCATTACATAATCCACAATTCTAACCTACGGGACTGATTTTAAAGTTTTATTGTTGGGGAGCTAATTAATAAATTGAAATATTCATTTTACCAGGATATTTTAGCTGTAAGATCAATTTTATGATTAATTTCCTCCTTATTTTAACCTACTGGACCGTTTTAACGTTTTAACTTTGAGGGATATATTAGTCGGTTTTACTTTTATTCTTTCCCTGTTATTTTAGCTAGAAGACTAACTTTGTTTTATTTTGTTTTATAGGGCGCTAATAACCGCATAGGTTGGGCGCCCAAAAACTTTACTTCTCTCGACCGATCCGGAGGTTTTTCGGCGACTGTTTCACAAACTTCTGAGCAATTACCGGGCATATACACCGGTATTCACTGACTGTTCCGAGCTGGCAGGAGTTACAGTTTGTGCCTTTTACTTCAATGAGGAAACACATACTTATCGCCTTGCGGACGCTAGTTCGGTATTCACCGCCAAACTGTACGCTATCTTTTACTTTCTAGATTTTATCTCGCTTTTAGCACCTGGTAGTTTTCTTGTTTGCAGCGATTCCTTGAGTGCCCTACAGGCTCTGCAGCAGTGTACCGGCTCCTCATCACTCATGCGCATTCAATCTCGCATTTCTGAATTGATTGCTTGCGGCTACCAGTTCGGCTTCACATGGGCTCCAGGTCATGTCGGTATTGTAGGTAATGAGGTAGCGGATAGGTCTGCAAAGGCTGCCTGCTCCTTACAGGATTCCTCGGAAGCGGCTGTGCCCTCAGGGGATGTTTCACGTAGCTTTCGTAGGTCTCTTCTTTTAACATGGCAGCAATCTTGGCAAAATTTAGCAGGTACCCAGCTTCACACACTCAAAGACACGGTACACCCATGCTCACACATTGCCAGCTAAACCGGCGCCGCGAGGTTATCCTTAGGCGTCTGTGTATCGGTCACACGCGGCTAACACATGGCCACCTTCTACGTGCCGAGCCAGCTCCTATCTGTCAGACCTGCGATGTTCGTCTGTCTGTGGCACATGTGTTGCTTGATTGTCCGAAATTTCATCGCGAACGGCAATCCAACGGCCTGGGTACCGCTTTACCTGTCATTTTAAGCGATGACGCCAATCCCGTCGATAAGGTGCTTTGGTTTGTTGGCAATATAGGCCTCAGCCAAGACATCTGACTTAACTTCATTCGTGCCCTTTTAACATTTTAGCGCCCTGTCTTTTACCACATGAGAGCACTTTGTGTGTGTGTGTGTGTGTGTGTGTGTGTGATTTTTAGTTTTTGTAACCTTTTATCCCTGTTTGCATTACCCGGCCTTTTTTTCGTGCGTGCCTGTTTAAGAGTTTTTAGCACTTTTGAACTTTTCATCCTGTAATTTTGTTTTCAAAGTGTTTTCCTTTTTCTTAACTTCGGGCCCAAATGACCTAGTTGTCGACGGGCCCTTAAACACCATTCACTCACTCACTCACTCACTCACTCACTCACTCACTCACTCACTCACCAGCGCTGCCACCACCACTACGTATTCTTAATATTATGTACATATGAACAGCATTTAGTCCTAAATACATAATTTTACGGTTGTGTTTGTTTATAGCATTTTGTGTGCGCCAAATGTGAGAAGCCTTTCCTAGGCCATCGCCATTATGAGAAGAAAGGACTGGCATATTGTGAAACCCATTACCACCAACTCTTTGGAAATTTATGTTTTGTGTGCAATCAGGTGATTGCTGGAGATGGTAAGCTATTTTAGATACTATTTTACTGCTTTCATTCATATAGAAAAAATTAAGAATAAAAATTGGAAGAATTTCTTAGTGTTAGGATTCCTTTTAACTGCAAGGAAAGTTTGGTCAATTAGTTTTAGGGGAATGTGTAAAAATACTGGAACTGGCATGTTTACCAAACAATTGAATAGACTTTTTAAGGTAAGATAACGTAGATTACTCCTCTGGTGAGGTTTACAAGATCGCTCCTCACATGTAGCAAACAAGTTCTTTTTCCTTCTCTTAATGATGATTAACACATATTGGCTATTTATTTTAGACATACTTATTTCATACGTAGCATTCGGTACAGTGAATAATATAGTAGTGAATTATGATACTTGTTTAAGGGTTTATTCTATCGAACAGCCCCCCAGGGGCCTACTACGGTAGGTACGTTAGGCGCACCCGGGGTCCCGAGCCACCTTAACTCCCTTTGTGGGCAACCTCAGAGTGGTGAGGGAGTCAGTAGGTGAAAATGCCCACCCACGTGTAGGCCGTGCGTGGAGACCCGTGTCGGTGAAAAGGAATATCCTGGTTGGTTGAGGGCTGCGTACCGGAACCTGGGCTTCTGTCTCTCAGTAACTGGGGAGGGTGCGCAGCCTAACACACCACTTTGGTTTCTGATTTGCCTAAACGGGAGGCTAGGGATTAACCCACCCCTAGTCAATCGGCCAGGACTAGGTATTACACCGAACTCCAGGGTGAGTTGGACGGCGAACCCGCTATATCCCCTGTGTAGCCCTGTCACCCCAGTGGGGTGACCCCTCGCTCGGCTCCGTGGTGGGTGGGGAGCACTGGGGGATGAATTTATACAATTTTTTTTATGGCACCAAAACTTAAACCCCTGATTTCAAATAAAGACGTTGGAATGGAAGTAGTCGAGTCATGTGGTCCTCGCTACTTGGTTATTCACAGGACAGAGGAAGGTAAGAAGTACCTTACGGTGAGCCCTTTTACTATCCAAAAGGGTATCGATGCCATTGCTGGTCCGGTTAAATCCTGCGTTCGAGATCGCAATGGTACACTTCTTGTCAAAGCCAACTCCGCCTCGCAAGCTGCAAGGATACCTAAAGCCACCATGTTAGCCAGCTATCCAGTGAAGGTCGAGGTGCACAAGTCGCTGAACTCCTCCCGCGGTGTAGTAACAACCCGCGCGTTGGACGGTTTGTCCATTGAGGAGATCCAAGTAAATCTTGCGACTCAGGGTGTCTCATCTGTTTATCGGGTACAACGTAAGATCAACGGTGAATTCCTGCCTACTCGTACCCTGTTTCTTAATTTTGATCGGGTTGACCTCCCTCAAAGGATTAGGGCGGGGTATGAAGGCATCGAAGTTAGGCCTTATATACCCAATCCGCTGAGGTGCTTTAAATGCCAACGTTTTGGTCACACTAGTGAGTTGTGTACCGGCGAGTCCACCTGCGGCCACTGCGGTGACATCTCCCACGATGGGGCTTGTGCTTCAGCTCCATTGTGTGTGAACTGTAACGGGGAACACCCATCTAGTTCCCGAGACTGCCCCCGTTTTGCAGAGGAACGAGCGATCCAGGAGATACGGGTGAAAGAAAAGGTGTCCTTCTTGGAAGCCCCGAACCTCCTGCGACTCCGCCAACGCTCTGCCCCGAGCTCCGGTACCTATAGCTCAGATGCAGCTAAACCGGTACCGCGTCGTGAAATCGCAACACAGACCGGCGATATGAACGGGGCTACTATTGCGGAAAAGGTTATTTAAGCCCAAGCGCTGCCAAAGCCTTCGACACCTACACCCAAGTCGGTATTAACATCTGCCAAATCCGCTAGCTTACAGAATAGTCCTGCACACTTGTCACCGAAAGCCTCGACCTCTGTAACTAAGGTTGGTAAATTCATGACGTCTTCTGCCCCGGAAAACAGTTTAAGACCAAGTATGTACAAGACTTCTTGAAAGAGAATGTGCAATCTTCTACCAAGTCATCTAAGGGTAAGAAAGGTACACGCAACTCCCCACGTGTATCCTCCTCTGATGGGTCATCTGGAGAGGAGTGCGTGGGTCGGCGACGGCCGTCTTCGCCAATCAGCACATCCAATCGGTTCGAGCTTCTCGGACCGAAATTTGGTCTTGAAAAATAGGCGTCCCTTTGTGGAGGAGATGGACCAGGAGGATTCTGCCGCCACTGCCAGAAGGACAGTACGGAAACGGCAGGATCGTGCTCCTCAAAATAGTACTAACACAACGCCTAAGAAGAACAAATTGAACCGACCAGCTAATCCCAATCTGCAGAAGCGTGTATCGATTTGAAACTTGTCCCATAATATACTCAATGGCTATCCTCCATTGGAACATACGCGGAATTCGACCACATCGACCAGAGCTTGAGTTGTTGCTGCGCCAGCATGAACCCTTGGCTGTATGCTTACAAGAGACGAAGCTCCATCCACAGGACACCGTTACCATCAGGCAGTACTCCTCCGTACGATGTGATTTATCCCCGGAAGACGGTGTCCCGGCACATGGGGGCACTATGATGCTTATTCGAGATGATATTTTTCCAACTCCGTACCCATACAATCTGCAATCCAGTCCGTTGCTGTCAGCATTAAGCTACCCTCCGCTTTATTCACCATTTGCAGTATCTATTTGCCTCCATCTGCGGACCTCTCGCACAGCGTCATAGAACACCTTTTTATTGGTAGGCGACGTGAATGCCCATCACCCTCTTTGGGGCTCTCCTCGGGCTTGTGCAAGAGGTACGCTACTTAAAGACTTCTTGGATAGTCAGAATCTTGCTCTCTTGAACACGGGAGAGCCCACCTTTCTGACGCCTTTCATAGCTTTTCACACATTGACATTGCAATCTGTTCCTTCAGCTAGCAGTCATGTTACGCTGGAATATCATCTCGGATTTGCATACTAGTGACCACTTTCCTTGTATTAGTGTCTTGACACCCGTTGTATGTTCCACCCGTTTACCTAGTTGGCGCCTAGACCACGCCAACTGGGAACTGTACTCCCACTTGGCTGAATTTAGCTACGAAGAGCACGACTCTGTGAACCACTTGGTCGAACATCTCACAGGGACCATTCTTTCTGCTGCTGAGCAATCCATTCCGCGTTCGACCGGCTGCAGCCGTCGATTTCCGGTACCTTGGTGGACCGATGACTGTCGGGATGCTATTCGCGCTCGCAGACGAGCTCTACGGGTTTTCCAGCGTTTTCCTACCTTGGATAACCTGATACACTATAAGCAGATGCGTGCACATTCTAGGCGGGTTATTAAGGATAGCAAAAGGATGTCGTGGAATAAATTCGTGGGTTCCTTTAATCGACATACACCTTCCTCTGTCGTATGGGATAAGTTAAGGCGTGCGGCTGGGAAACCGACCCATATGCCCATTGCCGGTCTCAAAACACCTACCGGAGCTGTTGTTGATACATTTGATGTGGCGAATACTTAAGGCAGTGCTTTCGCTCAGGTGTCTAGCTCAGGCAATTATTCCCCTGAGTTTCTTACAGTTAAGACTCAGGTGGAATCTCAAGAATTCTCATTTCTTTCTGGCAACCTTGAGGATTATAATCGCCTTTTCACCCTGGCAGAGCTGGACAATGCACTCTCCTTCTCACGACACTCAGCATCAGGGCCAGATGGTATCCGCGTCCAAATGTTGCAACAAATCTCTCCTGATGGCAAAGCTTTCCTACTCGAGGTCTATAATCGTGTCTGGGTTGATGGCATTTTTCCAGACAAGTGGCGGGAGGCCACCATCATACCCATTCTTAAACCTGGAAAGGACCGCCATCTTCCTTCCAGTTACCGTCCTATTTCCCTCACCAGTTGCGTGTGCAAGGCGATGGAACGCATGATCAATGGACGGTTTTTGTGGTGGCTGGAATCCCACAATCTTCTGACGAACTTCTGCTTTCGACGACGACGTTCAACTGCTGACCACCTTGTCTCTCTGTCAACTCAGATTATGGACGGGTTTCTTAAGAACCACCCCACAGTTGGAATATTTTTTGACCTCAAGAAAGCCTACCACACGTGTTGGCGGGCGGGAATATTGCGTTCTCTCCACAACTGGAACATACGTGGATGCCTACCGTTGGTCATTCAGGAGCTTATGCGGGACCGGGTTTTTCGAGTGAGGGTCGGCTCGGTTTTTTCTAACCATTTTATTCAAGAGAACGGAGTGCCGCAGGGCTCGGTTCTCAGCGTGACTCTATTTGCTATTGCGATAAATTCCATATCACTATGGGTGCCTCCAGGTGTCTCTTCCTGTTTATTCGTGAACGACTTTGCCATCTTCTGTACTTCTCAGCGTACACCGTTTTTGGAACGCCGTCTCCAGCGGTGTTTTGACAATCTCTTTGCTTGGTGCTCGAAACACGGTTTTCGTTTCTCCGCTGAGAAGACAGTCTGCGTTAACTTCTGGCGCCGTAAGTGGCAAATGCTGCCGTCTCTTCGACTCGGGCCAGATTTACTTCCTTTCGCCGATGAGGCGAGATTCCTTGGTTTGATCTTCGATCGGAAACTTTGTTGGGCACCACATATAGCATGGCTTAGAGCACGATGTGACCGTTCTCTAAATCTTTTACGGATACTAAGTGGCAAATCTTGGGGTGCGGATCGGACGGCATTGCTCCGTCTTTATCGTGCTGTGATTCGTTCGAATTTGGACTATGGCAGCATTGTGTATTCTTCAGCCCGACTTTCAGTGCTCAGAAGGTTAGACACAGTCCATAACCAGGGCATCCGTGTGGCCGTTGGAGCTTTTCCAACGAACCCAGTTGTTAGCCTCTACGCCGAATCGGGAGAACCTCCTCTGCGTTGTCGGCGTGATGTCCTGCTTGCTAATTTTTGCTGTGGGCTGAAGTGTATGCCTGGGCATCCAACTTATCACGCGTTTTTCCCCCTGAGCTGCACGAGCGATACTGCCTCCGCTCTCTGAGCCCCAGGCCAGCAGGTTTTCGTTTCCGTGAACGTCTACGCCAGCACCATGTTGACATTCCTCGGCTGTTATCCAAGGGAGAGAGTATATACCCCCCTTGTTTACGCGCTACCTCCCATGTCGATCTCGGGATGACGCTTTACGGGAAATCTCTTGCGCCTCTTAATAGTATTCGTCGTTGTTTTTTAGAATTTTTATCCAAATTCAGTGGCCGTATTTGTATTTACACCGATGGTAGTAAGAGCCCCGACGGTGTTGGATGTGCCTTTGTCACTGGCACCGCAACTTCTACTTACGGTTTGCCTAGTTGCACATCTATATATTCTGCCGAGTTATATGCTATTTATCAAGCCCTTCTGTATATTCGACGTCGAAAATTAGGTGACTGCCTTATTCTTAGTGATTCCCTTAGTGCCCTTCAGAGCATTCGTGAGCTGTATAATTACCATCCTTTGGTGTAGCGCATCCAGGACGTTCTCCACATTTTGCAGGCTTCTGGTTTTAATGTGGAGTGCGCATGGATTCCTGGACACGTTGGCTTGCCAGGGAATGACACGGCGGATTTGGCAGCTAAATCTGCAGCCACAACGCCCAGTATTACGATTACCCATTCAACAGCAGAAGATTTTAGAGTGGTTGTACGGAGAGTCGTTTTTTCGACTTGGCATGCGGAGTGGTCGGCTCTCCATGGTAATAAGCTGCGAGAAGTGAAGGACCTCCCTGTCAACTGGGTAAGCTCCTCTCGTTTATTCCGCCGGGAGGTGGTAGTATTAGCTCGGCTTCGAAATGGCCACTGCATTTTTACTCACACTTACCTTTCTAAACGTGAACCTTCTCCTGTCACTGTGCTCTGTAGGGGGAGGCACAGACATTTCGTCATGTGTTGCTGAAGTGTGGTCACCTGGCACACATTCGGTCATCTATGGGCATGCCGGCCTCTCTTGCTGAGGTCCTGGCAGATGACCCAAGAGCAGTGGACAGGGTTTTTAAATTTTTAGCAAAAGTTTCCTTTACCTTGAAGTTTTAGTGTGATAGCAGTTTTTTAAACTCTTTTGGTTCTAATGTGTTGGTTTTAGATGGAGTTTTATATCCAACTCTGGTTAAAGGGCTGGACAGTTCTGTTACTTCTGTTTCAACTCTGTTAGTTATTTTACTTGTGTTTACTTTTTTTTGCAATGGTATTTTCTTACTGCCTATTGTCAAGTTTTAATCATAAGGGCGCTAATGACCTCGGCAGTTGAGCGCTCTTATACACCATTATCATCATCATCTTCACAGTGCCCCTATGTGTAAGCCTTAGGTGCGGGGCTCGTCCATACCGATATGTACGCCCACATAGCTTCTCTTGGAGCCCTGCCCGTGCTAATCTCCCGACGAGCGCAGGTCGTCAGGTTAGAATCACGGGTCGGACGTGTTACCGCTATCGGAAACCCGGTGTAATCAACCACAAGTCACCTGAATCCATGGATGTGTCATTACACACCAAGGCCTAAAGTGGGGGCCACAGGTGGTTATACCTGTGGTAGGGGCATAAAGCCGGGTTTTGCATGGTGGAGGGCTTACCCATATGGACCAGCAGTGTAGGCTGGAGGGTAACTCCTCCTAAGTACTCCGTGAATCGGTCTGGTAGGAGTCTACCAGGCGGCACAGACCGATATGTATTTTTGTAGTCTTTCTTCTCTTTCCCCCGAATGGCAGGCTGACGCCAACAGTACCGGAAGGGGGCTATATCATCATGAATTCTCCGCGCAAAACTTTTCCATTTGACCGATTTTTGGTAGTGACTTTGGCTTGGGAATCAAAAACTATGAGAGATATTAACCCATTTTATATCCAACGGGAAATTGACAGAATCTGTGGCAAAGTACGCAACTCAACCAGGACCAGAGACGGTACGCTGTTAGTGGAAACCAACACCAAAAACCAGTCTAAGAAGCTCCTGAAAGCCGGCTTGTTGGGTTCCTACCCAATAAAGGTAGCCCCACATAAAACTTTGAATACTAGTAGAGGCGTGGTGACCTCCAGTTGCCTAGACGGCCTTTCAGATGCAGACATTGTTTCGAATCTGTCCGACCAGGGTGTATGTCAGGCGTACCGTCTTCTAGGTAAACGTGATGGTCAGTCGGTTGCGCTGCGCACGGTATTTCTTACGTTCAAAGGCACCACCTTACCTGAGGCACTCTACTGTGGGTATGAACGTGCTGCTGTGAGGCCGTATATACCGAATCCTTACCGTTGTTTCCGCTGCCAGAAGTTTGGTCACACCCAAAACCGGTGCACTTTCGACTCTGCATGTGGACGTTACGGGCAAGCTGCCCACGGAGAAACTATTTGTGTTCGAGACCGTTTTGCGACCATTGTAAAGGGACCCATCCATCTAGCTCCCGGCAATGTGCACGTTTTCTCGAAGAAAAGGCCATCCAGGAGCTGCGAGTTATGGAACGCCTGACTTTTCCGGAAGCCAGACGCCGCTTCCAACAGGTGCAGCCTTCGACCATCTCAGACTACGCAACAACGCTCCGCCGCACTCCTGTTTCCTCAGTGGCGCTACAAACCGTGCCTGTAGCCGGGGCGTGTACTCAAACAGAGCAGACGCCAACCACAACAACCTCGCAGTCTACAACATCCATAGCACCCACTGCCTCAAGTTCTATTTCTCCAGAACCTGCTCATAAGCCGCTAGTTAGACCGACACCATCTGTCGCTGCTGCTCACGAGCGCAGTCGTAAGAAATTCAAGGCTTCTGATAAACCTTCCAATTCCCGTTCTCGTTCAACGAGCCATAGGGGATCTTCCGCATTCCGAACATCACGGATAGCGCCGCGGAGGGTGGCTATATTCTTGTGGGTCCAAAATGTGCAAAGATCAAGAAACGCCCATCTTAACTGCATCTACTTCGTTTCCGCCAGTCGTTTGCTTCCCAGCTGCAAACTCATAGTTTGATTCATCGATAAACTTTCCCGCCTCTAACTGTGCTCCATGGCTATCCTGACATGGAATATCCGCGGTGTGCGTACCCATAGGGTGGAATTGCAGCTGTTATTACGTTACTATTACCCTCTAGTTCTGTGTTTGGAGGAGACAAAGCTTCGCCCCCACGATGCCTTTGCCCTGCAGCAATACTTTCCTGTGCGGTTTGAAGTTACACCGGAGGAGGGCTCTGCTGCTCATGGGGGTGTTATGATCCTAACGCGCAATGATATCTGCGGTCAGCCGGTCTCAATTACCACTACCTTGGAAGCTGTTGATATCCGACTTACTCTTCCTGGTTTCTGCTTCACCGTATGTAATGTCTACGTTCCGCCTTCATCTTCCCTCTGCGCCGCTGACATGCACCTCTGACACCGAGTGCTATAACACACTTTTTAGCATGCGAGAGCTGTTTACCTCATTAGCATCTTCTCGGCACTCCGCCACAGGCCGTGATAATATCCACATCACAATGCTGCAGCACCTCTCTTCTGATGGTGAACGCTATCTCCTGAGCCTATATAACCGTGTTTGGCAAGAGGGTGTGTTTCCTGCGGCTTGGCGTGAAGCCACCTTTCTCATCTTAAAACCGGGTAAGGATCGTAGACTTCCTTCCAGTTACTGTCCTATCTCCCTCACCAGTGCTGTTTGAAAGGTGATGGAGCGCATGATCAATGGATGGTTACGATGGTGGCTCGAGTTTGAGAAACTGCTTTTCAATATCCAGTGCGGCTTTCGCCGATACCGCTCAACGACTGAACACCTCGTCTCCCTCTCGACTCACATCCTGAATGGATTTCTACGCAAGTGCCAAACTGTGGCCGTCTTTTTTGATCTGGAGAAAGATTATGACACTTGCTGGAGTACTGGTTGATTGCGCACCTTGCACAAGTGGGGTTGCCGCGGCCGCCTTCCAGGGTTCCTCCGGGAGTTCATGATGAACAGGGTGTTTCGTGTGCCTGTGGGTTATTTTATCTTGTGTTTTTTATCCAGAGAACGGAGTACCTCAAGGGTCGGTACTCAGAGTCACTCTCTTTGCTGTCGCCATCAATCCTATTGTTTAGTGTGTCCCTGCATATATTTCCTCCTCCTTGTACGTGGACGATTTTGCAATTAATTGCAGCTCTTGGCGCACTTGCCTTTTGGAGCATCGACTGCTGGCATGTCTTGATCGTCCACACGCTTGGAGTGTTGAAAATGGTTTGCGTTTTTGTTCTGAAAAGACAGTTTGTGTAAACTTCTGGCGACGAAAACGTTACGATCCGCCTTCTCTACACCTTGGTCCGGAACCGCTACCCTTCGCCGAAACGGTGAAATTTCTCGGCCTGGTGTTCGACAGAAAGCTTAGCTGGTCGTCCCATATCTCTTCTCTGAAAGCTAGATGTGATCGTGCACTTAATATTTTATTTGTTTTATGTGGCACATCCTGGGGAGAGTTTCGCACCATGCTATTACAGCTTTACCGTTCGCTTGTTCGCTCTAAACTTGATTACGGGTGCATTGTGTACTCTTCGGCCTGTCCTTCGGTTTTCGACGTTTGAACCCTGTTCACCACCGAGGGATTCGTCTGGCGCTGGGTGCCTTTCCGACTAGCCCGGTCATCAGCTTGTGTGCGGAGGCTGCTGAACCTCCGCTATCTCATAGGCGTGACCTACTTCTTTGCAGCTATGCTACCCGTCTCTTAGCCTTGCCAGATCACCCGTCTTTCAGGTTATTTTTTGAAGTCTCTCTTGACCGTCAATATGCTGTCAGCGCGATTGCCTTGCTTCCCGCAGGAGTTCGTTTTGGTCTGCTTCTTGGGATCTTGGAAGTTCGGCTACCGCTCATGTTTCCCGTGGGGGAATGTTCCTTCCCCCCTTGGTTACGTTGCGGCACCCAGTTCCACCTTGGGTTGGCATCCATGCCGAAATCGACGACTCCACCCTCTGTGTTCCGCTCCGCATTTTTAGAATTACAGGCCGAGTTTCCCAACCATTGTTTTACTTACACGGGTGGTTCTAAGGAAGACCGTAGTGTGGGATGTGCTTTCGTTTTTAATTGGCGGAGTTACACATTTCTACTTTTGGAGCAGTGTTCGATTTTTACCGCCGAACTTTTTAGTATCTATCAGGCTCTTGTATTTATCCGGGGATAGGTTTTAAGGCAATTTTTTATTTGTAGCGACTCCCTCAGTGCACTACAGCGTCTGCTCGAGCTGTATCCATGCCATCCCTTGATGCAGCGTATTCAGGATCGCCTGCAGTCGCTCGCTGACGCTGGCATCAGCGTGTCGTTTGTTTGGATTCCTGGTCACGTAGGTGTGCGCGGAAACGAACAAGCTGACACAGCTGCCAAGACTGTATTTTTATTGACTTATGTTTTTAGCACCACTGTTACTCCAGGTGATGTTCGTGTTCACCTGCATCGGGCCATTCTTTCGCGCTGGTTCGCGGAATGGTCCAGGGTGCGTGACAAACTGAGAGCGGTCAAGACCCTTACTGTCCCCTGGCCTACCTCCTTGCGTGCATGTCGCTGCGATGAGGTGGTTTTAGCGCGGCTGCGTATCGGGCATTGCCGTTTTAGCCACCAGCATATTTTACGTAGGGAACCCGCACCTCAATGTGCTTCGTGTAATGAGCCTTTGACGGTGCGTCATCTTTTATTGGAGTGCCACCTTTTTACTGTGCTGCGAGCGTCCCTATGTCTGCCTACTGACATCCTCACCTTCTGGGCAACAACCCTTTTTCTTGCGAGGTACTTTTTAATTTTCTCCGCCGCTGCGAGATGTATAGTAGGGTTTAATTTTACCTCGAGGTTTTACATTTTACCGGCTTGTGTTTTGTCCCTCAGTTTTAGTCTGGCTTTGGTAGCCATTTATTCCCTCACTGGTTTTAACCCTTGTGTGGTACTTCTGTTTTAGTGGTTTTTACATGAAAGTCTAATTAAGTAGATGTTTATAGATCTGGTGGTTTTGATACAGGTTATATGTTTCCTGAGAAAAGTTTCATGTTCTATGGAAACCTGAAATACATTATATCCATAACATTAACTGTTATTAAGACTTAATCATTTATGTGTTACAGTTTTCACAGCTCTAAATAAGGCTTGGTGTGTGCATCACTTTGCATGTTCAGTATGTGACCAGAAGATGAATCAGAAGACAAAATTTTATGAATGTGATTTAAAACCAGTATGCAAGAAATGTTATGATAAATTTCCTAACGAGCTTAGACGCAGACTGCGTAAGGCTCATGAACAAATGCCTAAGAAAACACCTGCATAAAAATGGCTTCAGTGAGTGCACAGTGTAAGTTTTTCTTTCTCTTCAGATGTAGTTATTATTAACATCCTTATTAAGAATGTAGAATGTGCTTTTATACATAACCGAAAAAAGTATCTCTGAAAGCTCCTCTATACAGGCAATATTTGGTTCCCTAAGCTTACATTTTTCTCTAATTCCATTTACATATTTGGGGGGGGGGGCAGGGGATGGCGTAATCCATTCCATATCATTGTTAACCCAGAACAGGCCAATTCAAAATCTTGTTGAGCTCTTGGAGTAAAATTTTGTTAATCCTAAAAAGTTAATTAACTAATATTAAGGTAGCTCTTTGCAGCCCAGATTCATTTGAGCACTCATTAATTATCACTTCATTCAAAGTGTTTGTCGACCTGCAATATTATAAGGCAATTAAGTTAAAAAAAAAAAGAAAATCTATTGTACATGAAATGCATGAAGGATCTTGCATGTAATAATCGTATTTTGATAGTCATATATGTAGTGGGTTGAATTTATTGTTAAGCTGCTACTATTATTTTTATTACTATTATTATTGTTATTCTCATTATTTTTATTGTTACTATTATTGTTATTGTCATTATTATGGTTATTATTATTATTCCCCCTATTTTAATTTTCATTACATCTCAAAAAGAAAGGTTTGTTAGGTCATTTCTCAGCTTATGTTTATTTAATTAGCATTATAAAATAACACAAGTTTGAAAGCAAAAATAAATCTTGATAACTAAATGAGTATTTTTGTTAACAGCAAAATATTCTCCATGATTTGAGATGTTGTCTATAATACTTTATTTTGTGTATATTTGTTATGCATATTTAATTTGATTCCACAAGTACAGATAGACCACTTGCATGAAGAGAACTATGAATCATCCACCATCATTGCTGAGTGGTGGTATAGGGTTCACCATCAAAATTAGGAGATGCACCAAAAACTGGCCATGGTAAATTTGCTGTTACTGAATGTGTTTGTAAAAATGAGAAGGTTTGAGAAATGTGGTGGCCTTTATTTTGAACAAACTTCTTTTGAAAGTGCTGCAAGTTCAGAACTGTACTTTTTAGGGCTGGAAAGCTCTTTCCACACATGATACTTTACTTTTGGGAACAGAAAATTCTTGCATGAGACCAAGTCAGGACATAAGATGTGTAAGCTGGATGGTGGTGTTACTTAAAGGAAATGTAAAATTGGTATCAATCAACTTTATAACAAGTATATAAAGGTAAGTAACAAAGTGTGTACATGGAAACCTTGTAAGACAGAAAAGAACACTCATGAACAAACATCTTTGTCATAAACAAATGACAAAGGAACATTTTTCTTCCTTTCCCCTTCTTTAGTTTGATGCCATAGCACTCCCCCCTCTCAACAAATACAGCAGATTCAAGCTAATTGAGGCTGCTGCTACCTTTGATTATACCCACCCACCAGGGGCCTACTATGCAGTAGGTACGGGTTTGGCGCACCCGGGGGTTCCAGAGCCACTCACCGCCATGTCATCATCCACGTCGCCACCAACTGAGCCACGTTTTTTGTTTGTGTGCAAAGTTATTTGTGTCTGCTTTTGTAGGAGCAAGTTTACCCATATGGACCAGCAGTAGTAGCTGGAGGCTAACTCCTTCTAACGTACTCTTTAAGATCGGTCTGGTAGGGGTCTACCAGGCGGCACAGACCGGAAAGTATTTTGGTGTCTTTTTTCTTTACCCCCGGATAGCAGGCTGACGCCGAGGGTTCCGGAAGCGGGTGCTTCCATCATGCTATCTCCGCGCAAATCTACTTCGTTTGACCGCTTTTTAGTTGTGACCTTGGCCTGCGGAAAGAAAACTATGCGGGTTATCAGTCCGTTTTATATACAACGTGAGATAGACATTACATGCGGTAAAGTGACCAATGCCACCAGAACGCGAAATGGTATGCTTTTGGTTGAAACGAAGACGGAAGACCAGTCAAAGAAACTCCTGAAGGCCAGCTTGTTGGGTTCCTACCCCATGACGGTGGCTCCCCACAAGTTTTTGAACAACTGTAGAGGCGTCGTAACTACCTCTTGTTTAGACATTGTTTCCGAGGTAGAAAGTGTCACCAATTTTTCTGAATGGGTGTATGCCAAGCGTACCGTTTCCTCGGCAAATATGATGGTAAATCAGTGGTATTGCGTACGGTATTTTTAACTTTTAAGGCCCCTGCGGGGCCTACTACAGTAGGTACGAGTTTGGCGTACCCGGGGGATCCCGAGCCACTCACCGCCATCTCCTCGTCCCCATCGCCACCAACTGAGCCACGTTTTGTGTTTGTGCCTATTTGTTTGTGTCCTTTTGTGGGAGTGAATTTACTCGCCTCATCTTCTTCCCCTTCTAGGCTTATTCTTTACATATTTAGTTTTAAGGCTTTAGATTTATTAACTCCTGTCTCACCAACAGGGATCTTTATTCTATCTCCGTGGTTCCTGTCTCACGGTTCCGACGCGGCTTCCAACATGTGTGTTCTTCGGAGGTCTGAGGCGTGAAGTTTGAGTGGACCGTTCCTACTGCCCCTATGTGTAAGCCTTAGGTGCGGAGCCCGTCCATACACCCACGTAGCTTCCTTGTGGGCCTGATCCGTTCTAATTTCCCGACGAACGCTGCTCGTTGCGTTTGAATTGCGGACCGGTCGTGTTACCGCTAACGGAAACCCGGGGTGATCAACCACAAGTCCCCTGAATCTATGTCTGCTTTATTACGCAGCATGGCCTAAAGTGCGGAGCCCTGTAGTAGGGGCTTAAAGCCGGGTTGTACATGGTGAAGGGCTTACCCGTATGGACCAGCAGTGGGGCTGGAGGCTAACTCCTTCTGAGGTATTCCTTGAGATCGGTCTGGTAGGGGTCTACCAGGCGGCACAGACCGGAAAGTATTTTGGTGTTTTTTTTTCTCTACCCCCGGATGGCAGGCTGAAGGCGACGGTACCGGAAAGGTGTCCTTCCATCATGTTATCTCCGGGCAAATTACTTCATTTGACCGCTTTATAGTTGTGATCTTGGCCTCCGAAAAGAAAACTATTGGAGATATCAGTCGTTTTACATACAACGCGAGATTGACAGGATATGCGGTAAAGTGACCAATGCCACCAGAACGCGAGACGGTAAAGTTTTGGTTGAAACGAAGACGGAAGACCAGTCCAAGAAAATCATGAAGGCCAACTTGATGGGTTCCTACCCCACAAGACTTTGAACACCTGTAGAAGAGTAATAACTACTTCTGGTTTAGATGGTCTTTCCGAGGCAGATATTGTTTCCAATTTATTTGACCAGGGTGTGTGCCAAGCGTACCGTCTGCTCGGCAAACGTGATGGTGAATCAGTGGCATTGCGTACGGTATTTCTGACTTTTAAGGGCACCACAATACCCGAGACCTTGTATTGTGGATATGAACGCGTCTCAGTGCGACCGTATGTGCCGAACCCAATGTCCTGTTTTCGGTGCCAATGGTTCGGTCATACGCAAACTCGGTGCACGTTTGATGCAACATGTGAACGCTGCGGCCAGCCTGCACATGGTGAAGGTGTCTTTTTCACGAGACCCTTGTTGCGTCCACTGCCGCGGGAGTCGAACCGCTAGCTGCCGGCAATGCCCACGAATTTTGGAGGAAAAGGCCATTCAGGAACTAAATATCAAAGAACGACTAACTTTTCCGGAGGCCTGGCGCCACTATCAGCAACTTAGGCGTGCGACCACCTTAGGCTACGCCTCCGCTGTTCGCCGCACTCCTAGTGCCTCTGTGGCTCTTCAAACACCACCAGTTGCGGAAGCGTCCACTCAAACGGAACTGCCGCTGACACCTGCCGTGTTACCTGAACGACCTGCACCGCCAGGTTTGAGAGCTTCCACTTTAGCTGACCCTCCGCCAAAATCCGTACGCCAGCCGTCACCTAGTCCACCACCTGATCCCGCCTCTCATGAGCGTTCTCGTAAGAAGCACAAGGTGGCGGATAAACCAAAGTTACGTTCACGTTCTGCGAGCCGTAGAGCGTCTACCGGATCCCGACCATCAGAGGAGTCCGACGGGGACACAGGCCGTCCTCTTTTTAAAAAACAAGGTAAAAGACGGATGTCTGGGTAAACTAAGCAGACTGCAGGCATAACTACAAAGGAGAGCATCACGTCGATAAGACAGCGGAGGTTCTGCAGCTTCTGCACAAAGGCTGAGAACCGGACTCGTGGGGAAAGCACCAATACTCAAGCGGATACCACGATGATGTGTAGCATTGAGATGAGCTAAAATGGACGGGATGGCCGAAGAATATACAACGCAGCCATAGTCGATTTTTCAGTGGACCAGAGACCGATAAAGGTGTAAAAGGGTGGTCCGATCAGCCCCCCAAGATGTGCCACTTAAAACGCGTAAAAGACTAAGAGAAGGGTCACATTTTGCTTTTAAGTACGATATTTGGGAAGATCAGCTAAGTTTCCTGTCAAAATTCAAAGCTAAAAATTTCGTCTCCCCGGCGAAAGGAAGCATGTCAGGACCAAGACGGAGAGAAGGCGAAGGATATGCCTTCCGTCTCCAAAAATTGACGCAGACAGTTTTCTCGGCGGAGAACTTGAAGCCGTTTACTATACTCCAAAGGTACAGGCGGTCAACACAAAGTTGGAGGCGGCGTTCTATAAGGCAAGTCCGCCGAGAACTAATGTAAATGGTGAAATCGTCCACAAACAATGAAGAGGAAACGCCAGAAGGGACGCACTCTACAACAGAATTGATGGCAGTAACAAACAATGTAAAACTAAGCACCGAGGCCTGTGGTACCCCGTTCTCCTCAGTAAAAACACCGGATAAAATCGAGCCAACCCGAACGCTAAAAACTATCCATCATATACTCCCGGATAAAAAGAGGAAGACGACCACGAATTCCCCAATTGTGAAAAGTACGAAGTATACCGTATCTCCAGCCGGTATCATACGCCTTTTCCAGGTCAAAAAATACCGCAACCGTCGGACTGTTCCGTAAAAATCCCTCCATGATAGACGTGGACAAGGACACCAAGTGGTCGACTGTAGAACGGTAACGACGGAAGCCACATTAGACGCTGGAAAGCAGATCGCGGGATTCAAGCCACCATCGTAGTCGCCCGTTAATTATGCGCTCCATCACCTTGCAAACGCAACTGGTGAGGGAGATCGGACAGTAGCTGGAAGGGAGGTGGGGATCCTTACCCTGTTTTAAAATGGGAACGATGGTGGCCGCCTGCCAGACTGTAGGAAACACTCCATCGCACCAAATGCGGTTGAAGGGCCCCAAGAGAAAGAGTGTACTGGCAGGGCAGAGATGCTGGAGCATGGCGATATGAATTTCATGTGGCCCAGGAGCAGAAAGTCTAGAGGACGATACGGAGGTTTCGAGCTCCTGTATAGAAAAAATCGAGTTATAGCACTCATTATTAAAAGAGCGAAAGGGGATGTACAGTAGGGTTTAATTTT
This sequence comes from Hymenopus coronatus, assembly GCA_030762935.1. NCBI lineage: Eukaryota > Metazoa > Arthropoda > Insecta > Mantodea > Hymenopodidae > Hymenopus > Hymenopus coronatus. The sequence goes on along the minus strand of CM060900.1, from coordinate 321,264,860 downwards.
ATCTCTGGGTTTTAGTTTTTACTGACTTATGTTCTTAGTGTCTCGTTTTTAGTCTGGCTTTGGTAGCCTATTTATGCTTTCCCTTGTGTGGTACTCCTGTTTTAGTGGTTTTTATGCCTTTTAACTTTTAGCTCTTTTAAATACCCTAGGGCGCTAATAACCTATGCAGTTGTGCGCCCTAAAGCCATAATACTACTACTATACTATCCTATCGTTCGCTTGTACGATCTAAATTTGATTACGGATGCATTGTGTACTCTTCAGCATGTCGTTCAGTTTTACGTCGTTTAAACCCCGTTCACCATCGAGGGATTCGCCTGGCTCTGGGTGCGTTTCCGACGAGCCCAGTTATTAGTTTGTCTGCTGAGGCTGCTGAACCTCCGCTGTGCCATAGGCGTGAGGTCCTTCTTTGCAGCTATGCTCTCCGCCTCCATGCAATGCCGGATCACCCGTCTTTCAAGTTATTCTTTGACGAGTCTCCTGACCGACAACATGCTGTTATTGCGCTGGCCTTGCTTCCTGCCGGGGTTCCCTTTCGTGAACTGATTCGCCTGTTGGATGTTCAGCTACAGGATTTGCTGTCTTTGGGGGAATGTTCATCCCCTCCTTGGTTACGCTGCGACACTCCGGCCCACCTACGGTTGGCATCCATGCCGAAATCGGTTACTCCGCCCTCGGCCTTCCGCTCCGCTTTTTTAGAGTTGCAGGTGGAGTTTCCCAACCATTGTTTTATTTTCACGGATGGTTCAAAGGATGACCGTGGTGTGGGATGTGCTTTTGTTTTTAGTTCGCGGAGTTATGCGTTTCACCTATTGGGGCAGTGTTCAATTTTTACCTCCGAACTTTTCAGTATGTATCAGGCTCTTCTTTTTACCCGGGGATAGAATTTTAGGCAGTTTGTTATCTGTAGCGATTCCCTCAGTGCACTACAGGGCCTGCGTGAGCTGTATTAATAAAATCCTTTGATACAGCGTATTCAGGATCGCTTGCATTCGCTTGCTGATGCTGGCGTCAGCGTGTCGTTTGTTTGGGTTCCTGGTCACGTAGGTGTGAGCGGAAATGAGCAAGCGGACGCAGCTGCCAAGTCTACGATTTTAAATCCTTCTGTTTCTAGCTCCACTGTTTCTCCCAATGATGCTCGTGTTTTGCGCCGGGCCATTCTTTCGCGCTAGTTCGCGGAATGGTCCGGGGTGCGTGGGAACAAACTCAGAGAGGTCAAGGTCGTTCCTGTCCCCTGGACTACTTCGCGTACATCTCGCCGAGTGCCACCTTTATACTGTGCTGCGTGCGTCCCTATGTCTGCCTACTGACATCCCCACCCTTCTCGGCAACAACCCTGTATCTTGTGCCGGAATTTTTTTATTTTCTCCGCCGCTGCGGGATGTACAGTAGGGTTTAAATTTTTATCTTGGTTTTATCCTTTTCCGACTTGTGTTTTTAGTCCCTTGTTTTTAATTTGGCTTAGGTAGCCGTTTTATTCTCTCTCAAGTTTTAACCCTTGTGTGGTAATTTAATCTTAGTGGTTTTTAGGCCTTTTAGCTTGTGGCTCATTTAACTACTCTATGGCGCTAATAACCAATGCAGTTGTGCGCCCTAAAGCCATGCTGCTACTGCTGCCCCGCCAGGGGCCTACTACGGTAGGTACGGGCTAGGCGCACCCGGGGTCCGCCACCTTGGCTCCCTCTGTGGGCAACCTCAGAGTGGTAAGGCAGTCAGTAGGGCCAAATGCCCACCCACGTGTAGGCCGTGCGTGGAGACCCGTGTCTGTGAAAAGGAATATCCTAGTTGGTTGAGGATTGTGTACCTGAGCCTGGGCTTCTGTCTTTCAGTAACTGGGGAGGGTGCGCAACTTAACACACCACTTTGGTTTCTGCTTTGCCGAAACGGGAGGCTAGGGACTAACCCACTCCTAGTCAATCGGCCAGGACTAGGTATTATTAGAACTCAAGGGTGGGTGGGACGGCCAGCCTGCTATATCCCCTGTGTAGTCCTGTCACCCCAGTGGGGTGACCCCTTGTTGGGCTCCGTGGTGGGTGGGGAGCACTGGGGGATGGATTGATACCCCTTTTTATGGGAAAACCTAAACCAGCGTTTAATGTCCAAGGAAAAGAAGTAGTTGAATCATGTGGTGCTCGCTACTTGATTGTCACTCGAACGGAGGAAGGTAAAAACTTAATGTCGGTCAGCCCTTTTCCATTCAAAAGGGCTTAGATAAAATTGCTGGATCGGTTAAATCTTGTATATGAGCGCGAAAATGTACACTACCTGTAGAGGCAGTGTCAGCAACCCAGGCCTCTAAATTAGTACGAGCCACTATGTTAGGCAGTTACCATGTTAAAGTAGAGCGACATGAAACCTTGAACTCCTCGCGCGTTGTTGTTTCCACCCGCGCTTTTGACGGCTTGAGAACAGAGGAGAATCGGGCGGATCAAGGCGTTACTTCTGTGTATAGGGTCCAGCGCAAAGTAAAAGGTGAATTCATGCCTACCCGTACCCTGTTCCTTACCTTTGATCGGGTAGATCTACCCCAAAGGATAAGGGCTGGGTACGAAGCCATTGAGGTTAGGCCGTTCATTCCCAACCCACTCAGATGCTAGAAGTGCCAGCGCTTTGGGCACACAAGTGCGTTCTTTACTGATCAGTCTAGATGTGCAATCTGTGGAGACGACGCGCACGATGGAGCGTGTACTTCCCTTCCATCGTGTGTTAACTGTGGTGGCGAACATTCATCTAGTTCCCGCGACTGTCCGCGTTATGCAGAGGAAAGAGCGATCCAGGAGATCCGGGTGAAAGAGAAGGTGCCCTTCTTGGAAGCCCGGAAGCTCCTGCGCAGCCGCCAACCCACTGTCCCGCTCTCTGGTACGTACAGCTCAATTGCAGCTAAACCTGTACAGAGGCGGGAAATCGCAACTCAAACTGGTGATATTAACAGGGCCTCAATTTTTGAAAAGATTCTGACGGCTACGCCGCACCAACGTTTCTCAACTTCTACGATTGTTCCGGCATCAACATCGGCCAAACCCGCTCATTTAAAGAGTAATACAGCGAAGGTGTCACCCAAGCATTCAACCTCGGGCACCAAGACAAGCTTACCCGTCACCAGTTCTACGCCAGCAAAGAACTTTAAGACCAGTTACGTGAGGACCGACTTCTTAAAAGATCATGTAAAGTCCCCTCCCAAACCATCGAAGAGATTGAAAACTCAACGCTCATCCCCAAGTAGATCCTCTTCGAGAGAATCTTCTAGTGGGAGTGTAGATCGACGACGAACATCTCCGTCGATCAGCACCTCAAATCGATTCCAGGTTCTCGAACCGAAATTTTCCATTGGAAAGGGATCCTCTCCTGTGAAGGAGATGGAACAGGAGGATTTCTCCCCCACTGCTAGACGGACAGTGCGAAAACGGCAGGATAGAGCTCCTGAAAGCAGTACAAGCCCAATCCCGAAAAAGAACAAATTGAACCGACCAGCACAACCCAATCTGAAGAAACGTCTTTCGATATAAACCTTATCCCATATTACAGAAAATGGCTAACCTACAGTGGAACAAACACGGAATTAGACCTCGTTGACCAGAACTAGACCTGTTGCTCAACCAGTATCAACCTTTAGTCGTCAGCTTACAAGAGACCGAAATCCGTCCCCATGACAGTCACATTCAGGCATTATTCTGCTGTACGGTGTGATCTATCACCGGAGGCGGGTGTTCTTGCCCGTGGGGGCACTATTCTACCGGTCAGAGATGATCTCTATGCAGAATCCGTACCTTTACAGTCTTGCATCTAGTCCACTGCTGTCAGCATTACGCTGGCGTCTAAAAAATTCACAATTTGTAGTATCTATCTGCCTCCAACTGCTGACCTCTCGCGCATTGATTTAGACGACCTAGTTACCCAGCTACCAACACCATTCCTGTTGCTGGGGGACGTGAATGCGCACCACCCCCTTTGGGGCTCCCCTCGGGCTTGTGCGAGAGGTCATCTAATTGCCAATTTTTAGACGGTCAGAATCTCTCTCTCTCCTGAATACCGGAGAGCCAACGTTTCTGATGCCTTCAATAGTTTCTCACACATCGACATAGCTGTTTGTTCTCCGCAGTTAGCCGTATCCATACAGTGGACCGTCGTCTCTGATCCATACTCTAGTGACCACTTTCCAGTTCTTCTAAGTGTACTAGAACACGACGTATGTTCCACGCGCTTACCTAGATGGCGCTTAGACCGAGCCAACTGGAATCTTTATTCTGATTTGGCGGCTTTTAACCGCTGCGAGCACGACTCCGTAGATGTTTTGGTCGAACACCTCATAGCCACCATCCTTTCTGCTGCTGAAACGCCCATCCCGCGGTCGAATGACCACTCCCGCCGATTTGCGGTTCCCTAGTGGACCGCTGAATGTCGTGATGCCATTCGTGCTCGCAGACGAGCTTTACGGTTTTTTCAGCGTCGCCCTACGCTGGATAACCTAATACAATATTAAAAGATGCGCTCAAAATCTAGACAAGTTAATAAGGATAGCAAAAAGTAATCATGGAGCCAGTTTGTATGCTCCTTTAACCGACATTCACCTTCCTCTCTCGTATGGGATAACTTAAGACGATTATCCGGAAAACCGACCCATATGCCGATCACCGGTCTAAAAATGGCGGCAGGCGCCGTGGTTGACACGCTTGATGTGGTCAACACTCTGGGCAGTACTTTCGCCAAGATATCTAGCTCAGATAATTATGCGCCTGAGTTTCTTCCAGTTAAGGCCCAGGTTGAATCTCAAGATTTTGCCTCCCGCTCTGGAAACCTTAAAGACTACAACCGCCTTTTCAGCATGGCGGAGCTAGAATTTGCCCTTTCATCTTCTCGAAACTCTGCGCCAGGTCCAGATGGCATCCACGTGTAAATGTAACAACATCTCTCTCCTGCAGGTAAGGCTTTCCTCCTCGAGGTCTATAATCGTGTCTGGGTAGATGCCACTTTTCCTACTCAGTGGCGGGAGGCCACCATCATACCCATTTTGAGACCTGGAAAGGACCGTCGTCTTCCTTCCAGCTACCGTCCAATTTGCCTCACCAGCTGCGTATGCAAGGTGATGGAACGCATGATCAGTGGGCGGTTGGTGTGGTGGTTGGCATCCCACAATCTTATGACCAAAATCCCATGCGGTTTTCGAAGACGTCGATCAGCGGTTGGCCACCTTGTGTCGCTATCGATGAAGATCCTGAACGGCTTTCTTCGGAATTGTCAGACAGTTAGGATATTTTTTGACCTCGGGAAGGCTTATGATACGCGTTGGTGGGCAGGGATTTTACGCGCCCTCTACAGTTGGAATATACGTGGCCGTCTACCGTTGTTCATCCAGGAGTTCATGCGGGTACGCGTTTTTCGAGTAAGGGTCGGCTCGGTTTTCTCCTACTATTTTAACCAAGAGAACGGAGTGCCGCAGGGCTGGGTACTAAACGTGACGCTGTTTGCTGTAGCCATAAATTCTATATCTCAATGTGTCCCCCAGGTGTCTTCCTCTTTATACGTGGACGACTTTGCCAGTCTTCTGTACTTCTCAACGTACACCGTTTATGGAACGCCGTCTCCAGCGGTGTTTGGACAATCTTTACGATTGGAGCTTGAACAACGGCTTTCGTTTCTCGCCTGAGAAGACAGTCTGCGTTACGTTCTGGCGTCGTAGCTGGCGAATGGCTCCTACTCTTACACTTTGGCTAGATTTCCTTCCTTTCGTAGATGAGGTCAGATTCCTCGGGTTAATATTCGATCGGCGCTAATGCTGGTCTTCACATATAGCACAGCTTAAAGCCGTTCTCTCAATATATTACGGATACTAAATGGTACATCTTGGGGTGCAGATCGGATAGTATTGCTGCGTCTTTATCGTACACTGATCCGATCCGAAGTTAGACTATGGATGCATTGTTTATTCTTCAGCACGACCATCTGTGCTGAGACGCATATACACTGTGCACAGTCAGGGCATCCGTGTTGCTGTTGGGGCTTTTCCAACCAGCCCAGTTGTTAGTCTCTACGCTGAATCGGCCGAACCCCCTCTGCGTTGTCGGCGTGATGTTCTGTTAGGAAATTATGACTGTTCACTACTGCATGCCTTTGCATCCGACGTTTACCCCTTTCTTCTGTACCGAGCTGGACGAACGCTTTCGTAATCACCTTCATAGTCCAAGGCCTGCGGGCTTCCGTTTCCGTGAGCTTCTTCGGAAACACAACATTGTAGTGCCTCGCACGTTTCCGAAGGGGGAACATGGGTACCCACCATGGTTACGTGCTACCTCCCATGTAGACCTCGGGATGAGAGCTTACGGGAAATCGGCATTGCCTCCGTCTAGTATCCGTACATGTTTTTTTTAGAATTGTTATCCTCTTACAGTGACCGATCTTTTATTTACACCGATGGTAGTAAGTGCAGTGACGGTGTTGGATGTGCCTTTGTTACTGGTACCGAACCACATACTTTCGGGTTACATATTCACGCATCCATTTATTCTGCCGAGCTGTATGCCATCTACCGAGCCTTTCTGTATATTCGTCGCTGAAATTTGGGTAACTGCCTTATTTTAAGTGATTCTTTTAGTGCCCTTCAAAGCGTTTGGGAGTTTTACAACCACCATCCCCTCGAGCAGCATATCCAGGACCTTCTCCACGTTTTACACACTGCCGGTATTCATGTGGAGTGTGCTTGGATTCCTGATCACGTCGGCTTACAGGGTAATGAACTGGCGGATATGGCAGCTAAGACGGCGGCTACACAACCCTGTACTGGGCTTCCTTTCGTCACCGATGCGGACTTGAGACTGTTTGTCCGGAGAGTGGTGCACCCCGGCTGGCACGTGGAGTGGGATGTCTCCGCGGGAACAAGCTCAGGGAAGTGAAGGACACTTCTGTTAACTGGGTGACCTCCTCTCGTACCCCCCCAGGGGCCTACTACGGTAGGTACGGGTTAGGCGCACCCGGGGTCCCGAGCCACCTTGACTCCCTCTGTGGGCAACCTCGGAGTGGTGAGGGAGTCAGTAGGTCATAATGCCCGCGCACGTGTAGGCCGTGCGTGGAGACCAGTGTCGGTGAAAAGGAATAATCTAGTTGGTTGCGGGTTGCGTACCTGAGCCTCGGCTTCTGTCTTTTAGTAACTGCGGAGGGTGCGCAGCCTAATACACCACTTTGGTTTCTGATTTGCCTAAACGGGCGGCTAGGCACTAACCCACCCCTAGTCAATCAGTCAGGACTAGGTATTACACCGAACTCCAGGGTGAGTGGGAGGGAGCCTGCTATATCCCCTGTGTAGCCCTGTCACCCCAGTGTGGTGACCCCTCATTTGGCTCCGTGGTGGGTGGGGAGCACTGGGAGATGAATTTAGACCATATGTTTATAGAAAAACAAAAACCTAAATTTAAAATGCGTGGAAAAGTAGTAGTCCAGTCTCAAGGTCCTCGCTACTTAGTTATATCTAGGACAGAGGAAGGAAGGAACTTTTCGACTGTGAGCTCTTTCACTATACAAAAGGGAGTAGACAACATCGCTGGCCCAGTTAATTCTTGTGTTAGAGCTCGAAATGGTACCCTCCTGGTTGAGGCATTTTCAGATTCCCAGGCAGCCAAAATTCTTCGCGCGAAAATGTGAGGCAGATTCCCAGTTAAGGTGGATAAACACAAGACTTTGAACTCTTCGCGTGGCGTTATCACCACCCGCGCATTGGACGGTATGTCCAATGAGGAGCTTCAAGAAGATCTGGCAGACCAAGGCGTATCATCCGTCTATAGGTTCAACGGAAAGTATATGGTGAATTCGTGCCTACCCGTACCCTGTTTCTTACCTTTGACCGGGTAGATCTCCCTCAAAGAATTAAGGCAGGGTGCGAAGCTATCGAGGTTAGGCCCTACATTCCGAACCCCTTACGCTGTTACAAGTGCCAGCGATTTGGTCGTACGAGCGAATTTTGTACTGGTCGGTCCACTTCTTCTACCTGTGGTGACGCTACGCATGATGGGGATTGCGGCACTCCTCCAACTTATATGAACTGCAGCGGGGAACACCCATCTAGTTCCCGAGATTGCCCCCGTTTTGCTGAGGAGAGAGTGGGATCCAGGAGATACGGGTGAAAGAGAAGGTGACCTCCGAAGCCCGTAAGCTCCTGCGTATCCGAAAAGCCTCTGTCCCGCGGTCCGGTGCTTATAGCTCTGTTGCAGCTAAACCGGCGCCGAGGCAGGAGATCGCAACACAGACCTGCGATATCATCGGTTCCACTATTGCCGACAGAATCATCGTTGTTAGGTCTATTACGAAGACCTCAACAACAGCGTCAATGACGGTATTACCATCTGCCAAATCCGCCAACGTAAAACTTACTCCAGGCAAAACTGTCAGCTCAACCATCGACATCAGGCAAAAGGACCGGTAAAACCGTTGAGTATTCTGCACCACAGAAAACTTTCAAGACCAGCTATGTTAGGACTGATTTCCTTAAAGAGCCTGTTTAGCCTGCACCCAAAACATCCAAGGGTGGTAAACCTCCACTTCACTCTCCCCGTAGATCCTCTTCTGAGGAATCCTTCTGGGAGGAGCTCCGATCGGTGACGTCCATCTTCGCCGATCAGTACCTCAAATAGGTTCAAGATCCTCGAACCGAGGTTCGCTATTGGTAAGGGCTCCTCTCGTGTGGAGGAAATGGAACAGAACGTTCCTGCCTCGGCTGCCAAACGGACAGTCCGTAAGCGGCAGGATCGTGCTCCTGAAAAAAGTGTTAGTCCGACGGCTAAAAAAACAAAGCTAAACCGACCAGCAACGCCCAGTATGCAAAAACGTCTTGTCTATTTAGAACTTATCCCATAATATAGACCATGGCTATCCTACAGTGGAACATACGAGGCATTCGACCACATCGAGCAGAGCTTGAACTGTTACTCCACGCGTATCAACCTCTAGTCGTCTGCCTACAAGAGACAAAGCTCCCTCTACAAGACAATGTTACCTTCAGGCACTATTCTTCTGTATGGTTTGATTTCAATCCGACAAAAGGTTTTCCCGCACAGGGGGCACTATGATGCTCATCAGGGATGATATTTATGCTGATTTTGTCTCCTTACATTCTGACCTCCAGGCAGTTGCTGTAAAGGTCACACTGCCATCTGCCAGATTTACCATTTGTAGTATCTATTTGCCTCCCTCTAATGACCTCTCGCGCACCGAGTTAGAAGACCTCGTTTCCCAGCTACCAACGCCATTTGTGTTGGTGGGGGACGTGAATGCCCAACATCCACTCTGGGGCTCTCCTCGGGTATGTGCGAGAGGTCAGCTAATTGCCGACTTCTTGGACACTAAGAGTCTTCTTCTCCTGAACGCCGGAGAGCCAGCCTTTCTTCCTGACGCCTTTCACAGTTTTTCACACCTTGACATAGCGATTTGTTCACCACAGTTACCGGTCTCATTATCCTGGAATATCATCTCTGAATTGCACTCTAGTGACCAATTTCCCTGTCTTATTAGTCTCTTGACACACGCTGCATGTTCCACTCGCTTACCTAGATTTCGCTTAGATCACGCAAAGTGGGACCTGTATTCCCGCTTGGCTAACTTCTGCGCCGGTGAGCACGACTCTGTAAACCATTTAGTCGACCATCTGACAGAGATAATTCTTTCCGCTGCTGAGCAATCAATTCCCCGTTCGACTGGCAAAACCCGTCGCTTTCCAGTACCCTGGTGGACTGATGACTACCGGAATGCAATTCGTGCTCGCAGACGAGCTCGCAGGTTCTTCCAACGTCGCCCTACACTAGATAGTCTAATACAATATAAAAAGCTGCGTGCGAAATCTAGACACATTATTAGGGATAGCAAGAAGACATCCTGGAGTAATTTTGTAACATCTTTTAACCGACATACATCTTCCTCTGTCGTATGGGATAAGTTACGGCGTGTGGCCGGAAAATCGACTCAAATGCCTATCGCCGGTCTCAAAACACCTGCAGGTGTTGTTGATATGTTTGGTGTGGCGAGCATTAGGCAGAACATTCGCTCAAGTGTCTAACTCAGACAATTATTCCCCTGACTTTCTTACAGTTAAAACTCAGGTGGAATCTCAAGGACTCTCCTTTCGTTCTGGGAACCTTGAAGCTTATAACCGTCTTTTCACCATGGTAGAGCTAGACAATGCACTTTCATCTTCGCGACACTGCTCCAGGACCAGATGGTATCCACGTTCAAATGTTGCAACATCTCTCTCCTGATGGTAAGGTTTTCCTAGTCGAGGTCTACAACCGTGTCTGGTTTGAAGCCACTTTTCCAGACAAATGGAGGGAGACCTCCATCATAGCCATTCTTAAACCTGGAAAGGACCGCCGTCTTCCTCCCAGTCACCGTCCAATTTCCCTCACCAATTGCGTATGGAAGGTGACGGATCGCATGCTCAATGGACGGTTGGTGTGGTAGTTGGAATCCCACAACCTTCTGACCAATATCCAGTGTGGTTTTCGACGACGTCGCTCGGCAACTGACCACCTTGTCTCGCTGTCAACTCAGATCGTGGACGGGTTTCTGAAGAACAGCCCAATAGTTGGGATATTTTTTGACCTCGAGAAGGCTTATGATACGTGCTGGCGGGCAGGGATTTTGCGCTCCCTCCATAGCTGGAATATACGTGGACGCCTACCGTTCATTCAGGAGTTTATGCGGGACCGGGCTCTCCGAGTAAGGGTCGGCTCGGTTTTTTCTAATTATTTTCTTCAAGAGAACGGAGTGCCTCAGGGCTCCGGACTCAGCGTGACGCTGTTTGCGATAGCGATAAATTCCATGTCGCTCTGTGTTCCCCCAGGTGTCTCTTCTTGTTTATTTGTTGACGACTTTGCCATTTTCTGCACTTCTCAAGCTTATGCCGTTTTTGTAACGCCGTCTTCAGCGGTGTTTGGACAATATGATTGGAGCTCCAGAAACGGCTTTCGTTTCTCACCTGAGAAGACAGTATGCGTTAATTTCTGGCGCCGAAGCTAGCGAATGTCACCTTCTGTTCATCCCGGGCCAGATATACTTCCCTTCGCAGATGAGGTGAGATTCCTGGGGTTGATTTTCGATCGGAAACTATGCTGGTCACCTCATGTAGCACAGCTTAAAGCACGGTGTGACCGTTCCCTGAATACTTTACGGATACTAAGCGGCAAATCTTGGGGAGCAGATCGGACAGTACTGCTGCGTCTTTGACGTGCACTGATCCGATCAAAGTTAGACTATGGATGTATTGTTTATGCCTCGGCACGCCCATCTGTGCTGAGAAAGTTGGATACTGTCCACAATGGGGGAATCCGGGTGGCTGTTGGAGCGTTTCTAACTAGCCCAGTTGTGAGCCTCTTTGCCGAATCTGCCGAGCCCCCTCTGTTGCTGGCGGGATGTTCTTCTAACTATGGCTGTAGCTTGAAGTGCATACATGCGCATCCATCGTTTACTCTCTTTTTTAATTCCGGATTGGACGATCGTTATAGAAACCTCTTACGTAGCCCAACGCCTGCAGGATTTCGCTTTCGGGAGCTGCTTCGAACGTACTGTCTTGAAATGCCTGACGTGTTTTCCAAGGGGGTGAGGGTGCATCCACCTTGGCTACGTGCTTCGTCCCACGTAGATCTCGGGATGACAGCTTACGCGAAATCTACTACGACTGTGTCTAGTATCCGTTCTTATTTTTTAGAAATATTCGCTGTCGAAATTGGAGTCATTGCCTTGTACTCAGTGATTCCCTTAGTGCCCTTCAGAGCCTCTGTGCGCTGTACACCTATCATCCTCTCGTACAGCGCATCCAGGATACCTTCCACATTTTATGCGCTTCTGGCGTTAATGTGGAGTATGCATGGGTTCCTGGCCACGCTGGCTTACTGGGAAATGAACGTGCGGATGTGGCAGCGAAGAGCGTGGTCAGCGAACCCAGTGTAGCAATTACTTGCGTATCATCCGACGATTTTAAGCTTGTTCTCCGGAGAGCGGTGTTTTCGTCCTGGCATGCCGAGTGGTTAGCTCTCCGTGGGAACAAGCTTAGGGAGGTGAAGGAGCTCCCGTACACTGGGCAACCTCCTCACGAAAATCTCGACGTGAAGAGGTTATGTTGGATCGATTGCGAATTGCTCACTGTTATTTTACACATAGATATCTGTTTGTGAAGGAGCCTCCGCCTATCTGTCCACTCTGTGGAAAGCCGTTGGCCGTCCGTCACGTGTTGCTAGAGTGTATTCCTCTAGCACACATTCGCACATCCCTGCAACTGCAGACAAGCCTTGACGAGGTTTTGGCAGACGATGACAGAGGAGTAGATAGGGTTTTTAACTTTTTAGCAAATGTACCTTTCGCACTGCGCGTGTAGTTGTTTTACATTTTGGAAGCCACTTGACCATTTTGCCTTCTTTTAAAATGTGTCGCTTTTATGTTTTATATTAAATGCTTTGTTTAAGCAGTCCTTTATGTCTAATTTAGATCCATTTGGTTTTATTGCTCATCTTTGATTGTTATTTCAGTCGGCTTTTTAACACTCACTTTTCCGCATCGTTTTAGCTATTGTTTTAATCCTAGTGGTTTTAGCTTCTCTTTAACTCTTTGTTTTTGTTTGCTACAGATTTTAAAAGGGCGCTAATGACCATGCAGTTGGGCGCCCAAGAAAAAACATCCATCTATCTATCCTCTCGTAAATCTCGTTGGGAGGAGGTACAGTTGGCTCGCTTGCGAATCGGTCACTGCAATTTTACGCATAGTCATAGTTTTAAGAGAGATCCTGTGCCTTATTGTCCGTTCTGTGGGGCAGTATTATCGGTACGACATGTCCTGCTTGACTGTATCGCTCTAGTAGCCCCTCGATCTGCGTCACAGCTGCCGACCTCCCTGGTGGAGGTCCTTGCCGACGACTACGGAGTGGTCGTTAGAGTTTTGAAATTTTAATCTAATTTGGCCTTTACGATAAGGATTTAATTTTTAAGGATTTCATCTGTCTTTGTCGCTTTTAACGCAGCGGGGGTTCATGGGTTTTAATGAATTTTGACGTTATTTTTAATTCGTTTTAAATATTCGACCACGTTTTAGGTATTTTGCATCCTTTTCGCTCCGTTTTTAAATATCTTAAATTACGGTTTGTCTTATAGCCAAAAGTTTTTATCTTCTGCTGTTTAGTGACATTTGTTTTTATATTGTTCTTTTCCCTTTGGTGTTTTATTTAACCTTGCTTTCTGAGGGCGCTAATGACCTAAGTAGTTGAGCGCCCTTAAACACCAACCATCATCATCATCATCATCATCATCATCATCTACTGCTGCGGCTGCTGCTCACTATTTACACGGATGGTTCCAAGGGAGACCGTGGTGTGGGATGTGCTTTCGTTTTTAATTCGCTTAGTCACGCATTTCATCTTGTGTGGCAATGTTTGATTTTTACCGCCAAAATGTTTAGTATCTATCAGGCACTTCCTTTTATCCGGAGACAATTTAAGGCAGTTAGTTATTTGAAGCGATTCCGTCTATGCACTACAGGGCTTGCGTGAGCAGTGAACCCTGCCGAGCGGAGAGGTTGTGTGTTTGGTTTTGTGTGCTCTTGCAAAGGTGTAGTACTTGCTAATACTTAAAATTAACTGTTAAATTAGTTTATTTATAAAAGTGAGTATGGTGCTTTTGTGGATATCAAACAGACACTGTATGTAAGTAAACATTTTGAAAATTTTGGCTTTTATAATACATAAATACACAGAAAGGGAGGGTATTGTGCACGCAGTGATGCGCGTGTGTTTTGAGGTGATTTAATTTTCAATGGGGAGGCTAAGGAAAAAAATTTAAGTGTATTGGTTTAATTTAGGAACTTCCAGGGGCTTTTCCCCAGCAAGCATGGCCTATCAGGAGGATTATTCGTAGGGTTTACCCAAACAGAACCTTATCACATTCCCCAACTGGAAGACAAAGCACTTCAAAATCCATTGAGGTAGTAAATTTTAATACAGAAGATTTAAATTTGGACTTCAGAAGTAAAATGGGCAAATGTTCCACAATGATGTTGGAATTAAATATTCTTGTTCCAAAAGAAAAATTAACGGCAGAAAGAAAGGAGTTCATGACAATATTGTCTGACTTGAGTAAAACTCACATCAATCATATAACGGAACTTACATCACAACTACACGCAGCTAAATCCGAGGCATACACGGCAAAAGAAATCTTGAATAAAATAAATGAACCTAAATCGTATGCACAAATGGCGACAACGCCAGCCTTTCCAGTTCTGAAAAAAGGTCTAAGACAAGATCCTTCACAACAAGTTGCCAATATTAAAAAGCATACCTTGTTTATATCATTAAAAGGTAACGCAGACAGCAAGGAAGTGCAAAAACATTGTAACCCAAAATTTGAAATCAACAATTGAAAAAATCAAAATTTGCCAAATAAGAACAACTGTCAAGAAAAAATTGGTGTTAGAAGTTGACTCAGAAGAGGACATGGAAAAAGTTATTAATAGTAGCAGTTTAAAGGATAAAGAGCTTATTATTGAACCACCTAAAACGAGGAACCCTTTAATTACATACGACGTTTTGAAGAATACTAAAGAGGAAGAACTGAAAGAAAATATTTTTGCGCAGAATCTTGAAGGCATAAAGGATATGGAAGAATTTAATAACAACTTTGTTTTGAGATTTAAGGCCGGTCCCTGAGAAACGGCAACGGTGCATCTTACTGTGGAGGTATCCCCGAAAATAAGGAAAGCTTTTATTAATTCAGGCAGATTATACCTTGGTTGCCAGTCTTGATCAGTAAAGGATTATATATCTGTGGCGAGAGGTCTTAAATGTTACGATTTTGGTCCTGTCGCAAAGTTTTGTCAAATGGAAACAGTAATTTGTGGACATTGTGGTGAAAATACGCATATTCATAAGGACTGTATCCATAAAGACCAACCGGGTATATGTATACCGTGCACCAAACGTAAGAAGAAATATGGTGGTAAAGATAGCTGTCAAACTTACAAGATGTTTTGGGAGAGAACTTTCTCTCGTATTAATGATGAGTGATAGTATTGTAGTGGTTAAACAACAAAGGAAGCATTATTGGAAGAAAAAACCAAAAAAAAACACACCCTCTAGAATTAGAAGATATTTATTTAGAGTTTTACAACATAAAATAAAACTATTAAGCAATTACCAGAATAATTTGTTTAACACTACCTCATTATCAAACAGATACAGATAATAAAAGTTTAGTACCGGAAGTTTTAGTTATGAATACTATTTCAACACCTAACTTGAAAAAACCAGACCTGATTGAAAAAATAAATTTCATAAGGAGTAATGATTCATTTAATCATAACCAACACTAAGTTTTAAGCCAACAATTGCAGAATAAACAGGTAGTAGCAGTAGAAGTGAATTACTAGTTAAATAAAACCAATATTACGAACAATAATAAACCAAGCAATCATGAAGTAACTCATCAGCATCCACAGAAAAAACAAAGAATTGGTGTAAACTATGATGCTATCTCAATTCTTGAGGAAGAAGAAGAAGAGGAAGCCAAGGAAGTGACAGAAGGAAAAGAAATTATTAGTTACAAGAACACCGAAATACCATGGACTAATACACTTCAAACTTTCTACAACAAAAATGTTCTATCTCAGTTGTGGAAATACCAATCAGGACACTTAAAAGTCTTTAAATCAACATTTGGAAAATGCTGCCATTCACATAGCCGACGGACCGGACATGCAGCCAAGGCCGTCAGATGCTTTCAGCGATGCTTATTTGAATTTGGATGAAACATTACAGCTGAGCCATCTCGAAGAACGGAATATTCTCATTGCAGCACTTCGACATGTTATTCGGATTTTACACCCAAATGGACAAAAAATAGTTTTTCCCGTCCCAGATAATATTGATAGTTTGGAATTAAAAACTCAAAATTTACCCACGGAGCGAAATGAATTGTTAACATTATTAAAGAAAGTTTTTGAAAGAAGAAAGGAAGATTTAGACAGAAGAAGTTTACAAACACTTTCTATTATGTTACAGTAATATTGCATTCGATAGCACACAAAAATGGCCACATTGTTATGCAGTCATTAGGAATGATAATTTGGAGTACCCAAAAATTACCACTCAAAAGTCTACTCCAAAACCTATTTTCCTTCAAAATACTGGTCACATTAATACTGATATATTTTCAAAAAAAATCCCACAAAATCCACGAAAATAATTATAAAAAACACACACGTTAATAACCCATTCCTGCAATTTTCCAAATCATCAGACTGTAAAAAATCCTAAAAAATGAAATTATCTAAACCAAAATCCAAACCTAAATTACCTCAACCTTTAACAAGTACAATTAGTAAGAGTTCAAAAATTGAGAAGAGAAATAACAGAAGGAAATCCTCTGGGCAATAAGAAACATCTTTTAGCGTACAGGGGCTATGTCCTACTTAGAAGAAGAAATGGCAGGCTTGTGCCTGTATCAGGTCAACCAACTTAGGATCGCCCAATTAAATGCCCAGAGGAGTAGATTGGTTATGTCCGAAATTCAAAGAGTAATTGAATTAGATTTCGATATAATAGCTCTACAAGAACCATACTTCATTAATAAAAAGTTAGCATATGTCCCTGCACATGCTAGACAAATTTTTACTGTAATGGTTTTGAATAATAACTTACAAATTACCAAAATCACACAGCTTAATGACTCGCATAACAATTGTCTACAGATTAGCTATAACCAAGGAAATTTTATTTTATCTAACCATTACTTCCAATATAATCAAGATATCAAACCTTATTTAAATAACCTAATTGATATCCACAATTGTTATATGCATCAGGAAATAATAAACTTAATGGTCGCCAATGCCAAATCCCATTGGTGGTTTGTTAAAAATTGTGATGTAAGAGGAGGAAAAATGGAAAAGGTAATAACAGCTTTAAACTTGAATATTTTAAAGAAACCTAACAACACCCCAACTTTTGAGAACAGTGTAGGACCTACATCTAACATAGACTTATTGGCCAATCATCTAGCTTATAAAAGGATTGAAAACTGGAAGATAGGCATGGACTACTCATCTAGTGACCATAGACTTATTTATTTCAATTATGACATGGACTCAAGAAAAAGATCAGATGAAGAAACAGAACTTAATTTTAATTTAAATAAAGCGGACTGGATCAAATTTAGGAAATTATTAAGCAACACAGATTTCAAAAGAGATGGTGAGAACCGTCACTTCGAAGCTACAAATTTGGAAAATTTCATTAATAACATAACCAAGATTACTATACCGAAAAGAGGACTTAAAAAATACAGAGATAATGGATGGACCAAGGAGTTAATTAATTTAAGACGAAAATTGAGGAAAACACGGAAAATTTATCAAAAAACATTTATTTTTGAGGAAAGGCAAAGAAATTTATATGTTAACCGAAGATTAAAGGTTAAATTTAAGGATACCTTATTTAACACCAGGAAGAAATCGTGGCAAAAATTTGTGGAAAGAAATATTACTCAGGATATTTGGGGAGCTCCTTATAGGATAGTGATAGATAAAATTAAGAAACCAGAAATTTTAAATCCTCTGGAAAAGGACGACGGAACTACTACTACTAATTGGGAAGATTCTATTGTAGAACTATTGCTTAAATTATTACTGGACAACAAACCTAAAGAAGATAACGAAGTAAATCGACAGTTAAGAACCGAGATTATAACAACTTATAAAAATAACATGGTCATTTATCTGTTTCATGCTTCAGAAGTTAACCTAATAATTAAAGATTTAAAAAAGAATAAGGCTACAGAGTCAGACAGTATACAGAATGAAATTTTGATTAATACCAATAACATTTTAAGTACTCCATTATGTAATTTATTCAACAACTGCCTGGGAAATGGAATTTTTCCTGACCCATGGAAAACTGCCAAACTTATAGTATTAAAGAAAGCAGAAGACAAAGACCCATTAAATCCAAAATTGTATCAACCTATTTGTTTATTTAATACCTCTGGAAAATTTTTGAGAAATTATTAAACAAAAGCATTCTGGAATTCAGACTTATGATTGGGATTAATGAAAATCAATTCAACTTCAGGAAGGGAAGGTCCACTGGAGATGCTATAAATCGTCTAGTTTTGGCTACTTCAAATTCGGCCAAAAAACATGTCATCGCCATTTTTGTGGATATATCTGGGGCCTTAGACAATCTCTGGTGGCCCTTTCTTTTTAAGAGATTAAGGTACCAAAATTACCCGAAATCTCTACAGAATTTTACAGAATTATTGTGAAAATAGAATTGTTAAAGTTTTAGGATCCAATAAAATAATTGGTAACAAAATTACGAAAGGTTGTCCCAGGGGTTGATATTTGGCCCCACCTTTTGGGATATTTCTAAAACTGACATCTGCCTCCAAACAATTGCATATGCAAACAATATTGTATTTGTGATTGAAGCAAATTCGAGAAATGAACTGGAATACAAATCTAAATTATTAATGGAAAAATTATTTAATTGGTGCAAGAACTCAAAAATGTCCATTTCCTCAGCTAAATCGGGATATATCAGGGGGATATCAAAAGGGACCCTACCGTTAAATATGGGAATGAAAATATAAAGAGAAACAAAACTATGAAATATGTTGGAATGTTTTTGGATGAAAAATTATTTTTGACACAACATGCTGAAAAAGTTAAAATTAAAGCAGAAAAGATTATGATGAAATTATCACGAATAATACAACCTGACTTCAAAATTCCATTACATGCAATTAGAAATTATTTCTCCAGTATTTTTAACTCTATTGTGACTTATGGTGCAGCAATGTGGGCCCACCAAGTAAAAAACATTAACATTAGAAATATGTTAAGAAGTACCCAGTGGAAAGTATTATTAAGATATACGCGAGCCTTTAACATGACACCAACCTTGGCCTTATTATTACAGACAGGAATTTGGCCTATAGACTTAATTTTACGTATAAAAGGAGCATGTTTTTGGATTGTTAAAGATAATTTGGCAAAAAGTTGAACAAATAAAGGACTACAGATGCATGTGAAGAAGACATATTATTTTAAGAGCGAAATATCTTTGGCAAGAAGAATGGAACAATTCGTAAGCAGGACAACACGTTTTTTCCCTTTTTCCAAATATTAATGAAAGGATATCTATTAAACATCTACACAATACCAAGGGCATAATACATTTATTGTCTGGGCACAGCCCGTGTGGTACTTATTGGCTGAAAATTAATACAGCTTTAAATGATTTATGTGAAATTTGTAAAGTACAAGATACCCCAGAACACACTCTGTTCGAATGTAGCAAATATAACCACTTAGTTACGGTAGAAAGACGTGTGTCGTTTGTTTGGGTTTCTGGTCACGTAGGTATGAGCTGAAAAGAACAAGCGTACACAGCTGCCAAGTCTGCAATTTTATTGACTTAATTTTTTAAGCACCACTGTTCCTCCAGGTGATGTTCGTGTTCACCTGCGCCGGGCCATTCTTTCGTGCTGGTTCGCGGAATAGTCCAGGGTGCGTGACAACAAACTGAGAGCGGTCAAGTCCCTTCCTGTCCCCTGGCCTACTTTCTCGCGAGCATGTCGCCGCGATGAGGTGGTTTTAGCATGACTACGTATCGGGCATTGCCGTTTTAGCCAGCAGCATCTTTTACATGGGGAACCCGTACCTCAATGTGCTTAATGTAACAAACCTTTGACATTGAGTCATTTTTATTGGAGTGCCACCTTTTTGCTGTGCTGCGTGCGTCCCTGTGTCTGCCTACTGTCATCCCAACCCTTCTGGGCAACAACCCTAGTTCTTGTGAGGGACTTTTTAATTTTCTCCACCGCTGAGGAATGTACAGTAGGGTTAATTTTATCTCAGGGTCATAACTTTTACGGACTTGTGTATTTTAGTCCCTCGGTGTAGTCTGGCTTTGGTAGCCTTTTTATGCTCTCTCTGGTTTTAACCTGTGTGGTACTTCTGTTTTAGTGGTTTTTATGCCTTTTAACTTTTAGCTCTTTTTTTTTTTAACCCTAGGGCGCTAATAACTAATGCAGCTGTGCGCCCTAAAGCCATACTACTACTACGACGACTGCTGCCGTCATTGCTGCTCCAGCCTCTACAATCTATGTCTGATTTATACTCAACCCATCCAGTTGTACAACATGTGCAGCTCCTAATACCATTGCTGTATTCAGTTGTACTGTATTGGATGCCAGGTCATGTGTGCATAAATGAAGCTGGCAATAGAACGACAGAGCAAGCATTAGGGAAAGCCCATATTGATGTTTCTCAGGTGCCACCTCAGGATGTTCATCATTGTCTTCAGCATCACTTCTATTCTGGTGGCAATCAGAATGAGCTAAAATGTCTTGCAAATAGTAAAATTAAGAACACTGCAAGTCTTCTGAAAACCTCCTGCCATAAGATCCATTGCAATAAAGTTATTGGTCACACGCACTTGACGCATCGATATCCTCCAAGGTAAGGATGAGCTGCTTTGTTCCCTTGGTGCACTCTCCATCACAATGGAACACCTCCTTGACTGTCTCAATTTACTGCCAGTCACAGAAAACACTGTGTGCAAATCATTTTTCCGATAACAATGCCATTGCAGTCTAATTTTATTCCTATATGAAAGCAGACTTTATCGTTTACTATCTTACTGTTTTAGCCTTCTCTGCCTGCCTAGCATCTCTTCCACTGGCAGTTTTAGTCTTATCTGTTTTTATTTCAGCTTTATTGATGGGTGCTAATTACCACAGCAGTTGATGCACCCTAAAACTACTACTCTTCTGCTGCTGGTTTTTTTTAAAATTAGTTGTAGAAAAATACTTTTTAGAGAGATGTGAACCTGTGCCAAACATTTATAAAAATGGTGTTAAAAGATTATTTCTGCACTGCATATGTTTCTTCTGTGTGCAAGAACATTTTTTTCTTGAATTTATGTAGACTAAGCTCTCCACTTTTCCCCCCAAATCTTCGTTGCTAGTAATTGAATCCTAATCAACACCTCTGCGGGTGAAAATATTTAATTTTGCAGTGTTGGCAGGACTGGTTTTAGTAGAAAGCAAAGAAATGTGCTGTTAAGAATATAAGAATTGAACGAAATATTATCAACCTAGGTTAAAATAGAATTTCTGCACGTGAAGAGGCTGGAAAACAAGCAAAAATACGTTTAGTTATTAGTCTCTTGCAGGCCTGTAGCATATTGCAGTTTGCTGAGCACGCTAGGGGTATTTTTATTTGTTTCTTATCCCCATAATTCTATGCTAGAAAAACAAGTACGGTAATAGAATTTCTAGTTGCTGTTGTCTAAAGGACTTCAGCTTTGTAGCAATTATATTAATATAATGAGATTGTGGTTGGTTGATCCCATGCATCCCTTTGAGTTGCATCATCCATACCAGTGCAAGAGTAATATGTGAATGTATTTTTCTCTAGATGTGCAAACTTAGTTTATTGGGTAATTGAAAGTGTATTTTGTGTTCTTTTGTATGACTTCAATTTGTTATAAACATATTGCTTTTTTGGAGAAACTGTGAAACTCGCAAATATATTGTTATTAAAGTGGTTCAGATTGATGCTTTTTAGGCTTTTAATTTATAAGATTGTAAACAACTAAAGTCATATGTTAGGAAATGGTTGCTATGTTTACTTGGTATTTTGATCCTTCTAAGCAAAAGTGAAAAAAAATACATAAATAATATTCATTAATTTATTTTTTTCTTTTTCAGATAAGTTTAAGCCTGTGCTGAGTTTGCTGCTGTGTGCCTAAAGTGGTACAGTCTTTTATCAAGAACATATGTAATATCCCATAACAAGTTTAATCACTATTATCAGGTCTAAACCTCTTGATGCTTGATTGTGTTGGGTAATGTGGCACTCGCAGATAGCAGCTGTGGGATTTTTTTTTTTTTTTTTTTTTTTTTGGTAGTGTTTAACGCCCGCTTTAACTACTAATGGCATAGCTGTGGGATGCTTCTCATACAGGTAGTACAGCTTGTCTTTTGTAAAATTTAAAATTCAGTATCATGTGTGCTTACAATTAAATATTATAGAAATACAATTAGTAGCCAATCGCCCTCCATGGTGTAGTGGTAACCTTGTAACTTAGGTCGCGGGTACAAACCCAGCTGATGGTAATGGATTTAATTCAGGTGTAAAAATCCTTTACATGGCTTCCTTTGGAAGGAAAGTAAAGCCGTCGGTCCCATGGCATAGATGTGTGGCACGTAAAAGAACCTTAAGCCTGATGAAGAGGCTTCTGAGCAAAATTAAGCTGTTTTTATGCCCAGCATAGAATGGGTTGCTGAGAACCTTAGTCATAAGAGAGCATCTATAAGTAAAACTTAATTTCCATTACAACAGGTAGCCTTCTTTTGAAGTTCAAAATGGCATCCTGTACCTAAACACAGTGGTTTCAATGTTATACAGGGTGTTAGGAATATTTGTGTGAAGATTGTGAATGCTGGGAGATCCAAATATGATAAATAATGAAGCCCAATAACAATTTCATGTAACTAGAAATGTAGCAGAGATTGAACATTATTGTGTCCATTATTATGTCTGGTAACAGAGCAGGAATTATGAGGCAAATGTTTTGTTTGGTTGTGCAGTCAAGCCAATGTTTGTTTTGGTGTGTGCTTGAAAGTAGTTTGCTATGTGCTTGTGTATTTAGTATCAGCTACTATGTAAGAGGTTTCACATAAGATTTAGTCTGAGGATTTGATGAATTAAAAATGTGTGTGATTTTCAAAATAGAAAAGCCTGATCCAAGACATTACAAACTCCTAAAACCAAACTTCTAAAAGAAGTATTTAAAGCTCACAGTTCAAATAACATTCCTTCACATGAAAGCTTGTATTATTTTTTTGAAGCAATCCTTTTAGCAGGGAAAAGAAACTATATAGAATGTCAGGTAGATAGAGGTCTGTGAAGAATTAATGAGTCGGCTGAGGATAATAAGTGCCCAACATTCTCCCAAAGCAATGTTTCAATGTTTGAAAATAATACTGTTGCACTGCTTGGTTCATGCTAAACATCATGAGGTTTGGACTGTTTATTATATTGTTTTCTATTTTAATTACTAATGGAAGCTAAAAATTATTAATCCTTATTAGCATGAATTTAATAATACTTTTATAAGCGGGGTTTTGTCCTTATTAGTACACTTAATGCATTTTGTATTAACATTTATACTTTTTTGTTTCATAAACAATTTCATGTATAGGTCCTTTAAGAATGTGTGTGTGCCTACAATACAGTGTTTCATATATAAATATATCAATTATATTCTATAGATCTATTATACTTTTATTAATTTCCACTGCTTTGTAGTGGAAGATCAAATAATGTTTACTTATATAAGAGAAATTGTATAACTTTAAAAATGAAATAATAAAGACATAATAACTGGAAATGTATAGCAATTATTAACCTTCATTGAAATGCTCCTTCCTTGCACATTATGACAACCCAGGGGCTTACTACGGTAGGTTCGGGTTTGGCGCATCCGGGGGATCCCGAGCCGCACACTGCCACTTCACCCTAACCTTTGCCATTCACCCCTCTCCCCAGGGGCCTACTACGGTAGGTACGGGTTAGGCACTCCCGGGGTCCCAAGCCACCTTGACTCCCTCTGTGGGAAACCTCAGAGTGGTGAGGGAGTCAGTAGGTCAAAATGTCCACCCACGTGTCAGCCGTGCGTGGAGACCCGTACCGGTGAAAAGGATTATCTTGGTTGGTTGAGGGTTGCGTACCTGAGCCTGGGCTTCTGTCTTTCAGTAACTGGAGAGGGTGCGCAACTTAATACACCACTTTGGTTTCTGCTTTGCCTAAATGAGAGGCTAGGGACTAAACCATCCCTAGTCAACTGGCCAGGACTTGGTATATACCGAACTCCAGGGTGAGTGGGACGGCAGCCTGCTATATTCCCTGTGTAGCCCTGTTACACCAGTGGGGTGATCCCGTGTTGGACTCCGTGGTGGGTGGGGAGCACTGGGGAATGAATATACACCATATCTTTTTTGGCAAAATTTAAACAAAGCAATAATTTAGTATTGGGAAAGGAAGTAGCTGAGTCCGATGGTCCTCGCTACTTAGTCGTATTAAGAACAGAGGAAGGTAAAAACTTTACATCTGTCAGCCCTTTCGCTATTCAGAAGAGTGTCGACAAAATTGCTGGTCCAGTTAAATCCTGTGTTAAAGCCCGAAATGGAACCCTCTTGGTTGAGCCAATATCAACTTCCCAGGCAGGAAAAAAACTTAAGCCAAAACTTTTAGGCAGCTATCCGGTTAGGGTCGAAAAGCATAAGACCTTGCACTCCCCCCCCCCCAGGGGCCTACTACGGTAGGTACGGGTTAGGCTCACGTGGGGTCCCGAGCCACCTTGACTCTCTCTGTGGGAAACCTCAAAATGGTGAGGGAGTCAGTAGGTCAAAATGCCCACCCACGTGTAGGCTGTGCGTGGAGACCCGTGTCGGTGAAAAGGAATATCCTGGTTGTTTGAGGGTTGCATACCTGAGCCTCGGCTTCTGTCTTTCAGTAACTGCATAGGGTGTGCAACTTAATACACCACTTTGGTTTCTGATTTGCCTAAACGGGAGGCTAGGGACTAACCCACTCCTAGTCAATCGACGAGGACTAACCCACTCCTAGTCAATCGGCGAGGACTAGGTATTATACCGAACTCCAGGGTGAGTGGGACGGCGAGCCTGCTATATCCCTGTGTAGCCCTGTCACCCCAGTGGGGTGACCCCATGTTGGGCTCCGTGGTGGGTGGGGAGCACTGGGGGATGAATTTATTCTGCTTTTCATGGCAAAACATAAACCTTTTTATAGTAACATGTTTGGAAAAGAAGTAGTTGAGTCCGGTGGTCCTCGCTACTTGCTTATCAATAGAACAGACCCCGCCAGGAGCCTACTACAGTAGATGCGGGTTTGGCGCAAGCGGGGGTTCCCGAGCCACTCGCCACCATATTATCCTCCCCATCGCCATCCACCGTGCCACGTTTTGTGTTCTTGTCTGCGTGTGTCTGTGCGCATTTGTTTGTATGTTATTGTTTGTGCGAGTTTACTCGCCTCATCTTCCTCTTCTAGGCTTATTCTCTATATATTTAGTTTTAAGGCTTTAGGCTTATTACCTCCTGCCTCACCAACAGGGATCTTTCTTCTATCTCCGTGGTTCCTGTCCCACGGTTCCAGCGCGGCTTCCAACTTGTGTGCTCTTCGGAGGTCTCAGGCGTGACGGTTGAACGGACCCTTCACACTGCCCCTATGTGTAAGCCTTAGGTGCGGAGCTCGTCCATACCGGTATGTACACCCACGTAGGTTCTTTGGGAGCCCGGCCCGTGCTAATCTCCCGACGAGCGCAGGTCGTCGGGTTAGAATCACGGGTCGGACGTGTTACGGCTATCGGAAACCCGGTGTAATCAACCACAAGTCCCCTGAATCCATGGATGTGTCATTACAAAAGTGGGGTGTCACAGGTGGTTATACCTGTGGTAGGTGCATAAAGCCGTGTTGTGCATGACGGAGGGCTTACCCATATGGACCAGCAGTGTAGGCTGGAGGGTAACTTCTGCTAAGTACTGCATGAGATCGGTCTGGTAGGGATCTACCAGGCGGCACAGACCGGAATGTATTTTTGGAGTCTTTTTTCTCTTCCCCCCGGATGGCAGGCTGCCGCCGACAGTACTGGAAAGGTGCTATATCATGAATTCTCCGCGCAAAACTCTTACATTTTTCCGCTTTTTGGTAGTGACTTTGGCTTGTGAATCAAAAACTATGAGAGATATTAACCCATTTTATATCCAACGGGAATTGACAGAATATGTGGCAAAGTAGGCAAGGCAACCAGGACCACGGACGGTACGCATTTAGTAGAAACCAAGACCGAAGACCGGTCTAAGAAGCTCCTGAAAGCCGGCTTGTTGGGTTCCTACCCAATAAAGGTAGCCCCACATAAAACTTTGAATACTTGTAAGGGCGTGGTGACCACCAGCTGCCTAGACGGTCTTACAGATGCAGACATTGTTTCGAATCTCTCCGATGTCAGGCGTACCGTGTTCTAGGTAAACGTGATGGTCAGTCGGTTGCGCTGCGCACGGTATTACCTACGTTCAAAGGCACCACCTTACCTGAGGCACTCTACTGTGGATATGAACGTGCTGCTGTGAGGCCGTATATACCGAACCCTATGCGTTGTTGCCGCTGCCAGAAGTTTGGTCACACGCAAAGCCGGTGCACTTTGATGCTACATGTGAACGTTGCGGCCAAGCTGCCCAAAAGGGTCTCGATGCCATTGCTGGTCCTGTTAAATCCTGCGTTCGAGCTCTCAATGGTACACGTCTTGCCGAAGCCAACTCCGCCTCGCAGGCTGCAAGGATACTAAAAGCCACCATGTTAGCCAGCTATCCAGTGAAGGTCGAGGTGCACAAGTCGCTGAACTCCTCACGCGGTGTAGTAACAACCCGCGCGTTGGACGGTTTGTCCATTGAGGAGATCCAAGACTCAGGGTGTCTCATCTGTTTATCGGGTACAACCTAAGAACAACGCTGAATTCCTGCCTACTCGTACCCTGTTTCTTACTTTTGATCGGGTTGACCTCCCTCAAAAGATTAAGGCAGGGTATGAAGCCATCGAAGTTAGGTCTTATATACCCAATCCGCTCAGGTGCTGTAAATGCCAAAGTTTTGGTCCCACTAGTGAGTTGTGTACCGGCAAATCCACCTGCGCCCACTGCGGTGACATCTCCCACGATGGGGCTTGTGCTTCAGCTCCATCGTGTGTGAACTGTAACAGTGAACACCCATCTAGTTCCCGAGAATGCCCCCGTTTTGCAGAGGAACGTGCGATCCAGGAGATTTGGGTGAAAGAGGTGTCCTTCTTGGAAGCCCGGAAGCTCCTCCGACTCCAACAACCCTCTGTCCCGAGGTCCGGTACCTATAGCTCAGTTGCAGCTAAACCGGTCGGGAAATATGAATGGGGTTACTATTGCGGAAAAGGTTCTTTTAGCCCAAGCGCTGCCAAAGTCTTCGACACCTACATCCAAGACGGCATTAACATCTGCCAAATCCGCCAGCTTACATAGCAGTCCTGCACAGTTGTCACCGAAAGCCTCGACCTTGGGTACTAAGGCCGGTAAGTTCACGACGTCTTCTGCCCATGAGAAGCAGTTGAAGACCAAGTATGTACGACAAGACTTCTTGAAAGAGAATGTGCAATCTTCTACCAAGTCATCTAAGGGTAAGAAAAGTACACGCAACTCCCCGCGTGTATCCTCCTCTGATGGGTCATCTGGGGAGGAGGGCGTGGATCGGCGACGGCCGTCTTCGCTGATCAGCACATCCAATCGTTTCGAACTACTCGGACCGAAATTTGGTCTTGAAAAAGGGATCTCCCTTGTGGAGGAGATGGACCAGGAGGATTCTGCCGCCACTGCCAGAGGGACGGTGCGGAAACGGCAGGGTCGTGCTCCTGAAAATAGTACTAGCCCAACGCCTAAGAAGAAAAAATTGAACCGACCAGTTAATCCCAATCTGCAGAAGCGTCTTTAGATTTGAAATTTGTCCCATAATATACTCAATGGCTATCCTACATTGGAACATACGCGGAATTCGACCACATCGACCAGAGCTTGACTTGTTTTTGTGCCAGCATGAACCTTTGGCTGTATGTTTACAAGATACCAAGCTCCGTCCAGAGGACACCGTTACCATCCAGCAGTACTCCTCCGTACGATGTGATTTGTCCCCGGAAAACGGTGTCCCGGCACATGGGGGCACTATGATGCTTATTCGAGATTATATTTTTGCCAACTCCGTACCCATACAATCTGCAATCCAGTCCGTTGCTGTCATCATTAAGCTACCCTCCGCTTTATTCACCATTTGCAGTATCTATTTGCCTCCATCTGCGGACCTGTCGTACAGCGACTTGGAACACCAAGTTTCGCAGTTGCCACCGCCCTTTTTATTGGTAGGCGACGTGAATGCCCATCACCTTCCTCTTGAACACCGGAGAGCCCACCTTTCTTTCTGACGCCTTTCATAGTTTTTCACACATTGACATTGCAATTTGTTCCCCTCAGCTAGCAATCACGTTATGCTGGAATATCATCTCGAATTTGCATTTTAGTGACCACTTTCCTTGTCGTATTAGTCTCTTGACATCCATTGTATGTTCCACCTGTTTAGCTAGATGGCGCCTAGACCAAGCAAACTGGGAACTGTACTCCCACTTGGCTGAATTTAACTATGAAGAGCACGACTCTGTGAACCACTTGGTCGAACACCTCACAGGGACCATTCTTTCTGCTGCTGAGCAATCCATTCCGCGTTCGACTAGTCACAGCCCTCGATTTCCGGTACCTTGGTGGACCGATGGCTGTCGAAATACTATTCACGCTCGCAGACGAGCTCTACGGGTTTTCCTATACGGGATAACCTGATACACTATAAACAGATGCGTGCACATTCTAGGCGGGTTATTAAGGATAGCAAAAAGATGTCATGGAATTAATTCGTGGTTTCCTTTAATCGACATACACCTTCCTCTGTCGTATGGGATAAGTTAAGACGTGTGGCTGGGAAATCGACCCATATGCCCATTGCCGGTCTCAAAACACCTACCGGAGTTGTTCTTGAAACATCTGACGTGGCGAATACTTTAGGCAGTGCATTCGCTCAGATGATGATGATAATGGTGTTTAAGGGCGCTCAACTGCCGAGGTCATAAGCGCCCTTACGATTAAAACTTGGCAATAGGCAGTAAGAAAAATACTAAAAAAAGAAAAAAAACACAAGTATAAGAGCTAACACAGTTCAAACGGAAGTAACAGAACGGTCCAGCCCTCTAAACAGAGCTGGATATAAAACACCATCTAAAATCAACACATTAAAATTAAAAGAGTTTAAAAAAAACTGCTATCACACTAAAACGTCAAGGTAAAAGAAAGTTTTGCTAAAAATTTAAAAACCCTGTCCACTGCTCTTGGGTCATCTGCCAGGACCTCAGCAAGAGAGGCCGGCATGCCCATAGATGACCGAATGTGTGCCAGGTGACCACACTCCAGCAACACATGACGAACTGTCTGTGCCTCCCCACAGAGCGCACAGACAGGAGCAGGTTCACGTTTAAAAAGGTAACTGTGCGTAAAAATACAGTGGCCAATTCTTAGCCGAGCTAGTACTACCTCCTCCCGGCGGAATAAACGAGAGGAGGTTACCCAGTTGACAGGGAGGTCCTTCACCTCTCGCAGCTTATT
Organism: Hymenopus coronatus; assembly: GCA_030762935.1. Lineage (NCBI taxonomy): Eukaryota > Metazoa > Arthropoda > Insecta > Mantodea > Hymenopodidae > Hymenopus > Hymenopus coronatus. The sequence goes on along the minus strand of CM060900.1, from coordinate 321,235,597 downwards.
ACCACGGAGAGCCGACCACTCCGCATGCCAAGTCGAAAAAACGGCTCTCCGTACAGCCACTCTAAAATCTTCTGCTGTTGAATGGGTAATCGTAACACTGGGCGCTGTGACTGCCGATTTCGCTGCCAAATCCGCCGTGTCATTCCCTGGCAAGCCAACGTGTCCAGGAATCCATGCGCACTCCACATTAAAACCAGAAGCGTGCAAAATGTGGAGAACGTCCTGGATGCGCTGCACCAAAGGATGGTAATTGTACAGCTCACGAATGCTCTGAAGGGCACTAAGGGAATCACTAAGAATAAGGCAGTTACCTAATTTTCGACGTCGAATATACAGAAGGGCTTGATAAATAGCATATAGCTCGGCAGAATATATAGATGTGCAACTAGGCAAACCGTAAGTAGAAGTTGCGGTGCCAGTTACAAAGGCACATCCAACACCGTCGGGGTTCTTACTACCATCGGTGTAAATACAAATACGGCCACTGTATTTGGATAAAAATTCTAAAAAGCAACGACGAATACTATCAAGAGGCGTAACAGATTTCCCGTAGAGCGTCATCCCGAGATCGACATGGGAGGTAGCGCGTAACCAAGGGGGGTGTATACTCTCTCCCTTGGATAACAGCCGAGGAATGTCAACATGGTGCTGGCGTAGAAGCTCACGGAAACGAAAACCTGCTGGCCTGGGGCTCAGAGAGCGGAGGCAGTATCGCTCGTGCAGCTCAGGGGAGAAAAACGCGTGATAAGTTGGATGCCCAGGCATACATTTCAGCCCACAGCCATAATTAGCAAGCAGGACATCACGCCGACAACGCAGAGGAGGTTCTCCCGATTCGGCGTAGAGGCTAACAACTGGGCTCGTTGGAAAAGCTCCAACGGCCACACGGATGCCCTGGTTATGGACTGTGTCTAACCTTCTGAGCACTGAAGGTCGAGCTGAAGAATACACAATGCTGCCATAGTCCAACTTCGAACGAATCACAGCACGATAAAGACGGAGCAATGCCGTCCGATCCGCACCCCAAGACTTGCCACTTAGTATCCGTAAAAGATTTAGAGAACGGTCACATCGTGCTCTAAGCTGTGCTATTTGTGGTGCCCAACAAAGTTTCCGATCGAAGATCAAACCAAGGAATCTCGCCTCGTCTGCGAAAGGAAGTAAATCTGGCCCGTTTTGAAGAGACGGCGGCGATTGCCACTTACGGCGCCAGAAGTTAACGCAGACTGTCTTCTCAGCGGAGAAACGAAAACCGTGTTTCGAGCTCCATGCATAGAGATTGTCCAAACACCGCTGGAGACGGCGTTCCAAAAACAGTGTACGCTGAGAAGTACAGAAGATGGCAAAGTCGTCCACGAATAAACAGGAAGAGACACCTTGAGGCACACATAGTGATATGGAATTTATCGCAATAGCAAATAGAGTCACGCTGAGTACCGAGCCCTGCGGCACTCCGTTCTCTTGAATAAAATGGTTAGAAAAAACCGAACCCACCCTCACTCGAAAAACGCGGTCCCGCATAAACTCCTGAATGACCAACGGTAGGCGTCCATGTATGTTCCAGTTGTGCAGAGAACGCAATATTCCCGCCCGCCAACACGTGTCGTAGGCCTTGTCGAGGTCAAAAAATATCCCAACTGTGGGGCTGTTCTTAAGAAACCCGTCCATAATCTGAGTTGACAGAGAGACAAGGTGGTCAGCAGTTGAACGTCGTCGTCGAAAGCCACACTGGATGTTCGTCAGAAGATTGTGGGATTCCAGCCACCACACCAACCGTCCATTGATCATGCGTTCCATCACCTTGCACACGCAACTGGTGAGGGAAATAGGACGGTAACTGGAAGGAAGATGGCGGTCCTTTCCAGGTTTAAGAATGGGTATGATGGTGGCCTCCCGCCACTTGTCTGGAAAAATGCCATCAACCCAGACACGATTATAGACCTCGAGTAGGAAATCTTTGCCATCAGGAGAGAGATGTTGCAACATTTGGACGTGAATACCATCTGGACCTGGTGCTGAGTGTCGTGAAGAGGAGAGTGCATTGTCTAGCTCTGCCAGGGTGAAAAGGCGATTATAATCCTCAAGGTTGCCAGAAAGAAACGAGAATTCTTGAGATTCCACCTGGTTCTTAATTGTAAGAAACTCAGGGGAATAATTGCCTGAGCTAGACACCTGAGCAAAAGCACTGCCTAAAGTATTCGCCACGTCAAATGTATCAACAACAGCTCCGGTAGGTGTTTTGAGACCGGCGATGGGCATATGGTTCGGTTTCCCAGCCACACGTCTTAACTTATCCCATACGACAGAGGAAGGTGTATGTCGATTAAAGGAACCCACGAATTTATTCCATGACATCTTTTTGCTATCCTTAATAACCCGCCTAGAATGTGCACGCATCCGTTTATAGTGTATCAGGTTATCCAGTGTGGGAAAACGCTGGAAAACCCGTAGAGCTCGTCTGCGAGCGCGAATAGCATCCCGACAGTCATCGGTCCACCAAGGTACCGGAAATCGACGGCTGTAGCCAGTCGAACGCGGAATGGATTGCTCAGCAGCAGAAAGAATGGTCCCTGTAAGATGTTCGACCAAGTGGTTCACAGAGTCGTGCTCTTCGTAGCTAAATTCAGCCAAGTGGGAGTACAGTTCCCAGCTGGCGTGGTCTAGGCGCCAACTAGGTAAACGGGTGGAACATACAACGGGTGTCAAGACACTAATACGACAAGGAAAGTGGTCACTAGAATGCAAATCCGAGATGATATTCCAGCATAAGGTGACTGCCAGCTGAGGGGAACAAATTGCAATGTCAATGTGTGAAAAACTATGAAATGCGTCAGATAGAAAGGTGGGCTCTCCGGTGTTCAAGAGAGCAAGATTCTGACTATCCAAGAAGTCTTTAAGTAGCGTACCTCTCGCACAAGCCCGAGGAGAGCCCCAAAGAGGGTGATGGGCATTCACGTCGCCTACCAATAAAAAGGGTGGTGGCAACTGCGAAATGAGGTGTTCTAAGTCGCTGTGCGAGAGGTCCGCAGATGGAGGCAAATAGATACTGCAAATGGTGAATGAAGCGGAGGGTAGCTTAATGCTGACAGCAACGGACTGGATTGCAGATTGTATGGGTACGGAGTTGGCAAAATAATCATCTCGAATAAGCATCATAGTGCCCCCTTGTGCCGGCACACCGTCCTCCGGGGATAAATCACATCGTACGGAGGAGTACTGCCTGATGGTAACGGTGTCCTGTGGACGGAGCTTCGTCTCTTGTAAACATACAGCCAAGGGTTCATGCTGGCGCAGCACCAAGTCAAGCTCTGGTCGATGTGGTCGAATTCCGCGTATGTTCCAATGGAGGATAGCCATTGAGTATATTATGGGATAAGTTTCAAATCGAAAGACGCTTCTGCAGATTGGGATTAGCTGGTCGGTTCAATTTGTTCTTCTTAGGCGTTGGGCTAGTACTATTTTCAGGAGCACGATCCTGCCGTTTCCGCACTGTCCCTCTGGCAGTGGCGGCAGAATTCTCCTGGTCCATCTCCTCCACAAGGGAGGTCCCTTTTTCAAGAGCAGTTTTCGGTCCAAGTAGTTCGAACCGATTGGATGTGCTGATCGGCGAAGACGGTCGTCGCCGATTCACGCCCTCCTCCCCAGATGACCCTTCAGAGGAGGATACACGTGTGGAGTTGCGTGTACTTTTCTTACCTTTAGATGACTTGGTAATAGATTGCACATTCTCTTTCAAAAAGTCTTGTCGTACATACTTGGTCTTAAACTGTTTTTCCGGGGCAGAAGACGTCGTGAATTTGCCAGCATTAGTTCCCGAGGTCGAGGCTTTCGGTGACAAGTGTGCAGGACTATTCTGTAAGCTGGCGGATTTGGCAGATGTTGATACCAACTAGGGTGTAGGTGCCGAAGGCTTTGGCAGCGCTTGGGCTAAAATGAACTTTTCCGCAATTGTAGCCCCGTTCATATCGCCGGTCTGTGTTGCGATTTCCCGACGCGGTACCGGTTTAGCTGCAACTGAGCTATAGGTACCAGACCTCGGGGCAGAGGGTTGGCGGAGTCGCAGGAGCTTCCGGGCTTCCAAGAAGGACACCTTCTCTTTCACCCGTATCTCCTGGATCGCTCGTTCCTCTGCAAAACGGGGGCAGTCTCGGGAACTAGATGGGTGTTCCCCGTGACAGTTCACACACGATGGAGCTGAAGCACAAGCCCCATCGTGGGAGATGTTACCGCAGTGGACGCAGGTGGACTTGCCGGTGCACAACTCACTAGTGTGACCAAAACGTTGGCATTTAAAGCACCTCAGCGGATTGGGTATATAAGGCCTAACTTCGATGGCTTCATACCCTGCTCTAATCCTTTGAGGCAGATCAACCCGATCAAAAGTAAGAAACAGGGTACGAGTAGGCAGGAATTCACCGTTGATCTTACGTTGTACCCGATAAACAGCTGAGACACCCTGAGTCGCTAGATTTTCTTGGATCTCCTCAATAGACAAACCGTCCAACGCGCGGGTTGTTATTACACCGCGGGAGGAGTTCAGCGACTTGTGCACCTCGACCTTCACTGGATAGCTGGCTAACATGGTGGCTTTAAGAATCCTTGCAGCTTGCGAGGCGGAGTTGGCTTCGACAAGAAGTGTACCATTGCGAGCTCGAACGCAGGATTTAACAGGACCAGCAATGGCATCGAGACCCTTTTGGATAGTAAAAGGGCTCACCGTAAGGAACTTCTTACCTTCCTCTGTCCTATGAATAACCAAGTAGCGAGGACCACATGACTCGACTACTTCCTTTCCAACGTCTTTATTTGAAATCAGGGGTTTAAGTTTTGGTGCCATAAAAAAAAATGTATAAATTCATCCCCCAGTGCTCCCCACCCACCACGGAGCCCAACGAGGGGTCACCCCACTGGGGTGACAGGGCTACACAGGGGATATAGCGGGCTCGCCGTCCCACTCACCCTGGAGTTCGGTGTAATACCTAGTCCTGGCCGATTGACTAGGGGTGGGTTAGTCCCTAGCCTCCCGTTTAGGCAAATCAGAAACCAAAGCGGTGTATTAGGCTGCGCACCCTCCCCAGTTACTGAAAGACAGAAGCCCAGGCTCAGGTACGCAACCCTCAACCAACCAGGATATTCCTTTTCACCGACACGGGTCTCCACGCACGGCCTACACGTGAGTGGGCATTTTGACCTTCTGACTCCCTCACCACTCTGAGGTTGCCCACAGAGGGAGTCAAGGTGGCTCGGGACCCCGGGTGCGCCTAACCCGTACCTACCGTAGTAGGCCCCTGGGGGGGCATTCGCTCAGGTGTCTAGCTCAGGCAAGTATTCCCCTGAGTTTCTTACAGTTAAGACTCAGTTGGAATCTCAAGAATTGGCGTTTCTTTCTGGCAACCGTGAGGATTATAATCGCCTTTTCACCCTGGCAGAGCTAGACAAATCTCTCCTCTTCGCGACACTCTGCACCAGGGCCAATAGGTATCCACGTCCAAATGTTGCAACATCTCTCTCCTGATGGTAAAGCTTTCCTACTCGTGGTCTATAATCGTGTCTGGGTTGATGGCATTTCTTCAGACAAGTGGCGGGAGACCACTATCATACGCATTCTTAAACCTGGAAAGGACCGCCATCTTCCTTCCAGTTACCGTCCTATCTCCCTCACCAGTTGCGTGTGCAAGGTGATGGAACGCATGATCAATGGACGGTTGGTGTTGTGGCTGGAATCGCACAATCTTCTGACGAACATCCAGTGTGGCTTTAGACGACGACGTTCAACAACTAACCACCTTGTCTCGCTGTCAACTCAGATCGTGGACGGATTTCTTAAGAACAGCCCCACAGTTGGGATATTTTTTGACCTCGAGAAGGCCTACGACACGTGTTGGCGGGCGGGAATATTACGTTCTCTCCACAACTGAAACATACGTGGACGCCCACCGTTGGTCATTCAGGAGTTTATGCCGGACCGCCTTTTTCGAGTGAGGGTCGGCTCGGTTTTTCTAACCATTTTATTCAAGAGAACGGAGTGCCGCAGGGTTCGGTACAAAGCGTGACGCTATTTGCTATTGCGATAAATTCCATATCACTATGTGTGCCTCCAGGTGTCTCTTCCTGTTTATTTGTGTACAACTTTGCCACCTTCTGTACATCTCAGCGTTAACCGTGTTTGGAACGCCGTCTCCAGCGGTGTTGGGCAATCTCTATGCTTGGAGCTCGAAACACGGTTTTCGTTTCTCCGCTGAGAAGACAGTCTGAGTTAACTTCTGGCGCCGTAGGTGGCAATCGCCGCCGTCTCTTCAAAACGGGCCAGATTTACTTCCTTTCGCAGATGAGGCGACATTCCTTTGTTTGATCTTCGATAGGAAACATTGTTGGGCACCATATGTAGCACAGCTTAAAGCGTGATGTGATCGTTCTTCATATCTTTTACGGATACTAAGTGGCAAATCTTGGGGTGCGGATCGGACGGCATTGCTCCGTCTTAATGTGCTGTGATTCGTTCGAAGTTGGACTATGGCAGCATTGTGTATTCTTCAGCTCGACCTTCAGTGCTCAGAAGATTAGACACAGTCCTTAATCAGGGCATCCGTGTGGCCGTTGGAGCTTTTCCAACGAGCCCAGTTGGTAGGCTCTACGCCGAATCGGGAGAACCTCCTCTGCGATGTCGGCGTGATGTCCTGGTTGCTAATTAAGGCTATGGGCTGAAGTGTATGCCTGGGCATCCAACTTATCACGCGTTTTTCTCCCCTGAGCTGCACGAGCGATACTGCCTCCGCTCTCTGAGCCCCAGGCCAGCAGGTTTTCGTTTCCGTGAGCTCCTACGGCAGCACCATGTTGATATGCCTAGTCTGTTATCCAAGGGAGAGAGTATATACCCCCCTTGGTTACGTGCTACCTCCCATGTCGATCTCGGGATGACGCTTTACGGGAAATCTGTTATGCCTCTTGATAGTATTCGTCGTTGTTTTTTAGAATTTTTATCCAAATACAGTGGCCGTATTTGTATTTACACCGATGGCAGTAAGAGCCCCGACGGTGTTGGATGTGTCTTTGTCACTGACACCGCAACTTCTACTTAGGGTTTGCCTAGTAGCACATCTATATATTCTGCCGAGCTATATGCTATTTATCAAGTCCTTCTGTATATTCGCCGTCAAAAATTAGGTGACTGCCTTATTCCTAGTGATTCCTTTAGTGCCCTTCAGAGCATTCGTGAGCTGTACAATTACCATCCTTTGGTGTAGCGCATCCAGGACGTTCTCCACATTTTGCACGCTTCTGGTTTTAATGTAGAGTGCGCATGTATTCCTGGACACGTTGGCTTGCAAGGGAATGACACGGTGGATTTGGCATCGAAATCGGCAGCCGCAGCGCCCAGTGTTAACATTACCAATTCAACAGCAGCAAATTTTAGAGTGGCTGTACGGAGTGCCGATTTTTCGACTTGGCATGCGGAGAGGTGGGCTCTCCGTGGTAATAAGCTGCGAGAGGTGAAGGACCTCCCTGTCAACTGGGTAACCTGTCGTTTATCCCGCCGGGAGGAGGTAGTACTAGCTCGGCTACGAATTGGCCACTGTATTTTTACTCACAGTTACTATTTAAACGTGAACCTGCTCCTGTCTGTGCGCTGTGTGGGGAGGCACAGACAGTTCGCCATGTGTTGCTGGAGTGTGGTCACCTAGCACACATTCGGTCATCTATGGGCATGCCAGCCTCTCTTGCCGAGGTCCTGGCAGATGACCCAAGAGCAGTGGACAGGGTTTTTAAATTTTTAGTAAAAGTTTCTTTTACCTTGAAGTTTTAGTGTGATAGCAGTTTTTTAAATCTATTAGTTTTATTGTGTTGGTTTTAGATGGAGTTTTATACCCAGCTCTTGTTATAGGCCTGGACAGTTCTTTTACTTCTGTTTTCTACCCTTTTAGCTCTTTTACTTATGTTTCCTTTTTTGGAATGGTATTTTCTTACTGCGTATTGCCAAGTTTTAATCATAAGGGCGCTAATGACCTCCGCAATTGAGCGCCCTTAAACACCATTGTCATTTTTTTTGCTCCCGGCAATGTGCACGTTTTCTCGAGGAAAAGGCCATTCAGGATTTTTTTTTTAGTAGTGTTTAACGCCCGCTTTAACTACTAATGGCATCGCAGGCGGTGACACTGATGATACATGAATGATGATGGAGCACCGGTGGAATGCGATGGCGGGGGAAACCGGAGTACCCGGAGAAAACCCGCCCCAGCGCCGCTTTGTCCACCACAAATCTCACATGCGGTCGCTTGGGATCGAACCCCGGCCGTCTAGGTGAGAGGGTAGTGGTCTAACCACTCGGCCACGTCGCGGCCGGCCATTCAGGAGCTGCAAGTTAAGGAACGCCTGACTATTCCGGAAGCCAGACGCCGCTTCCAACAGCTGCAGCCTTCGCCATCTCAGGCTACGCATCAGCACTCCGCCGCACTCCTGTTTCCTCACTGGCACTACAAACCGTGCCTGTAGCCGACGCGTGTACTCAAACAGAACAGACGCCGACCTTAACAACCTCGCAGTCTACAACATCCACAGCACCCACTGCCTCAAGTTCTATTTCTCCAGAACCTGCTCGTAAGCCGCTAGTTAGACCGACACCAATATGTCGCTGCTGCTCAGGAGCGCAGTCGTAAGAAACTCAAGGCCACTGATAAGCCTTCCAAGTCCCGTTCTTGTTCTACGAGCCGTAGGGGATCTTCCGCATCCCGAACATCAGCGAATAGAGCCGACGAAGGTGGCTATATACTTGTGGGTCCAAAATGTGCAAAGAACAAGAAATGCCCACCTTAACTGCATCTAATTGGTTTCCGCCAGTCGTTTGCTTCCCAGCTGAAAACTCATAGTTTGACTCATCGATAAACTTTCTTGCCTCTAACTGTACTCCATGGCTCTCCTGACGTGGAATATCAACGGTGTGCGTAACGATAGGGCCGAATTGCAGCTGTTACTACGGTCCTATGACCCTCTAGTTCTGTGTTTGCAGGAGACAACGCTTCGCCCCACGATGCCTTAGCCCTGCACCAATACGTTCGATTTGACGTTCCACCGGAAATAAAATAGCCTGTTATTTATGGACGCTGTTTAGCTGCTTTGGTTCTCAGCGTCCCATTCTATATTGGGCGTGAAAGATCGCTTAATTTTGCTCAGAGGCCTCTCTTATCAGGCTTGAGGTTCTTTTACGTGCCGTAAATCTACGACACGGGGCCCACAGCTTTACTTCACTTCCGAAGGAAGCCATGTTTAGGATTTTTACGCCCGAAAAAATCCATCCTCCGCCGGGTTTGAACCCGCGACCTTGGGCATATGAAGTTAGCATGTAACCATTACACCACGGAGGGCGACATGTTACACCGGAGAAGAGCTCTCCTCCTCATGGTGGTGTTATGATCCTAATGCGCAATGACATCTGCGATCAGACGGTCTCACTTACCACTACCTTGCAAGCTGTTGCTATCTGACTTACTCTTCCTGGTTTCTGCTTCACTGTATGTAATGTGTACGTTCTGCCTTCATTTTCCCTCTGCGCCGCTGACATGCACCATCTTTTGTCTCAGCTTCCGGCACCTTTTCTTCTGTTGGGTGATTTTAATGCCCACCATCCCCTATGGGGCTCACCTAGGGCCTGCGTGCGGGGGACTATTCTTGCTGACCTTTTCGTTGAATCTAGTCTCTCTGTTCTGAACACCGGTGAACCTAGTTTCATTTCCGATTCTTCTGCTACACTCTCCCACCTGGACCTTTGTGTTTGGTCTGCACAGCTTGCTCACCGTTTTCAGTGGAACGTAGTATCAGACACTCATTCCAGCGATCATTGCCCTTGTGTCATTTCTCGGCTATCACACCACATTTCCTCCGCCCGTGCGATTTCGTGGCAGCTGTCTAAATCGAATTGGGCTATTTTCTCCGCTCTGGCTGTTTTCAGCGACCGCCTGTTCGACTCCGCTGACCACATGGTCGAACATTTCAACTCTGTCGTGACCTCCGCTGCCGAGCAGTCCATCTCGCGGTCGTCTTCCTACCCTAGACGCTTACCGGTCCCTTGGTGGACTACAGAGTGCGCGATGCTATTCGTGCTCGCAGGAGGGCTCGTCGGGTATTTTGCCATCACCCTACTTTGGAGCATTTGATCAATTTTAAACAAACACGCGCCCGGGAACGGCGCATTATTCAAGATAGCAAACGGGCTTGCTGGGCGACGTTTGTTGAAACACTCAGTCGCACAACACCTTCATCTGTTGTGTGGGAGAAGCTCCATCGTGTCGCCTGTAGGCAGACTGGTACTGCTATACCGGGGCTTCCCGTGGGAACTCACACCGTAGTTCACCCGCTTGCTATTGCAGATGCCCTTGGTAGCACGTTTGCAACTGCGTCTAGCTCCGCCAATTATCGCCCAGCGTTTCGATCCATCAAGCCGGAGGTGGAGTCTCAGAGTCTCTCTTTCCGGTCCTTGGATTCCGAGTGCTATAACTCGGATTTTATCATGCGGGAGCTGGATGCCTGTTTAGCATCCTCTCGACACTCCGCACCAGGACCCGATGGTATCCCTATCGCCATGCTTCAGAACCTCTCTTCTGAGAGTAAGCAATATCTCGTGAACCCGTTAAACCTCGTTTGGCGCGAGGGTGTGTTTCCTACAACTTGGCGCGAAGCCACCGTCGTTCCAATCTTAATACCGGGCAAGGACCATAGTCTTCCTCATAGTTACCATCTTATCTCACAAACTAGTGCTGTAAGGTGATGGAACGCATGATCAATGGACGGTTACGATGGTGCCTTGAGTCTGAGAAACTTCTGTGCAACATACAGTGCGGCTTTAGCCGATACCGCTCCACGACTGACCACCTTGTCTCACTCTCGACTCACATCCTGAATGGTTTTCTTCGGAAGTGTCAAACTGTGGCCATATTTTTCGATCTGGAGAAAGCCTATGACACTTGCTGGAGGGCTGGCTTACTTCGTACCTTGCATAGTTGGGACTGCCGTGGCTGCCTTCCAGTGTTCCTCCGGGAGTTCATGAATAACCGGGTATTTCGTGTGCGTGTGGGTTCTGTTTTCTCCTCCCCCCCAGGGGCCTACTACGGTAGGTACGGGTTTGGCGCCCCGGGGGTACCCGAGCCACGCACCGCCACTTCACCCTACCCATCGCCATCCGGTGTTGCCACGTCCTTTTGCTGCTTTTGGTTTTTCGTTTTTTACAATGACACCCTCTTCCTCTTCTAGGCTTACGGAGATGATTAGTTCTTAAGACCTTAGGGTTATCTCTCCCCAGGGGCTAACATTGTTAGTACGGGTTTGGCGTGCCCGGGGTGCCCAAGCCATTCACACCCATTGTCGTTCGCTCATTCCCATCTGTCACAGCCACGTTGAAGTCTTTACCTTACACTTTATATTCCACATTATGATAGCCTCTTCCTCTTCTAGTTTTATAAAATGTTTAGGTTTTAGGTCTTTAGGTTTATGAACTGAACTCCTTGTCTCACCAACAGGTATCTTTCCTATCTCCGTGGTTCCTGTCCCACGGTTTCGGCGCAGCTTTCAACTTGTGTGCTCTTCGGAGGTCTCAAATGTAAAGTTTGAGTGGACCCTCCTCACTACCCCTTTCGGGCGACACTAGGTGCGGAGCCGTTCCGATGTCATGTACACCCACGTCATGTACACACATGGAGCCAGGTCCCCTCGAGCGGCTCGGCGACCGCGAGTGGCTGGGTTGATCGGGCGGACCCGACGTGTTACCGCTGTCTGGGGCCCGATGTAATCAACCACAATTCCCCTGAATCCACGCTGACTCCGTTGAGGCGGCGTGGCCTATAGTGGGGAGCCACTGGCGGTTATTCCAGTGGTAGGGGCATAAAGTCGGGCCTTCCATCGGTGAAATTGTCGCATACCGGTCAGTAGTGATAGTCGGAGGGTAACTCCTGTGACGTACTACTTGAGATCACAACTGTAGCGGGTGCTCCTGGCCAGCACAGCCCGAAAGATTTAGGTCTTTTCTTGTATCCCCCGAATGGCAGGCTGACGCCGACGGTTCCGAAAGGGGGACTATACCATCATGGCTCCTCTGCGCTCAAACCCTTCACTACCACGTTTTTTTTGTGTGTGTGTGTTTGATGTGTGAAAGTAAGACAATGAAAGACCTCAGTCCATTTTATATACAAAAGGAACTGGACAGGATTTGCGGTAAAGTCACAAATGCAACAAGATGTAGAGATGGCACACTCTTAATTGAGATAGCCACTTCAGAACGACCGGCCAAGCTCCTGAGTGCTTCTCTCTTGGGTTCTTACCCTATTAAGGTGGAGAAGCACAAAACTTTAAATAGTAGCCGAGGTGTGGTGTGGATGGTTTAACCAACGAGAATACAGTGAACTGTCTTTCCGATCAAGCTGTAGTTGCTGCCTATAGATTAATTGGCAAACGGGATGACAAGCCGTTCCCATTGCGTACAGTCTTCTTGACTTTCGAACGAACTGACTTACCGGCTTATATTATGTGCGGTTATGAAAGAACGCCAATGCGGCCTTATATCCCGAACCCAATGCGCTGTTACCGTTGTCAGAAGTTTGGACATACGCAACAACGTTGTAACAACTCGCCGGTTTGTGCGCAATGTGGGCAAAACGCACACGATGGCTCTGTATGCGCTCAAGGCCCCACTTGTGTCACCTGTGGCGAGGCGCATACATCCAGCTCTAAAGAATGTTCCCGTTTTATCGAGGAGAAGACCATACAGGAGACCAGAATCAAAGAGCATTTAACTTTTCAGGCAGCACGGAAACGTTATCTCGACCTTCACCCGACTACTCCTTTGAAATATTCCGCTGCTGTCCGCCAGCCGGTGCGGAAACAGGATGCTATAGTTCAGACGCTCCCTGGTCCTCGTGCCTGTGTGTCTGTAGGTATCCAGACCGCATCCTCCGAATACGTTTCTCCTCCAAATGTAGCGCCACCAGCTTCGTCTGTGCCATCTACATCTTCCGCCGCTGTTTCTGCCCGCCCGATTCGTAAATCGCCCATTCGTCGTACAAGTCGTTCTCACTCAAAAACCGCACCCACACGACTTGTTCGGACACTGACACCAGCGATGGGAATCTGGAATTGTGTCCGGTTGGCGACCACACTAGACGGAGTCGAAGCCCAACGAAAAAGAGAAAGCTTAAACTGAACCCACCGGTCACGGGCAACCATTAATTCGCTCCCTTACCGGCGCACGCATAATGAACAGCAGCCTTCTTACCGTCCTCCTTATGTCCATCCTCCAATGGAATATGTGGTCTACACACCCATCGGCCCGAACTGGATATTTTAATCCAGTCTTATTCACCCCTTATCGTTTGTTTGCAGGAGACCAAACTTCGCCCTCGAGATACCTATGTTTTACGTCGGTATACCCCGGTTCGCTTCGATCTGGAACCGGATGAGGCCTCTCCTGCACACGGCGGTTCTCTGGTTCTGGTACGTGACGACATGTGTTTCCGAACTTCCACTCACCACTCAACTGCAGGTTGTTGCTGTCCACCTTTCTTTTCCCGGTTTTAGTTTTTCAGTGTGTAGTATCTATGTTCCACATTCGTCTCCCCTCGCCGCTGCCGAACTTGTAAATTTAGTTTTGCAGTTACCTTCACCGTATCTTCTGGTGGGATATTTCAACGCCCTTCACCCTCTTTGGGGATCTCCGAGGTCGTGTGCGAGGGGAACCTTACTCAGCGATATTCTGGACCAGTTGAATCTCTCCCTTTTGAATACTGGTGAACCTACCTTTCTCTCAGACTCTACAGGCACCCTTTCTCACCTCGATTTAAGTCTCTGTTCAGCACAGCTTGCACACCGTTTGGAGTGGAATGCTCTCTCTGAAGCTCACGGCAGTGATCACTTTCCAGTTGTTATTACACTCCTTCATTGTACTCCTCCGAACGCTGTCACCCCAAAATTTCTGTTTAACAAGGCAGATAGGTCACTTTATACTCGCCTAGCCCGATTTTCCGTTGCCGAATATCTCACTGTCAATAACATGGTTGAGCACCTAACTTCCTTTATCATAGCCGCCGCCGAACGCTATATTCCCCGTACGTCTTCCCAACCTAGGCGTACCCGGGTTCCTTGGTGGAACGAGGAATGCGGCAAAGCTATCCGTGCGTGGCAAAGTGCTCTTCGGGTTTTTAAACGTCACCCAACAGAAGATAACTTATTAGTCTATAAACGACTACGGGCTAGAGCGCGGCGCATTATCCGTGAAAGTAAGAAGGCCTCTTGGAAGCGCTATGTGGAGAGCTTTCATAGCTCCACACCCACATCCGTTGTGTGGGATCCACTTAGTCGTGTAGCCGGTAAGGCAAAACCGTGCACTGTACCCGTCTTAGGGTAGAAGGTGACGCCCTGGTGGAGCCGGCTTTTATCGCAGACACCTTGGGCAGAGCCTTTGAGGCAGTTTCCAGTTCCACCAATTATGACCCAGCTTTTATTCCCCATAAGGTTGCGTTGGAAGCCCAGGAGTTGTCATTCCGCTCCGACAACCATGAGGACTACAACCGCCCTTTTAACCTTCGTGAACTAGAACATGCCCTCTCTTTTTCTAGGCATACCGCTCCTGGGCCCGATGCCATACATGCGTCAGTGCGTTAGCATTTGTCTACGGATGGTAAGCTCTTTCTCCTCCAGCTCTTTAATCCCATCTGGCTCGAATGTGCGTTTCCTGCTGCCTGGCGCGAGGCCACCGTTGTTCCCATTCTGAAACCTGGCAAGGATCGCCAACTTCCGTCCAGCTACCGCCCAATTTCCCTAACTAGTTGCGTTTGAGAGGTTATGAAACGTATGCTCAATGGGCGGTTTATGTGGTGTATCGAGTCTCGGTGTCTCTTGTCGAACGTTCAGTGTAGGTTTCGTCGTTACCGTTCTACTATCGACCACCTGGTGTCTCTTCCGACCCACATTATGAACGGGTTGCTGAGTAAAAGCCAGACTGTAGCTGTATTTTTTGATTTAGAGAAAGCGTACCACAACTGCTGGAGAACTGCCATTCTCCGTACAATTCATCAGTGGGGTTTCCGTGGTCTCCTTCCAGTATTCCTTCGGGAGTTCAAGAAACACCGGGTATTTCGTGTGCGTTTGAGTTCGGTTGTATCTGACTATTTTACTCAGGAGAACGGAGTACCTCAGGGTTCAGTACATAGTGTCACTCTGTTCCTTATAGCTATCAACTCTCTTGTTGACTGCCTTCCCCCAGGGATTTCCTCGTCGCTGTTTGTTGACGATTTTGTTGTGTACCTCACAGCTCGGCGTTCCTGTCTGGTCGAGCGTCGTCTTCAGCGGTGTCTAGACTCTCTTTCCTCCGGGAGTCTGACAAATGGCTTTCACTTCTCCGCCGAGAAGACAGTTTGTGTAAATTTCTGGCGCCGAAAGCAGTTTCCTACTCCTTCTGTCCGCCTAGGTACAGATATGCTACCGTTTGTTGAAGAAGCGAAATTCCTGGGCTTACTATTTGATAGAAAGTTATATTGGTCAGCCCCTATAACTTATTTGAAGGCGCGGTGCACACGTTCTCTTGATATTTTACGTGTTTTAAGTGGCAAATCCTGGGGAGCCGATAGGAGCGTTCTGCTATGCCTCTATCGTACATTAGTCCGTTCCAAGTTGGATTATGGGTGTATCGTCTATTCTTCAGCGCGACCGTCTATCCTTCGTCGTTTAAACACCATTCATCATCAAGGTATACGGCTAGCAACTGGCGCCTTCCGCACTAGCCCAGTCAGTAGTGTCTGTGCGGAAGCTGCAGAACAACCGCTATAAAATCGCCTTGAGTTTCCCTTGTGCAGCTACGCCTGCCGTCTGTCCAGTATGCCTCACCACCCGGCTCATTCATACTTTTTTGATGACTCTTTGGACGCTAATTACGCCTGTCGCTCCCTCGCCATCTTACCACCAGGGTACATCTTCGCAAGCTTCTAGGGCAAATGAGCATGACCATGCCTACAGTGCTTCCCAAACGAGAAACCCATTTCCCTCCTTGGATTCGCCCTGGCAACTCTTTCTATCTAGGGCCCTCATCTCTTTCGAAGTCGACTACCCCTGGTTTCATCCTTCGATCCCAATTTTTAGCCCTTAAGACCAACATCGCGACCACATTTTTATTTATACTGACGGGTCGAAGATTGATCAAGGTGTTGGATGTGCTTTTGTGGTTGATAACCACTGTATTACTTTTCGTCTTTTACAACAGTGTTCGTTTTTTACAGCTGAGCTATTTGGTATTCTTCAGGCTCTTTTTATGTGCGGCGACATGCGCTACCACTCACTGCAATATGTTCAGATTCTCTGAGTGCTCTCCAAAGTATTCGTCCGCTGTATACTTACCACCCAATCATACAGCGGATCCAAGATTGCCTTCCCTCGCTTTCGGCAGCAGGTCTCCGTGTAACGTTTTTGTAGGTGCCTGGTCACACGGGAGTAGCGGGAAACGAAAAAGCTGATTCTGCTGCCAAGAGATCAATTACATCATCCAGGATATTTTCTTCTTCCGTTCCCGCTAGTGATCTTAAGGTGGAGTTGCGAGGGAGCATTTATTCTCGTTGGGCGACTGAATGGTCCAGCACTACTGGAAACAAACTGCGGGTAATCAAAACACTCGCTGAATCCTGGAAAACCTCTTGTCGCACCTCCCGCCGAGAAGAGGTCATTTTATGTCGCCTGCGTATCGGACACTGTTATTTTAGCCACTCATTTATTGCGAGGAGAGCAAACTCCAGTTTGTCGGTGCGGCGCATCCTTGGCAGTGAGACACCTTTTATCCGAGTGCCAATTTTTAGTAGCCACGCGACTGTCGTTGAATTTCCCCAGTGGCATGCGTGACATTTTAGCAGACCGTCTGACTGCTGTAGAACGGGTTTTATCTTTTATTAGACAGTGCCCTATGATTGGACGTGTCTAATTTCAATGGCGTTCTACAGCTTTTGTCACTAGTTTTATCTGTTTCTTTTACCCACCTTAGGCTTTTTATACTTTATTTTCGGAGTGTTATCTCCTACATTTTAATCCTCGTTTTAGCATCCGTGTGGGTGTTTTATAGCATGAAATCTTAGGCCTAAGTTTAAGTTTTATTTTATGTTGGGTTTTGTTTTCTTACATCTCCTAGGGCGCTAATAATCTTTTAGGTTGGGCGCCCTAAAACCTTACTTCTCTCTCTCTCTCTCTCTCTCTCTCTCTCTCTCTCTTTCTCTCTCTCTCTCTCTCTGTTTTCTCTCGTGTTTTTAGTCAGGAGAACGGAGTGCCTCAAGGTACGGTACTCAGCGTCACTCTCTTCGACCCCCCACCCAGGGGCCTGTTACGTTAGGTACCCCACCAGTGGCCTACTACGATAGGTATGGGTTTGGCGCACCCGGGAGTTCCCGAGCCGCTCACCGCCATATCATCCTCCCCATCGCCACTAACTGTGCCACGTTTTGTTTTCCCGTCGGTGTATGTGGGTGTGTGTGTGTGTGAGCACTTGTCTTTGTGTGTGCGTGTGTACTTGTCTCATCTTCCTCTTCTAGGCTTATTCCTTATATATTTAGTTTTAAGGCTTTAGATTTATTATCTCCTGTCTCACCAACAGGGATGTTTATTCTATATCCGTGGTTCCTGTCCCACGGTTCCAGCGCGGCTTCCAACTTGTGTGCTCTTCGGAGGCCTCAGGCGTGAAGGTTGAGTGGACCCTTCCTACTGCCCCTATGAGTAAGCCTTAGGTACGGAGCCCGTCCATATCGTTATGTACACCCCCGTAGCTTCCTTGGGGGCCCGGTCCGTTTTAATTTCCCGACGAACGCTGCTCGTTGGGTTAGAATTACGGACCGGTCATGTTACCGCTAACGGAAACCCGGTGTAATCAACCGCAAGTCCCCTGAATCCATGTCTGCTTTATTACGCAGTATGGCCTAAAGTGGGGAGCCTCTGATGGTTTTAACAGTGTTAGGGGCTTAAAGCCGGGTTGTGCATGATGAAGGGCTTACCCGTATGGACCAGCAGTGGTGGCTGGAGGGTAACTCCTGAGGTATTCCTTGAGATCGGACTGGTAGGGGTCTACCAGGCGACACAGACCGGAAAGTATTTTGGTGTCTTTTCTTTCTACCCCCGGATGGCAGGCTGACGCCGACGGTTCCGGAAGGGGGTCTTTCCCTAATGTTATCTCCGCACAAAACCTCTTCTTTTGACCGCTTTATAGTTGCGACCTTGGCCTGCGAAAAGAAAACTATGCGATATATCAGTGCGTTTTACATACAACGCGAAATTGACAGGATATGCGGTAATGGGACCAATACCAATCGAACGCGAGACGGTACGCTTTTGATTGAAACGAAGTCGGAAGACCTGTCCAAGAAACTCCTGAAGACCAGCTTGTTGGGTTCCTACCCCATAAAGGTGGCCCCCACAAGACTTTGAACGCCTGTAGATGCGTCGTAACTACCTCTTGTTTAGACGGTCTTTCCGAAGCAGATATTGACATCAATTTATCTGACCAGGGTGTATGCCAAGCATATCGTCTGCTCGGCAAACGAGATGGTGAATCAGCGGCATTGCGTACGGTATTTCTGACTTTTAAGGGCACCACACTACCCGAGATCCTGTATTGAGGATATAAAGGCGTCTCTGTGCGACCGTATGTGCCGAAACCAATGCGCTGTTTTCCGTCCCAATGGTTCGGTAACACGCAAACGCGGTGCACCTTCGACGCTACCTGTGAACGTTGCGGCCAAGCTGCCCACGGAGAGACTGCTTGTGCTCGAGACCCTTATTGAGTCCATTGTAAAGGGAACCATACATCTAGCTCCCGGCAATGTCCACGTTTTCTCGAGGAAAAGGCCATCCTGGAGCTGCGGGTTAAGGAACGCCTGACTTTACCGGAAGCCAGGCGTCGCTTCCAAAATCTGCAGCCTGCGACCATCTCAGGCTACGACTAAGCGCTCCGCCGCACTCCTGTTTCCTCTGTGGCACTACAAACCGTGCCTGTAACCAACACGAGAACTCAAACAGAACAGACGCCGACCACAACCACCTCGCTGTCTTCGACATTCACACCGCCCACTGCCACAAGTTCTATCTCTCCAAAACGTGCACGTAAGCCGCTAGTGAGTCCAACACCATCTGTCGCTGCTCATGAGCGCAGTCGTAAGAAACTCAAGGCCACTGCTAAACCTTCCAAGCCCCGTTCTCGCACTACGAGCCGTAGGGGATCTTCCGCATCCCGAACATCATCAAATAGCGCCGACGAAGGTGGCTATACTGTTGTAGGTCCAAAGAGTGCAAAGCACAAGAAACGCCCACCTTAACTTCATCCACTTCGTTTCCAACATTCTTTTGCATCCTAGCTGCAAAATCATATGACTAATCGGCAACCTTTCACGCCTCTAACTGTGCTCCATGGCTCTCCTGTCCTGGAATATCCGCGGTGTCCGTACCCATAGGGCCGAATTGCAGCTGTTACTACGGTCCTATAATCCTCTGGTTCTGTGTTTGCAGGAGACAAAGCTACGCCCCCATGATGCATTTGCCCTGCACCAATACATTCCCATGCGGTTTTTTTTTTTACACCGGAGGAGGGCTCTTCTGCTCATGGGGGTGTTATGATCCTCACGCGCAATGATATCTGCGGTCAGCCAGTCTCGCTTACTACCACCTTGCGAGCTGTTGCTACCCGACTTACCCTTCCTGGTTTCTGCTTTACCGTATGTAATATCTACGTTCCGCCTTCATCTATCCTTTGCGCCGCTGACATGCTCCATCTCTTGTCACAGCTCCCAGCACCATTTCTTCTGCTGGGTGATTTTAATGCCCACCATCCCCTATGGGGTTCTCCTAGGGCCTACGCGCGGGGAACTGTTCTCGCTGACCTTTTTGTTCATTCTAGTCTCTCTGTTCTGAACACCGGTGAACCTACTTTCATTTCCGATTCTTCTGCCCCGTTATCCCACCTGGACCTTTTTGTTTGCTCTGCACAGCTTGCTCACCGCTTTCAGTGGAACGTAGTATCAGACACTCATTCCAGTGATCATTGCCTTGTGTCATTACGCTGCCATCACACCACATTTCCTCCTCGCGTGCGATTTCTTGGCAGTTGTCTAAGTCGAATTGGGCTCTTTTCTCCGCTCTGTCTGTTTTCAGCGACCACCTGTTCGACTCCGCTGACCACATGGTCGAACTTTTCAACTCTGTCGTGACCTCCGCTGCCGAGCAGTCCATCCCGTGGTCGTCATCCTACTCTAGACGCTTACCGGTCCCTTGGTGGACTACAGAGTGCGTGATGCTATTCGTGCTCGCAGGAGGGCTCTTCGGGTATTTTCCCGTCACCCTACTTTGGAGCATTTAATCAATTTTAAACAAACGCGCCCGGGTACGGCGCATTATTCAAGATAGCAAACGGGCTTCCTGGGTGACGTTTGTTGAAACACTCAGTCGCACAACACCTTCATCTGTTGTGTGGGAGAAGCTCCGTCGTATTGCCTGTAGGCAGCCTGGTACTGCCATACCGAGGCATCTCGTGGGAACTCACAACGTAGTTGACCCGGTTGCTATTGCAGATGCCCTTGGTAGCACGTTTGCAACTGCGTCTAGCTCCGCCAATTATCGCCCAGCGTTTCGATCCATCAAGCCGGAGGTGGAGTCTCAGAGTCTCTCTTTCCGATCCTTGGATTCCGATTGCTATAACTCGGATTTTATCATGCGGGAGCTGGATGCCTGTTTAGCATCCTCTCGGCACTCCGCACCAGGACCCGATGGTATCCCTATCGCCATTCTTCAGAACCTATCTTCTGAGAGTAAGCAATATCTCCTCAACCCGTAAAACCTCGTTTGGCGCGAGGGTGTGTTTCCTACAGCTTGGCGCGAAGCCACCATTGTTCCTATCTTAAAACTGGGGAAGGACCGTAGTCTTCCTCTCAGTTACCGTCCTATCTCCCTCACCAGTTCGGTTTGTAAGGTGATGGAGCGTATGCTCAATGGACGGTTACGATGGTGGCTCGAGTCTGAGAAACTTCTGTGCAGCATATAGTGCGGCTTTCGCCGATACCGCTCCACGACTGACCACCTTGTCTCCCTTTCGACTCACATCCTGAATGGTTTTCTTCGGAAGTGTCAAACTGTGGCCATATTTTTCGATCTGGCGAAAGCTTATGGCACTTGTTGGAGGGCTGGCTTACTGCGTACGTTGCATAGTTCGGGCTGCTGTGGCCGCCTTCGAGTTTTCCTCCGGAAGTTCATGAAGCACCGGGTGTTTCGTGTGCGTGTGGGCTCTGTTTTCTCTCGTTATTTTAGTCAGAAGAACGGATTACCAAAAGGGTCGGTACTCAGGGTCACTCTCTTCGCAGTTGCCATCAATCCCATTGTCGAATGTGTTCCTGCTGGTATCTCCTCATTATTTGTGGACGATTTTGCAATTTATTGCAGTTCTCGGCCCACGTTCCTTTTGGAGCGTCGCCTACAGGCATGTCTTGACCGTCTACATACTTGGAGTGTAACAAATGGCTTCCGGTTTTCTTCCCAGATATCAGCTTGTGTCAACTTCTGGCGTCGGAAACCATACGAGCCGCGTTCTCTACATCTTGGGACCGAACCCGTGCCCTTCGCCGAAACTGTGAAGTTTCTTGGCTCTGTGTTCGACAGGAAGCTTAGCTGTTCATCCCATGCCTCTTCTTTGAAGGCTAGATGTGATCCTGCACTTAATATTTTACGTGTTTTATGTGGCACATCCTGGGGAGCAGATCGCACCGCGCTATTACAGCTATACCTTTCGCTTGTTCGGTTTAAACTGGATTACGGGTGCATTGTATACTCTTCGGCTTGTCCTTCGGTTTTACGATGTTTAAACCCAGTCCACCATCGTGGGATTCGTCTGGCGCTGGGTGCATTTCCGACTAGCCCAGTTAGTAGTTTGTCTGCGGAGGCTGCTGAACCTCCGCTGTCTCATAGGCGTAATCTGCAATTTTTATCTGGGTTTTAGCCAGCCTTTTTATTCTCTCTTTGGTTTTAACGCTATTGTGGTGTTTCTGTTTTAGTGATTTTTATGCCTTTTAGCTTTTAGCTCTTTTAATTACCCTAGGGCGCTAATAACCTATGCAGTTGTGCGCCCTAAAACCATGCTGCTGCTGCTGCTGCTGCTGCCGCTGCCGCTACCGCTACTCCTACCTCTACCACTACTACCACCACTACCACCACCACCACCACCCACCACCACCCACCACCACCACCCAGCACCACCACCACCACAACCTCCACCACCACCACCACCACCACCACAACTGCCCAAAAAGGGAAACTACTTTCCCTCCGTGGCTTCATGCGGAAAACCCTTTCCATCTAGGTTCCTCCAGTATTTCGAAGTCAAATACTCCTGGTTTCCTCCTTCGGGCCATCTGTCTAGCTCTGAAGGACAAACTTCCCAACAACATTTTTATTTATACAGACGGTTCGAAGAACGCTTAAGGTGTTGGATGTGCCTTTGTGGTTGGAAACCAAAGTTTTAAGTTTCGTCTTTCTCGACTGTGTTCGATTTATGCCGCTGAGCTTTTTAGTATTCGCCAAGCTCTTTTTTATGTGCGGCGATATATGATAACACTCTCTACCATCTGTACCAGCTCCCTCAGTGCCCTTCAAAGCCTTCGAGCGCTGTACAATTTTCACCCTATGGTACAGAGAATCCAGGACTGTCTTCACTCCCTTTCAGAAGCAGGTCCCAAAGTGACGTTCGTGTGGGTGCCTG
Organism: Hymenopus coronatus; assembly: GCA_030762935.1. NCBI lineage: Eukaryota > Metazoa > Arthropoda > Insecta > Mantodea > Hymenopodidae > Hymenopus > Hymenopus coronatus. The sequence goes on along the minus strand of CM060900.1, from coordinate 321,212,856 downwards.
GTCACACTGGAGTGGTCGGGAATGAGGCAGCTGATTCTGCTGCCAATAGAGTCATTTTATCTCCCAGGATTTTTTGTTCTTCCGTTCCCGCGAATGACCTGAAGGCTGTTTTTCATGGGACCATTATTGCTCGTTGGGAGGCTGAATGGTCCCAAATTAGAGCGCGTAATTAAGCCACTCCCGGATGCCTGAAGAACACCTTGTCGTTCCTCCCACCGAGAAGTCATTTTATGTCGCCTAAGTATCGGACACTGTCATTTCAGCCACTGTCATCTACTTTAAGGAGAGCCAGCTCCAACTTGTCGGTGCGGCGCGATCTTGACAGTGAAACACTTTTTAATCGAGTGTCGTTGAGTATGCCCCACGACATGCATGCCATCCTAGCGGACAGCCTGCATGTTGTAGAACGGGTTTTATCTTTCATACGACAGTGCCCTCCGTTTGGCCATATATATTTTTTTCCCCGTTATACAGCTTTAGCAATATGGTCTTTTATTCTTTATTTTAACCTACGGGACTGTTTTTAAAGTTTTAACTTTGGAGCGATGTATTAGTAGGTTATATTCATTTTACCATAATATTTTAGTTAGGAGTATAATTTTATCATTACTTAATCCATAATATTAACCTACCGGACTGGTTTTAAAGTTTTATTGTTGGGGAGATAATTAGTAAAAATGAAATATTCATTTTACTAGGATATTTTAGCTGGAAGATTAATTTTATGATTAATTTCGTCCTTATTTTAACCCACCGTACCGTTTTAACGTTTTAACTTTGGGGGATATATTAGTCGGTTTTACTTTTATTCTTACCGTGTTGTTTTAGCTAGAAGATTAACTTTGTTTTATTTTGTTTTATAGGGCGCTAATAACCGTATATATTGGGCGCCCTAAAATTTTACTTCTCTCTCTCACAACCAACATCGCCCATCAGTACCTCGAACCGAAATGTTCTATCGGCAAGGGGTCTTCCCCCGTGGAAGGGATGGATCAGGAGAATCCTGACGTCAGTTGCAAACTAACAGTGCGTAAGCGACAGGATCGTGCTGCCGAACAAACTGTTAGTTCGACACCAAAAAGAATAAACTGAACCGACCAACGCCGCCCAATATGCAGAAACGACTTTCCATTTAGAACTTATCCCATCATAAAGACTATGGCTATCCTACAGTGGAACATATGTGGAGTTAGATCACATAGACCAGAGCTTGAATTGGTGCTTCATCAGAATCAGCCCTTGGTCATATGCTTACAAGAGACAAAGCTGCGTCCCCGGGACTCCGTTGCCATCAGGCAGTACTCCTCCGTACGCTGTGATCTATCACCGGCGGAGGGTGAACCAGCTCATGGAGGCACTATGATACCTATCCGAGATATGTTTGTCGAACCCGTACCCTTAAAATCTGACATCTAGTCCGTCGCTGTCAGGATTCAGGTTCCCTCCGCTATCTTCACCATTTGTAGTCTCTATTTACCTCCATCTACTGACCTCTTGCACACTGACTTAGAAGATCTAGTTGCGCAGCTGCCTCCAACATTTCTATTAGTAGCAGACGTGAATGCCCAATACCCACTTTAAGGCTCAACTGGGGCGTGTGCGAGAGGTAGCTTTTTGGACCGCAATAATTTAGCTCTCTTGAAAACCGGAGAGCCCACACTTCTTTCTGACACCTTTCATACTGTTCCATACCTTGATGTAGCTATTTGTTCACCCCAGTTAGCAGTTTCCTTCAGTTGGAATATCATCTCTGATTTGCATTAAAGTGACCACTTTCCATGTCTTATTAGTCTCTTGACGCATCCTGTATGTTCCATCCGTTTACCAAACTGGCGCTTCGATCAAGCCAATTGGGATTTTTATTCCCACTTGGCTGTTTTTAACCATGATGAGCACGCCTCTGTGAACCATTTAGTCGACCACTTCACAGAGATATTTCTATCCTCTGCTGAACAATCAATTCCACGGGCCCCACTCGTCAACTTTCGGGTACCTTGGTGGACTGACGAGTGCCGGAATGCTATTCGTGACCGCAGGCGTGCACTCAGGGTTTTCGAGCGTCGCCATACATTGGAAAACTTAAAACACTGTAACAAAATAGGTGCTCAATCTCGACAAGCTATTAGGGATAGCAAAAAGACGTCCTGGAGCAACTTTGTAGCTTCCTTTAATAGGCATACCCTTCCTCTGTCGTATGGGATAAGTTGAGGCGTGTGGCTGACAAATCGACCCATATGCCAATCGCTGGTCTCAGAACCGCTACCGGTGTTGTTGTTAACACACTTGACGTGACTTAACACTTTGGACCGTGCTTTCGCTCAGGTGTCTAGCTCAGACAATTATCCCCCTGAGTTCCTTAGAGTTAAGGATCAGGCCGAATCTCAAGTGTATTCCTTTCGTTCCGGAAACGTTGAGGATTACAACCGTGTTTTCACCATGGCGGAGTTAAACCATGCACTTAAATCTTCGCGGCACTCTGCGCCTGGTCCAGATGGTATCCACGTCCAAATGTTGCAACATCTCTCTCCTGATGGTACAGCTTTTCTACTCGAGGTGTATAACCGGGTCTGGGTTGACGCCACTTTTCCAGACAGATGGCGGAAGGCCCTTCCAGCTACCGTCCTATTTCCCTCACGAGCTGCGTTTGCAAGGTGATGGAACGCATGATCAATGGACGGTTGGTCTGGTGGCTAGAATCCCACAATCTATTGACTAATGCTCAGTGCGGTTTTCAACGGCGTCGGTCAGCAGCAGACCATCTTGTATCGCTATCGACGAAGATTATGGACGGCTTTCTCACAAACTGTCAAACGGTTGTTATACTTTTTGACACTGAGAAGGCCTATGACACGTGTTGGCGAGTAGGTATCTTACGTTCCCTCCACAACTGGAATTTTCGTGGACGCTTACCTTTATTCATTCAGGAGTTTATGTGGGATCACGCTTTCCGTGTAAGGGTCGACTCGGTTTTTTCTAACCATTTTATTCAAGAGAACGGTGTGCCGCAGCACTCCGTACTAAGGGTGACGCTGTTTGCTATAGCGATTTATTCCATATCGCAATGTGTCCCCAGGTGTCTCGTCCTGTTTATTTGTGGATGACTTTGCCAGTTACTGTACTTCTCAGCGTACACCGTTTGGACAATCTCTATGATTAGAGCTTGAATACCGGCTTTCGTTTCTCCCCTGAAAAGACAGTCTGCGTTAACTTCTGGCGCCGTAGATGGCGACTTCCGCCATGTCTTAGACTCGGGCTAGATTTACTACCATTCGCAGATGAGACGAGATTCCTTGGGTTGATCTTCGATCGGAGGCTTTGTTGGTCTCCGTATATAGCACAGTTGAAAGCGCGATGTGACCGTTCTCTCAATAGTTTACGGATACTAAGCGGTAAATCTTGGGGAGCGAATCGGACAGTGTTGCTTCGTCTTTATCGCGCATGATTCGATCGAGGTTGGACTATGTAAGCATTGTTTATTCTTCAGCACGACCATCAGCGCTCACAAGATTAGACACAGTCTATAATCAGGGCATCCGTGTGGCGGTTGGAGCTTTTCCAACCAGCCCAGTTGTTAGCCTCTACGCCGAAGCGGGAGAACCCCCTCTGCGATATCGGCACGATGGCCTGGTAGCTAATTATGGCTGTGGGCTCAAGTGCATGCCTGGTCATCCAACTTTCTGCGCGTTTTTCTCCCCCGAGCTGGACGAACGGTATCGCCACCACTCCCTTGGCCCAAAGCCTGCAGGTTTTCGTTTCCGTGACCTTCTTCGGCAACATGATAATTTCATGTTGAGGTTGTTACCCAAGGTGGAGAGGTGGTTCGTTCTTTGGTTTCGTACTGCCTATCATGTCAATCTGGGGATGACGGTTTACAGGAAATCTGCTGGGACTGTTGATAGTATCCGTAGCGGTTTTTTAGAATTTTTATCAACCAACAGTGGCCGTATTTTTATATATACCGATGGCAGTAAGTGCCCCGACAGTGTTGGTTGTGCCTTTGTTCATGGGTCCGAAGCTTTTACTTTCAGTTTACCTAGCAGCACATCCATATATTCTGCCGAGCTGTATGCTATTTACCGCGCCCTTTTGTATATTCGCCACCGAAAATTAAGTGACTGCCTTATTCTTAGCGATTCCCTCAGTGCCCTTCAGAGCCTTCGTCAGCTGTACGATTACCATCCTTTAGTGCAGCGCATCCAGGACGCACTCCACATTTTGCAAGCTTCTGAGTTTAGTGTGGAACTTGCATGAATCCCTGGACACGTTGCCATTCCAGGGAATGAATTTGCAGATTTGGCAGCGAAATCGGCAGTCACAGAGCCCAGGGTTAATGTTGCCGTTGCAACTGCGGAAGATCTTAGAGCTGTTGTGCGGTGAGCTGTATTTTTGAGCTGGCATGTGGAGTGGTCGGCTCTCCGAAGTAACAAACTACGGGAAGTGAAAGATCTTCCTGTCCCATGGGCAACCTCCTCCTGTCCTTCTCGCCGGGAGGAGGTGCAATTGGCTCGGCTGCAAATTGGCCACTGTTTTCTTACCCATTGCTTCCTTTTTCATAGAGATCCTGAACCTGTGTGTCCGCTCTGTGGCGCAGCATGCCGGTAGTACATGTGCTGGTAGAGTCTGATGCTCTTGTACCATTTCGCACCACTCTCCAGCTGCCAGTCTCCCTAGCGGAGGTTCTTGGCAATGACCGCGCTACTTTTGACAGCGTTTTTCAGTTTTTATCTACAATAAATGTTACGTTCAGGATGTAGTTCTCTTTATAAGACTTTAAAACATTTAATTTTCTCGTGTTTACCTATGTTTTATACCCCATTCTTTTAACTGGTTTTATTCTTTTATTACTTAGATGCTGTTTCGTTTTTACAGTTTCTTTTAGGTCTATTTTTAGCACGCTTTTTACCATGCACGCTTTCGGTCCCATTTCATGTGCCGTTTAGTTTTCTAAGGGCGCCGATAACCCTGGTAGTTGAGCGCCCTTAAAGCCGAATCATCATCATGTAGCTCCTCCCAGCTGGGAACCGTCAGTGAATACCGGCGCATAGGCCTGGTAACTGCGTAGAAGTGCGTTAAACGGACGCCGAAATAACTCCGGAGCGGTCGAGAGTTTCGCAAGGTTCGAGAGGGTCAGATCAAAACTGGGTCGCCTCAGTTGCCAGCTAGGTTCCAGATATACAAATGCGCGCTCCACAAGAGGCAATCTGAGACCCATATCGGAGAACAGCTCACGAAACCTAACATCACAGGGCGTGAAAAAGTGGTGTTCCGCAGATAGCGGTGTGAATACTCCGGGCGTAACACAGGGTTAAAACAAGGATGGCAGCGGTCCGCAGACAACTTAGCAGCATAAGAACAAAGTAAAAAGGAGCGACGCACTGCCAGTGGGGGTTCACCAGCATCGGCATACAAGCTTTCCACACGACTAGTGCGGAAGGCTCCGGTAGGGAGATGTATATCGGTATGATGAACAGTGTCTAAAAAGCGAAGTTTAGAAGTGGTCGCTGCGCCGTAAATAAAATAGCCGTGACTAGTTTAGAGCGAACAAGTGAACGGTATAAACCTAGCATCACGGAAGGATCACCGCCCCACGACGCACCAGAAAGCAGTTTGAGGATCCGAAGCGATCGATCACAGGAGGCGCGAAGGTGTCGGATGTGCGGCACTCAACAAAGTTGACGGTCCAGGTAGAGACCTAAGAACTTCTAGGACGAAACGAAAAACAGCAGCACACCGTGAAAATGATGGTCAGGAGGAGGTTGTACTACACGAAGACGGTGGAAGTGTATGCATCGCATTTTCGTAGGGGAAAAACGAAAACCATTACGAAGCACCCAACCAGCGAGTGAGTTTATGGCCAGCTGAAGTTGTCGTTCGAGATGATCAGTGCTGTAGGAGCGATAGTATAGCGCAAAACCGTCCACACACAGTGACGATGAGATGCCACTACGAACGACGGTAGTAATGCTAAGTAAGTAATATAGTTTTAGGGCGCACAACTGCAAAGTTCATTGGCGCCCTAGGGTAAATAAAGGAGTTAAATATTAAAAGGCATAAAAACCACTAAAACAGGAGTACCACACAAGGGTTAATACCAGGGAAATCACAATAGGGCTACCAAAGACAGACTAAAACCGAGGGACTAAAAACACAAGGTAAAACTCCGAGATTAAATTAAACCCTACTGAAGGTGGATGCCAACCCAAGGTGGAACTGGGTGTCGCAACGTAACCAATGGTGAAGGAACATTCCCCCAGTGGAAACACAGGCAGTAGGCGAAAATCCAAGAGCCGAAGAAGCAGACGAAAACGAAATCCTGCGGGAAGCAAGGCAATCGCGCTGACAGCATATTGACAGTCAAGAGACTCATCAAAGAATAACTTGAAAGACGGGTGATCTGGCAAGGCAAAGAGGCGGATAGCATAGCTGCAAAGAAGCAAATCACGCCTATGAGACAGCGGAGGTTCAACAGCCTCCGCAGACAAACTAATAACTGGACTAGTCGGAAACGCACCCAGCGCCAGACCTATCCCTCGATGGTGAACTGGGTGTAAACGTAAAACGGAAGGACAAGCCGAAGAGTATACAATGCACCCGTAATCAAGTTTAGAGCGAACAAGCGAACGGTAAAGATGTAATAGCACGGTGCGATCTGCTCCCCAGGATGTGCCACATAAAGCACGTAAAATATCAAGTGCACGTTCATATCTAGCCTTCAGAGAAGAGACATGGGACGACCAGTTAAGCTTTCTGTCGAATACCAAGCCAAGAAACCTCACAGTTTCGGCGAAGGGCAGCGGTTCGGCCCCAAGATATAGAGAGAGAGAGAGCGGTTCGTATAGTTTCCGACGCCAGACGTTGACACAAACTGTCTTCTCGGAAGCAAAACGGAAGCCATTTGTAACACTCTAAGCATATAGACGGTCAATACATGCCTGTAGGCACGCTCCAAAAGACACGTGCACCGAGAACACCAATAAATTGCAACATCGTCCACAAATAAGGAGGAGGAGATACCAGCAGGAACACATTCGACAATGGGATTGATGGCAACAGCGAAGAGAGTGACGCTGAGTACCGATCCTTGAGGCACTCCGTTCTCCTGAATAAAAACACGAGAGCAAACATATCCCACACGGACACGAAACACCCGGTCCTTCATGAAATCCCGGAATAATACCGGAAGTTGGCCACGGCAGCCCCAGCTTTGCAAGGTACGCAGTAAGCCAGCCCTCCAGCAAGTGTCATAAGCATTCTCCAGATCGAAAAATATGGCCACAGTTTGACACTTCCGAAGAAAACCATTCAGGATGTGAGTCAAATGTAGGAAACAACCCTCCCGCCAAACAAAGTTGTACAGGTTCAGGAGATATTCCTTACTGTCACAAGAGAGGTTCTGTAGCATGGCGAGATGGATACCATCGGGTTCTGGAGCGGAGTGTCGAGAGGATGCTAGACAGGCATCCAGCTCCCGCATGCTAAAATCCGAGTTATAGCACTCGGAATACAAGGACCGGGAAGAGAGACTCTGAGACTCCACGTCCGCCTTGATGGCACGAAACGCTGCGTGATGATGATAATGATAGATGGGATTTTTTGGGCGCCCAACTGCACGGTCATTAGCGCCCTTCTAAACCCTGTGGCAAACAAAAAAACAAAAAATCTAAGAGTTAAAAAGAAGCTAAAACCACTAGGAGTAAAACAGTAGCTAAAACGATGCGTAAAAGCTGACTGAAATAACAATCAAAGATGAGTAATAAAACCAACTGTGTCTAAAATAGACACAAAGGACTGCAAAAACGAAGCATTCAATATAAAACATAAAAGCGACACATTTTAAAAAAGGCAGAACAGTGAAGTGGCCTTCAAAATGTAGAACAACTACACGCGCAGTGCGAAAGCTACATTTGCTAAAAAGTTAAAAACCCTATCTACCCCTCTGTCATCGTCCGCCAAAACCTCGTCAAGGCTTGTCTGCAGTTGCAGGGATGTGCGAATGTGTGCTAGAGGAACACACTCTAGCAACACGTGACGGACGGTCAACGGCTTTCCACAGAGTGGACATATAGGCATAGGCGGAGGCTCCTTCACAAACAGATATCTATGTGTAAAATAACAGCGACCAATTCGCAATCGAGCCAACATAACCTCTTCACATTGAGATCTGCGTGAGGAGGTTGCCCAGTTTACCGGAAGCTCCTTCACCTCCCTAAGCTTATTCCCACGTAAAGCTGACCACTCGGATGCCATGACAAAAACACCGCTCTCCGGACAACAAGCTTAAAATCGTCGGATGATACGCAAGTAATTGCTACACTGGGTTCGCTGACCGCGCTCTTCGCTGCCAAATCCGCACGTTCATTTCCCAGTAAGCCAGCGTGTGCAGGAACCCATGCACACTCCACATTAACGCCAGAAGCGGCTAAAATGTGGAGGGTATCCTGGATGCGCTGTACGAGAGGATGGTAGTTGTACAGCGAACAAATGCTCTGAAGGGCACTAAGGGAATCACTGAAGGAAATGACTCCAATTTTGATAGCGAATATAGAGAAGGGCGCGGTATATGGCATACAGCTCTGCACAGTAAATAGATGTGCTGCTAGGTAAACCGAAAGTAGAGGTTTCTGTCCTAGATACCAACGCTCATCCAACGCCGTCGGTACACTTACTACCATCGGTGTATAGACGAATATGGCCACTGTATTTTGATAAAAATTCTACGTGGGAGGAACCACGTAGCCAAGGTGGATGCACCCTCTCTCCCTTGGGGAACATGTGGGACATTTCAAGACCGTGCGTTCGAAGCAGCTCCCGGAGGCGAAATCCTTCAGGTGTTGGACTACGTAAGAGGTTTCTATAACGATCGTCCAATCCGGAATTAAAAAAGGGAGTAAACTATGTATGCCCAGGTATGCACTTCAAGCTACAGCCATAGTTAGAGGGAAGAACATTCCGGCGGCAAAACAGATGGGGCTCGGCAGATTCAGCATAGAGGCTCACAACTGGGCTAGTTGAAAGCGCTCCATCAGCCAACCGGATTCCCCCATTTTGGACAGTATCCAACTTTCTCAGCACAGATGGACGTGCTGAGGCATAAACAAAACATCCTTAGTCTAACTTTGATCGGATCAGTGCACGATAAAAACGCAGTAGGACTGTCCGATCTGCTCCCCAAGATTTGCCGCTTAGTATCCATAAAATATTCAGGGAACGGTCACACCGCGCTTTAAGCTGTGCTACTTTAGGTGACCAGTATAATTTCCGATCGAATATAAACCCCAGTAATCTCACCTCATCTGCGAAGGGAAATATATCTGGCCCGAGATGAAGAGAAGCTGACATTCGGCACCTTCGGCGCCAGAAATTAGCGCAGATTGTCTTCTCAGGTGTGAAACGAAAGCCGTTTCTGGAGCTCCAATCATAAAGATTGTCCAAACACCGTAGGAGACGGCGTTCCAAACACGGCGTACGCTGAGAGGTGCAGAAAATGGTAAAGTCGACAAAAAATAAACAAGAAGAGACACCTGGGGGAACACAGAGCGAGATGAAATGTATGGCTATCGCAAACAGCGCCACGCTGAGTACCGAGCCCAGAGGCACTCCGTTCTCTTGAAGAAAATAATTAGAGAAAACCGAGCCGACCCTTATTTGAAAGCACGGTCCCGCATAAACTCCTGAATGAACAACGGTAGGCGTCCACGTATATTCCAGCTGTGGAGGGAGCGCAAAATCCCTGCCCGCCAGCACGTATCATAAGCCTTCTCGAGGTCAAAAAATATCCCGACTCTTGGGCTGTTCTTCAGAAACCCGTTCTTTGATCTAAGTTGACAGAGAGACAAGGTGGTCAGAAGCCGAGCGACATCGTCTAAAACCACACAGGATATTGGTCAGAAGGTTGTGGGATTGCAACCACCACACCAACCGTCCATTGAGCATGTGTTCCATCACACTGCATACGCAAGTGGTGAGGGAAATTGGACGGTAACTGGTAGGAAGATGACGGTCCTTTCCAGGCTTAAGAATTGGTATTATATTGGCCTCCCGCCATTTTTCTGGAAAAGTGACTTCAACCCAGACACGGTTATAGACCTCGAGTAGGAAAACCTTACCATCAGGAGAGAGATGTTGCAGCATTTGAACGTGGCTACCATCTGGTCTTGGAGCAGAGTGTCGAGAAAACGAAAGTGCATTGTCTAACTCTACCATGGTGAAAAGACGGACGGTTATGAGCTTCAAGGCTCCCAGAACGAAAGGAGAATCCTTGAGATTCCACCTGAGTCTTAACTATAAGAAAGTCAGGGGAATAATTGTCTGAGCTAGACAGTTGAGCGAATGCTCTGCCTAAGGCGTTCGCCACATCAAACGTATCAACAACATCACCGGCAGGTGTTTTGAGACCGGCGATAGGCATTTGAGTCGATTTTCCAGCCAAACGCCCTAACTTATCCCACACGACAGAGGAAGGGGTATGTTGGTTAAAAGGTGCTACAAAATTACTCCAGGATATCTTCTTGCTATCCCTAATAATGTGTCTAGATTTTGCACGCAGCTTTTTATATTGTATTAGATTATTTAGTATAGGGCGACGTTGGAAGAACCTGAAAGCTCGTCTGCGAGCACGAATTACATTCCGGCAGTCATTAGTGCACCAGGGTACCGGCTAAAGACTGGTGTTGCCAGTCGAACATGGAATGGATCTCCTCAGCGGAAAGAATTGTCTCTTTGAGATGGTCGACTAAATAGTTTACTGAGTCGTGCTCACCGGCGTTGAGTTAGCCAAGCGGGAATACAGGTCCCAGTTGTCGTGATGTAAGCGAAATCTAGGTAAGCGAGTGGAACATGCAGCATGTGTCAAGAGAATAACAAGACAGGGAAAGTGATCACTAGAGAGCAAATCAGAGATGATATTCCAGGATAACGAGACCGCTTACTGTGGCGAACAAATCGCTATGTCAAGGTGTGAAAAACAGTCAAAGGCGTCAGAAAGAAAGGTTGGCTCTCCGGTGTTCAAGAGAGCAAGGTTCTTAGTGTCCAAGAAGTCGGCAATTAGCTGACCTCTCGAACAAACCCGAGGAGAGCCCGAAACTGGATGGTGGGCATTCACGTCCCCCACCAACTCAAATGGCGTTTGTAGCTGGGAAACTAGGTCTTCTAACTCGGTGTGCGAGAGGTCATTAGATCGAGGCAAATAGATACTACAAATGGTAAATCTGGCAGAAGGCAGTGTGACCATTACAGCAACTGCCTGGAGGTCAGACTGTAAGGGGACGGAATCAGCATAAATATCATCCCTGATGAGCATCATAGTGCGCCAGTGTGCGGGAAAACCTTCTGTACGGTTTGATGAATAGTGCCTGAAATTAACAATGTCTTGTGAACGGAGCTTTGTCTCTTGTAGACAGACGACTAGAGGCTGATACGTGTAGAGTAACAGTTCAAGTTCTGCTCGATGTGGTCGAATGCCTCGTTTGTTCCACTGTAGGATAGCCATTATCTATATTATGGGATAAGTTCTAAATAGACAGACGTTTTTGCATACTTTGCGCTGCCGGTCGGTTTAATTTGTTCTTTTTGGCCGTCGGACTAACACCTTTTTCAGGTGTACGGTCCTGCCGCTTACGGACTGCCCGTTTGGCAGCCGAGGCAGGATCGTCCTGTTCCATTTCCTCCACAGGAGAGGAGCCCTTACCAATAGCGAACATCGGTTCGAGGACCTTGAACCTATTTGAGGTACTGATCGGCGAAGATGGACGTCACCGATCGGAGCTCCTCCCAGAAGGATTCCTCCGAAGAGGATCTACGGGGAGAGTGACGTGGGGGTTTACCACCCTTGGATGTTTTGGGTGCAGGCGAAACAGGCTCTTTAAGGAAATCAGTCCAGCATAGCTGGTCTTGAAAGTTTTCTGTGGTGCAGAATACTCTACGGTTTTACCGGTCCTCTTGCCTGATGTCGATGGTTGGGCTGACAGTTTCCCTGGAGTAAGTTTTACGTTGGCGGATTTGGCAGATGGTGATGCCGTCATTGACGCTGTTGTTGAGGTCTTCGTAATAGACCTAACAACGATGATTCTGTCGGCAATAGTGACCCCGATGATATCGCAGGTGTGTGTCGCGATCTCCTGCCTCGGCACCGGTTAAGCTGCAACAGAGCTTTAAGCACCGGACCGCGGGACAGAGGGTTGTCGGATACGCAGGAGCTTACGGGCTTCGAAGGACACCTTCTCTTTCACCCGTATCTCATGGATCCCTCTCTCTCCTCAGCAAAACGGGGGCAATCTCGGGAACTAGATGGGTGTTCCCCGCTGCAGTTCACATAAGTTGGAGGAATGCCGCAATCCCCATCATGCGAAGCGTCACCACAGGTAGCACAGGTGGACTGACCAGTACAAAATTCGCTCGTATGACCAAATCGCTGGCACTTGTAACAGCGTAAGGGGTTCGGACTGTAGGGTCTAACCTCGATAGCTTCGTACCCTGCCTTAATCCCTTGAGGGAGATCTACCCGGTCAAAGGTAAGGAACAGGATACGGGTAGGCACGAATTCACTATTTACTTTCCGTTGAACCCTATAGACGGATGATACGCCTTGGTCTGCCAGATCTTCTTGAAGCTCCTCATTGGACATACCGTCCATTGCGCGGGTGGTGATAACGCAACGCGAGGAGTTCAAAGTCTTGTGCTTTTCCACCTTAACTTTGTAGCTGCCTAACATTTTAGCTTGAAGAATTTTTTCTGCCTGGGAGGCTGAAATTGCCTCAACCAGGAGGGTACCATTTCAAGCTCTAACACAAGAATTAACCGGGCCAGCGATGTTGTCTAATCCCTTTTGGATACCGAAAGGGCTCACAGACGAAAACGTCTTTCCTTCCTCTGTCCTAGATATACCTAAGTAGCGAGGACCTTGAGACTCGACTACTTCTTTTCCAAGCATATTAGACTTTGGTTTAGGTTTTTCCATAGAAAAAAGTGTAAATTCATCACCCAGTGCTCCCCAACCACCACGGAGGTCAACGAGGGGTCACCCCATTGGGGTGACAGGGCTACACAGGGGATATAGAGGGCTCGCCGTCCCACTCACCCTGGAGTTAGGTGTAATACCTCGTCCTGGACGACTGACTAGGGGTGGGTTAGTCCCTAGCCTCCCGTTTAGGCAAATCAGAAACCAAAGCGGTGTATTAGGCTGCGCACCCTCCCCATTTACAGAAAGACAGAAGTCCAGGCTCAGGTACGCAACCCTCAACCAACCAGGATATTCCTTTTCACCGACACGGGTCTCCACGCACGGCCTACACGTGGGTGGGCATTTTGACCTTCTGACTCACTCCGCACTCTAAGGTTGCCCACAGAGGGAGTCAAGGTGGCTCGAGACCCCAGGTGCGCCTAACCCGTACCTACCGTAGTAGGCCCCTGTGGATGATAATGATAATTGGGGTTTAAGGGCACTCAACTAACAGGGTTATCAGCGCCCATAGAAAACTAAACGGGGCATGAAATTGGATCGAAAGGGGCTTTAAAATGGTAAAAGGCGTGCTTAAGTAGATCTAAAAGAAACTGTAAAAACGAAACAGCATCTAAGTCCTAAAAGACATAAAACCAGTTAAAACAATGGGGTGTAAAAGTGGGTAACATTCAGTAAGATTAAATGTTTTAAAATCATCTAAAAAAACTATATCCTGAACGTAAAATTTATTGTAGATAGAAACTGAAAAACTCTGTCAACAGCAGAGCAGTCGTTGCCAAGAACCTCCGCTAGGGAGGCTGGGAGCTTGAGAGTGGTGCCAAATGATACCAGAGAAAAACACTCTACTAGCACGTGTGGTACCATCAGTGCTGCGCCACAGAGCGGACAATTGCACCTCCTCCCGGCGAGAAGGACAGGAGGAGGTTGCCCAGAGGACAGGAAGATCTTTCACTTCCCGTAGCTTGTTACTTGGGAGAGCCAACCACTCCGCATGCCAGCTCAAAAATACAGCTCTCCGCACAACAGCTCTAAGATCTTCCGCAGTTGAAACGGTAACATTAGCCCTGGGCTCTGTGACTGCCGATTTCGCTGCCAAATCTGCAAATTCATTCCCTGGAAGGCCAACGTGTCCAGGGATCCATGGTAGTTGTTGATGATGGTGATGATGATGATGATGATGATGATGATGGTTGGTGTTTAGGGGCCCTCGACTACGATGGTCATTAGCGCCCTTATAAAAACAAGTTCCAATCAAAAACACCAGAAGTAAAAGAAAATGTAAAACAACAAAATAAACTAAAAAGGAGGGTTAGGTATAACATCCAGATAAAAAAAAACTCTGGCTAAGACCACAGGTGCATTTAAAACGGGTTTTGTTAAAAGGGCCAAATAGGATTAAAGCAGATGACTAAAACGAGCCCTTTGGTTAAAAGTAACCAGTGGGAAACAAAATGCATGAACTGTCGCTCTAATAAAACTGTCTGGATAAAATAGATAAAACCTAAGCCCTTATTGGCAATGTCATTCGAGATAAACCACATAAAAGCTTCTCTACCGCTCTGCGGTCGTCGGCAAGAACCTGCTTAAGGGAGGCCGCCAGCTGCAGGGATGAGCGAAAGGTTACTAGCGCAACACACTCCAGCAGGACCTGCCGCACTGACACAGTCACCCCACAGAGCGGGCAGATGTGGTTATGTGTAAAAACGCAGTGGCCGATCCGCAAACGAGCCAATATCACCTCCTTCCGACGAGATATACGAGAGGAGGTTACCTACCATAGTAGGCCCCTGGGGGGAAGACATTGGAATTGGTCACTTGAATGCAAATCAGGGATGATATTCCAACTGAAAGAAACTGCTAACTGGGGTGAACAAATAGCTATATCAAGGTATGAAACAGTATGAAAGGCGTCAGAAAGAAGTGTGGGCTCTCCGGTGTTCAAGAGAGCTAAATTATTGCGGTCCAAGAAGTTTGCAAAAAGCTACCTCTCGCACACGCCCCAGTTGAGCCCCAAAGTGGGTATTGGGCATTCACGTCTGCTACTAATAGAAATGGTGGAGGCAGCTGCGCAACTAGATCTTCTAAGTCAGTGTGCAAGAGGTCAGCAGATGGAGGTAAATAGAGACTACAAATGGTGAAGATAGCGGAGGGAACCTGAATCATGACAGCGACGGACCAGATGTCAGATTTTAAGGGTACGGGTTCGACAAACATATCTCGGATAGGTATCATAGTGCCTCCATGAGCTGGTTCACCCTCCGCAGGTGATAGATCACAGCATACGCAGGAGTACTGCCTGATGGCACAGGAGTCCCGGAGACGGAGCTTGGTCTCTTGTAAGCATATGACAATGGGCTGATGCTGATGTAGCAGCAATTCAAGTTCTGGTCTATGTGATCTAACTCCACGTATGTTCCACTGTAATATAGCCATAGTCTATATGATGGGATAAGTTCTAAATGGAAAGTCGTTTCTGCATATTGTGCGTCGTTGGTCGGTTCAGTTTATTCTTTTTTGGTGTCGGACTAACACTTTTTTCGTCAGCACGATCCTGTCGCTTACGCACTGTGCGTTTGCCACAGACGACAGAATCCTCATGATCCACGGGGGAAGATCCCTTTCCCATAGAAAATTTCGGTTCCAGAACCTCGAAACGATTAGAGGTACTGATCGGTGATGTTGGTTGTGGCCGATCGGTACTTCCCCCGGAAGATTCCTCAGAGGAGGATCTCCGTGGAGATTGGCGTGGACTTTGCTTTCCCTTAGATGTTTTGGGAGCGGTCTTAACACTATCTTTTAGAAAGTCTTGCCGGACATAGCTTGTCTTGAATTTCTTAGCAGGAGCAGAGTGCGTAACAATCTTAGAGGTTTTATTTCCCGAGGTCGAAGCTTTAGGTGAGAAGCTTGCCGAACTGCTCTGTCAGCTGACAGGTTTGGCAGATGTTAATGCCGACTTGGAAGGTAACGTAGGCTTGGGCACTGTTCTGGCTACAAGGACCTTTTCTGCGATAGTTGTCCCGTTTATATCGCTAGTTTGTGTTGCGATTTCCCGACACGGCACCTGTTTAGCTACAACACAGCTAAATGTGCCGGACTTCGGGACAGAGGGTTGGCGGAGTCGCAAGAGGATCCGGGCTTCCGAGAAGGACTACACACACAATCGTAGGATAGGTCACCACAGTTGGCCCAGGTGGATTCGCCCTTACAAAAATCTCGCGTATGGCCAAAACGTTGACAGTTATAGCATCTGAGCGGATTCGTTATATAAGGCCTAACCTCGATGACTTCGTACCCTGCCCTAATGTTTTGCGGGAGATTTACCCGATCAAAAGTCAGGAACAGGGTACCGGTAGGCATGAATCCGCCATTAACTTTACGCTGAACCCGATACACAGATGTTACGCCTTGATCTGCCATGTTCTCCTGAATCTCCTCAATACTTAGTCCGTCAAGAAAGCTAGTGGTGGTCACACTACGTGAGGAGTTTAGCGTCTTATGCAGTTCGACTTTCACGGGGAAACTGGCTAACACTTTCGCTTTCAGAATTTTGGCAGCCTGGGATGCGGAGAAGGCCTCAACCAGCAGCATGCCATTGCGAGCTCTAATGCAGGATTTTACAGGTCCAGCTATTGCGTCGAGACCCTTCTGAATTATGAAGGGGCTCACCGTAATAAACTTCCTTCCTCTGTCCGATTGATTACCAAGTAGCGAGGACCACAAGACTCGACTACTTCTTTTCCCATATTACTAAGGGCTTGATTTTGGTTTTCTGGTGCCATAAAGGAACATAGAAATTCATCCCCCAGTGCTCCCCACCCACCTCGGAGCCCAACACGGGGTCACCCCACTGGGGTGTCCGTGCTATACAGGAGATATAGCGGGCACGCCGTCCCACTCACCCTGTAGTTCGTTATAATACCTAGGACTGGCCAATTGACAAGGGGTGGGTTAGTCCCTAGCCTCCCGTTTAGGCAAAACAGAAACCAAAGTAGTGTATTAAGTTGCGCACCCTCCCCAGTTACTGAAAGACAGAAGCCCAGGCTCAGGTACGCAACCCTCAACCAACCAGCATATTCCTTTTCACCGACACGGGTCTCCACGCACGGCCTACACGTGGGTGGGCATTTGGCCCTACTGACTCCCTCACCGCTCTGAGGTTGCCCACAGAGGGAGCCGAGGTGGCTCGGAACGCCGGGTGCGCCTAACCCGTACCTACCGTAGTAGGCCCCTGGGGTGTGGGAGGAGCTACAGATTGTGTCTTTTACTTCATTGGGGAAACACACAATTATTGCCTTTCGAACACAAGTTTGGTATTCACCGCTGAACTGTATGCTTACTTTCTGGATTTTATCTCCCTTTCAGCACCTGGTAGTGTTATTGTTTGCTGCGATTCTGTGAGTGCTATTCAGGCTCTGCAGCAACATACCGGCTCTTCGTCACGCGTTAGCGCATTCAGTCTCGCATTTCCGCGCATTTGATTCATTTCGGCTACAATTTCGTCTGCACATGGGTTCCAGGCCATGTCGGTATTGCAGGTAATCAGTTAGCGGATAGGTCTGCCAGGGCTGTCTGCTCCTTTCAGGATTAGTCGAAAGAGGCTGAGCCCTCAGGGGATGTTTCACGTCACTTTCGTAGATCTCTTCTTTTAGCCTGGCAGCAATCTTGGCAAAATTAGGCAGGAACCCATCTTCGCACACTCAAAGACACGGTACACCCATGGGTAACATCGTGCCAGCCGAACTGGCGCCGCGAGGTTATCCTTACGCGACTGCGTATCGGTCACACGCGGCTACACATGGCCACCTTCTACGCGCTGAGCCAGCTCCTATCTGTCAGACCTACGATGTTCGCCTGTCTGTGACACCTGTGTTGCTCCATTGTCCGAAATTCCATCGCGAGCGGCAATCAATCGACCTGGATACCTCTTTACCTGCCATTTTATGCGACGACGCCAATTCCGTCCATAAAGTGCTTGGGTTTGTTGCCTCCGTTGTCTTCAGTAAAGACATCGAACCTGTTTCATGCGTGTGTGAAGTTTTAACCCCTTAGCCCCTGTCTGTTACCACATGAGACCACTTTTTGTGTGTCTTGTAGTTTTTAGCTTTTTAACCTTTTAGTCCTGTTTGGATAACGTGGGCCTTTTTTTTTTTTTTTTTTTTTGTGCCTGTGAAGGTGCTCTTTTTAAATGTTCACCTGTAGTTTTCTTTTTAATGTGTTTTCCTTTCTTTTAACTTCGGGCTCAAATGATCAGTTGTCGACGGGCCCTTAAACAAGTAAGTAAGTAATATAGTTTTAGGACGCAAAACTGCAAAGGTCATTAGCGCCCTAGGGTAAATAAAACTGCTACATTTTAAAACAGGAGTACCACACTAGGGTTAAAACTAGGGAAAAGCCCGGAAGTACGTCAGTACGTAAACACAGTATAACGGTGGCACTCCAATAAAAGATGACGCACCGTCAATGGCTGGTTGCACGAAGCACATTGAGGTGCGGGTACCCCACGTAAAAGATACTGGTGGCTAAAACGGCAATGCCCGATACGCAGTCGCGCTAAAACCACCTCATCGCGGTACCATGCATGCGAGGAAGTAGGCCAGGGGACAGGAAGACTTGACCGCTCTCAGTTTGTTGTCACGCACCCCGGACCATTCCGCGAACCAGCGCGAAAGAATGGCCCGGCGCAGGTGAACACGAACATCACCTGGGGGAATTGTGGTGCTAAAAACATTAGGCAATAAAACTGCAGACTTGGCAGCTGTGTCAGCTTGTTCGTTTCCGCTCACACCTACGTGACCAGGAACCCAAACAAACGACACTCTGACGCCAGCGTCAGCGAGCGATTGCAGGTGATCCTGAATACGCTGTGTCCACGTATGGCATAAATACAGCTCATGCAGGACCTGTAGTGCACTGAGGGAATCGCTACAAATAACAAACTGCCTTAAATCCTGTCCCCGGATAAAAAGAAGAGCCTGATAGATACTAAAAAGTTCGCCGGTAAAAACCTAACATTGCCCCAAAAGATGAAAAGTATAACTCCACAAATTATAAACAAAAGCACATCCCACACCACGGTCTTCCTTGGTACCATCCGTGTAAATAAAACAATGGATGGCAAACTCTGCCTGTAATTCTAAAAATACGGGGCGGAAGACTGAAGGTGGAGTCGTCGATTTCGGCATGGATGCCAACCCAAGGTGGAACTGTGTGTCACAACGTAACCAAGGGGAGAAGCAACATTCCCCCAGTGGAAACACCGGCGGTAGGCGAACATCCAAGATCCGAAGAAGTAGACGGAAACGAACTCCGGCGGGAAGCAAGGCAACAGCGCTGACAGCATATTGACGGTCAAGAGACTCGTCAAAAAATAACCTAAAAGACGGGTGATCTGGCAAGGCAAATAGGCGGATAGCATAGCTGCAAAGAAGTAGGTCACGCCTATGAGATAGCGGAGGTTCAGCAGCCTCCGCAGACGAGCTGATGATCGGGCTACTTGGAAACGCACCCAGTGCTAGACGAATCCCTCGGTGGTAAACTGGGTTCATAAAACCGAAGGACAGGCCGAAAAGTACACAATGCACCCGTAATCAAATTTAGAGCGAACAAGCGAACGGTAAAGCTGTAATAGCAAGGTGCGATCTGCTCCCCAGGATGTGCCACATAAAACAAGTAAAATATTAAGTGCACGATCATATCTAGCGATCAGAGAAGAGATATGGTACGACCAGCTAAGCTTTCTGTCGAACACTAGGCCGAGAAGCTTCACCGTTTCGTCGAAGGGTAGCGGTTCCGGCCCAAGGTGTAGAGAAGGCGGATCGTAACGTTTCCGTCGCCAGAAGTTTACACAAACTGACTTCTCAGAAGAAAAACGGAATCCATTTTCAACACTCCAAGCGTGTAGACGATCAAGACATGTCTGCAGGCGACGCTTCAAAAGGCAGGTGCGCCGAGTGCTGCAATAAAGTGCAAACTCGTCCACGTACAAGGAGGAGGAAATGCCTGCAGAAACACACTCGCAATAGGATTGATGGCGACAGCAAAGAGAGTGACGCTGAGTACCGACCCTTGAGGTACTCCGTTCTCCGGATTAAAGACATGAGAGCAAACGGAACCCACACGCACAGGAAACACCCTGTTCATCCCGGAGGAACACTGGAAAGCGGCCACGGCAACCCTACTTGTGGAAAGTGCGCAATAAGCTTTGTCCAGATCAAAAAAGATGGCCACAGTTTGGCACTTGCGTGGGAAACGAGGTGTTCAGTCGTTGATCGGTATCGGCGAAAGCCGCACTGGATATTGCAAAGCAGTTTCTCAGACTCGAGCCACCATCCTAACCGTCCATTGATCATGCGCTCCATCACCTTGCAAACAGCACTGGTGAGGAAGATAGGACGGTAACTGGAAGGAAGTCTACGATCCTTTCCCGGTTTTAAAATGGGAACAACGGTGCCTTCACGCCAAGCCGCAGGAAACACACCCTCTTGCCAAACACGGTTATATAGGCTCAGGAGATAGACTTTACCATCAGAAGAGAGGCGCTGCAGCATTGAGACGTGGATATTATCAGGGCCTGGGGCGGGGTGCGTAGAAGATGCTAATGAGGCAACCAGCTCTCGAATGCTAAAAAGTGTATTATAGCACTCGGTATCAGAGGACCGGAAAGAGGGACTTTGAGACTTTACCTCCGTGTTAATGGCCCGGAACGCCGGGTGATAATTGGCGGAACTGGACATATTTGCGAAAGTGCTACCAGGGACGTCTGCAACAGCAATCGGATCAACTACGGTGTCGGTGCCCACGAGTAGCCCCGGTATCGAAGTACCAGCCTGCTTACCGGCAAGAAGGCGGAGCTTCTCCCACACATCGGATGAAGGTGTTGTGCGATTAAAGGTAGACACAAACGAATTCCATGAAGCCCTTTTGCTATCCTGAATAATTCGGCGTGCCCGTGCACGTGTTTGTTTAAAATGGATGAAATGCTCCAGCGTAGGGTAATGGCGAAATATCGTAAGGGCCCTCCTACGAGCACGAATGGCATCGGGGCACTCGGCAGTCCACCAAGGGACCGGTAATCGTCTAGGGTAGGGAGACGACCGCGATATTGAGTGCTTGGCAGCGTAGATCACGACAGTGTTGAAATGCTCGACCATCTGATCAACGGAGTCGAACTGGCAGTCGCCGAAAGCAACAAGAGTGGAAAAGAGAACCCAATTCGACTTAGCTTCCAAGAACTAGCAAGCGAGGATGATGATGATGATGATGATGATGATGATGATGATGATGATTAAAGTTTAAGGGCGCACAACTACATGATTATGAGCGCCCTATAAGTGCAAGTCGTGCTAAAGCAAAGATAAAAGCGCAATAAAAATTTAAACCAGTCAGTAAAAATGTATAAAATGGCAGACAAAACTATCCGCTACATAAACCATAGAGCTAAAAACTGGTAAACGAGAATATAAATGCGATACTTAAAACAGGCCCCAGCCCTGAGAGGCTAAAATAGCTAAAATCAACAGCTACCAGTTCAAGAACATGCCAGATTGGAAAGTAAAATAGAACTAGATTTTTAGCTTAAAAGGCAATGATGATGAAAATTGAAAAACCAGATCTACTGCTCCGGTATCGTGCAAAAGGATCTCTTTAGTACTGGCCGGCAGTTGTAGAGTGGCTCGTAAACGGGCTAGAGGAGCACACTTTACCAGTACATGGCAGACAGTCAATGCTTGGCCACGCTGTGGACAGACAGGAGCAGGATCCCTTTTGAACAGGTAGCTGTGTGTAAAAAAAACAGTGACCGATACGGAGACGAGCCAAAACCACTTCCTCAGGACAGGAAGTGCGTGACGAAGTTGACCAGTGTACCGGAAGATCTTTCACTGCCCTTAGCTTCTTGTTGTGGAGAGCGCGAAATCACCGCCCTCCGCAAAACAAGTCCAAAATATTCGGCTGTTGAAAAAGTAATGGTGACACTGGGCTGGGTGGTTGCTGACTTAGCCGCCTCATCCAATAATTGTTTGCCTGACAACCCAACGTGTCCTGGAAGCCATGCGAGAACCACATTCACGCCAGAGGCGTGCAAAACGTGGAGGGCATCCTGAATGAGCTGCACTAGAGGATGGTAGCTGTACAGCACACGAACGCTCTGAAGCGCGCTAAGCGAATCACTCAGAATAAGGCAGTTACCCAAGTTTCGACGGCAAACGTACAGAATGGCTCGATAAATAGCATACAACTCAGCAGTATAAATGGATGTGTGAAGAGGCAAACCGAAAGTATGTGGTTCGGTGCCAGTTACAAAGGCACACCCAACACCGTCCATAGACTTGCTGCCATCGGTGTAAATACAAATTCGGTCACTCTAACGGGATAAAAATTCTAAAAAAACAAGTACGGATAGTAATGGAGGGCATCACAGACCTCCCAAATGCCAACATCCCGAGGTCGACGTGGGAGGCGGCACGTAACCAAGGTGGATGCACCCTCTCTCCCTTTGAAAACATGCTAGGCATTACGATATTATAGTCGCGAAGGACCTCTCTAAAATGAAAACCTGCAGGCTTGGGGCTAAGTGTTAGGCGACAATAACCGTCGTCTAGCTCAGTAGAATAGAAATGGGGAAATGTTGGATGCATAGGCTGACACCTAAGTCCACTACTATAACTCTAACAGGGCATCACGCCGAAATCGAAGGGGTGGTTCCACCGACTCGGCGTAGAGACTCACCCCCCCCCAGGGGCCTACTACGGTAGGTACGGGCTTGGCGCACACGGGGGTTTCCGAGCCACTCGCCACCATATCATCCTCCTCATCGCCATCCACTTTGCCACGTTTTATGTTTTTGTCTGCGTGTGTCTGTGTGCATTTGTTTGTATGTTATTGTTTGTGCGAGTTTACTCTCCTCATCTTCTTCCACTTCTAGGCTTATTCTCTATATATTTCGTTTTAAGGCTTTAGGTTTATTAACTCCTGCCTCACCAACAGGGATCTTTCTTCTATTTCCGTGGTTCCTGTCCCACGGTTCCAGCGCGGCTTCCAACTTGTGTGCTCCTCGGAGGCCTCAGGCGTGACGGTTGAGTGAACCCTTCACACTACCCCTATGTGTAAGCCTTAGGTGCGGAGCTCGTCCATACCGATATGTATACCCACGTAGCTTCTCTGGGAGCCCGGCCCGTGCTAATCTCCCGACGAGCGCAGGTCGTCGGGTTAGAATCACGGGTCGGGCGTGTTACCGCTATGGGAAACCCGGTGTAATCCCCACAAGTCCCCTGAATCCATGGATGTGTCATTACACACCATGGCCTAAAGTGGGAGGCCACAGGTGGTTATACCTGTGGTAGGGGCATAAAGCCGGGTTGTGCATGGTGGAGGGCTTACCCATGTGGACCAGCAGTGTAGGCTGGAGAGTAACTCCTCCTAAGTATTCCGTGAGATCGGTCTGGTAGGGTCTACCAGGCGGCACAGACCGGAATGTATTTTTGGTGTCTTTTTTCCCTTTCCGCCGGATGGCAGGCTGACGCCGAAAGTACCGGAAGGGGGCCTGATCATCATGAATTCTCTGCGCAAAACTCTTCCATTTGACCGCTTTTTGGTAGCGACTTTGGCTTGTGATTAAAAAGACTATAACAGATATTAACCCGTTTAATATCCAATGGGAAATTGACAGAATCTGTGGCAAAGTAGGCAACGCAACCAGGACCAGAGACGGTACGCTGTAAGTAGAAACCAAGACCGAAGACCAGTCTAAGAAGCTCCTGAAGACCGGCTTGTTGGGTTCCTACCCAATAAAGGTAGCCCCTATAAAACTTTGAATACTTGTAGAGGTGTAGTGACCACCAGCTGCCTAGACGGTCTTTCAGAAGCAGACATTGTTTCGAATCTCTCCGACCAGGGTGTATGTCAGGCGTACCGTCTTCTAGGTAACCGTGATGGTCAGTCCGTAGTGCTGCGCACGGTATTCCTTACGTTCAAAGGCACCACCTTACCTGAGGCACTCTACTGTGGATATGAACGTGCTGCTGTGAAGCCGTATATACCGAACCCTATGCGTTGTTTCCGCTGTCAAAAGTTTGGACACACGCAAAGCCGGTGCAACCTCGACGCTACGTGTGAGCGATGCGGCCAAACTGCTCACGGAGACACTGCTTGTGCTCGAGACCCTTGTTGCTTCCATTGAAAAGGGAAACATCCATCCAGCTCCCGGCAGTGTCCGCGTTTACTCGAGGAAAAGGCCATCCAGGGGTTGCGAGTTAAGGAACGCCTAACTTTTCCAGAAGCCAGACGCCACTTCCAACAACTCTAGCCTTCGACCATCTCAGGTTACACATCAGCGCTCCGCCCCACTCCTGTTTCCTCAGTGGCACTAGAAATTGTGCCTGCTGCCGACGCGTGTACTCAAACAGAACAGACGCCGACCACAAAAACCTCGCATTCTACAACATCCACAGCACCCACTGCCTCTAGTTCTATTTCTCCAGAACCTGCTCGTAAGCCGCTAGTTAGACCGACACCATTTGTCGCTGCTGCTCACGAGCGCAGTCGTAAGAAACTCAAGGCCACTGATAAACCTTCCAAGTCCCGTTCTCGTTCTAGGAGCCGTAGGGGATCTTCCGCATCCCGAACATCAGCGGATAGTGCCGACGACGGTGGCTATAATTTTGTGGCTCCAAAATGTGCAAAGAACAAGAAACGCCCACCTTAACTGCATCTACTTCGTTTCCGCCAGTCGTTTGCTTCCCAGCTGCAAACTCATAGTTTTATTCATCGATAAACTTTCCGGGCTCTAACTGTGCTCCATGGCTCTCTTGACGTGGAATATCCGCGGTGTGCCTACCCATAGGGCCGAATTACAGCTGTTATTACGGTCCTATAAACCTCTGGTTCTGTGTTTGCAGGAGACAAAGCTTCCCCCCCACGATGCCTTTGCCCTGCAGCAATACTTTCCCTTGCGGTTTGACGTTACACCGGAGGAGGGCTCTCCTGCTCATGGGGGTGTTATTATCCTAACGCGCAATGACATCTGCAGTCAGCCGGTCTCACTTATCACTACATTGCAAGCTGTTGCTATCCGACGTACTCTTCCTGGTTTCTGCTTCACTGTATGTAATGTTTACGTTCCGCCTTCATCTTCCCTCTGCGCCTCTGACATGCACCATCTTTTGTCTCAGCTTCCGGCACCTTTTCTTCTGTTGGGTGATTTTAATGCCCACCATCCCCTATGGCGTTCTCTTAGGGTCTGCGTGCGGGGGACTATTCTTGCTGACCTTTTCGTTCAATCTAGTCTTTCTGTTCTGAACACCGGTGAACCTACTTTCATTTCCGATTCTTCTGCCACGCTCTCCCACCTGGACCTTTCTGTTTGCTCTGCACAGCTTGCTCACCGTTTTCAGTTGAACGTAGTATCAGACACTCATTCCAGCGATCATTGCCCTTGTGTCATTACTCTGCTATCACACCACATTTCCTCCTCGCGTGCGATTTCTTGGCAGCTGTCTATGTCGAATTGGGCTCTTTTCTCCGCTCTGGCTGTTTTCAGCAACTGCCTGTTCGACTGCGTTGACCACATGGTCGAACATTTCATCTCTGTCGTGACTTCCGCTGCCAAACAATCCATCCCCCGGTCGTCTTCCTACCTTGGACGCTTACCGGTCCCTTGTTGGACTGCAGAGTGCCGCGATGCTATTCGTGCTCGCAGGAGGGCTCGTCTGGTATTTCGCCATCACTCCACCTTGGAGCATTTAATCAATTTTAAACAAACACGCGCCCGGGCATGGCGCATTATTCAAGATAGCAAACAGGCTTTCGTTTGTTGAAACATTCAGTCGCACAACACCTTCATCTGTTGTGTGGGAGAAGCTCCGCCGTGTTGCTGGTAGGCAGACTGGTACTTCCATACCGGGGCTTCTCGTGGGAACTCACACCGTAGTTGACCCGGTTACTATTGCAGATGCCCTTGGTAGAACGTTTGCAAATGCGTCTAGCTCCGCCAATTATCACCCAGCGTTTCGTGCCACCAAGGCGGACGTGGAGTCTTAGAGTCTCTCTACCCGGTCCTTGGATTCTGAGTGCTATAACTCGAATTATAGCATGCGGGAGCTGGATGCCTGTTTAGCATCCTCTCGACACTCCGCACCAGGACCCGACGGTAACCTATCTTCTGACAGTAAGCAGCATCTCCTGAACCTGTACAACCTCGTCTGGCGTGAGGGTGTGTTTCCTACAGCTTGGCGCGAAGCC
Organism: Hymenopus coronatus; assembly: GCA_030762935.1. Classification (NCBI taxonomy): domain Eukaryota; kingdom Metazoa; phylum Arthropoda; class Insecta; order Mantodea; family Hymenopodidae; genus Hymenopus; species Hymenopus coronatus. The sequence goes on along the minus strand of CM060900.1, from coordinate 321,186,662 downwards.
ACAGTTGTTCCCATCTTAAAACCGGGGAAGGACCGTAGTCTTCCTCATAGTTACCCTCCTATCTCTCTCACCAGTTCTGTTTGTAAGGTGATGGAACGCATGATCAATGGACGGTTACGATGGTGGCTTGAGTCTGTGAAACTTCTGTGTAATATACAGTGCGGGTTTCGCCGATACCGCTCCACGACTGACCATCTTGTCTCCCTTTCGACTCACATCCTGAATGGTTTTCTTCGGAAGTGTCAAACTGTGGCCATATTCTTCGATCTGGAGAAAGCTTATTACACTTGCTGGAGGGCTGGCTTACTGCGTACGTTCCATATTTGGGGCTGCCGTGGCCGCCTTCCTGTGTTCCTCGGAGAGTTCATGAACAACCGGGTATTTCGTGTGCGTGTGGGCTCTGTTTTCTCTCGTGTTTTTGGTCAGGCAAACAGAGAGCCCCAAGGCTCGGTACTCAGGGTCACTCTCTTCGCTGTTGCCATCAATCCTATAGTCGAATGTGTTCCTGCTGGTATCTCCTCCTCCTTATTTGTGGACGATTTTGCTATTTATTGCAGTTCTAGGCGCACCTGCCTATTGGAGCGTCGCCTACAGGCATGTCTTGACCGACTTCATACTTGGAGTGTGACAAATGGCTTCCGTTTTTCTTCAGATAAGACAGTTTGTGTCAACATCTGTCGTCGGAAACCATACGTGCCGCCTTCTCTACATCTTGGGGCCGAACCGCTGCCCTTCGCCGAAACTATAAAGTTTCTTGGTTTGGTGTTCGACAGGAAGCTTAGCTGGTCGTTTCATGTCTCTTCTATGAAGGCTAGATGTCATCGTGCACTGAATATTTTACGTGTTTTGTGTGGCACATCCTGGGGTGCAGATCGCACCTTGCTATTACAGCTTTACCGTTCGCTTGTTCGATCTAAACTGGATTACGGGTGCATTGTATACTCTTCGGCTTGTCCTTCGGTTTTACGATGTTTAAACCCAGTCCTCCATCATGGGATTCGTCTGGCGCTGGGTGCATTTCCGACTAGACCAGTTATTAGTTTGTCTGAGGAGGCTGCTGAACCTCCGCTGTCTCATAGGCGTGATCTGCTTCTTTGCAGCTATGCTATCCGCCTGTTTGCGTTGCCAGATCACCCGTCTTTCAAGTTCTTCTTTGACGAGTCTCTTGACCGTCAATATGCTGTCAGCGCGGTTGCCTTGCTTCCCGCAGGAGTTCGTTTTCGCCTGCTTCTTCGGATCTTGAATGTTCGCCTACCGCCTGTGTTTCCACTGGGGGAATGTTCCTTCCCCCTTGGTTACGTTGCGACACCCAATTCCACCTTCGGTTAGCATCCATGCCGAAAGCAACGTAACCACCTTCAGTCTTCCGCTCCGCATTTTTAGAGCTGCAGGCCAGGTTTCCCAACTATTGTTTTATTTATACCGATGGTACCAAGGAAGACCGTGGTGTGGAATGCGCTTTCGTTTTTAATTCTCGGAGTTATACATTTCATCTTTTGGGGCAAATTTCGATTTTTACCGCCAAACGTTTTGGTATTTATCCGGCTCTTCTTTCTATCCGGGGACAGGATTTAAAACAGTTTGTTATTTGTAGCGATTCCCTCACTGCACTTCAGGGCCTGCGTGAGCTGTATCCATGCCATCCGTTCATACAGCGTGTAAAGGATCGCCTGCAGTCGCTCGCTGACTATGGCGTCAGCGTATCGTTTGTTTGGGTTCCTGGTCACGTAGGTGTGAGCGGAAACGAACAAGCGGACACAGCTGCTAAGTCTGCAGTTTTATTACCTAATGTTATTAGCACCGTCGTTCCTCCAGGTGATGTTGGTGTTCACCTAGGCCAGGCCATTCTTTCGCGCTGGTTCGTGGAATGGTCCGGGGTGTGTGACAACAAACTGAGGGCGGTCAAATTCCTTCCTGTCCCCTGGCCTACTTCCTCGCGTGCATGTCGCCGCGATGAGGTGGTTTTAGCGCCACTGCGTATCGGGCATTGCCGTTTTAGCCACGAGCATCTTTTACGTGGGGAACTCGCACCTCAATGTGCTTCTTGTAACAAGCCATTGACGGTGCGTCATCTTTTATTGGAGTGCCACCTTTATACTGTTCTGCGTGCATCTCTATGTCTTCCTACTGACTTCCCCAGCCTTCTGGGCGACAACCTGTATATTGTGACGGACTTTTTAATTTTCTCCGCCGCTGCGGGATGTACAGTATGGTTTAATTTTATCTCTGGGTTTTAGTTTTTACCGACTAATGTTTTTAGTGTCTCGTTTTTAATCTGGCTTTGGTAGTCTTTTTATGCTTTCCCTGGTTTTAACCCTTGTGTGGTACTCCTGTTTCAGTGGTTTTTATGCCTTTTAACTGTGAGCTCTTTTAATTACCCTAGGGCCCTAATAACCTATGCAGTTGTACGCCCTAAAGCCATAATACTCTACTGCATACTGTGGAGACTCACAACAGGGCTAGTTGGGAAGGCTCCAACCGCTACACGGATGCTCTGATTGTGGACAGCATCTAACTTTCTCAACACAGATGGTCTTGCCGAGGAATAAACAATACATCCATAGTCTAACTTTGATCGGATCAGTGCACGATAAAGACGCAGCAATACTGTCCGATCCGCTCCCTTAGATTTACCTCTTAGTATCCGTAAAATATTTAAAAAAAAAAAAAAAAGAAAAAAAAAAAAACAAAAAAAAAACGGTCACACCGCGCTTTAAGCTGTGCTATATGTTGTGACCAGCAGAGGTTTCGGTCAAATACCTGCCCCAAAAATCTCACCTCATCTGCGAAGGGAAGTAAATCTGGCCCAAGGTGAAGAGTAGGTGCCATGCGCCACCTACGGCGCCAGAAGTTAACACAGACCGTCTTCTCACGGGAAAAACGAAAGTCGTTTCTTAAGCTCCAATCATAGAGATTGTCCAAGCACCGCTGGAGACAGCGTTCCAAATACGGTGTACGCTGCGAAGTACAGTATATCGCAAAGTCGTCCACGAATAAACAGGACTAGACATCTGGGGGAACACATTGCGATATCGAATTAATTGCTATAGCAATCAGCGTGATGCTTAGTACCGAGCCCTTCGGCACTCCGTTCTCTTGACTAAAAGGGTTAGAAAATATTGAGCCGACCCTTACCCGGTAAACGCGGTCTTACACAAACTCCTGAAGTAATAGCAGAAGGCGTCCCCGAATATCCCAACTGTGGAGGGAACGTAATATTCCCGCTCACCAACACGTATCATAGGCCTTCTCGAGGTCAAAAAATATCCCAACTGTTTGGCTGTTCCTCAAAATCCCGTCAGAAATCTGAGTGAGTGAATGGTGTTTAAGGGCTCGTCGACATCTAGGTCATTTGGGCCCTCAGTTAATAAAAAGGAAAAGACATTAAAAAGAAAACTACAGGATGAAAAGTTAAAAAGTGCTAAAAACCCTTACACAGGCATGCACGAGTGAAAACAGGCCCATGTGATCCAAACACGGCTAAAAGCTTTAAAAAAAGAACAAAAAACTACACACACACACACACACAAAAAGTGGTCCAAAAAGCAGCAGCTAAAAAGTTAAAAAGCTAAACTTCACACGCATGAAACAGGTCAGATGTTTTTGCCGCGGCCAATAGAGGCAATAAATCGAAGCACTTTATCGACGGAATTGGCGTCATCGCATAAAATGGCAGGTAAAGCGGTACCCAGGACGATGGATTGCCGTTCGCGATGGAATTTCGGACAATCAAGCAACACATGTGCCACAGTGAGACGAACATCGCAGGTCTGACAGCTAGGACCTGGCTCAGCGCGTATGTGTTAGCCGCGTGTGACCGATAACCTCGCGGTGCCGGTTCGGCTGGCAAGATGTCAGCCATGGGTGTACCGTGTCTTTGAGTGTGCGAAGCTGGGTACCTGCTACATTTTGCCAAGATTGTTGCCAGGATAAAAGAAGAGACCTACGAAAGTAACGTGAAACATCCCCTGAGGGTACAGCCGCTTCCGAGTAATCCTGTCAGAAGCAGGCAGCCTTGGCGGACATATCCGCTACCTCATTACCTGCAATACCGACATGACCTGGAACAAATGTAAAGACGAACTGGTAGCCTAAATCAATCAATTCGGAAATGCGAGATTGAATGCGCATAACGAGTGATGAAGAGCCGGTATACTGCTGCAGAGCATGTAGCGCACTCAGGGAATCGCAGCAAACAATAAAACTACCAGGTGCTAAAAGAGAGATAAAATCCAGAAAGTAAAATATAGCGTACAGTTCAGCGGTGAATACCGAACAAGCGTCCGCAAGGTGATAATTATGTGTTTCCCCACTGAAATAAAAGGCACAACATGTAGATCCTTCCAGCTGGGAACCGTCAGTGAATACCGGTGCATAGACCTGGTAACTGCACAGAAGTGCGTTAAACTGGCGCCGAAATACCTCAGGAGCGGTCGAAAGTTTCACAACGTTCGAGAGGGTCAGATCAAAACTGGGACGCCTCAGTTGCCAGGCAGGTTCCAGATATACAAAAGCGCGCTCCACAAGAGGCAATCTGAGACCCCTATCGGAGAGTAGCTCACGAAACCGAATACCACAGGGGCGTGAAAATGTGGTGTTCCTCAGATAGCGGTGCGAATACTCCGGGCGTAACACAGAGTTAAAACAAGGATGGCAAGGGTCCGCAGACAATTTAGCAGCATAAGAACAATGTAAAAAGGAGCGACGCACTGCCAGTGGGGGTTCACCAGCATCGGCATACAAGCATTCCACACGACTAGTGCAGAAGGCTCCTGTAGCAAGACGTATACCGGTATGATGAACAGTGTCTAAAAGGCGAAGTTTAGAGCCGGCCGCTGCGCTGTAAATAAAACAGTCGTAATCCACTTTAGAGCGAACGAGTGAACGGTATAAACGCAGCATCACGGAACGATCACCGCCCCAAGACGCACCAGAAAGCAGTTTGAGCATCCGAAGCGATTGATCACAAGAGGTGCGAAGGTGTCGGATGTGCGGCACCCAAGAAAGTTGACGGTCCAGGTGGAGACCTAAGAACTTCCAGGACGGAAGGAAAGGCAGCGGCACACCGCTCAAGTGAAGGTGAGGAAGAGGATGTACTCCACGGAGACGGTGAAAGTGTATGCATCGCGTTTTGGTAGGGGAAAAACGAAAACCATTGCGATGTGCCCAACCAGCGAGGGAGTTTATGGCCAGCTGAAGTTGTCGTTCGAGATGATCAGTGCTGTAGGAGCGATAGTATAGCGCAAAGTCGTCCACATATAGTGACGATGAGATCCCACTACGAACGACGGTAGTAATACTGTTGATGGCCACAGCAAAAAGCATACCACTAAGAACCGAACCTTGGGGTAAACCGTTCTCCTGAATCTTTTCCTGCGAGAGAATATTGCCATTACGGACACGAAAGCGGCGGAGCTGTACAAAGTTGCACAGGAAAAGGGCCAGATGGCCACGTAACTTGGAACCGTGCAAACTACGAAGAATACCGTAGCGCCAAGTAGTGTCGTAAGCCTTCTCGAGGTCAAAAAAGACTTCCACGACATGCTGCTTCAGAAGGAAAGCATTCTGCACATAAGCCTCCATACGCGCCGGGTTATCAATGCTGGAACGATAGCGACGAAATCCGCACTGAGCGGAACACAGCACATCGTTCGTCTCCAACCACCAGGTAAACCGAATGCTGATCATGCGTTCTGAGGTCTTGCAAACAACGCTCGTGAGGCAAATTGGCCGCTAAGATGATGGAACGGTCCGATCTTTGCCAGGACGAAGTAAAGGAATGACAATACCCTCTCGCAACATAAGCGGGAAAACCTGCTCACGCCAGATTCGGTTATAGAGATTCAGCAGGAATGTAACGGCTGCAGGTGGGAGGTGAAGTAGCATTTGCCGGTGAAATCAGCGGGACCAGAAGAAGAGTCCCTCGCAATATGTAAAGAATGAGTGAGTTCCACAAGTGTGAAGGCTGCATTGTACGGCTCACTACAATCACTAGTAAACTCAAGGCGAATGCTCTCAGTAGCTTCATTAAGGGGAATGAAAGCGTTATCGTAACTTTCAGTTGCACTTGTGGCAGCGAAGGAAGCGGCGAGGGCGTCGGCAATATCCGCTTCGCTGATGAATGTGGTGCCGTGAACAGTAAGGCCAGGGATTACCGTCCTGGGATATTTGCCGGACATTCGGTGCACTGAGGCCCACACTCGCTGGGTAGAGCTCCTGCGAGAAAGGAAAGAGACGTAAGATTCCCACGATTTCCGTTCGACATTACGGACGACGTAGCGCGCCTTGACACGGGCGCGTTTAAAAGCAACAATGTTCTCCGTCGTTGGGTGCAGGTGGAAAAGACGAAGGGCTCGTTTTCGTGCCTTTAATGCCAAGCTGCAGTCCTCGGTCCACCACGGCACGGCAATACGCCGAGGGGTAGAAGAGCTCCGAGGAATACTGGATTCTGCTGCGAACAACACCCAGCAAGTAAAATACTCCACCATGTCTTCTATGGAAGCACAGCCATCATTATGGAGATTGAGCAGAGAAGAAAACTTTGCCCAATCGGCCTTGGAGATAATCCAGCGGGGATGCCATGTGGGTAATGGATGTTGTCCCGAAAAACGAATGTCAATGAGGTAATGATCGCTGACGTGGACATCTGAAAATACCGACCAATCCAGAAACGGCAGTAAAGCAGGGCTACAAAAAGTTACGTCTAGGGCGGAGAATGTGCCATAGGCGGAAGATATAATTGTAGGTGCACCGGAGTTTAACAGTAATAAACCAATCGCATCGCAAACGTCTACGATTGTGGTACCTCGAGCATCGTCAGCAGAAGAACCCGAAAGAACATTGCTCGCATTAACATCGCCCAAAATGATCAGCGGCGGGGGAATTTGTGCTAACAATGCCCGAAGCTCAGTGTCTGTGATCACATCGTGCGGCGGTATATAGACATTGCAAACAGAAAAGGATATGGAAGGCAATGTCACACGCACAGCTACCGCTTGTATCGGAGTGTTGAGAGGAATACTCGTGGCAAGGATGGTAGGCGCCACGAGAGTAACAACACCATTGTGAGCACGCTGGCCACCAACAAAGCCGTATCTGAATGATTGAAAATGACGAAGAGGAAGGGAATGATGAGGATGTAAGTTGGTTTCCTGGAGACAAAGGATTGAGGGTGATCGCTGGTAGATTATATGTTGAAGCTCCGGAAGACGGGCCCTGATACCATTGACATTGCACTGGATTATATCAATGGTGAGGTAGAAATTTAAGGTGGTGTAATTTTTTATTTCTCACCTTAGCGGATTTGGAACCAACCATCCTAAAACCTGTGTCGTCTTCAGACTCCACCGGTGGTCGGGAGTCCGAAGAAGCCCTTCGGTTCGCAGAACGAGAGCGTGAATTGTTCGAAGTTTGTCTGTATACTACGTTGGCGGAAACGCTCTCCTGCGAAGGAAGAACTGGGAACACATGGATTAACGGACGGTTGAGGTTGCTGCTGTGCATCAGCTGGCGTACCCGAGGATGCAGATGAACGAGCAGGTAAAGGAGCAGAGGCTGCGCACAAGTCAGTTTGCGTCGACGCGTCTGCGACAGGCACAGTCTGTAAACCGACAGAGTAAACAAAATTACGGTGAACAGCTGAGGAATAACCTGTGGTGTTAGCAGGCTTCAGCTGTTGAAAGCGGCGCCGCGCCTCAGGAAAGGTAAGATGTCCCTTTACTCGTAATTCTTGTATACATTTCTCATTCAAGTACCTGGGACACTGTCGAGAGCTAGACGGATGGCTACCTTCACTGTTTACACAGAACGGTGCACGCGTACAGGTCAACGTGGGCCACTAGACCACAACGATCGCAGGCTGCAGGTCGGGCACAGGCGGCTTGGGTATGCCCGAAGCGCTGGCACTTGAAGCACCGCATCGGGCTCGGAACATCCGGGCGGACGGCAGCGCGTTCGTAACCACAATATATAAATTCTGGAACAATAGTACCCTTGAACGTGAGAAAGATCGTGCGCAATGGGTACTCCTTGCCGTCACGTTTACCATGTAAACGGTACGCCTGACAAACTCGCTGTTCGGACAGATGGGTGGCAATATCTTCATTGGACAGGTCGTCAACACTAGAGGTGGTCACAACTCCTCTACAGGTGTTCCTCGACTTGTGGGGGTAAACTTTGACGCTGTACGAACCCAACAGATTAGCATGAAGTAGCTTGTCCGACTGTTCTTTATTGTGGACTTGCACCATTAGCGTACCATCTCGCAGCTTCTTCGCGTTTTTAACCTTGCTGCATATCCTGTCAACTTCCCTTTGTATCCCCCCAGGGGCCTACTACGGTAGGTACGGGTTAGGCGCACCCGGGGTCCCGAGCCACCTTGACTCCCTCTGTGGGCAACCTCAGAGTGGTGAGGGAGTCAGAAGTTCAAAATGCCCACCCACGTGTAGGCCGTGCGTGGAGACCCGTGTCGGTGAAAAGGAATATCCTGGTTGGTTGAGGGTTGCGTACCTGAGCCTGGGCTTCTGTCTTTCAGTAACTGGGGAGGGTGCGCAGCCTAATACACCGCTTTGGTTTCTGATTTGCCTAAACGGGAGGCTAGGGACTAACCCACCCCTAGTCAATCGGCCAGGACTAGGTATTACACCAAACTCCAGGGTGAGTGGGACGGCGAGCCCGCTATATCCCCTGTGTAGCCCTGTCACCCCAGTGGGGTGACCCCTCGTTGGGCTCCGTGGTGGGTGGGGAGCACTGGGGGATGAATTTATACCATTTTTTCTATGGCACCAAAATTAAAACCCCTTAATAAAGACGTTGGAAAGGAAGTAGTCGAGTCATGTGGTCCTCGCTACTTGGTTATTCATAGGACAGAGGAAGGTAAGAAGTTCCTTACGGTGAGCCCTTTTACTATCCAAAAGGGTCTCGATGCCATTGCTGGTCCGGTTAAATCCTGCGTTCGAGCTCGCAATGGTACACTTCTTGTCGAAGCCAACTCCGCCTCGCAAGCTGCAAGGATACTTAAAGCCACTATGTTAGCCAGCTATCCAGTGAAGGTCGAGGTGCACAAGTCGCTGAACTCCTCTCGCGGTGTAATAACAACCCGCGCGTTGGACGGTTTGTCCATTGAGGAGATCCAAGAAAATCTTGCGACTCAGGGTGTCTCAGCTGTTTATCGGGTACAACGTAAGATCAACGGTGAATTCCTGCCTACTCGTACCCTGTTTCTTACTTTTGATCGGGTTGATCTGCCTCAAAAGATTAGAGCAGGGTATGAAGCCATCGAAGTTAGGCCTTATATACCCAATCCGCTGAGGTGCTTTAAATGCCAACGTTTTGGTCACACTAGTGAGTTGTGTACCGGCAAGTCCACCTGCGTTCACTGCGGTGACATCTCCCACGATGGGGCTTGTGCTTCAGCTCCATCGTGTGTGAACTGTAACGGGGAACACCCATCTAGTTCCCGAGACTGCCCCCGTTTTGCAGAGGAACGAGCGATCCAGGAGATACGGGTGAAAGAGAAGGTGTCCTTCTTGGAAGCCCGGAAGCTCCTGCGACTCCGCCAACCCTCTGCCCCGAGGTCCGGTACCTATAGCTCAGTTGCAGCTAAACTGGTACCGCGTCGGGAAATCGCAACACAGACCGGCGATATGAACGGGGCTACAATTGCGGAAAAGGTTATTTTAGCCCAAGCGCTGCCAAAGCCTTCGGCACCTACACCCAAGTTGGTATCAACATCTGCCAAATCCGCCAGCTTACAGAATAGTCCTGCACACTTGTCACCGAAAGCCTCGACCTCCGGAACTAAAGCTATTAAATTCACGACGTCTTCTGCCCCGGAAAAACAGTTTAAGACCAAGTATGTACGACAAGACTTCTTGAAAGAGAATGTGCAATCTATTACCAAGTCATCTAAGGGTAAGAAAAGTACACGCAACTCCACACGTGCATCCTCCTCTGAAGGGTCATCTGGGGAGGAGGGCGTGAATCGGCGACGGCCGTCTTCGCCGATCAGCACATCCAATCGGTTCGAACTACTTGGACCGAAATTTGCTCTTGAAAAAGGGGCCTCCCTTGTGGAGGAGATGGACCAGGAGGATTCTGCCGCCACTGCCAGAGGGACAGTGCGGAAACGGCAGGATCGTGCTCCTGAAAATAGTACTAGCCCAACGCCTAAGAAGAACAAATTGAACCGACCAGCTAATCCCAATCTGCAGAAGCGTCTTTCGATTTGAAACTTATCCCATAATATACTCAATGGCTATCCTCCATTGGAACATACGCGGAATTCGACCACATCGACCAGAGCTTGACTTGTTGCTGCACCAACATGAACCCTTGGCTGTATGCTTACAAGAGACGAAGCTCCGTCCACAGGACACCGTTACCATCAGGCAGTACTCCTCCGTACGATGTGATTTACCCCCGGAGGACGGTGTCCCGGCACATGGGGGCACTATGATGCTTATTCGAGATGATGTTTTTGCCAACTCCGTACCCATACAATCTGCAATCCAGTCCGTTGCTGTCAGCATTAAGCTGCCCTCCGCTTCATTCACCATTTGCAGTATCTATTTGCCTCCATCTGCGGACCTCTCGCACAGCGACTTAGAACACCTCATTTCGCAGTTGCCACCACCCTTTTTATTGGTAGGCGACGTGAATGCCCATCACCCTCTTTGGGGCTCTCCTCGGGCTTGTGCGAGAGGTACGCTACTTAAAGACTTCTTGGATAGTCAGAATCTTGCTCTCTTGAACACCGGAGAGCCCACCTTTCTTTCTGACGCATTTCATAGTTTTTCACACATTGACATTGCAATTTGTTCCCCTCAGCTAGTAGTCACCTTATGCTGGAATCATCTCGGATTTGCATTCTAGTGACCACTTTCCTTGTCGTATTAGTGTATTGACACCCGTTGTATGTTCCACCCGTTTAACTAGTTGGCGCCTAGACCACGCCAGCTGGGAACTGTACTCCCACTTGGCTGAATTTAGCTACGAAGAGCACGACTCTGTGAACCACTTGGTCGAACATCTCACAGGGACCATTCTTTCTGCTGCTGAGCAATCCATTCCGCGTTCGACTGGCTACAGCCGTCGATTTCCGGTACCTTGGTGGACCGATGACTGTCGGGATGCTATTCGCGCTCGCAGACGAGCTCTACGGGTTTTCCAGCGTCTTCCTACACTGGATAACCTGATACACTATAAACGGATGCGTGCACATTCTAGGCGGGTTATTAAGGATAGCAAAAAGATGTCATGGAATAAATTCGTGGGTTCCTTTAATCGACATACACCTTCCTCTGTCGTATGGGATAAGTTAAGACGTGTGGCTGGGACACCGAACCATATGCCCATCGCCGGTCTCAAAACACCTACCGGAGCTGTTGTTGATACATTTGACGTGGCGAATACTTTAGGCAGTGCTTTCGCTCAGGTGTCTAGCTCAGGCAATTATTCCCCTGAGTTTCTTACAGTTAAGAATCAGGTGGAATCTCAAGAATTCTCGTTTCTTTCTGGCAACCTTGAGGATTATAATCGCCTTTTCACCTTGGCAGAGCTAGACAATGCACTCTCCTCTTCACGACACTCAGCACACTTTCCAGATGGTATCCACGTCCAAATGTTGCAACATCTCTCTCCTGATGGCAAAGATTTCCTACTCGAGGTCTATAATCGTGTCTGGGTTGATGGCATTTTTCCAGACAAGTGGCGGGAGGCCACCATCATACCCATTCTTAAACCTGGAAAGGACCGCCATCTTCCTTCCAGTTACCGTCCTATTTCCCTCACCAGTTGCGTGTGCAAGGTGATGGAACGCATGATCAATGGACGGTTGGTGTGGTGGCTGGAATCCCACAATCTTCTGACGAACATCCAGTGTGGCTTTCGACGACGACGTTCAACTGCTGACCACCTTGTCTCTCTGTCAACTCAGATTATGGACGGGTTTCTTAAGAACAGCCCCACAGTTGGGATATTTTTGACCTCGAGAAGGCCTACGACACGTGTTGGCGGGCGGGAATATTGCGTTCTCTGCACAACTGGAACATACGTGGACGCCTACCGTTGGTCATTCAGGAGTTTATGCGGGACCGCGTTTTTCGAGTGAGGGTGGGATCGGTTTTTTCTAACCATTTTATTCAAGAGAACGGAGTGCCGCAGGGCTCGGTACTCAGCGTGACTCTATTTGCTATTGCGATAAATTCCATATCACTATGTGTGCCTCAAGGTGTCTCTTCCTGTTTATTCGTGGACGACTTTCCCATCTTCTGTACTTCTCAGCGTACACCGTTTTTGGAACGCCGTCTCCAGCGGTGTTTGGACAATCTCTATGCTTGGAGCTCGAAACACGGTTTTCGTTTCTCCGCTGAGAAGACAGTCTGCGTTAACTTCTGGCGCCGTAAGTGGCAAATGCCGCCGTCTCTTCGACTCGGGCCAGATTTACTTCCTTTCGCAGACGAGGCGAGATTCCTTGGTTTGATCTTCGATCGGAAACTTTGTTGGGCACCACAAATAGCACAGCTTAGAGCACGATGTGACCGTTCTCTAAATCTTTTACGGATACTAAGTGGCAAATCTTGGGGTGCGGATCGGACGGCACTGCTCCGTCTTTATCGTGCTGTGATTCGTTCGAAGTTGGACTATGGCAGCATTGTGTATTCTTCAGCTCGACCTTCAGTGCTCAGAAGGTTAGACACAGTCCATAACCAGGGCATCCGTGTGGCCGTTGGAGCTTTTCCAACGAGCCCAGTTGTTAGCCTCTACGCCGAATCGGGAGAACCTCCTCTGCGTTGTCGGCGTGATGTCCTGCTTGCTAATTATGGCTGTGGGCTGAAGTGTATGCCTGGGCATCCAACTTATCACGCGTTTTTCTCCCGTGAGCTGCACCAGCGATACTACCTCCGCTCTCTGAGCCCCAGGCCAGCAGATTTTCGTTTCCGTGAGCTTCTACGCCAGCACCATGTTGACATTCCTCGGCTGTTATCCAAGGGAGAGAGTATACACCCCCCTTGGTTACGCGCTACCTCCCATGTCGATCTCGGGATGACGCTCTACGGGAAATCTGTTACGCCTCTTGATAGTATTCGTCTTTGTTTTTTAGAATTTTTATCCAAATACAGTGGCCGTATTTGTATTTACACCGATGGTAGTAAGAGCCCCGACGGTGTTGGATGTGCCTTTGTCACTGGCACCGCAACTTCTACTTACGGTTTGCCTAGTTGCACATCTATATATTCTGCCGAGCTATTTGCTATTTATCAAGCCCTTCTGTATATTCGACGTCGAAAACTAGGCGACTGCCTTATTCTTAGTGATTCCCTTAGTGCCCTTCAGAGCATTCGTGAGCTGTACAATTACCATCCTTTGGTGCAGCGCATCCAGGACGTTCTCCACATTTTGCACGCTTCTGGTTTTAATGTGGAGTGCGCATGGATTCCTGGACACGTTGGCTTGCCAGGGAATGACACGGCGGATTTGGCAGCGAACTCGGCAGTCACAGCGCCCAGTGTTACGATTACCCATTCAACAGCAGAAGATTTTAGAGGTGCTGTACGGAGAGCCGTTTTTTCGACTTGGCATGCGGAGTGGTCGGCTCTCCGTGGTAATAAGTTGCGAGAGGTGAAGGACCTCCCTGTCAACTGGGTAACCTCCTCTCGTTTATTACGCCGGGAGGAGGTAGTACTAGCTCGGCTAAGAATTGGCCACTGTATGTTTACTCACAGTTACCTTTTTGAACGTGAACCTGCTCCTGTCTGTGCGCTCTGTGGGGAGGCACAGACAGTTCGTCATGTGTTGCTGGAGTGTGGTCACCTGGCACACATTCGGTCATCTATGGGCATGCCGGCCTCTCTTGCTGAGGTCCTGGCAGATGACCCAAGAGCAGTGGACAGCGTTTTTAAATTTTTAGCAAAACTTTCTTTTACCTTGATGTTTTAGTGTGATAGCAGTTTTTTTTTTTTAACTCTTTTAATTTTAATGTGTTGATTTTAGATGGAGTTTTATATCCAGCTCTGTTTAGAGGGCTGGACCGTTCTGTTACTTCCGTTTCAACTGTGTTAGCTCTTTTACATGTGTTTTTTCCCTTTTTTTGGTATTTTTCTTACTGCCTATTGCCAAGTTTTAATCGTAAGGGCGCTTATGACCTCGGCAGTTGAGCGCCCTTAAACACCATTATCATCATCATTCCCTTTGTATGTAGAACGGACTTATATCACAGAATTTCTTCGTCTCATTTAACATCGCCATAATTAATTACTGGTCAAAATAAGAAGGTTGTGCGCGGTTTGACATATTCAAAGGACCCATTTCCGGAACCGTCGGCGTCAGCCTGCCATCCGGCGGTTAAAGAAGAAAAACACGAAATCTCCACGATCTGTGCCGTCACGGGAACCATCCCGTGACCGATACCCAAGGCCTACGTCACAAGGGTTACGATCCAAACACCACTGCTGGTCCGTATGCGTATACCGTTCACCATACACGCACCGGTTTTAAGCCCCTACCACAGGAATAACCGCCTGTGGCTCCCCGCTCTAGATCGTGCAGCGACAGAAAACATGCACGGATTCAGGGGACTTGTGGTTGATTACGCCGTGGCAACGTCAGCGGTAACACGTCCGGCCCGTGAAACTATCCCAACGACGTAATGCGGTCGTCGGGACACCAGCACAGGCCGGGCTTACTAAGATGCTACGTGAATGTACTTGATGGTATGGACGGGCTCCGCCCCTAAGACTACACATAGGGGCAGTGGGGAGGGTGCACCCAACCTTCAGGCCTGGGACCTCCGTAGAGCACACAAATTGGGAGCCGCGCTGGAACCGTGACACAGGAATCACGGGGATAGTGAAAGATCCCTACTGGTGAGACAGGAGAGAATAAACCTAATGTCTTACAAACTACTAAGTTCCATAAGCCTAGAAGAGCAATAGGGTGATAAAGTAAACAAACGAAAGAAACAAACACAGAACAAAAGACGTGGCAACAGTAAATGGCGATGGGTAGGGTGAAGTGGCGGTGAGCGGCTCGGGAAGCCCCGGGTGCGCCAAACCCCTACCTACCGTAGTAGGCCCCTGGGGGGTCAGAAATCTGAGTTGACAACGAAACAACGTGGTCAATTGTTGAATGACTTCGTCGGAAACCACTTGAATGGTGGTCAAAAGATCGTGGGATTCCAGCCACCACACCAACCGCCCATTGATCGTGTGTTCCATCACCTTTCATACGCAGCTTGTGAGGGAAATAGGACGGTAACTGGAAGGAAGTTGACGGTCCTTTCCAGGTTTCAAAACAGGTATAATAATGGCCTCGCGCCACAGAGATGGAAAAGTGGAATCAACCCAGACACGGTTATAGACCTCGAGGAGGAAGGACTTACCTTCAGAAGAGACATGTATCATTTGGACGTGGATGCCACCCGGACCGGGCGCAGAGTTTTTCCAAGATGAAAATGCGTGTTCTAGCTCCGCCATGGTGAAAAGGCGATTATAGTCTTCAAGGTTTCCAGAACGGAAGGCGAACCCTTGAGCTTCCACCTGAGCCTTAACAGGAAGAAACTCGGGCGGATAGTTGTCTGAGCTAGATACGTGACCGAAAAACCTGCCAAGAGCGTTAGCCACGTCTAACGGATATACTACAGTATCTGCAGATGTTTTTAGACCGCATATGAGCAAATGGGTCGCTTTGCCAGCCACACGCCTGAACTTATCCCATACGACAGAGGAAGGTGTGTGTCGATTAAAAGACGCTACAAAGTTGCTCCATGATGTCTTCTTGCTATCCTTTATAATTTTTCTAGATTTTGCACGTAGTTTTTTATAGTGTATCAGGTTATCCAGTGTAAGGCGACGCTGGAAAACCCGGAGAGCTCGTCTGGGAGCACGAATGGCGGTTCGGCAGTCTTCTGTCCACCAAGGAACAGGAAAACGACGACAGTGGCCAGTCGAGCATGGAATAGACTGCTCAGCAGCAGAGAGGATGGTGGATGTGAGGTGGTCAACTGAGGAATCAACTGCGTCGTCCTCACTGTACTGAAAAACAGCCAAACGGGAATAAAGGTTCCAGTTGGCGTAATCTAGGTGCCATCTAGGTAAACGTGTGGAACATAAATTGTGGGTTAAGAGACTTATAACGACCAGAAAGTGGTCACTAGAGCATAAATCAGAGATGACATTCCACTGTAACGAAACAGCTAATTGCGGAGAGCAGGCGGCTAAGTGTATGTATGAGAAACTATTAAAGGCGTTAGAGAGAAAGGTAGGCTCTCCGGTATTCAGGAGAGTGAGATTAATGTGATCCAAGAAATCGGTGAGCAGTTGGCCTCTCGTACAAGCCCGAGGGGAACCCCAAAGCGGATGGTGGGCATTTAGATCCCCTACCAACAAAACAGGTGATGATGGTAGCTGGGAGACTAGGTCTTCCAGATCAGTGCGCGAGAGGCCATCAGAAGGAGGTACATATATATTGCAAATGTTGAAGCTAATAGAAGGTAGCTTAATCGTGACAGCAATGGATTGTATGTCAGATTGAATGGGTACAGATGTAGCGCAGATGTCATCTCTGATAAAAATCATAGTGCCCCCATGTGCAGGTATTCCATCCGCCGGAGATATATCACACCGGATAGAAGAATACTGCCTGAAGGTAAGGTTGTCTTGGGGACGAAACTTGGTCTCTTGCAAGCATACGACCAAGGGCTGATGCTGGTGGAGCAACAAGTCCAGTTCTGGTCGACGTGGTCTAATGCCGCGTATGTTCCACTGTAGGATAGCCATGGTCTCTAGGATGGGATATGTTCTAAACGGAAAGGCGTTTCTGCATACTGGCTGGCGCTGGTCGGTTTAACGTATTCTTTTTAGCCGTTGGACTAACACTTTTTCCAGGAGTACGATCCTGCCGCTTACGCACTGTCCCTCTGGCAGTGCGGGCAGAATCCTCATGATCCATCTCCTCCACATAGGAGGAACGCTTACCCATAGAGAATTTCGGCTCGAGAATCTCGAACCGGTTTTAGGTTCTGACCGACGGAGATGGCCGTCGATGATCGCAACATCTCCCAGAAGATTCCTCAGAAGAGGATCTAGGTGGAGAATGATGGGGGCTTATACCACCCTTGGGTATTTTGGGTGCAGACGTCTCATGCCCTTTAAGGAAGTCAGTCCTAACGTAACTTTTCTTGAAATTCTTTGCTGGTACGGTATAGGCTACGGTTTTACCGCTCCTATTGCCGGAGGTCGACGGTTGCGGCGACAATTGCTGTCGAATATGTCCACTGTGGCGGATTTGGCGGATGGTGATGCCGACGTGGACGTAGATGTTGAGGTCTTCGGTAGTGTTGTGGCAATGATGATCTTTTCCGCAATTGTAACCCCGTTAATATCGCCGGTTTGTGTGGCGATTTCCCGCTTCGGTACGGGTTTAGCTGTAACATAGCTGTAAGGGCCGGACCGCGGGACAGAGTGCTATCGAATACGCAGGAGTTTACGGGTTTCGGAGAAGGACACCTTCTCTTTCACCCGTATCTCCTGAATGGCTCTCTACTCTGCAAAACGGGGGCAGGCTCGGGAACTAGATGGATATTCCCCGCTGCAATTCACACAAGATGCCGTTTTAGTGCAATCCCCATCGTGGGAGGCGTCGCTACACATTTTACACGTTGACCGACCAGAAAAAAAATCGCTGGTATGTCCAAACCGCTGGCACTTATAACATCGTAAAGGGTTGGGTATATAGGGCCTTACCTCGATGGCTTCGTACCCTGCCTTAATTCTTTGTGGGGGATCTACCCGAGCACAGGTAAGGAACAGGGTACGGGTAGGCACAATATTACCATTGACTTTCCGCTGAACCCTATAAACCAAAGTTACGCTTTTTTCTGCAAGATACTCTTGAAGCTCCTCATTGGACAAACCGTCCAATGCGCGGGTGGTGATAACGCCACGTGAGGAGATCAAGGTCTTATGCTTTTCGACCTTAACCGGATAACTTCCTAAAAGTTTCGCCTTAAGAATTTTCACTGCCTGTGAGGTTGATATTGCCTCAACATGGAAGGTTCCATTTCGGACTCTACCACAGGATTTAACCGGACCAACAATTGTGTCTAAACCCTTCTGAATAGTGAAAGGGCTGACGGATGTAAAGTTTTTACCTTCTTCTGTTCTGAATACGACTAAGTAGCGAGGACCATCCTACTCAGCTAATTCCTTTCCCAACACTAAATTAGATATTTATTTTAATTTTGCCATAAAAGATATGGTTTATATTCATCCCCCAGTGCTTCCCACCCACCACGGAGCCCAAGACGGTGTCACCCCACTGGGGTGACAGGGCTACACAGGGGATATACCGGGCTCGCCGTCCCACTCATCCCGGAGTTCGGTGTAATACCTAGTCATGGCCGATTGACTAGGGGTGGGTAGGTCCCTAGCCTCCCGTTTAGGCAAATCAGAAACCAAAGCGGTGTATCAGGCTGCGCACCCTCCCCAGTTACTGAAAGACAGAAGCCCATGCTCAGATACGCAACCCACAACCAACCAGGATATTCGTTTGCACCGACACGGGTCTCCACGCACGGCCTACACGTGGGTGGGCATTTTGACCTACTGACTCCCTCACCATTCTGAGGTTGCCCACACAGGGAGTCAAGGTGGCTCGGGACCCCGGGTGCGCCTAACCCGTACCTACCCACGCGAGGAGGAAAGGTGGTGTGACATAAGAGTAATGACACAAGGACAATTATCACTAGAATGAGTGTCTGAAACTAGGTTCTACTGAAAGCGGTGAGCAAGCTGTGCAGAGGAAAAGGAAAGGTCTATGTGCGATAGCTTGGCAGAAGAATCGGAAATGAAATTAGGTTCACCGGTGTTCAGAACAGAGAGACTATATTGAACGAAAGGTCAGCAAGAACAGTCCCCTGCGCGCAGGCCCTAGGGGAACCCTATAGGAGATGGCGGGCATTAAAATCACCCAGCAGAAGAAAAGGTGCTGGAAGTTGTGACACGAGATGGAGCATGTCAGCGGCGCACAGGATAGATGAGGGCGGAAATTAGACATTACATACAGTAAAGGAGAAACCAGAAAGAGTAAGTCGGATAGCAACAGCTTGCAAGGTAGTAGTAATCGAGACTGGCTGACCGTAGATGTCATTGCGCTTGAGGATCATAACACCCCCATGAGCCGGAGAACCCTCCTCCGGTGTAACATCAAACCGCATGGGAAGGTATTAGTGCAGGGCAAATGCATCGTGGGGGCGAAGATTTGTCTCCTGCAAACACTAAACCAGAGGGTTATAGGACCTTAGTAACAGCTGCAATTCGGCCCCAGGAGTACGGACACCGCGGATATTCCACGTCAGGAGAGCTATGGAGCACAGTTAGATACGTGAAAGGTTACCGAATAATCATAATATGAGTTTGCAGCATGGATGCAAAATTAACGGTGGAAACGAAGTAGATGAGGTTAAGGTGGGCGTTTCTTGTTCCTTACACTCTTTGGACCCACAAGAGTATAGGCACTTTCGTCGCCGCTATCCTCTGATGCTTGGGATGCGGAATATCCCCTACGGCTCGTAGAACGAGAACGGGACTTAGGAGGTTTATCAGTTGCCTTGAGCTTTTTACGACTGCGCTCATGAGACGCAGCGACAGGTGGTGTCGGTCGAACAAGCGGTTTACGAGCAGGTTCTCGAGAATTAGACCTTGAGGCACTGGGTGCTATGGATGTTGACTCTAAGGTTGTTTTGCCTGGCGACTGCTCTGTTTGCGTACACGCGTCGGCTACGGGCACAGTATGTAGTGCCACTGAGGAAGCAGGAGTGCGGCGGAGCGCTGAGGCATAGCCTGAGATGGTCGGAGGCTGCAATTGTTGGAAGCGACGCCGGGCTTCAGCAAAAGTTAGGCGTTCCTTAACCAGCAACTCCTGGATGGCTTTTTCCTCTAAAAAACGTGGACACTGTCGGGAGCTGGATGGATGCTTGCCTTTACAGTGGACGCAGCAAGGGTCCCGAGTACAAGGACTTTCTCCATGATCAGGTTGGCCGCAACGTTTACATGTAGCGTCGAAAGTGCACCGACTTTGGGTATAACCGAATTTCTGATACCGAAAACAACGCATGGGATTCGGTACATACGGTCTGACAGCAGCGCGTTCATAACCACAGTAAAGTGCCTCAGGCAAGGTGGTGCCCTTGAACGTTAGGAATACTGTTCGCAACGCAACCGACTGACCATCACGTTTATCTAGAAGATGGTACGCCTGACATACACAATGGTCGGAGAGGTTGGAAACAATGTCTGCATCTGAAAGGCCTTCTAAACAGGCGGTGGTGACCACGCCTCTACAAGTGTTCAAAGACTTGTGTGGAGCCACTGTTATGGGGTACGAACCTAACAAACTGGCCTTAATGAGCTTCTTTGACTGCTCCTCTGTCTTGGTTTCCACTAGAAGGGCACCGTCTCTCGTTCTGGTAGCATTGATCTACGTTACCGCAAATCCGGTCAATTTCTCGTTGGATATAGAAGGGACTAATATCTCGCATTGTTTTCTTTTCGCAGGCCAAGATCACAACTGTAAAGCGGTCAAAAGAAGAGGCTTTGCGTGGAGATAACATAATGGAAAGACCCCTTTCCGGAACCGTCGGCGTCAGCCTGCCATCCGTGGGTAGAGAGAAAAGACACCAATATACTTTCCGGTCTGTGCCGCCTAGTAGACCCCTACCAGACCGATCTCAAGGAATACCTCAGAAGGAGTTACCCTCCAGCCACCACTGCTGGTCCATACGGGTAAGCCCTTCACCATGTACAACCCGGCCTTAAGCCCCTACCACAGGTATAACCACCTGTGGCTCCCCACTTTAGGCCATGCTGCGTAATAAAGCAGACATGGATTCAGGGGACTTGTGGTTGATTACACCGGGTTTTCCGTTAGCGGTAACACCGCCGGTCCGTAATTCTAACTCAACGAGCAGCGTTCGTCGGGAAATTAAAACGGACCGGGCCCCCGAGGAAGCTACGTGGGTGTACATAACGGTATGGACGGGCTCCACACCTAAGGCTTACACATAGGGGCAGTAGGAAGGGTCCACTCAACCTACACGCCTGAGACCTCCGAAAAACACACATGTTGGAAGCCGCGCTGGAACCGTGGGACAGGAGCCACGGAGATAGAATAAAGATCCCTGTTGGGGAGGCAGGAGTTAATAAATCTAAAGCCTTGAAACTAAACATGTAAAGAATAAGCCTAGAAGGGGAAGAAGATGGGGCGGGCAAATTCGCTCTCACAAAACAGACAAACAGATATGCACACAAACACAAAACGTGGCTCAGTTGGTGGCGATGAGGATGATGAGATGGCTGCGAGGGGCTCGGGAGCCCCCGGGTGCGCCAAACCCATGCCTACCGTAGTAGGTCCCTGGGGGGATTCACTCACTTACTAACCCCGTTGACTGTGAGGCATGCTTTAACCGAGTGTCAGTTTTTACCTCCCTTACGTTTGTCCGTCGGAATACCAGCTGATATTTCACAAGTACTGGCGGACGAACTCATTGCTGTGGAACGTGTTTTACATTTTATGCGTCAAGTCGGTATGAGCTACGGTGTGTGATTTTAACGTTTTACGCTTTGGGTTTTGTGTTTGTCTGGCTACTTAGTGGCATTGGTTCTTTAGGCGGTTCGACAGGAACCCTTTTATCGCTTTTTATTTTTACGTTCCGCACTAGCTGATACTGTTTTAGCCACATTTTATTCGTGTTTTAGTTTGTGCTCTTAGTCCATCGCTTTTTTTACTAGCACCCTTTTTCGGGCGCTAATAACCGTTGTAGTTGTGCGCCCTAAAGCTCCACTACTACTGCTGTTGCTCTATGCCATCCCTTGATACAGCGTATTCAGAATCGCCTGCAGCCGCTCGCTGACGCTGGCGTTAGCGTGTCTTTTGTTTGGGTTCCTGGTCACGTAGGTGTGAGCGGAAACAAACAAGCGGGCATAGCTGCCAAGTCTGCAATTTTATTGCCTAAGATTTTCAGCACCACCGTTCCTCCAGGTGATGTTCGTGTTCACCTGCGCCGGGCCATTCTTTAGCGCTGGTTCGCGGAATGGTCCGGGTTGCCTGGCAACAAACTGAGAGCGGTCAAATCCCTTCCTGTCCCCTAGAATTCTTCCTCACGTGTGTCGCCGCGATGAGGTGGTTTTAGCGCCACTGCGTATCGGGCATTGCCGTTTTAGCCACGAGCATCTTTTACGTGGGGAACTCGCACCTCAATGTGCTTCTTGTAACAAGCCATTGACGGTGCGTCATCTTTTATTGGAGTGCCACCTTTATACTGTTCTGCGTGCATCTCTATGTCTTCCTACTGACTTCCCCAGCCTTCTGGGCGACAACCTGTATATTGTGACGGACTTTTTAATTTTCTCCGCCGCTGCGGGATGTACAGTATGGTTTAATTTTATCTCTGGGTTTTAGTTTTTACCGACTAATGTTTTTAGTGTCTCGTTTTTAATCTGGCTTTGGTAGTCTTTTTATGCTTTCCCTGGTTTTAACCCTTGTGTGGTACTCCTGTTTCAGTGGTTTTTATGCCTTTTAACTGTGAGCTCTTTTAATTACCCTAGGGCCCTAATAACCTATGCAGTTGTACGCCCTAAAGCCATAATACTCTACTGCATACTGTGGAGACTCACAACAGGGCTAGTTGGGAAGGCTCCAACCGCTACACGGATGCTCTGATTGTGGACAGCATCTAACTTTCTCAACACAGATGGTCTTGCCGAGGAATAAACAATACATCCATAGTCTAACTTTGATCGGATCAGTGCACGATAAAGACGCAGCAATACTGTCCGATCCGCTCCCTTAGATTTACCTCTTAGTATCCGTAAAATATTTAAAAAAAAAAAAAAAGAAAAAAAAAAAACAAAAAAAAAACGGTCACACCGCGCTTTAAGCTGTGCTATATGTTGTGACCAGCAGAGGTTTCGGTCAAATACCTGCCCCAAAAATCTCACCTCATCTGCGAAGGGAAGTAAATCTGGCCCAAGGTGAAGAGTAGGTGCCATGCGCCACCTACGGCGCCAGAAGTTAACACAGACCGTCTTCTCACGGGAAAAACGAAAGTCGTTTCTTAAGCTCCAATCATAGAGATTGTCCAAGCACCGCTGGAGACGGCGTTCCAAATACGGTGTACGCTGCGAAGTACAGTATATCGCAAAGTCGTCCACGAATAAACAGGACTAGACATCTGGGGGAACACATTGCGATATCGAATTAATTGCTATAGCAATCAGCGTGATGCTTAGTACCGAGCCCTTCGGCACTCCGTTCTCTTGACTAAAAGGGTTAGAAAATATTGAGCCGACCCTTACCCGGTAAACGCGGTCTTACACAAACTCCTGAAGTAATAGCAGAAGGCGTCCCCGAATATCCCAACTGTGGAGGGAACGTAATATTCCCGCTCACCAACACGTATCATAGGCCTTCTCGAGGTCAAAAAATATCCCAACTGTTTGGCTGTTCCTCAAAATCCCGTCAGAAATCTGAGTGAGTGAATGGTGTTTAAGGGCTCGTCGACATCTAGGTCAGTTAATAAAAAGGAAAAGACATTAAAAAGAAAACTACAGGATGAAAAGTTAAAAAGTGCTAAAAACCCTTACACAGGCATGCACGAGTGAAAACAGGCCCATGTGATCCAAACACGGCTAAAAGCTTTAAAAAAAGAACAAAAAACTACACACACACACACACAAAAAGTGGTCCAAAAAGCAGCAGCTAAAAAGTTAAAAAGCTAAACTTCACACGCATGAAACAGGTCAGATGTTTTTGCCGCGGCCAATAGAGGCAATAAATCGAAGCACTTTATCGACGGAATTGGCGTCATCGCATAAAATGGCAGGTAAAGCGGTACCCAGGACGATGGATTGCCGTTCGCGATGGAATTTCGGACAATCAAGCAACACATGTGCCACAGTGAGACGAACATCGCAGGTCTGACAGCTAGGACCTGGCTCAGCGCGTATGTGTTAGCCGCGTGTGACCGATAACCTCGCGGTGCCGGTTTGGCTGGCAAGATGTCAGCCATGGGTGTACCGTGTCTTTGAGTGTGCGAAGCTGGGTACCTGCTACATTTTGCCAAGATTGTTGCCAGGATAAAAGAAGAGACCTACGAAAGTAACGTGAAACATCCCCTGAGGGTACAGCCGCTTCCGAGTAATCCTGTCAGAAGCAGGCAGCCTTGGCGGACATATCCGCTACCTCATTACCTGCAATACCGACATGACCTGGAACAAATGTAAAGACGAACTGGTAGCCTAAATCAATCAATTCGGAAATGCGAGATTGAATGCGCATAACGAGTGATGAAGAGCCGGTATACTGCTGCAGAGCATGTAGCGCACTCAGGGAATCGCAGCAAACAATAAAACTACCAGGTGCTAAAAGAGAGATAAAATCCAGAAAGTAAAATATAGCGTACAGTTCAGCGGTGAATACCGAACAAGCGTCCGCAAGGTGATAATTATGTGTTTCCCCACTGAAATAAAAGGCACAACATGTAGATCCTTCCAGCTGGGAACCGTCAGTGAATACCGGTGCATAGACCTGGTAACTGCACAGAAGTGCGTTAAACTGGCGCCGAAATACCTCAGGAGCGGTCGAAAGTTTCACAACGTTCGAGAGGGTCAGATCAAAACTGGGACGCCTCAGTTGCCAGGCAGGTTCCAGATATACAAAAGCGCGCTCCACAAGAGGCAATCTGAGACCCCTATCGGAGAGTAGCTCACGAAACCGAATACCACAGGGGCGTGAAAATGTGGTGTTCCTCAGATAGCGGTGCGAATACTCCGGGCGTAACACAGAGTTAAAACAAGGATGGCAAGGGTCCGCAGACAATTTAGCAGCATAAGAACAATGTAAAAAGGAGCGACGCACTGCCAGTGGGGGTTCACCAGCATCGGCATACAAGCATTCCACACGACTAGTGCAGAAGGCTCCTGTAGCAAGACGTATACCGGTATGATGAACAGTGTCTAAAAGGCGAAGTTTAGAGCCGGCCGCTGCGCTGTAAATAAAACAGTCGTAATCCACTTTAGAGCGAACGAGTGAACGGTATAAACGCAGCATCACGGAACGATCACCGCCCCAAGACGCACCAGAAAGCAGTTTGAGCATCCGAAGCGATTGATCACAAGAGGTGCGAAGGTGTCGGATGTGCGGCACCCAAGAAAGTTGACGGTCCAGGTGGAGACCTAAGAACTTCCAGGACGGAAGGAAAGGCAGCGGCACACCGCTCAAGTGAAGGTGAGGAAGAGGATGTACTCCACGGAGACGGTGAAAGTGTATGCATCGCGTTTTGGTAGGGGAAAAACGAAAACCATTGCGATGTGCCCAACCAGCGAGGGAGTTTATGGCCAGCTGAAGTTGTCGTTCGAGATGATCAGTGCTGTAGGAGCGATAGTATAGCGCAAAGTCGTCCACATATAGTGACGATGAGATCCCACTACGAACGACGGTAGTAATACTGTTGATGGCCACAGCAAAAAGCATACCACTAAGAACCGAACCTTGGGGTAAACCGTTCTCCTGAATCTTTTCCTGCGAGAGAATATTGCCATTACGGACACGAAAGCGGCGGAGCTGTACAAAGTTGCACAGGAAAAGGGCCAGATGGCCACGTAACTTGGAACCGTGCAAACTACGAAGAATACCGTAGCGCCAAGTAGTGTCGTAAGCCTTCTCGAGGTCAAAAAAGACTTCCACGACATGCTGCTTCAGAAGGAAAGCATTCTGCACATAAGCCTCCATACGCGCCGGGTTATCAATGCTGGAACGATAGCGACGAAATCCGCACTGAGCGGAACACAGCACATCGTTCGTCTCCAACCACCAGGTAAACCGAATGCTGATCATGCGTTCTGAGGTCTTGCAAACAACGCTCGTGAGGCAAATTGGCCGCTAAGATGATGGAACGGTCCGATCTTTGCCAGGACGAAGTAAAGGAATGACAATACCCTCTCGCAACATAAGCGGGAAAACCTGCTCACGCCAGATTCGGTTATAGAGATTCAGCAGGAATGTAACGGCTGCAGGTGGGAGGTGAAGTAGCATTTGCCGGTGAAATCAGCGGGACCAGAAGAAGAGTCCCTCGCAATATGTAAAGAATGAGTGAGTTCCACAAGTGTGAAGGCTGCATTGTACGGCTCACTACAATCGCTAGTAAACTCAAGGCGAATGCTCTCAGTAGCTTCATTAAGGGGAATGAAAGCGTTATCGTAACTTTCAGTTGCACTTGTGGCAGCGAAGGAAGCGGCGAGGGCGTCGGCAATATCCGCTTCGCTGATGAATGTGGTGCCGTGAACAGTAAGGCCAGGGATTACCGTCCTGGGATATTTGCCGGACATTCGGTGCACTGAGGCCCACACTCGCTGGGTAGAGCTCCTGCGAGAAAGGAAAGAGACGTAAGATTCCCACGATTTCCGTTCGACATTACGGACGACGTAGCGCGCCTTGACACGGGCGCGTTTAAAAGCAACAATGTTCTCCGTCGTTGGGTGCAGGTGGAAAAGACGAAGGGCTCGTTTTCGTGCCTTTAATGCCAAGCTGCAGTCCTCGGTCCACCACGGCACGGCAATACGCCGAGGGGTAGAAGAGCTCCGAGGAATACTGGATTCTGCTGCGAACAACACCCAGCAAGTAAAATACTCCACCATGTCTTCTATGGAAGCACAGCCATCATTATGGAGATTGAGCAGAGAAGAAAACTTTGCCCAATCGGCCTTGGAGATAATCCAGCGGGGATGCCATGTGGGTAATGGATGTTGTCCCGAAAAACGAATGTCAATGAGGTAATGATCGCTGACGTGGACATCTGAAAATACCGACCAATCCAGAAACGGCAGTAAAGCAGGGCTACAAAAAGTTACGTCTAGGGCGGAGAATGTGCCATAGGCGGAAGATATAATTGTAGGTGCACCGGAGTTTAACAGTAATAAACCAATCGCATCGCAAACGTCTACGATTGTGGTACCTCGAGCATCGTCAGCAGAAGAACCCGAAAGAACATTGCTCGCATTAACATCGCCCAAAATGATCAGCGGCGGGGGAATTTGTGCTAACAATGCCCGAAGCTCAGTGTCTGTGATCACATCGTGCGGCGGTAAATAGACATTGCAAACAGAAAAGGATATGGAAGGCAATGTCACACGCACAGCTACCGCTTGTATCGGAGTGTTGAGAGGAATACTCGTGGCAAGGATGGTAGGCGCCACGAGAGTAACAACACCATTGTGAGCACGCTGGCCACCAACAAAGCCGTATCTGAATGATTGAAAATGACGAAGAGGAAGGGAATGATGAGGATGTAAGTTGGTTTCCTGGAGACAAAGGATTGAGGGTGATCGCTGGTGGATTATATGTTGAAGCTCCGGAAGACGGGCCCTGATCCCATTGACATTGCACTGGATTATATCAATGGTGAGGTAGAAATTTAAGGTGGTGTAATTTTTTATTTCTCACCTTAGCGGATTTGGAACCAACCATCCTAAAACCTGTGTCGTCTTCAGACTCCACCGGTGGTCGGGAGTCCGAAGAAGCCCTTCGGTTCGCAGAACGAGAGCGTGAATTGTTCGAAGTTTGTCTGTATACTACGTTGGCGGAAACGCTCTCCTGCGAAGGAAGAACTGGGAACACATGGATTAACGGACGGTTGAGGTTGCTGCTGTGCATCAGCTGGCGTACCCGAGGATGCAGATGAACGAGCAGGTAAAGGAGCAGAGGCTGCGCACAAGTCAGTTTGCGTCGACGCGTCTGCGACAGGCACAGTCTGTAAACCGACAGAGTAAACAAAATTACGGTGAACAGCTGAGGAATAACCTGTGGTGTTAGCAGGCTTCAGCTGTTGAAAGCGGCGCCGCGCCTCAGGAAAGGTAAGATGTCCCTTTACTCGTAATTCTTGTATACATTTCTCATTCAAGTGCCTGGGACACTGTCGAGAGCTAGACGGATGGCTACCTTCACTGTTTACACAGAACGGTGCACGCGTACAGGTCAACGTGGGCCACTAGACCACAACGATCGCAGGCTGCAGGTCGGGCACAGGCGGCTTGGGTATGCCCGAAGCGCTGGCACTTGAAGCACCGCATCGGGCTCGGAACATCCGGGCGGACGGCAGCGCGTTCGTAACCACAATATATAAATTCTGGAACAATAGTACCCTTGAACGTGAGAAAGATCGTGCGCAATGGGTACTCCTTGCCGTCACGTTTACCATGTAAACGGTACGCCTGACAAACTCGCTGTTCGGACAGATGGGTGGCAATATCTTCATTGGACAGGTCGTCAACACTAGAGGTGGTCACAACTCCTCTACAGGTGTTCCTCGACTTGTGGGGGTAAACTTTGACGCTGTACGAACCCAACAGATTAGCATGAAGTAGCTTGTCCGACTGTTCTTTATTGTGGACTTGCACCATTAGCGTACCATCTCGCAGCTTCTTCGCGTTTTTAACCTTGCTGCATATCCTGTCAACTTCCCTTTGTATCCCCCCAGGGGCCTACTACGGTAGGTACGGGTTAGGCGCACCCGGGGTCCCGAGCCACCTTGACTCCCTCTGTGGGCAACCTCAGAGTGGTGAGGGAGTCAGAAGTTCAAAATGCCCACCCACGTGTAGGCCGTGCGTGGAGACCCGTGTCGGTGAAAAGGAATATCCTGGTTGGTTGAGGGTTGCGTACCTGAGCCTGGGCTTCTGTCTTTCAGTAACTGGGGAGGGTGCGCAGCCTAATACACCGCTTTGGTTTCTGATTTGCCTAAACGGGAGGCTAGGGACTAACCCACCCCTAGTCAATCGGCCAGGACTAGGTATTACACCAAACTCCAGGGTGAGTGGGACGGCGAGCCCGCTATATCCCCTGTGTAGCCCTGTCACCCCAGTGGGGTGACCCCTCGTTGGGCTCCGTGGTGGGTGGGGAGCACTGGGGGATGAATTTATACCATTTTTTCTATGGCACCAAAATTAAAACCCCTTAATAAAGACGTTGGAAAGGAAGTAGTCGAGTCATGTGGTCCTCGCTACTTGGTTATTCATAGGACAGAGGAAGGTAAGAAGTTCCTTACGGTGAGCCCTTTTACTATCCAAAAGGGTCTCGATGCCATTGCTGGTCCGGTTAAATCCTGCGTTCGAGCTCGCAATGGTACACTTCTTGTCGAAGCCAACTCCGCCTCGCAAGCTGCAAGGATACTTAAAGCCACTATGTTAGCCAGCTATCCAGTGAAGGTCGAGGTGCACAAGTCGCTGAACTCCTCTCGCGGTGTAATAACAACCCGCGCGTTGGACGGTTTGTCCATTGAGGAGATCCAAGAAAATCTTGCGACTCAGGGTGTCTCAGCTGTTTATCGGGTACAACGTAAGATCAACGGTGAATTCCTGCCTACTCGTACCCTGTTTCTTACTTTTGATCGGGTTGATCTGCCTCAAAAGATTAGAGCAGGGTATGAAGCCATCGAAGTTAGGCCTTATATACCCAATCCGCTGAGGTGCTTTAAATGCCAACGTTTTGGTCACACTAGTGAGTTGTGTACCGGCAAGTCCACCTGCGTTCACTGCGGTGACATCTCCCACGATGGGGCTTGTGCTTCAGCTCCATCGTGTGTGAACTGTAACGGGGAACACCCATCTAGTTCCCGAGACTGCCCCCGTTTTGCAGAGGAACGAGCGATCCAGGAGATACGGGTGAAAGAGAAGGTGTCCTTCTTGGAAGCCCGGAAGCTCCTGCGACTCCGCCAACCCTCTGCCCCGAGGTCCGGTACCTATAGCTCAGTTGCAGCTAAACCGGTACCGCGTCGGGAAATCGCAACACAGACCGGCGATATGAACGGGGCTACAATTGCGGAAAAGGTTATTTTAGCCCAAGCGCTGCCAAAGCCTTCGGCACCTACACCCAAGTTGGTATCAACATCTGCCAAATCCGCCAGCTTACAGAATAGTCCTGCACACTTGTCACCGAAAGCCTCGACCTCCGGAACTAAAGCTATTAAATTCACGACGTCTTCTGCCCCGGAAAAACAGTTTAAGACCAAGTATGTACGACAAGACTTCTTGAAAGAGAATGTGCAATCTATTACCAAGTCATCTAAGGGTAAGAAAAGTACACGCAACTCCACACGTGCATCCTCCTCTGAAGGGTCATCTGGGGAGGAGGGCGTGAATCGGCGACGGCCGTCTTCGCCGATCAGCACATCCAATCGGTTCGAACTACTTGGACCGAAATTTGCTCTTGAAAAAGGGGCCTCCCTTGTGGAGGAGATGGACCAGGAGGATTCTGCCGCCACTGCCAGAGGGACAGTGCGGAAACGGCAGGATCGTGCTCCTGAAAATAGTACTAGCCCAACGCCTAAGAAGAACAAATTGAACCGACCAGCTAATCCCAATCTGCAGAAGCGTCTTTCGATTTGAAACTTATCCCATAATATACTCAATGGCTATCCTCCATTGGAACATACGCGGAATTCGACCACATCGACCAGAGCTTGACTTGTTGCTGCACCAACATGAACCCTTGGCTGTATGCTTACAAGAGACGAAGCTCCGTCCACAGGACACCGTTACCATCAGGCAGTACTCCTCCGTACGATGTGATTTACCCCCGGAGGACGGTGTCCCGGCACATGGGGGCACTATGATGCTTATTCGAGATGATGTTTTTGCCAACTCCGTACCCATACAATCTGCAATCCAGTCCGTTGCTGTCAGCATTAAGCTGCCCTCCGCTTCATTCACCATTTGCAGTATCTATTTGCCTCCATCTGCGGACCTCTCGCACAGCGACTTAGAACACCTCATTTCGCAGTTGCCACCACCCTTTTTATTGGTAGGCGACGTGAATGCCCATCACCCTCTTTGGGGCTCTCCTCGGGCTTGTGCGAGAGGTACGCTACTTAAAGACTTCTTGGATAGTCAGAATCTTGCTCTCTTGAACACCGGAGAGCCCACCTTTCTTTCTGACGCATTTCATAGTTTTTCACACATTGACATTGCAATTTGTTCCCCTCAGCTAGTAGTCACCTTATGCTGGAATCATCTCGGATTTGCATTCTAGTGACCACTTTCCTTGTCGTATTAGTGTATTGACACCCGTTGTATGTTCCACCCGTTTAACTAGTTGGCGCCTAGACCACGCCAGCTGGGAACTGTACTCCCACTTGGCTGAATTTAGCTACGAAGAGCACGACTCTGTGAACCACTTGGTCGAACATCTCACAGGGACCATTCTTTCTGCTGCTGAGCAATCCATTCCGCGTTCGACTGGCTACAGCCGTCGATTTCCGGTACCTTGGTGGACCGATGACTGTCGGGATGCTATTCGCGCTCGCAGACGAGCTCTACGGGTTTTCCAGCGTCTTCCTACACTGGATAACCTGATACACTATAAACGGATGCGTGCACATTCTAGGCGGGTTATTAAGGATAGCAAAAAGATGTCATGGAATAAATTCGTGGGTTCCTTTAATCGACATACACCTTCCTCTGTCGTATGGGATAAGTTAAGACGTGTGGCTGGGACACCGAACCATATGCCCATCGCCGGTCTCAAAACACCTACCGGAGCTGTTGTTGATACATTTGACGTGGCGAATACTTTAGGCAGTGCTTTCGCTCAGGTGTCTAGCTCAGGCAATTATTACCCTGAGTTTCTTACAGTTAAGAATCAGGTGTAATCTCAAGAATTCTCGTTTCTTTCTGGCAACCTTGAGGATTATAATCGCCTTTTCACCTTGGCAGAGCTAGACAATGCACTCTCCTCTTCACGACACTCAGCACACTTTCCAGATGGTATCCACGTCCAAATGTTGCAACATCTCTCTCCTGATGGCAAAGATTTCCTACTCGAGGTCTATAATCGTGTTTGGGTTGATGGCATTTTTCCAGACAAGTGGCGGGAGGCCACCATCATACCCATTCTTAAACCTGGAAAGGACCGCCATCTTCCTTCCAGTTACCGTCCTATTTCCCTCACCAGTTGCGTGTGCAAGGTGATGGAACGCATGATCAATGGACGGTTGGTGTGGTGGCTGGAATCCCACAATCTTCTGACGAACATCCAGTGTGGCTTTCGACGACGACGTTCAACTGCTGACCACCTTGTCTCTCTGTCAACTCAGATTATGGACGGGTTTCTTAAGAACAGCCCCACAGTTGGGATATTTTTGACCTCGAGAAGGCCTACGACACGTGTTGGCGGGCGGGAATATTGCGTTCTCTGCACAACTGGAACATACGTGGACGCCTACCGTTGGTCATTCAGGAGTTTATGCGGGACCGCGTTTTTCGAGTGAGGGTGGGATCGGTTTTTTCTAACCATTTTATTCAAGAGAACGGAGTGCCGCAGGGCTCGGTACTCAGCGTGACTCTATTTGCTATTGCGATAAATTCCATATCACTATGTGTGCCTCAAGGTGTCTCTTCCTGTTTATTCGTGGACGACTTTGCCATCTTCTGTACTTCTCAGCGTACACCGTTTTTGGAACGCCGTCTCCAGCGGTGTTTGGACAATCTCTATGCTTGGAGCTCGAAACACGGTTTTCATTTCTCCGCTGAGAAGACAGTCTGCGTTAACTTCTGGCGCCGTAAGTGGCAAATGCCGCCGTCTCTTCGACTCGGGCCAGATTTACTTCCTTTCGCAGACGAGGCGAGATTCCTTGGTTTGATCTTCGATCGGAAACTTTGTTGGGCACCACAAATAGCACAGCTTAGAGCACGATGTGACCGTTCTCTAAATCTTTTACGGATACTAAGTGGCAAATCTTGGGGTGCGGATCGGACGGCACTGCTCCGTCTTTATCGTGCTGTGATTCGTTCGAAGTTGGACTATGGCAGCATTGTGTATTCTTCAGCTCGACCTTCAGTGCTCAGAAGGTTAGACACAGTCCATAACCAGGGCATCCGTGTGGCCGTTGGAGCTTTTCCAACGAGCCCAGTTGTTAGCCTCTACGCCGAATCGGGAGAACCTCCTCTGCGTTGTCGGCGTGATGTCCTGCTTGCTAATTATGGCTGTGGGCTGAAGTGTATGCCTGGGCATCCAACTTATCACGCGTTTTTCTCCCGTGAGCTGCACCAGCGATACTACCTCCGCTCTCTGAGCCCCAGGCCAGCAGATTTTCGTTTCCGTGAGCTTCTACGCCAGCACCATGTTGACATTCCTCGGCTGTTATCCAAGGGAGAGAGTATACACCCCCCTTGGTTACGCGCTACCTCCCATGTCGATCTCGGGATGACGCTCTACGGGAAATCTGTTACGCCTCTTGATAGTATTCGTCGTTGTTTTTTAGAATTTTTATCCAAATACAGTGGCCGTATTTGTATTTACACCGATGGTAGTAAGAGCCCCGACGGTGTTGGATGTGCCTTTGTCACTGGCACCGCAACTTCTACTTACGGTTTGCCTAGTTGCACATCTATATATTCTGCCGAGCTATTTGCTATTTATCAAGCCCTTCTGTATATTCGACGTCGAAAACTAGGCGACTGCCTTATTCTTAGTGATTCCCTTAGTGCCCTTCAGAGCATTCGTGAGCTGTACAATTACCATCCTTTGGTGCAGCGCATCCAGGACGTTCTCCACATTTTGCACGCTTCTGGTTTTAATGTGGAGTGCGCATGGATTCCTGGACACGTTGGCTTGCCAGGGAATGACACGGCGGATTTGGCAGCGAACTCGGCAGTCACAGCGCCCAGTGTTACGATTACCCATTCAACAGCAGAAGATTTTAGAGGTGCTGTACGGAGAGCCGTTTTTTCGACTTGGCATGCGGAGTGGTCGGCTCTCCGTGGTAATAAGTTGCGAGAGGTGAAGGACCTCCCTGTCAACTGGGTAACCTCCTCTCGTTTATTACGCCGGGAGGAGGTAGTACTAGCTCGGCTAAGAATTGGCCACTGTATGTTTACTCACAGTTACCTTTTTGAACGTGAACCTGCTCCTGTCTGTGCGCTCTGTGGGGAGGCACAGACAGTTCGTCATGTGTTGCTGGAGTGTGGTCACCTGGCACACATTCGGTCATCTATGGGCATGCCGGCCTCTCTTGCTGAGGTCCTGGCAGATGACCCAAGAGCAGTGGACAGCGTTTTTAAATTTTTAGCAAAACTTTCTTTTACCTTGATGTTTTAGTGTGATAGCAGTTTTTTTTTTTTAACTCTTTTAATTTTAATGTGTTGATTTTAGATGGAGTTTTATATCCAGCTCTGTTTAGAGGGCTGGACCGTTCTGTTACTTCCGTTTCAACTGTGTTAGCTCTTTTACATGTGTTTTTTCCCTTTTTTTGGTATTTTTCTTACTGCCTATTGCCAAGTTTTAATCGTAAGGGCGCTTATGACCTCGGCAGTTGAGCGCCCTTAAACACCATTATCATCATCATTCCCTTTGTATGTAGAACGGACTTATATCACAGAATTTCTTCGTCTCATTTAACATCGCCATAATTAATTACTGGTCAAAATAAGAAGGTTGTGCGCGGTTTGACATATTCAAAGGACCCATTTCCGGAACCGTCGGCGTCAGCCTGCCATCCGGCGGTTAAAGAAGAAAAACACGAAATCTCCACGATCTGTGCCGTCACGGGAACCATCCCGTGACCGATACCCAAGGCCTACGTCACAAGGGTTACGATCCAAACACCACTGCTGGTCCGTATGCGTATACCGTTCACCATACACGCACCGGTTTTAAGCCCCTACCACAGGAATAACCGCCTGTGGCTCCCCGCTCTAGATCGTGCAGCGACAGAAAACATGCACGGATTCAGGGGACTTGTGGTTGATTACGCCGTGGCAACGTCAGCGGTAACACGTCCGGCCCGTGAAACTATCCCAACGACGTAATGCGGTCGTCGGGACACCAGCACAGGCCGGGCTTACTAAGATGCTACGTGAATGTACTTGATGGTATGGACGGGCTCCGCCCCTAAGACTACACATAGGGGCAGTGGGGAGGGTGCACCCAACCTTCAGGCCTGGGACCTCCGTAGAGCACACAAATTGGGAGCCGCGCTGGAACCGTGACACAGGAATCACGGGGATAGTGAAAGATCCCTACTGGTGAGACAGGAGAGAATAAACCTAATGTCTTACAAACTACTAAGTTCCATAAGCCTAGAAGAGCAATAGGGTGATAAAGTAAACAAACGAAAGAAACAAACACAGAACAAAAGACGTGGCAACAGTAAATGGCGATGGGTAGGGTGAAGTGGCGGTGAGCGGCTCGGGAAGCCCCGGGTGCGCCAAACCCCTACCTACCGTAGTAGGCCCCTGGGGGGTCAGAAATCTGAGTTGACAACGAAACAACGTGGTCAATTGTTGAATGACTTCGTCGGAAACCACTTGAATGGTGGTCAAAAGATCGTGGGATTCCAGCCACCACACCAACCGCCCATTGATCGTGTGTTCCATCACCTTTCATACGCAGCTTGTGAGGGAAATAGGACGGTAACTGGAAGGAAGTTGACGGTCCTTTCCAGGTTTCAAAACAGGTATAATAATGGCCTCGCGCCACAGAGATGGAAAAGTGGAATCAACCCAGACACGGTTATAGACCTCGAGGAGGAAGGACTTACCTTCAGAAGAGACATGTATCATTTGGACGTGGATGCCACCCGGACCGGGCGCAGAGTTTTTCCAAGATGAAAATGCGTGTTCTAGCTCCGCCATGGTGAAAAGGCGATTATAGTCTTCAAGGTTTCCAGAACGGAAGGCGAACCCTTGAGCTTCCACCTGAGCCTTAACAGGAAGAAACTCGGGCGGATAGTTGTCTGAGCTAGATACGTGACCGAAAAACCTGCCAAGAGCGTTAGCCACGTCTAACGGATATACTACAGTATCTGC
The DNA here is from genome assembly GCA_030762935.1 of Hymenopus coronatus. NCBI lineage: Eukaryota > Metazoa > Arthropoda > Insecta > Mantodea > Hymenopodidae > Hymenopus > Hymenopus coronatus. Next base: position 321,150,813 of record CM060900.1, on the reverse strand, counting down.
AGATGTTTTTAGACCGCATATGAGCAAATGGGTCGCTTTGCCAGCCACACGCCTGAACTTATCCCATACGACAGAGGAAGGTGTGTGTCGATTAAAAGACGCTACAAAGTTGCTCCATGATGTCTTCTTGCTATCCTTTATAATTTTTCTAGATTTTGCACGTAGTTTTTATAGTGTATCAGGTTATCCAGTGTAAGGCGACGCTGGAAAACCCGGAGAGCTCGTCTGGGAGCACGAATGGCGGTTCGGCAGTCTTCTGTCCACCAAGGAACAGGAAAACGACGACAGTGGCCAGTCGAGCATGGAATAGACTGCTCAGCAGCAGAGAGGATGGTGGATGTGAGGTGGTCAACTGAGGAATCAACTGCGTCGTCCTCACTGTACTGAAAAACAGCCAAACGGGAATAAAGGTTCCAGTTGGCGTAATCTAGGTGCCATCTAGGTAAACGTGTGGAACATAAATTGTGGGTTAAGAGACTTATAACGACCAGAAAGTGGTCACTAGAGCATAAATCAGAGATGACATTCCACTGTAACGAAACAGCTAATTGCGGAGAGCAGGCGGCTAAGTGTATGTATGAGAAACTATTAAAGGCGTTAGAGAGAAAGGTAGGCTCTCCGGTATTCAGGAGAGTGAGATTAATGTGATCCAAGAAATCGGTGAGCAGTTGGCCTCTCGTACAAGCCCGAGGGGAACCCCAAAGCGGATGGTGGGCATTTAGATCCCCTACCAACAAAACAGGTGATGATGGTAGCTGGGAGACTAGGTCTTCCAGATCAGTGCGCGAGAGGCCATCAGAAGGAGGTACATATATATTGCAAATGTTGAAGCTAATAGAAGGTAGCTTAATCGTGACAGCAATGGATTGTATGTCAGATTGAATGGGTACAGATGTAGCGCAGATGTCATCTCTGATAAAAATCATAGTGCCCCCATGTGCAGGTATTCCATCCGCCGGAGATATATCACACCGGATAGAAGAATACTGCCTGAAGGTAAGGTTGTCTTGGGGACGAAACTTGGTCTCTTGCAAGCATACGACCAAGGGCTGATGCTGGTGGAGCAACAAGTCCAGTTCTGGTCGACGTGGTCTAATGCCGCGTATGTTCCACTGTAGGATAGCCATGGTCTCTAGGATGGGATATGTTCTAAACGGAAAGGCGTTTCTGCATACTGGCTGGCGCTGGTCGGTTTAACGTATTCTTTTTAGCCGTTGGACTAACACTTTTTCCAGGAGTACGATCCTGCCGCTTACGCACTGTCCCTCTGGCAGTGCGGGCAGAATCCTCATGATCCATCTCCTCCACATAGGAGGAACGCTTACCCATAGAGAATTTCGGCTCGAGAATCTCGAACCGGTTTTAGGTTCTGACCGACGGAGATGGCCGTCGATGATCGCAACATCTCCCAGAAGATTCCTCAGAAGAGGATCTAGGTGGAGAATGATGGGGGCTTATACCACCCTTGGGTATTTTGGGTGCAGACGTCTCATGCCCTTTAAGGAAGTCAGTCCTAACGTAACTTTTCTTGAAATTCTTTGCTGGTACGGTATAGGCTACGGTTTTACCGCTCCTATTGCCGGAGGTCGACGGTTGCGGCGACAATTGCTGTCGAATATGTCCACTGTGGCGGATTTGGCGGATGGTGATGCCGACGTGGACGTAGATGTTGAGGTCTTCGGTAGTGTTGTGGCAATGATGATCTTTTCCGCAATTGTAACCCCGTTAATATCGCCGGTTTGTGTGGCGATTTCCCGCTTCGGTACGGGTTTAGCTGTAACATAGCTGTAAGGGCCGGACCGCGGGACAGAGTGCTATCGAATACGCAGGAGTTTACGGGTTTCGGAGAAGGACACCTTCTCTTTCACCCGTATCTCCTGAATGGCTCTCTACTCTGCAAAACGGGGGCAGGCTCGGGAACTAGATGGATATTCCCCGCTGCAATTCACACAAGATGCCGTTTTAGTGCAATCCCCATCGTGGGAGGCGTCGCTACACATTTTACACGTTGACCGACCAGAAAAAAAATCGCTGGTATGTCCAAACCGCTGGCACTTATAACATCGTAAAGGGTTGGGTATATAGGGCCTTACCTCGATGGCTTCGTACCCTGCCTTAATTCTTTGTGGGGGATCTACCCGAGCACAGGTAAGGAACAGGGTACGGGTAGGCACAATATTACCATTGACTTTCCGCTGAACCCTATAAACCAAAGTTACGCTTTTTTCTGCAAGATACTCTTGAAGCTCCTCATTGGACAAACCGTCCAATGCGCGGGTGGTGATAACGCCACGTGAGGAGATCAAGGTCTTATGCTTTTCGACCTTAACCGGATAACTTCCTAAAAGTTTCGCCTTAAGAATTTTCACTGCCTGTGAGGTTGATATTGCCTCAACATGGAAGGTTCCATTTCGGACTCTACCACAGGATTTAACCGGACCAACAATTGTGTCTAAACCCTTCTGAATAGTGAAAGGGCTGACGGATGTAAAGTTTTTACCTTCTTCTGTTCTGAATACGACTAAGTAGCGAGGACCATCCTACTCAGCTAATTCCTTTCCCAACACTAAATTAGATATTTATTTTAATTTTGCCATAAAAGATATGGTTTATATTCATCCCCCAGTGCTTCCCACCCACCACGGAGCCCAAGACGGTGTCACCCCACTGGGGTGACAGGGCTACACAGGGGATATACCGGGCTCGCCGTCCCACTCATCCCGGAGTTCGGTGTAATACCTAGTCATGGCCGATTGACTAGGGGTGGGTAGGTCCCTAGCCTCCCGTTTAGGCAAATCAGAAACCAAAGCGGTGTATCAGGCTGCGCACCCTCCCCAGTTACTGAAAGACAGAAGCCCATGCTCAGATACGCAACCCACAACCAACCAGGATATTCGTTTGCACCGACACGGGTCTCCACGCACGGCCTACACGTGGGTGGGCATTTTGACCTACTGACTCCCTCACCATTCTGAGGTTGCCCACACAGGGAGTCAAGGTGGCTCGGGACCCCGGGTGCGCCTAACCCGTACCTACCCACGCGAGGAGGAAAGGTGGTGTGACATAAGAGTAATGACACAAGGACAATTATCACTAGAATGAGTGTCTGAAACTAGGTTCTACTGAAAGCGGTGAGCAAGCTGTGCAGAGGAAAAGGAAAGGTCTATGTGCGATAGCTTGGCAGAAGAATCGGAAATGAAATTAGGTTCACCGGTGTTCAGAACAGAGAGACTATATTGAACGAAAGGTCAGCAAGAACAGTCCCCTGCGCGCAGGCCCTAGGGGAACCCTATAGGAGATGGCGGGCATTAAAATCACCCAGCAGAAGAAAAGGTGCTGGAAGTTGTGACACGAGATGGAGCATGTCAGCGGCGCACAGGATAGATGAGGGCGGAAATTAGACATTACATACAGTAAAGGAGAAACCAGAAAGAGTAAGTCGGATAGCAACAGCTTGCAAGGTAGTAGTAATCGAGACTGGCTGACCGTAGATGTCATTGCGCGTGAGGATCATAACACCCCCATGAGCCGGAGAACCCTCCTCCGGTGTAACATCAAACCGCATGGGAAGGTATTAGTGCAGGGCAAATGCATCGTGGGGGCGAAGATTTGTCTCCTGCAAACACTAAACCAGAGGGTTATAGGACCTTAGTAACAGCTGCAATTCGGCCCCAGGAGTACGGACACCGCGGATATTCCACGTCAGGAGAGCTATGGAGCACAGTTAGATACGTGAAAGGTTACCGAATAATCATAATATGAGTTTGCAGCATGGATGCAAAATTAACGGTGGAAACGAAGTAGATGAGGTTAAGGTGGGCGTTTCTTGTTCCTTACACTCTTTGGACCCACAAGAGTATAGGCACTTTCGTCGCCGCTATCCTCTGATGCTTGGGATGCGGAATATCCCCTACGGCTCGTAGAACGAGAACGGGACTTAGGAGGTTTATCAGTTGCCTTGAGCTTTTTACGACTGCGCTCATGAGACGCAGCGACAGGTGGTGTCGGTCGAACAAGCGGTTTACGAGCAGGTTCTCGAGAATTAGACCTTGAGGCACTGGGTGCTATGGATGTTGACTCTAAGGTTGTTTTGCCTGGCGACTGCTCTGTTTGCGTACACGCGTCGGCTACGGGCACAGTATGTAGTGCCACTGAGGAAGCAGGAGTGCGGCGGAGCGCTGAGGCATAGCCTGAGATGGTCGGAGGCTGCAATTGTTGGAAGCGACGCCGGGCTTCAGCAAAAGTTAGGCGTTCCTTAACCAGCAACTCCTGGATGGCTTTTTCCTCTAAAAAACGTGGACACTGTCGGGAGCTGGATGGATGCTTGCCTTTACAGTGGACGCAGCAAGGGTCCCGAGTACAAGGACTTTCTCCATGATCAGGTTGGCCGCAACGTTTACATGTAGCGTCGAAAGTGCACCGACTTTGGGTATAACCGAATTTCTGATACCGAAAACAACGCATGGGATTCGGTACATACGGTCTGACAGCAGCGCGTTCATAACCACAGTAAAGTGCCTCAGGCAAGGTGGTGCCCTTGAACGTTAGGAATACTGTTCGCAACGCAACCGACTGACCATCACGTTTATCTAGAAGATGGTACGCCTGACATACACAATGGTCGGAGAGGTTGGAAACAATGTCTGCATCTGAAAGGCCTTCTAAACAGGCGGTGGTGACCACGCCTCTACAAGTGTTCAAAGACTTGTGTGGAGCCACTGTTATGGGGTACGAACCTAACAAACTGGCCTTAATGAGCTTCTTTGACTGCTCCTCTGTCTTGGTTTCCACTAGAAGGGCACCGTCTCTCGTTCTGGTAGCATTGATCTACGTTACCGCAAATCCGGTCAATTTCTCGTTGGATATAGAAGGGACTAATATCTCGCATTGTTTTCTTTTCGCAGGCCAAGATCACAACTGTAAAGCGGTCAAAAGAAGAGGCTTTGCGTGGAGATAACATAATGGAAAGACCCCTTTCCGGAACCGTCGGCGTCAGCCTGCCATCCGTGGGTAGAGAGAAAAGACACCAATATACTTTCCGGTCTGTGCCGCCTGGTAGACCCCTACCAGACCGATCTCAAGGAATACCTCAGAAGGAGTTACCCTCCAGCCACCACTGCTGGTCCATACGGGTAAGCCCTTCACCATGTACAACCCGGCCTTAAGCCCCTACCACAGGTATAACCACCTGTGGCTCCCCACTTTAGGCCATGCTGCGTAATAAAGCAGACATGGATTCAGGGGACTTGTGGTTGATTACACCGGGTTTTCCGTTAGCGGTAACACCGCCGGTCCGTAATTCTAACTCAACGAGCAGCGTTCGTCGGGAAATTAAAACGGACCGGGCCCCCGAGGAAGCTACGTGGGTGTACATAACGGTATGGACGGGCTCCACACCTAAGGCTTACACATAGGGGCAGTAGGAAGGGTCCACTCAACCTACACGCCTGAGACCTCCGAAAAACACACATGTTGGAAGCCGCGCTGGAACCGTGGGACAGGAGCCACGGAGATAGAATAAAGATCCCTGTTGGGGAGGCAGGAGTTAATAAATCTAAAGCCTTGAAACTAAACACGTAAAGAATAAGCCTAGAAGGGGAAGAAGATGGGGCGGGCAAATTCGCTCTCACAAAACAGACAAACAGATATGCACACAAACACAAAACGTGGCTCAGTTGGTGGCGATGAGGATGATGAGATGGCTGCGAGGGGCTCGGGAGCCCCCGGGTGCGCCAAACCCATGCCTACCGTAGTAGGTCCCTGGGGGGATTCACTCACTTACTAACCCCGTTGACTGTGAGGCATGCTTTAACCGAGTGTCAGTTTTTACCTCCCTTACGTTTGTCCGTCGGAATACCAGCTGATATTTCACAAGTACTGGCGGACGAACTCATTGCTGTGGAACGTGTTTTACATTTTATGCGTCAAGTCGGTATGAGCTACGGTGTGTGATTTTAACGTTTTACGCTTTGGGTTTTGTGTTTGTCTGGCTACTTAGTGGCATTGGCTCTTTAGGCGGTTCGACAGGAACCCTTTTATCGCTTTTTATTTTTACGTTCCGCACTAGCTGATACTGTTTTAGCCACATTTTATTCGTGTTTTAGTTTGTGCTCTTAGTCCATAGCTTTTTTTACTAGCACCCTTTTTCGGGCGCTAATAACCGTTGTAGTTGTGCGCCCTAAAGCTCCACTACTACTGCTGTTGCTCTATGCCATCCCTTGATACAGCGTATTCAGAATCGCCTGCAGCCGCTCGCTGACGCTGGCGTTAGCGTGTCTTTTGTTTGGGTTCCTGGTCACGTAGGTGTGAGCGGAAACAAACAAGCGGGCATAGCTGCCAAGTCTGCAATTTTATTGCCTAAGATTTTCAGCACCACCGTTCCTCCAGGTGATGTTCGTGTTCACCTGCGCCGGGCCATTCTTTAGCGCTGGTTCGCGGAATGGTCCGGGTTGCCTGGCAACAAACTGAGAGCGGTCAAATCCCTTCCTGTCCCCTAGAATTCTTCCTCACGTGTGTCGCCATGATTAAATGATTTTAGCGCGACTGCGTATCTGGCATTGCAGTTTTAGCCACCAGCATGTTTTGCCTGGGGTGCCCACATCTCAATTTCTTCGTGTAACGAGCCTTTGAGGGTTCATCATCTTTTATTGGAGTGCTACGTGCATCCCCGTATCTGCTTACTGACATCCTCACCCTTCTGGGCGACAACCCTAGTTCATGTGACGGACTTTTTAATTTTCTCCGCCGCTGCGGAATATACCGTAGGGTTTAATTTTATCTCGGAGTTTTACCGTGTGTGTTTAGTCCCTTGGTTTTAGCCTGGCTTTCGTAGCCTTTTTATGCTCTCCCTGGTTTTAACCCTTATTCCTGTTTTAGTGGTTTTTATGCCTTTTAATTTTTAACTCTTTTATTTACCCTTTGGCGCTAATGACGTATGCAGTTGTGCGTCCTAAAGCCATACTACTACTACTACGACGACGACGACGGCGACTGGAACGATAATTACTGTTTTTGAGCTTTTAATCAAAGATTACTTTAGCTCTCCTGTTTTTGTTTTAGCTCTGCAACCACGTTCCATTGATAGTTTTAGTGTTCCTTTTTTTATACTGATTTTATATTCGCTTTTGAATATTTTAAATCCGATCCTTTTTAGCATGCTTTTATCACTGGTGTTTTAACGTTACTGTTTTTTGTTAATTGCGCTGAGAACGTTGCAGTTGAGCGCCCTTATACCCCAATAATAATTATCATCATCATCATCATCATCATCATCATCATCATCATCATCATCATCATCATCATGTAGATAGAAGTTGAACGTTCTGAAGAACAAAGTACACCAACGAGATCTAAAAAGAATGGAGCAATTCTTAAGTAAAGATAATGAACAACAAAAGTAATAATAATAATAATAATAATAATTATTATTATAATTATTATTATTATTATTATTATTATTATTATTATTATTATTATAGTAACTGTTTTAATTTACAGCGTATTAAACAAATATTTGTATTCTAAACTGCATTATTCAGTGTTAACTGATGCGTTAAAACAGGTATTTTTGGTTAATTTCAACACCTCTATTTCGCGTTTGCCTGCGCGTTGCACAACACCTAGAGTTAGTCATCCGTTTTATGATTGCACAGGTGACAGAGCCTTGTGAAAAAATGGTAGTGAAACCAACGACTCCATGACCACAAATTTGTGGATAGAGGCGTTAAGCAATAGAATGTCCACACCATAACCTCTGATAAACTTTACTTCTCTTGACTCCGAGGGTGGAGCATTTTGTCGGGACGGAAATGATCCAAAGTCATTTCGCTAAAACAAATGTCACACCCGCTGAAACAACTGCCGGCACAGGAACAAACACAGACGTTTCCTCTCCTACTTTCATAACCAATGTCTACTTTAAACTCTGAAATATGGCAGCTTTGTCTTTACAATAATCATCTTCTACTGATAGCTCACGAGCAGCATAATCCACTGCTATAGTTATGCGTCTCGATGAAGGCATTGTAAATGTATATTTGGCAATAATGTTTAGTGGCCTACATACCATCCAAACGAATATTTAATAAACATCTTTAGAGTATGCAAACTGATTGTTCTTCCACACTAGCCGTGTGAAGGCCAAGCTTAGAATGTTAGAATCAGACAGTGAGTTCAGCACCATAGCCGGGGTTTGAACCACGGTTCTTTCTGTTTCCGTCCGGCTGCTCTAACAAATTGAGCATACTTGTCTGATTCTAACTTTCAACATTTTCCTACACAAGACTTATGTGAAAGACTAATTAATGACTATTGATTGCCCTAATTAATGTCAGGACGGACTTAAAATTCCTGTGACTTGTAAGTCGCCATTTCGGTATGTCATCTCAAAATGCATTTGAGATTTTCTTGCAGTTTACCCTAAAAATACGAGTCAATTGGGGAATTTAATATCGTGCCGACGTAGTCATGATAGCTCTGTTGAGTCGCCCTCCGTGGTGTAATGGTTACCATGTTAACTTCATATACCCAAGGTCGCGGGTTCAAACCCGGCGGAGGACGATTGCTTTTTTCGGGCGTAAAAATCCTTAGCATGGCTTCCTTCGGAAGGGAAGTAAAGCTGTGGGTCCCGTGTCGTAGATTTATGGCACGTAAAAGAACCTCAAGCTTGACAAGAGAGTTCTCTGAGCAAAATTAAGCGATCTTTCACGCCCAAAATAGAATGGGACGCTGAGAACCAAAGCAGTTAAAGAGCGTCCATAAATAACAGGCCATTTCATTTTTTTTAGCTCTGTTGATTATAGCACCAGGACGAAAAGCGGAAAATCCGTGGTTTTTCCTAGAGGAGTAAATAAGCTTATATTTCTAAAAATCTTCTCCATGGTTCATGGAGCCATAAGAACGTGCATTTTCGGTAAAAGCTCTATATCCAAATTTTGGGTGGAATACAATAATTCTCCATGTGCTTTAATATGAAGAAGTATGTCTTTTTAAAATGAGGAATTGAAAAATTGGTAGAAACAAAACACATAAACGCATTATTCATCACATAAACCGAAATTGGAATGCACGACCTTTCTACCAATACCTCATGAAGGTGTCGTAATTAAAATATTATACATTCTTTCTTTTAGTGCACCTTTAGTTTTTTACTAATGTGTTAGTATGTCCTTTGAGTTTGAGAATCGGAATTAGCTTGATGTAAGATGTCATTTTCTATAAGCTCCATAATATAAGTTTATCTTCTTTGTACTTTCTTCCTAAAATATATTTCCCAGGAAGATTTCTTTTAGAAAGTAATGCAGTTTTCGATTTAAATCGTTAAAATTTTAATTACAAATCTATTACAGATTCCGGTTTATAAGAGATCTTTTTGGACAGGAGCTAGCGGAGTTTTAGCAGTATCAATGATAGATAATTGTGATATCCATTTGTTTTCCACGAGTCTTAATAGGTATTAAGAATCGCTGTGAAACAACATTTTGAGCATCTGGCATGGTATTGAACTTTTACTGTCCTATAAATTTCCTTTACAGTTATCCATTTGACTTAAATGGATCCGGAATGCCGTATCTGTTCAATGTTATAATTGTGCTACAATACATTAGTATTCTTTTCGGCTAGGCTTGTTAGAGGGGGAAGTGTGCCGCTTGATGCAGGAGCAGGCTTTTCCCTCTCTTTCCCACCTGCTACCGAAACGAATGGGATTATATTATCATAAAGTGAACGTATTTACAGAGTGTGTTTAGAATAAAATAATGAAATGTTTACACGTTATTGATACCTAGGCTTTAACTTTCAGTTTTCACTCGAATGGAGGAAGATAAAAACTTCATATCGGTCAGCCCTTTTGCCATTCAAAAGGGCTTAGATAAAATTACTGGTTCGGTTCAATCTTGTATATGAGCGCGAAGCGGTACACTCCTGGTAGAGGCAGTGTCAGCAACCCAGGCCTCTAAATTAGTACGAGCCACTACGTTAGGCAGTTACCCAGTTAAGGTGGAGCAACATAAAATCCTGAACTCCTCGCGCGGTGTTTTTACCAACCGCGCTTTGGACGGCTTGAGCACATACGAGATTCAGGAGAATCTGGCGGAACAAAGCGTTATATCTGTGTATAGGGTCCAGCGCAAAGTAAATGGTGAATTCATACCTACCCGTACCCTGTTCCATATCTTTGATCGGGTAGATCTCCCCCAAAGGATAAGGGCTGGGTACGAAACCATCGAGGTTAGGCCGTTCAATCCCAACCCACTCAGATGCTACAAGTGTCAGCGCTTTGGGCACACAAGTGCATTCTCTACTGGTCAGTTTAGATGTGCAATCTGTGGAGACGACGCGCACGATGCGGCGTGTACTTCCCCTCCATCGTACGTTAACTGCGGTGGCGAACATTCATCTAGTTCCCGCGACTGTCCCCGTTGTGCAGAGGAAAGAGCGATTCATGAGATCCGGGTGAAAGAGAGGGTGTCCTTCTTGGAAGCCCGGAAGCTCCTGCGCAGTCGCAAACCCTCTGTGCCGCGCTCAGGTACGTACAGCTCAATTGCAGCTAAACCTGTATCGAGCAGGGAAATCGCAACTCAAACTGGCGATATTAAAAGGTTCTGACGGCTACGCTGCACCAACGATCATCAAATTCTACGACTGTTCCGGCATCAACATCGGCCAAACCCGCTCATTTAAAGAGTAATACAGCGAAAGTGTCACCCAAGCATTCAACCTCGGGCACCAGGTCCAGCTTACCCGCCACCAGTTTCACACCAGTAAAGAGCTTTAAGACCAGTTACGTTAGGACCGACTTCTTAAAAGACCACGTAAAGTCTCTTCCCAAAGCATCGAAGGGATTGAAAACTCAACGCTCATCCCTAAGTAGATCCTCTTCGGGAGAATCTTTTAGTGGGAGTGTAGATCGACGATGAACGTCTCCGTCGATTAACACCTCAAATCGGTTCGAGGTTCTCGAACCGAAATTTTCTATTGGAAAGGAGTCCTCTCCTGTGGAAGACATGGAACAGGAGGATTCTGCCCCCACTGCTAGATGGACAGTGCGAAAACGGCAGGATCGAGCTCCTGAAAACTGTACAAGCCATATCCCGAAAAAGAACAAATTGAACCGACCAGCAGAGCCCAATCTGAAGAAACGTCTTTCGATATAAACCTTATCCCATATTATAGCAAATGGCTATCCTTCAGTGGAGCATACGCAGAATTAGACCTCGTCGACCAGAGCTAGAACTGTTGCTCAACCAGTATTAACCATTAGTCGTCAGCTTACAAGAGACCAAAATCCCTTCTCATGACATAGTGATATTCAGCCATTATTCTGATGTACGGTGTGATCTATCACCGGAGGCGGGTGTTCTTGCCCATGTTGCACTAAGCTACTCGTCAGAGATGATCCTTATGCAGAATTCGCACCTTTACAGTCTTGCATCCAGTCCGCTGCTGTCAGCATTACGCTGACATCTACCAAATTCCCAATTTTTAGTATCCATCTGCCTCCATCTGCTGACCTCTCGCGCATTCATTTAGACGACCTAGTTTCCCAGCTACCAACACCATTCCTGTTGCTGGGGGACGTGAATGCCCACCACCCACTTTCGGCCCCCCCAAGGGCCTACTGCGGTAGGTACGGGTTTGGCGCACCCGGGGGTTCCCGAGCCACTCACCGCCATCTTATCATCTCCATCGCCACCAACTGTGCCACGTTTTGTGTTTTTGTGCATATTTGTTTGTGTCCTATTTTGGGAGGGCATTTACATGCCTCATCTTCTTCCCCTTCTTGGCTTATTCTTTACATACATAGTTTTAAGGCTTTAGAGTTATTAACTCCTGCCTCACCAACAGGGATCTTTATTCTATCTCCGTGGTTCCTGTCCCACGGTTCCAGCGCGGCTTCCAACATGTGTGCTCTTCGGAGGTCTCAGGCGTGAAGGTTGAGTGGACCCTTCCTAATGCCCCTATGTGTAAGCCTTAGGTGCGGAGCCCGTCTATACCGTTATGTACACCCACGTAGCTTCCTTGGAGGCCCGGTCCATTTTAATTTCCCGATGAGCGCTGCTCGTTGGTTTAGAATTACGGACCGGTCGTGTTACCGCTAACGGAAACCCGGTGTAATCAACCACAAGTCCCCTGAATCCATGTCTGCTTTACTACGCAGCATGGCCTAAAGTGGGGAGCCACATGTGGTTATACCTGTGGTAGGGGCTTAAAGCCGGGTTGTACATGGTGAAGGGCTTACCCGTATGGACCAGCAGTGGTGGCTGGAGGGTAACTCCTTCAGAGGTATTCCTTGAGACCGGTCTGCTAGGGATCTACCAGGCGGCACAGACCGGAAAGTATTTTGATGTCTTTTCTCTCTACCCCCGGATGGCAGGCTGACGCCGATGGTTCTGGAAGCGGGTCTTTCCATAATGTCATCTCCGCCCAAAACCTCTTCTTCTTTATAGTTGTGACCTTGGCCTGCGAAAAGAAAACTATGCGAGATATCAGTCCGTTTTACATGTAACGCGAGATTGACAGGATATGCGGTAAAGTTACCAATGCCACCCGAACGCGAGACGGTACGCTTTTGATTGAAACGAAGACGAAAGACCAGTCAGAGAAACACCTGAAGGCCAGCTTGTTGGGTTCCTACCCCCACAAGACTTTGAACACCTGTAGAGGCGTCGTAACTACCTCTTGTTTAGATGGTCTTTTCGAAGCCGATATTGTCACCAATTTATCTGACCAGGGTGTATATCAAGCGTACCATCTGATCGGCAAACGAGATGGTGAATCAGTGGCATTGCGTACGGTATTTCTGACTTTTAAGGGCACCACAATACCCGAGACCCTGTATTGTGGATACGAACGCGTCTCTGTGCGACTGTATGTGCCGAACCCAATGCGCTGTTTTCGGTGCCAACGGTTCGGACACATGCAAACTCGTTGCACCTTCGACGCTACCTGTGAACGTTGCGGCCAAGCTGCCCACGGAGAAACTGCTTGTGCTCGAGACCCTCGAGACCCTTGTTGCTTCCACCGTCTACATGGTAAACGTGACGGCAAGGAGTACCCACTGCGGACGATCTTTCTCATGTTCAAGGGTACTAGTGGTCCGAAGTTCATATACTATGGTTACGAACGTGCTGCCGTCCGCCCGTATGTGCCGAACCCTATGCGGTGCTTCAAGTGCCAGTGCTTCGGGCATACCCAAGCCGCCTGTGCCCGACCTGCAACCTGCGATCGTTGTGGTCTAGCGGTACACGTTAACACCGTCTGTACGCGCGCACCGTGCTGTGTAAACTGTGAAAGCAGTCATCCGTCTAGCTCTCGACAGTGTCCCATGTACTTGGCAGAGAAAAGCATACAAGAAATACGTGTGAAGGAACATCTTACTTTCCCTGAGGCGAGACGGCGCTTTGAGCAGCTAAAGCCTGCCAACGCCACAGGATACTCCTAAGCCGTTCGCCGTAAGGTTGTCCAATCCGTCGTTTTACAGACTGTGCCTGTCGCGGATGCGTCGACGTAAACTGACTTGTGCGAAGCCGCTCATTTACGTGCTCGATCATCTGCATCTCAGTATACAACGTCTGATGCACAGCAACAATCTCAGCCGTCGACTAATCCATGTGCTCCTAGGTCGTCCCTTGCCTGAGATCGTTCCTGTCAATGTAGTAGACCGATGAGCCGAACTTCGGCAACGTCCCGCTCTCGCTCTGCGAACAGAAAGACTTCTTCGGACTCCCGACCACCAGTGGAGGCTGAGGAATACACGGATTTTAGGTTAGTTGGAGCTAAATCTGCTAAGATGAGAAAGAAATAAATTACACCACCTTAATTTCTATCTCACTATGGATATACTCCAGTGGAATGTCAATGGGATCAGGGCCCGTCTACCAGACCTTCAACATATAATCAACAAGCGTTCACCCTCAATCCTCTGTCTCCAGGAAACCCACCTACATCCCCACTAGACGCTTCCACTTCGTCATTTTCAATCCTTCAGACACGACTTTGTTGGTGGCCAGCGTGCTTGCAACGGTGTTGTTACTCTCGTGGCTCCTAACATCCTTGCCGCCAGTATTACACTCAACACCCCGCTACAAGCGGTAGCTGTGCCTTTCATCTCCTTTTCTGTTTGTAATGTCTCTTTGCCGCCACACGATGTGATCACAGTCGCTGAGTATTGCTAGCACAAATTCCCCCACCGCTTATCTTTTTGGACGATGTCAATGCTTGCAATGTTCTTTGGGATTCTTCTGCTGACGATGCTCGAGGTACAATAATAGCAGAAGTTTGCGATAGGTCTGGTTTATTACTGTTAAACTCCGGTACACCCATATTCTTATCTTCCGCATATGGCACCCTATCCGCCCTAGATGTAGCTTTCTGCAGCCCTGCTTTACTACCCTTCCTGGATTGGTCGGTATTTTCCGATCTTCACTGTAGTGATCATTACCCCATTGACATTCGTTTGTCGGCACAATATCCATTAGCCACGCAACATCCCCGCTGGGTTATCTCCAAGGCTGATTGCGAAAAGTTTTCCTCTCTGCTCAATCTTAATTCCGATGGCTGTACCTCCATAGAAGACATGGTGGTGTAATTTACTTGCTCGGTTTTGCTCGCCGCAGAATCCAGTATTCCACGGAGCTCTTCTACCCCTCGGCGTATTCCAGTGCCGTGGTGGACCGAAGACTGCAACTTGGCATTAAAAGCACGTAAAAAAGCTCTTCGTCTTTTCCACCTACACCCGACGGGGGAGAACTTTGTTGCTTTCAAACGCGCCCGCGCTAAGGCGCGCTATATCGTTCGTAATGCCAAGCGGCATTCGTGGGAATCATATGTCTCCTCGCTTTCACGCAGGAGCTCCTCACAGAGAGTGTGGACTTCGGTGCGCCGCATGACCGGCAAATGTCTCAGGACATACATCCCTGGTCTTACCGTTCAGGTCTCCACCTTCACCAGCGAACCGGATGTTGCCGACGCCCTAGCCACCTCCTTCTCTGCGACAAGTGCGACGGGCAGATACGGCAGTGCAGTTCTTCCCATTAAGGAAGCGGCTGAGAGATTTCGCCTTGATTTTACTAGTGAATGTAGTGAGCTGTACAATGCACCCTTCACTCTTGCGGAACTAACTCATGCTTTGCACGTTGTGAGGGACTCTTCTCTTGGTCCCGATGATATTCACCGACAAATGTTACTTCACCTCCCACCTGCAGCCGTTACATTCCTTCTGGACCTCTATAACCAAATCTGGCGCGAACAGGTTTTCCCGCCTGTGGGACGAGAGGGTATTGTCATTCCTAACCCTCATCCTGGCAAAGACCGGACCCTCCCATCCTCTTACCGGCCGATTTACCTCACGAGCGTCGTTTGCAAGACCTTGGAACGCATGATCAGTATTCGGTTTACTTGGTGGTTGGAGGCGAACGTGCGGATTTCGTCGCGGTCGTTCAAGCGTTGATAACCTGGCGCGTATGGAAGCTTATGTACGGAATGCTTTCCTTCTGAAGCAGCAAGTCGTGAGTGTCTTTTTTGACCTCGAGAGGGCTTACGACACTACTTGGCGATACGGTATTCTACGTAATTTGCACAGTTCCGGGTTACGCGGCCATCTGGCCCTATTTCTGTGCAACTTTCTCCTGCTGCGCCGCTTTCTTGTCCGTATTGACAATACTCTCTAGCGGGAGAAAATTCAGGAGAACGGTGTACCCCAAGATTCCGTTCTTAGTGTTATGCTTTTTGCCGTGGCTATCAACCGCATTACTAGCGTGATTCGTAGTGGGATATCATCGTCACTATATGTGGACGACTTTGCGCTGTACTATCGCTGCTACAGCACTGATCATCTCGAACGTCAATTGCAGCTCGCCATAAACTCCATCGCTGGTTGGGCGCTTCGCAATGGTTTTCGTTTTTCCCCTACGAAAACTCAGTGCATACACTTCCACCGTCTTCGTGGAGTACACCCTCTTCCTGACCTCCAATTGAAGGGTGTGCCACTGCCGTTCGTTCCGTCCTTGAAGTTCTTAGGTCTCCACCTAGACCGCGAACTTTCTTGGGTACCCCACAACCGATACCTTCGTGCCTCCTGTGACCGGTCGCTTCGGATCCTCAAACCGCTTTCTGGTGCGTCATGGGGCGGCGATCGTTCCGTGATGCTGCGTTTATACCGTTCACTCGTTCGCTCAAAACTAGACTGCGGTTGTTTTACTTACGGCGCAGCGACCGCCTATAAACTTCGCCTTTTAGACACCGTTCATCATACCGGTATATGTCTTGCTACAGGAGCCTTTCACACTAGTCGTGTGGAATGCTTGTATGCCGATGCTGGTGAACAACCACTGACAGTGGGTCGCTCATTTTTATTTTGTTCGTATGCTGCTAAGTGGTCCTCGGACCCCCTGCCATCCTTGTTTTAACCTTCTGTTACGCCCGGATTATTCACACCGCTATCTGAGGAGCGCCACTGCTTCACGCCCCTGTGGTATTCGGTTTCGTGAACTGCTCTCCGATAGGGGTCTCAGATTGCCTCCTGTGGAGCGTGTTTTTTTATACCCGGAACCTGCTTGGCAACTGAGGCGTCCCAGTTTGACCTGACCCTCTCCAACCTCGTGAAACGTTCGAACGCTCCGGAGGTATTTCGGTGACTGTTTTACGAACTTCTAAGCAATTACCGGGCATATGCACCGGTATTCACTGACGGCTCCCAGCTGTCAGGAGCTACAGGTTGTGCCTTTTATTTCAATTGGGTAACACATACTTATCGCCTTGCGGACGCCAGTTCGGTATTCACCGCCGAACTGTACGCTATCTTTTACTTTCTAGATTTTATCTCGCTTTTAGCACCATGTAGTTTCTTGTTTGCAGCGATTCCTTGAGTGCCCTACACGCTCTGCAGCAGTATACCGGGTCCTCACCTCTCGTTATGCGTATTCAATCTCGCCTTTCTGAATTGATTGCTTGCGGCTACCAGTTCATCTTCACGTGGGTTCCAGGTCATGTCTGTATTTCAGTTAATGAGGTAGCGGATAGGTCTGCCAAGGCTGCCTGCTCCTTGCAGGATTATTCGGAAGCGGCTGTGCCCTCAGGGGATGTTTGACGTTACTTCCGCCGTTCTTTTCTTTTAGCTTGGCAGCAATCTTGGTCAAATTTAGCTGGCACACAGCTTCGCACACTCAAAGACACGGTACACCCATGGTTCACATCTTGCCAACTAAACCGGCGCCGCGATATTATACTTACGCGTCTGCGTATCGGTCACACCCGGCTAACACATAGCGCTGAGCCAGTTGCTATATGTCAGACCTGCGATGTTCGTCTGTCTGTGGCACATGTTTTGCTTGATTGTCCGAAATTTCATCGCGAACGGCTATCCGTCCGCCTGGGTAACTCTTTGCCTGTCATTTTATGCGACGACGCCAATTTCGTCGATATGGTGCTACGCTTTGTTGCCTCTATTGGTCTCAGCAAAGAATTCTGACTTGTTTCATGCGTGTGTGAAGTTTTAGCCTTTATAACTTTTTAGCCTCCGACTTTTTCCACATGAGACCACTTTTTGAGAGTGTGTTTTTAGCTCTTTTTTTTTAACCTTTTAGCCCTGTTTGTATCACCCGGGCCTTTTTTCGTGTGTGCCTTTGTAAGGGTGTTTAGCACTTTTTAACTTTTCATCAGTAGATTTGTTTTAATGTGTTTTCCTTTTTCTTAACTTAGGGTCCAAATGACCTAGTTGTCGACGGGCCCTTAAACACTATTCTATTCACTCACTTGTTGCGTCATTGTACAGGGAACCATACATCTAGCTCCCGACAATATCCACAATTTCGCGAGGAAAAGGCCATCCAGGAGCTGTGAGTTAAGGAAAGCCTGGCTTCTAGAATCTGCAGCCTGCGACCATCTCAGGCTACGCCTCAGCTCTTCGCGCACTTCTGTTTCCTCAGTCGCACTACAAACCGTGCCCATAGCCGACCACAACACAACAGACGCCGACCACAACAACCTCGCAGTCTTCATGATTCACACCACCCACTGCCGCAAGTTCTATTTCTCCAGAACCTGCACGTGAGCCGCTAGTGAGACCGACACCATTTGCCGCTGCTCCTCATGAGCGCAGTCGCAAGAAACTCAAGGCCACTGATAAACCTTCCAAGTCCCGTTCTCGTTCTACGAGCCGTAGGGGATCTTCCGCATCCCGAACATCAGCGGATAGCGCCGACCAAGGTAGCTATATTCTTGTGGGTCTAAAGAGTGCAAAGCACAAGAAACGCCCACCTTAACTCCATCTACTTCGTTTCCACCATTCGTTTGCATCCTAGCTGCAAAATCATATTATGACTAATCGGTAAGCTTTACGCCTCATATGTGCTCCATGGCACCCCTGACGTGCAATATCCGCGGTGACCGTACCCATAGGGCCGAATTGCAGCTGTTACTACGGTCCTATAACCCTCTGTTTCTGTGTTTGGAGGAGACAAAGCTTCGCCCCAATGATGTATTTGCCCTGCACCAATACCTTCCCATGCGATTTCCCCCCAGAGGCCTACTACGGCAGGTACGGGTTAGGCGCACCCGGGGTCCCGAGCTACCTTGACTCCCTCTGTGGGCAACCTCAGAATGGTGAGGGAGTCAGTAGGTCAAAATACCCACCCACGTGTAGGCCGTGCGTGGAGACCCGTGTCGGTGAAAACGAATATCCTGGTTGGCTGAGGGTTGCATACCTGAGCCTGGGCTTCTGTCTTTGAGTAATTGGTGAGAGTGCGCAGCCTAATACACCACTTTGGTTTCTGATTGGCCTAAACGGGAGGCTAGGGACTAATCCACCCCTAGTCAATCGGCCAGGACTAGGTATATACCGTACTCCAGGGTGAGAGGACGGCGAGCCTGCTATATCCCCTGTGTAGCCCTGTCACCCCAGTGGGCTGTCCCCGTGTTGGGCTCCGAGGTGGGTAGGGAGCATTGTGGGAAGAATATACACCATATCTTTTATGGCAAAATTTAAACAAAGTAATAATTTAGTTTTGGGAAAGGGAGTAGCTGAGTCCGATGGTCCTCGCTACTTAGTCTTATTAAGAACAGAGGAAGGTAAAAACACTACATCCGTCAGCCCTTTCGCTTATCAGAAGGAATTAGACAAAATTGCTGGTCCGGTTAAATCCTGTGTTAGAGCCCGAAATGGAACCCTCCTGGTTGAAACAATATCAACTTCCCAGGCAGGAAAAATAATTAAGGGAGACTTTTAGGCAGCTATCCGGTTAGGGTCAAAAAGCATAAGAGCTTGAACTCGCTTGGCGTTATTACCACCCGCGCATTGGACGGTTTGACCAATGAGATGCTTCAAGTGGACCTGGCAAAACAAGGCGTAACATCCGTTTATAGGGTTCAGCGGAAAGTTAATGGTGATTTTGTTATTACCCGTATGCTGTTCCTTACCTTTGATCGGGGTAGATCTCCCTCAAAGGATTAAGGCAGGGTACGAAGCCATCCAGTTTAGGCCCTATATTCAAAACCCTTTAAGATGTTACAAGTGCCAGCGGTTTGGGCATACCAGCAGATTTTGTTCTGCTCCGGCAACGTGTGCCATTTGCAGCGACGACTTTCACGATGGGGATTGCACTAAAAACGGCGTCCTGCGTGAACTGCGGCGGAGAACATCCATCTAGTTCCCGAGCGTGCCCCCGTTTTGCAGAAGAGAGAGCCATCCAGGAGATACGGGTGCAAGGAAGGTGTCCTTCTCCGAGCCCTAAACTCCTGCGTATTCGGCAGCACGCTTCCAACGGTCCGGTTCTTTCAGTTATGTTACAGCTAACCGGTACCGACGCGGGAAATTGCCACACAAACCGGCGATATTAACGGGGTTACAATTGCGGAAAAGATCATCGTTGCCACACCACTACTGAACACCTCAACATCCACGTCTACGCCCCCCCCCCCCCAGGGGCCTACTTAAGTAGGTATGGGTTAGGCGGATCCGGGCTCCCGAGACATCTTGACTCCATCTGTGGGCAACCTCAGAGTGATGAGGGAGTCAGTAGGTCAAAATACCCACCCATGTGTAGGCCGTGCGTGGAGACCCGTGTCGGTGAAAACGAATATCCTGTTTCGTTGAGGATTGCATAGCTCACCCTGGGCTTCTGTCTTTGAGTAACTGGTGAGGGTTACGCAGCCTAATACACCACTTTGGTTTCTGATTGGCCTAAACGGGTGGCTAGGGACTAATCCACCCCTAGTCAATCGGCCAGGACTAGGTATATACCGTACTCCAGGGTGAGTTGGACGGCGAGCCTGCTGTATCCCCTGTGTAGCCCTGTCACCCCAGTGGGCTGACCCCGTGATGGGCTCCGAGGTGGGTAGGGACCATTGGGGGATGAATATACACCATATCTCTTATGGCAAAATTTAAACTAAGTAATAATTTAGTATTGGGAAAGGGAGTAGCTGAGTACGATGGTCCTCGTTACTTATACTTATTAAGAACAGAATAAGGTAAAAACTCTACATCCGTCAGCCCTTTCACTATTCAGAAGGGTTTAGACAAAATTGCTGGTCCGGTTAAACGCTGTGTTAGAGCCCGAAATGGAACCCTCCTGGTTGAAGCAATATCAACTTCCCAGGCAAGAAAAATACTTAAGGGAAACTTTTAGGCAGCTATCCGGTTAGGGGCAAAAAGCATAAGAGCTTGAACTCGCGTGGCGTTATTACCACCCGCGCATTGGACGGTTTGACCAATGAGGAGCTTCAAGAGGATCTGGCAGAACAAGGCGTAACATCCGTTTATAGGGTTCAGCAGAAAGTTAATGGTGACTTTGTTCGTACCCGTACCCTGTTCCTTACCTTTGATCGGGGTAGATCTCCCTCAAAGGATTAAGGCAGGGTACGAAGCCATCCAGTTTGGGCCCTATATTCCCAAGCCTTTACGATGTTACAAGTGCCAGCGGTTTGGGCATACCGGCAAATTTTGTTCTGCTCCGGCAACGTGTGCCATTTGTAGCGACGCCTTTCACGATGGGGATTGCACTAAAAACGGCGTCCTGTGTGAACTGCGGCGGAACACATCCATCTAGTTCCCGAGCGTGCCCCCGTTTTGCAGAAGAGAGAGCCATCCAGGAGATACGGGTGCAAGGAAGGTGTCCTTCTCCGAGCCCGAAACTCCTGCGTATTCGGCAGCACGCTTCCCACGGTCCGGTTCTTTCAGTTATGATACAGCTAACCGGTACCGACGCGGGAAATTGCCACACAAACCGGCGATATTAACGGGGTTACAATTGCGGAAAAGATCATCGTTGTCACACCACTACTGAACACCTCAACATCCACGTCTACGCACCCCCCCAGGGGCCTACTTAAGTAGGTATCTGTTAGGTGGATCCGGGCTCCCGAGACATCTTGGCTCCCTCTGTGGGCAACCTCAGAGTGATGAGGGAGTCAGTAGGTCAAAATACCCACCCATGTGTAGGCCGTGCGTGGAGACCCGTGTCGGTGAAAACGAATATCCTGTTTCGTTGAGGATTGCATACCTGAGCCTGGGCTTCTGTCTTTGAGTAACTGGTGAGGGTTACGCAGCCTAATACACCACTTTGGTTTCTGATTGGCCTAAACGGGTGGCTAGGGACTAATCCACCCCTAGTCAATCGGCCAGGACTAGGTATATACCGTACTCCAGGGTGAGTTGGACGGCGAGCCTGCTGTATCCCCTGTGTAGCCCTGTCACCCCAGTGGGCTGACCCCGTGATGGGCTCCGAGGTGGGTAGGGAGCACTGGGGGATGAAGATACACCATATCTTTTATGGCAAAATTTAAACAAAGTAATAATTTAGTATTGGGAAAGGGAGTAGCTGAGTCCGATGGTCCCCGTTACTTAGACTTATTAAGAACAGAAGAAGGTAAAAACACTACATCCTTTCAGCCCTTTCACTATTCAGAAGGGTTTAGACAAAATTGCTGGTCCGGTTAAATGCTGTGTTAGAGCCCCAAATGGAACCCTCCTGGTTGAAGCAATATCAACTTCCCAGGCAGGAAAAATACTTAAGAGAAGCTTTTAGGCAGCTGTCCGGTTAGGGTCAAAAAGCATAAGAGCTTGAACTCGCGTGGCGTTATTACCACCCGCGCATTGGACGGTTTGACCAATGAGGAACTTCAAGAGGATCTGGCAGAACAAGGCGTAACATCCGTTTATAGGGTTCAGCGGAAAGTTAATGGTGATTTTGTTCCTACCCGTACCCTGTTCCTTACCTTTGATCGGGGTAGATCCCCCTCAAAGGATTAAGGCAGGGTACGAAGCCATCCAGTTTAGGCCGTATATTCCCAACCCTTTACGATGTTACAAGTGCCAGCGGTTTATGCATACCAGCAAATTTTGTTCTGCTCCGGCAACGTGTGCCATTTGTAGCGACGCCTTTCACGATGGGGATTGCACAGAAAACGGCGTCCTGTGTGAACTGAGGCGGGGAACATCCATCTAGTTGGCGAGCGTGCCCCCGTTTTGCAGAGGAGAGAGCCATCCAGGAGATACGGGTGAAAGGAAGGTGTCCTTCTCCGAAGCCCGTAAACTCCTGCGTATTCGGCAGCACGCTTCCCACGGTCCGGTTCTTACAGTTATGTTACAGCTAAACCGGTACCGAAGCGGGAAATTGCCACACAAACCGGCGATATTAACGGGGTTACAATTGCGGAAAAGATCATCGTTGCCACACCACTACTGAACACCTCAACATCCACGTCCACGCCCCCCCAGGGGCCTAATTAGGTAGGTATGGGTTAGGCGGTTCCGGGGTCCCGAGACATCTTGACTCCCTCTGTGGGCAACCTCAGGGTGGTGAGGGAGTCAGTAGGTCAAAATATCCACCCATGTGTAGGCCGTACGTGGAGACCCGTGTCGGTGAAAACGAATATCCTGGTTGGTTGAGGATTGCATACCTGAGCTTGTGCTGCTGTCCTTGAGTAACTGGTGAGGGTTACGCAGCCTAATACGCCACTTTGGTTTCTGATTGGCCTAAACGGGAGGCAAGGGACTAATCCACCCCTAGTCAATCGGCCAGGACTAGGTATATACCGTACACCAGGGTGAGTGGGACGGCGAGGCTGCTATATCCCCTGTGTAGCCCTGTCACCCCAGTGGGCTGACCCCATGTTGGGCTCCGAGGTGGTTAGGGAGCACTGGGGGATGAATATACGCCATATCCTTTATGGCAAAATTTAAACAAAGTAATAATTCAGTATTGGGAAAGGGAGTAGCTGAGTCCGATGGTCCTCGTTACTTAGACTTATTAAGAAAAGAGGAAGGTAAAAACACTACATCTGTCAGCCCTTTCACTATTCAGAAGGGTTTAGACAAAATTGCTGGTCCGGTTAAACGCTGTGTTAGAGCCCCAAATGGAACCCTCCTGGTTGAAGCAATATCAAATTCCCAGGCAGGAAAAATACTCAAGGGAAACTTTTAGGCAGCTTTCCGGCTAGGGTCAAAAAGCATAAGAGCTTGAACTCGCGTGGCGTTATTACCACCCGCGCATTGGACGGTCTGACCAATGAGGAGCTTCAAGAGGATATGGCAGAACAAGGCGTAACATCCGTTTATGGGGTTCAGTGGAAAGTTAATGGTGATTTTGTTCCTACCCGTACCGTGTTCCTTACCTTTGATCGGGGTAGATCTCCCTCAAATGATTAAGGCAGGGTACGAAGCCATCCAGTTTAGGCCCTATATTCCCAACCCTTTACGATGTTACAAGTGCCAGCGGTTTGGGCATACCAGCAAATTTTGTTCTGGTCCGGCAACCTGTGCCATTTGTAGCGACGCCTTTCACGATGGGGATTGCCCTAAAACGGCGTCCTGTGTGAACTGCAGCGGGGAACATCCATCTAGTACCCGAACGTGCCCCCGTTTTGCAGAGGAGAGAGCCATCCAGGAGATACGGGTGAAAGGAAGGTGTCCTTCTCCGAAGCCCGTAAACTCCTGCGTATTCGGCAGCACGCTTCCCACGGTCCGGTTCTTACAGTTATGTTACAGCTAAACCGGTACCAAAGCGGGAAATTGCCACACAAACCGGCGATATTAACGGGGTTACAATTGCGGAAAAGTACATCGTTGCCACACCACTACTGAACACCTCAACATCCACGTCCACGCCCCCCCCCAGGGGCCTACTACAGTAGGTATGGGTTAGGCGGATCCGGGGTCCCGAGCCACCTTGACTCCCTCTGTGGGCAATCTCAGAGTGGTGAGGGAGTCAGTAGATTAAAATATCCTCCCACGTCTAGGCCGTGCCTGGAGACCCGTGTCGGTGAAAAGGAATATCCTGGTTGCCTGAGGATGTCGTACCTGAGCCTGGGCTTCTGTCTTTAGGTAACTGGGGAGGGTGCGCCGCCTAATACATCACTTTGGTTTCTGATTAGCCTAAACGGAAGGTTAGGGACTCACCCACCCCTAGTAAATCGGCCAGGACTAGTTATTACACCGAACTCCAGGGTGAGTGGGACGGCGAGCCCGCTATATCCTCTGTGTAGCCCTGTCACCCGAGTGGGGTGAGCTCTCGTTGGGCTCCGTAGTGCGTAGGAAGCACTGGGGGATGAATTTAGACCATATTTCTATGGAAAAACAAAAATCTAAATTTAATATGCGTGGAAAAGAAGTAGTCGAGTCTCAAGGTCCTCGCTGCTTAGGTATATCTAGGACAGAGGAAAGAAGGAAATTTTCGTCTGTGAGCCCTTTCCCTATCCAAAAGGGATTAGACAACATTGTTGGCCCGGTTAATTCTTGTGTTAGAGCTGGAAATGGTACCCTCCTGGTTGAGGCAATTTCAGCCGCCCAGGCAGCCAAAATTCTTCGCGTGAAAATGTTAGGCAGCTGCCCAGTTAAGGTGGATAAACACCAGACTTTGAACTCCTTGGGTGGCGTCATCACCACCCGCGCATTGAACGGTATGTCCAATGAGGAGCTTCAAGAAGATCTGGCAGATTATCCGTCTATATGGTTCAACGGAAGGTAAATGTTGAATTCGTGCCTACCCGTACCCTCTTTCTTACCTTTGACCGGGTAGATCTCCTTCAAAGAATTAAGGCAGGGTACGAAGCTATCGAGGTTAGGCCCTACATTCCGAAACCCTTACGCTGTTACAAGTGCCAGCGATTTGGTCATACGACCTAATTTTGTACTGGTCGGTCCACCTGTTCTACCTATGGTTACGCTTCGCACAATGGGAACACCCATCTAGTTCCCGAGATTGCCCCCGTTTTGCTGAGGAGAGAGCGATCCAGGAGATACGGGTGAAAGAGACGGTGTTCTCCGAAGCCCGTAAGCTCTTGCATATCCGACAACACTAAATCCCGCGGTCCGGTGCTTATAGCTCTGTTGCAGCTAAACCGGTGCCGAGGCGGGAGATCGCAACACAGACCTGCGATATCAACGGGGCCACTATTGCCGACAAAATTATCGTTGCTAGGCCTATTACGAAGACATCAACAGCTGCGTCAATGACGGCATCACCATCTGCCAAATCCGCTAACGTAAAATATACTGCCAGCCCATCCATCGGCATCAGGAAATAAGACCGGTAAAACCGTAGAGTATTCTTCACCACGGAAAACATTCAAGAGCAGATATGTTAGGAGATGTTAGGATTCCTCTTTGGAGGAATCTTCTGGGAGGAGCTCCGATCGGCGACGTCCATCTTCGCCGATCAGTACCTCAAATGGGTTCGAGATTCTCGAACCTAGGTTCTCTATTGGTTAGGGCTCCTCTCCTGTGGAGGAAATGGAACAGGACGATCCTGCCTCTGCTGCCAAACGGACAGTCTGTAAGCGGCAGGATCCTGCTCCTGAAAAAAGTGTTAGTCCGACGGCTAAAAAGAACAAACTGAACCGACCAGCACCGCCCAGTATGCAAAAACGTCTGTCTATTTAGAAATTATCCCATGGCTATCCTACAGTGGAACATACGAGGCATTCCAACACATCCAGCAGAGCTGGAACTGTTACTCCACGCGTATCAACCTCTAGTCGTCTGCCTACAAGAGACAAAGCTCCGTTCACTAGACAATGTTACCTCCAGGCACTATTCTTCTGTACGGTTTGATTTCAATCCGACAGAAGGTTTTCCCGCACACGGGGACACTATGATGCTCATCAGGGAAGATATTTATGCTGATTCCGTCCCCTTACAGTCTGACCTCCAGGCAGTTGCTGTAAAGGTCACACTGCCATCTGCCAGATTTACCATTTGTAGTATCTATCTGCCTCGCTCTAATGACCTCTCGCGCAGCGAGTTAGAAGACCTCGTTTCCCAGCTACCAACACCATTTGTGTTGGTAGGGGACGTGAATGTCCACCATCCACTCTGGGGCTCTCCTCGGGTTTGTTCGAGAGGTCAGCTAATTGCCGACTTCTTGGTCACTAAGAATCTTGTTCTCCTAAACACCGAAGAGCCAACCTTTCTTTCTGACGTCTTTCACAGTTTTTCACACCTTGACATAGCGATTAGTTATCCACAGTTAGCGGTTTCGTTATCCTGGAATATCATCTCTGATTTGCACTGTAGTGACCACTTTCCCTGTCTTATTAGTCTCTTGACACACGCTGCCTGTTCCATTCGTTTACCTAGATTTCGCTTGGATCACGCTAACTGGGACCTGTATTCCCGCTTGGCTAACTTCAACGCCTGTAAGCACAACTCTGTAAACTATTAGTCGACCATCTGACACAGATTATTCTTTCCGCTGTAGATCAATCCATTCCCCTTTCGACTGGCAAAACCCGTCGCTTTCAAGTACCCTGGTGGACTGATGACTGCCGGAATGCAATTCTTGTTCGCAGACGAGCTCCCAGGTTCTTCTAACGTCGCCCTACACTAGATAATCTAATACAATATAAAAAGCTGCGTGCGAAATCTAGACACATTATTAGGGATAGCAAGAAGACAGCCTGGAGTAATTTTGTAGCATCTTTTAACCGCCATACACCTTCCTCTGTCGTATGGGATTACGGCTTGTCGCCGGAAAATCGACTCAAATGCCTATCGCCGGTCTCAAAACACCTGCTGGTGATGTTGATACGTTTGAAGTGGCAAGCACCTCAGGCAGAGCTTTCGCTCAAGTGTCTAGCTCAGACAGTTATTCCCCTGACTTTCTTACAGTTAAGACTCAGGTGGAATCTCAAGGACTCTCCTTTCGTTCTGGGAACCTTGAAGCTTATAACCGTCTTTTTACCATGGTAGAGCTATACAATGCACTTTCGTCATCGTGACACTCTGCACCAGGACCAGATGGTATCCACGTTCAAATGCTGCAACATCTCTTTCCTGATGGTAAGGTTTTCCTACTCGAGGTGTATAACCGTGTCTGTGTTGAAGCCACTTTTCCAGACAAATGGCGGGGTCCACCATCATACCCATTCTAAAACCTAGAAAGGACTGCCGTCTTCCTACCAGTTACCGTCCAATTTCCCTCGCCAGTTGCGTACGCAAGGTGATGGAACGTATGCTCAATGGACGGTTGGTGTGGTGGTTGGAATCCCACAACCTTCTGACCAATATCCAATGTGGTTTTAGACGACGTCGCTCGGCAACTGACCAGCGTGTCTCGCTGTCAACTCAGATCGTGGACGGGTTTCTGAAGAACAGCCCAAAAGTTGGGATATTTTTTGACCTCGAGAAGGCTTATGATACGTGCTGGTGGGAAGGGATTTTGCGCTCCCTCCACAGCTGGAATATACGTGGACGCCTACCTTTGTTCATTCAGGAGTTTATGAGGGACCGGGCTTTCCGAGTAAGGATCGGCACGGTTTTTTCTAATTATTTTCTTCAAGAGAACGGAGTGCCTCAGGGCTCGGTACTCAGCGTGACGCTGTTTGCGATACCAAAAAATTCCATCTCGCTCTGTGTTGACGACTTTGGCATTTTCTGCACTTCTCAGCTTACGCCGTTTTTGGAACGCCGTCTCTAGTGGTGCTTGGACAATCTTTATGATTGGAGCTCCAGAAACGGCTTTTTTGTCTCACCTGAGAAGACAATCTGCGTTAAGTTCTGGTGCCGAAGGTGGCGAATGTCACCATCTCATCATCTCGGGCCAGATATACTTCCCTTGGCAGATGAGGTGAGATTCCTGGGGTTGATATTCGATCGGAAACTATGCTGGTCACCTCATGTAGCACAGCTTAAAGCGCGGTGTGCTGAATATTTTACGGATACTAAGCGGCAGATCGGACAGTACTGCTGCGTCTTTATCGTGCACTGATCCCATCAAAGTTAGACTATGAATGTATCGTTTATGCCTCAGCACGCTTATCTGTGCTGAGAACCCCCCCCCCAGAGGCTTATTACGGGAGGTACGGGTTTGGCGCACCCGGGGATTCCCGAGCCACTCACCGCCATATCATCCTCCCCATCCACTGCGCCGCGTTTTGTGTTCGTCTTCGTATGTCTGTGCGCATTTGTTTGTGGATATTCTTGTGGGTGTGAGTTTACTCGCCTCATCCTCTTCCTCTTCTAGGTTTATTCCATACATATTTAGTTTTAAGGCTTTAGGATTATTAGCTCCTGCCTCACCAACAGGGATCTTTCTTATATCTCCGTGGTTCCCCCCAGGGGCCTACTACGGTAGGTACGGGTTAGTCGCACCCAGGGTCCCGAGCCACTTTGACTCCCTCTGTAGGCAACCTCAGAGTGGTGAGGGAGTCAGTAGATCAAAATGCCCACCCACGTGTAGGCCGTGCGTGGAGACCCGTGTCGGTGAAAAGGAATAACCTGGTTGGTTAAGGGTTGCGTACCTGAGCCTGGGCTTCTGTCTTTCAGTAACTGGGGAGGGTACGCAGCCTAATACACCGCTTTCGTTTCTGATTTGCCTAAACGGGAAGCTAGGGACTAACCCACCCCTAGTCAATCGGCCAGGACTAGGTATTACACCGAACTCCAGGGTGAGTGGGATGGCGAGCCCGTTATATCCCCTGTGTAGCCCTGTCACCCCAGAGGGGTGACCCCTCGTTGGGCTCCGGGTTGGGTGGGGAGCACTGGGGGATGAATTTATACAATTTTTTTATGGCACCAAAACTTAAACCCCTGATTTCAAATAAAGACGTTGGAAAGGAAGTAGTCGAGTCCTGTGGTCCTCGCTACTTGGTTATTCATAGGACAGAGCAAGGTAAGAAGTTCCTTACGGTTGCTTTAACTATCCAAAAGGGTCTTGATGCCATTGCTGGGCCGGTTAAATCCTGCGTTCGAGCTCGCAATGGTACAATTCTTGTCGAAGCCAACTTCGCCTCGCAAGCTGCAAGGATACTTAAAGCCACCATGTATGCCAGCTATCCAGTGACGGTCGAGGTGCACAAGACGCTGAACTCCTCCCGCGGTGTAGTAACAACCCGCGCGTTGTACGGTTTGTCCATTAAGGAGAACCAAGTAAATCTTGCGACTCAGGGTGTCTCATCTGTTTATCGGGTACAACGTAGATCAACGGTGAATTCTTGCCTACTCGTACCTTGTTTCTTACTTTTGATTGGGTAGGCCTCCCTCAAAAGATTAGGGCAGGGTATGAAGCCATCGAAGTTAGGCCTTATATACCCAATCCGCTGAGGTGCTTTAAATGCCAATGTTTTTCGTCACACTAGTGAGTTGTGTACCGGCAAGTCCACCTGCGCCCACTGCGGTGACATCTCCCACGATGGTGCTTGTGCTTCAGCTCCATCGTGTGCGAACTGTAACGGGGAACACCCATCTAGTGCCCCGTTTTGCAGAGGAACGAGCGATCCAGGAGATACGGGTGAAAGCGAAGGTGTCCTTCTTGGAAGCCCGGAAGCTCCTGCGACTCCGCCAACCCTCTGCTCCGAGGTCCGGTACCTATAGCTCAGTTGCAGCTAAACCGGTACCGCGTCGTGAAATCGCAACACAGACTGGCCATATGAACGGCGCTACTATTGCGGAAAATGTTATTTTAGCCCAAGCGTTGTCGGCGTGATGTCCTGCTTGCTAATTTTGGCTGTGGGCTGAAGTGTATGCCTGGGCATCCAACTTATCACGCTTTTTTCTCCCATGAGCTGCACGAGCGATACTGCCTCCGCTCTCTGAGCCCCAGGCCAGCAGGTTTTCGTTTCCGTGAGTTTCTACGCCAGCACCATGTTGACATTCCTAGGCTGTTATCCAAGGGAGAGAGTATATACCCCCCTTAGTTACGCGCTACCTCCCATGTCGATCT
This sequence comes from Hymenopus coronatus, assembly GCA_030762935.1. NCBI lineage: Eukaryota > Metazoa > Arthropoda > Insecta > Mantodea > Hymenopodidae > Hymenopus > Hymenopus coronatus. The sequence continues at coordinate 321,120,658 of CM060900.1, read as the reverse complement.
CGGGATGACGCTTTACGGGAAATCTGTTACGCCTCTTGATAGTATTCGTCGTTGTTTTTTAGAATTTTTATCCAAATACAGTGGCCGTATTTATATTTACACCGATGGTAGTAAGAGCCCCGACGGTGTTGGATGTGCCTTTGTCACTGACACTGCAACTTCTACTTACGGTTTGAATAATTGCACATCTATATATTCTGCCGAGCTATATGCTATTTATCAAGTCCTTCTGTATATTCGACGTCGAGAATTAGGTGACTGCCTTATTCTTAGTGATTCCCTTAGTGCCCTTCAGAGCATTCGTGAGCTGTACAATTACCATCCTTTGGGTTAGCGCATCCAGGACGTTCTCCACATTTTGCACGCTTCTGGTTTTAATGTAGAGTGCGCATGGATTCCTGGACACGTTGGCTTGCCAGGGAATGACACGGAAGATTTGGCAGCGAAATCGGCAGTCACAGCGCCCGGTGTTACGATTACCCATTCAACAGCAGAAGATTTTAGAGTGGCTGTACGGAGAGCCGTTTTTCGACTTGGCATGCGGAGTGGTCGGCTCTCCGTGGTAATAAGCTGCGAGAGATGAAGGACCTCCCTGTCAACTGGGTAGCCTCCTCTCGTTTATTCAGCCGGGAGGAGGTAGTACCAGCTCGGCTACGAATTGGCCACTACATTTTTACTCGCAGTTACCTTTTTAAACGTGAACCTGCTCCTGTCTGTGCGCTCTGTGGGGAGGCACAGACAGTTCGTCATGTGTTGCTGGAGTGTGGTCACCTGGCACACATTCGGTCATCTATGGGCATGCCGGCCTCTCTTGCTGAGGTCCTGGCAGATGACCCAAGAGCAGTGGGCAGGGTTTTTAAATTTTTAGCAAAAGTTTCTTTTACCTTGATGTTTTAGTGTGATAGCAGTTTTTTAAACTCTTTTGGTTTTAATGTGTTGGTTTTAGATGGAGTTTTATACCCAGCTCTGGTTAGAGGGCTGGACAGTTCTGTTACTTGTGTTTCAACTCTGTTAGCTCCTTTACTTGTGTTTACCTTTTTTTTTTTTTTTTTTTTTTTTGCAATGGTATTTTCTTACAGACTATTGCCAAGTTTTAATCATAAGGGCGCTAATGACCTCGGCAGTTGAGCGCCCTTAAACACCATTATCATGATCTGTGGCTGGGTATTATAAATGAATTAATACAAAAGAAAATACATGATTAAATTAATAAGTAGTTATCCACAAGATAGAGAGATCCCTATTGGAGAAATCTCTGAGGTGGATGTAAGTAGGTCTGCAAAGATGAATTGTAGGTCCCACTTTATGGAATATATACTATGATGAAGTGCTTAGACAGGAACCTGCAGCAGGTGTAACACTGGTGGGATACGCAGACGACCTCGCTCTGATTGTCTGCGGCAGTTCGAAACAAGATATAGAGGAAAAAATACAGTGGCCCATCAATAGGTTTGAAGTCTAGATGACTAGTGGAGGACTGGTCCTGGCTCCGACCAAAGCCGAAATGGTAATCCTGGGATTGAGGAGAACTCTTGAAGAAGTGACTATACCGGATGGAGACTTAGAACTTAAGTCGCAAAAATACCTAAAATATTTAGGTATCTTAATTGGATATAATATGAGTATGGTCGAACATCTGAAGTATGTGTCTGCAAAGGCGGAAAAGGTGGTCGCAGCTTTGGCCAGACTGATGTCATTACTCTGCTATCACACCACATTTCCTCCTCCCGTGCGATTTCTTGGCAGCTGTCTAAGTTGAATTGGGCTCTTCTCTCCGCCCTGGCTGTTTTCAGCGACCGCCTGTTCGACTCCGTTGACCATATGGTCGAACATTTCAACTCTGTCGTGACCTCCGCTCCCGCGTTCGTCTTCCTACCCTAGACGCTTACCGGTCCTTTGGTGGACTACAGAGTGCCGCGATGCTATTCGTGCTCGCAGGAGGGCTCTTCGGGTATTTCGCCATCACCCTACCTTGGAGCATTTGATCAATTTTTAAGCAAACGCGCGCCCGGGCACGGCGCATTATTCAAGATAGCAAACGGGCTTCCTGGGCTTCGTTTGTTGAAACATTCAGTCGCATAACACCTTCATCTGTTGTGTGGGAGAAGGTCCGCGTGTTTTCGGTAGGCAGACTAGTACTTCCATACCAAGGATCTGGTGGGAACTCACACCGTAGTTACCCGGTTGCTATTGCACATGCTCTTGGTAGCACGTTTGCTACTGCGTCTAGCTCCGCCAATTATCACACAGCGCATCGTGCCATCAAGGCGGACGTGGAGTCTTAGAGTCTCTCTTTCCGGTCGTTGGATTCCGAGTGCTATAGTTCGGATTTTAGCATGCGGGAGTAGAATGCCTGTTTAGCATCCTCTCGACACTCCGCTCCAGGACCCGATGGTATCCATATCGCCATGCTACAAAACCTCTCTTCTGAGAGTAAGCAATATCTCCTGAACCTGTACAACCTCGTCTGGCTTGAGGGTGTGTATCCTACAGCTTGGCGCGAAGCCACCGTTCCCATCTTAAAACCGGGGAAGGACCGTAGTCTTCCTCATAGTTACCTTGCTATCTCCCTCACCAGTTCTTTTTGTAAGGTGATGGAACGCATGATCAATGGACGGTTACGATGGTGGCTTGAGTCTGAGAAACTTCTGTGCAACATACAGTGCCGCTTTCGCCAATACCGCTCCACGACTGACCACCTTGTCTCCCTCTCGACTCACATCCTGAATGGTTTTCTTCGGAAGTGTCAAACTGTGGACATATTTTTCCATCTCGAGAAAGCTTATGACACTTGCTGGAGGGCTGGCTTACTGCGTAAGTTGCATAGTTGGGGCTGCCGTAGCCGCCTTCCAGTGTTCCTCCGGGAGTTCATGAACAACCGGGCATTCGTATGCGTGTGGGCTCGGTTTTCTCTCGCGTTTTTTAGTCAGGAGAACGGAGTGCCTCAAGGGTCGGTACTCAGCGTCACTCTCTTCGCTGTTGCCATCAATCCCATTGTCGAATGTGTTCCTGCTGGTATCTCCTCTTTATTTGTGGACGATTTTACAATTTATTGCAGTTCTCGGCGCACGTGCCTTTTGGAGCGTCGCCTACAGGCATGCCTTGACCAACTACATATTTGGAATGTCACAAATGGCTTCCGTGTTTCTTCCGAAAAGACAGTTTGTGTCAACTTCTGGCGTCGGAAACCATACGAGCCGCCTTCTCTACATCTTGAGGCCGAACCGCTGCGCTTCTCCGAAACTGTGAAGTTTCTTGGTTTGGTGTTCGACAGGAAGCTTAGCTGGTCGTCCCATGTCTCTTCTCTGAAGGATAGATGTGATCGTGCACTTAATACTTTACGTGTTTTATGTGGCACATCCTGGGGAGCATATCGCACCGTGCTGTAACAGCTTTACCGTTCGCTTGTTCGGTCTAAACTGGATTACGGGTGCATTGTATACTCTTCGGTTTGTCCTTCGATTTACGAAGTTTAAACCCAGTCTACCATCGTTGGTTTCGTCTGGCGCTGGGTGCATTTCCGACTAGCCCAGTTATTAGTTTGTCTGCGGAGGCTGCTGAACCTCTCATAGGCGTGATCTGCTTCTTTGCAGCTATGCTATCCGCCTGTTTGCTTTGCCAGATCACCCGCCTTTCAAGTTATTCTTTGACGAGTCTCTTGACCGTCAATATGCTGTCAGCGCGATTGCCTAGCTTCCCGCAGGAGTTTGTTTTTGCCTGCTTCTTCGGCTCTTGGATGTTCACCTACCGCCTGTGTTTCCACTGGCGGAATGTCCCTTCCCCCCTTGGTTACGTTGCGACACCCAGCTCCACCTTGGGTTGGCATCCACGCCGATAGCAACGACTCCACCTTCAGTCTACCGCTCCGCATTTTTAGAGCTGCAGGCCTGGTTTCCCAACTATTGTTTTATTTATACGGATGGTTCTAAGGAAGACCGAGCTGCGGGATGCGCTTTCGTTTGTAATTCGGGGAGTTATACATTTCATCTTTTGGGGCAATGTTTGATTTTCCCGCCGAACTTTTTAGTATTTATAAGGCTCTTCTTTTTATCCAGGGACAGGATTTAAAACAGTTTATTATTTGTAGCGATTCCCTCAGTGCACTTCACGGCCTGCGTGATCTGTATCCATGCCATCCGTTGATACTCTGCAATCGCTCGCTGACGCTGGCGTTAGCGTGTCGTTTGTTTGGGTTCCTGGTCACGTAGGTATGAGCGGAAACGAACAAGCGGACACAGCTGCTAAGTCTTCAGTTCTATTGCCTAATGTTTTTAGCACCACCGTTCCTCCAGGTGATGTTCGTGTTCACCTGCGCCGGGCCATTCTTTCGCGCTGGTTCGCGGAATGGTCTGGGGTGCGTGACAACAAACTGAGGGCGGTCAAGTCTCTTCCTGTCCTCTGGCCTACTTCCTCGCGTACATGTAGCCGCGATGAAGTGGTTTTAGCGCGACTGCGTATTGGGCATTGCCGTTTTAGCCATCAGCATCTTTTACGTGGGGAGCCCGCACCTCAATGTGCTTCTTGTAACGAGCCATTGACGGTGCATCATCTTTTATTGGAGTGCCACCTTTATACTCTTCTGCGTGCATCGCTTTGTCTTCCTACTGACATCCCCAGCATTCTGGGTGACAACCCTGTATATTCTGACGGACTTTTTAATTTTCTCCTCCACTGCGGGATGTACAGTAGGGTTTAATTTTATCTCTGGGTTTTAGTTTTTACCGACTTATGTTTTTGTTGTCTCGTTTTTAGTCTGGCTTTTGTAGCCTTTTTATGCTTTCCCTGCTTTTAACCCTTGTGTAGTACTCCTGTTTTAGTCGCTTTTATGCCTTTTAACTTTTAGCTCTTTTAATTACCCTAGGGCGCTAATAACCTACGCAGTTGTGCGCCCTAAAGCCATACTACTACTTCTACTACTACTACTACTACTACTACTACTACTACTACTACTACTACTACTACTACTACTAATAATAATAATACTAGTACTACTACCACTACCACTACCACCACCACCACCACTACCACCACGTTGACGGTTCCGGAAGGTAGACTATACCATCATGGTTCCTCTGCGCTCAACACCTTCAATACCAGTTTTTTTTTTTTTTTTTTTTTGTTATGCGTTTGATATTTGAAAGCAAGACAATGAAAGACCTGAGTCCATTTTATATATAAAAGGAACTGAACAGAATTTGCAGTAAAGTCACAAATACAAGAAGGTGTAGAGATGGCACACTCTTAATTGAGAGAGCCACTTCCGAACAACCGGCCAAACTCTTGAGGGCTTCTCTTTTGGGTCTTACCCCATTAAGGTGGAGAAGCACAAAACTTTAAATAGTAGGTGTGGTGACGACCTCCAGTTTGGATGGTTTAACCAACGAGGAAATAGTGAACTGTCTTTCCGATCAAGGTGTAGTTGCTGCCTATAGATTATTTGGCAAACGGGATGACAAGCCGTTCCCACTGGGTACAGTCTTCTTGACTTTCGAGCGAACTGACATACCGGCTTATATGATGTGCGGTTATGAAAGAGCGCCCGTGCGGCCTTATATCCCGAACCCAATGCGCTGTTACCGTTGTCAGAAGTTTGGACATACGCAACAACGTTGAAAAACTCGCCAGTTTGCGGGCAATGTGGGCAAAACGCACACGATGGCTCTGTATGCGCTCAAGGCCCCACCTGTGTCAACTGTGGAGAGGCGCATCCATCCAACTCTAAAGAATGTTCCCGTTTTATCGAGGAGAAGACCATACATGAGATAAGAATCAAAGGCCATTTAACTTTTCAGGCAGCACGGAAACGTTATCTCGACCTTCGCCCGACTACTTTGAAATATTCCGCTGCTGTCCGCCAGCCGGTGCGGAATCAGGATGCTATAGTTCAGACGCTCCCTGGTCCTCGTGCCCGTGTGTCTTTAGGTATCCAGACCGTATCCTCCGAATACGTTTCTCCTCCAAAGGTAGCGCCACCATCTTCTTCTTCTGTGCCATCTACATCTTCCGCCACTGTTTCTGTCAGCCCGGTTTGTAAATCGCCCGTTCGTCGCACAAGACGTTCTTGCTCTCCTAACCGCACCCAAACGACTTGTTCGGACACTGATACCAGCGATGGCAATCTGCAATTGTGTCCGGTTTGCGACCACACTAGACGGAACCGAAGCCCAACGAAAAAGAGAAAGCTTAAACTGAATCCACCGGTCCCGGCCAACCATTAATTCGCTCCCTTACCGGCGCACGCATAATGAACAGCGGCTTTCTTACCGTCCTCCTTATGTCCCTCCTCCTATGGAATATACGTGGTCTACGCGCCCATCGGCCCAAACTGGATATTTTAATCCAGTCTTTTTCACCCCTTTTTGTTTGCTTGCAGGAGACCCAACTTCGCCCTCGAGATACCTTTGTTTTACATCGGTATACACCGGTTCGCTTCGATCTGGAACCGGATGAGGGCTCTCCGGCACACGGCGGTTCTCTGGTTCTGGTACGTGACGACATGTGTTTCCGAACTGTTCCACTCACCACTCAACTGCAGGCTGTTGCTGTCCACCTTTCTCTTCCCGGTTTTAGTGTTTCAGTCTGTAGTATCTATGTTCCACCTTCGTCTCCCCTCGCTGCTGCCACCTTCGTCACCCCTCGCCGCTGCCGAACTTGTAAATTTAATTTTGCACTTACCTTCACCGTATCTCCTGGTGGGAGATTTCAACGCCCATCACCCTCTTTGGGGATCTCCGAGGGCGTGTGCGAAGGGAACCTTACTAAGCGATCTTCTGGACCAGCTGAATCTCTCCCTTTTGAATACTGGTGAACATACCTTTCTCTCAGACTCTACCGGCAGCCTTTCTCACCTCGATTTAAGTCTCTGTTCCGCATAGCTTGCACACCGTCTGGAGTAGAATGTTCTCTCTGACGCTCATTTTCCAGTTGTTATTACACTCCTTCATTGTACTCCTCCAACCACTGGCACCCCAAAATTTCAGTTTAACAAAGCAGACTTTATACTCGCCTAGCCCATTTTTTCGTTGCCGAATGTCTCACTGACAATAGCATGGTTGAGCACCTAACTTCCGTTATCATAGCCGCCGAACGCTCCATTCCCCGTACGTCTTCCCAAACTAGGCGTACCCGGGTTCCTTGGTGGAACGCGGAATGCGGCAAAGCTATCCGGGCGCGGCGAAGTGCTCTTCGGGTTTTCAAACGTCACCCAACACAAGATAACTAATTAGTCTATAAACGACTACGGGCTAGAGCGCGGCGCATTATCCGTGAAAGTAAGAAGGCCTCTTGGAAGAGGTATGTGAAGAGCTTTCATAGCTCTACGCCCATATCCGTTATGTGGGATGGACTTCGGCGAGTAGCCGGTAAGGCAAAACCGTGCACTATACCCGGTCTTACGGTAGGAGGTGATACCCTGGTGGAGCCGGATCTTATCGCAGACACTTTGGGCAGAGCCTTTGAGGCAGTTTCCATTCCACCAACTATGACCCAGCTTTTATTCCCCATGAGTTCGCGTTGGAGGTCCAGGAGTTGTCATTCCGCTCCGATAACCATGAGGACTACAGCCGCCCTTTTAGCCTTCGCGAACTAGAACATGCCCTCTCTTTTTCTAGGCGTACCGCTCCTGGGCCCGGTGCCATACATGTGTCGCTGCTTCAGCATTTGTCCGCGGACGGTAAGTTCTTTCTCTTCCAGCTCTTTAATCGTATCTGGCTCGAAGGTGTGTTTCCTGCTGCATGGCGCGAGGCCACCGTTGTTCCCATTCTGAAGCCTGGCAAGGATCGCCAACTTACTTCCAGCTACCGCCCAATTTCCATAACTAATTGCGTTTGCAAGGTTATGGAACGTATGCTCAATGGGCGGTTTATGTGGTGGCTTGAATCTCGGGGCCTCTTGTCGAACGTTCAGTGCGGGTTTCGTCAAAACCGTTCTACTATCGATCTTCTAGTGTCTCTTTCGACCCACATTATGAACGGGTTCCTGAGTAAAAGCCAGACTACAGTGTATTTTTTTATTTAGAGAAAGCTTACGACACATGTTGGAGACCTGGAATTCTCCGTAAAATTTATCAGTGGGGTTTCCGTGGTCACCTCCCCATATTCATTCTGGAGTTCATGAAAGACCGGGTATTTCTTGTGCGTGTCGATTCGTTTTTATCTGACTATTTTACTCAGGAGAACGGAGTTCCTCAGCGTTCAGTACTTAGTGTCACTCTGTTCCTTATAGCTATCAACCCTCTTGTTGACTGCCTTCCCCCAGGGATTTCCTCGTAGCTGTTTGTTGACGATTTTGTTGTGTACCTCACAGCTCGGCATACATGTCTCCTCGAGCGTCGTCTTCAGCGGTGTTTAGACTCTATTTCTTCCTGGAGTGTGGCAAATGGCTTTCAATTCTCCGCCGAGAAGACGGTTTGTGTAAATTTCTGGCGTCGGAAGCAGTTTCCTACTCCTTCTCTCCCTCTAGGTACAGATATGCTACCGTTTGTTTTAGAAGCGAAATTCCTGGGCTTACTATTTCATAGGAAGTTATGTTGGTCTGCCCATATAACTTATTTGAAGGCGCGGTGCACACTTTTTCTTGATATTTTACGCGTTTTAAGTGGCACATCCTGGGGAGCCGATAGGAGCGTTCTACTATACCTCTATCGTACATTAGTCCGTTCCAAGTTGGATTATGGGTGTATCGTCTATTCTTCAGCGCGACCGTCTATCCTTCGTCGTTTAAACACCATTCATAATCAAGGCATACGGCTAGGAACCGTCGCCTTCCGCACCAGTCCAGTCAGTAGAGTCTGTACGGAAGCTGCAGAACCACCGCTATATAATCGCCGTGAGTTTCTCTCGTGTAGCTACGCCAACCGTCTGTCCAGTATGCCTTTCCACCCGGCTCATTCATACTTTTTTGATGACTTTTTGGACGCTAATTACGCCTCTCTTTCCCTCGCCCTCTTACCACCAGGGGTGCGTTTTCGCAAGCTTCTAGGGCAAATGAGCATGTCCATGCCTACAGTGCTTCCCATACAAGAAACCCATTTCCCTCCTTGGATTCGCCCTGGCAGCTCTTTCTATCTAAATTCCTCTAGTTTTTCGAAGTCGACTACTCCTGGTTTCATCCTTCGATCCCAATTTTTAGCCCTTAAAGACCTACATCGCGACCACATTTTTATTTATACTGACGGGTCGAAGAATGATCAAGGTGTTGGATGTGCTTTTGTGGTTGATAACCGCTGTTTTACTTTTCGTCTTTTACGACAGTGTTCGATTTTTACAGCTGAGCTATTTGGTATTCTTCAGGCTCTTTGTTATGTGCGGCGACATGCGCTACCACTCACTGCAATATGTTCCGATTCTCTGAGTGCTCTCCAAAGTCTTCGTCCGCTGTATACTTACCACCCAATCATACAGCGGATCCAAGATTGCCTTCACTCGCTTTCGGTAGCAGGTCTAAGTGCTACGTTTTTGTGGGTGCCCCCTGTGTAGCCCTGTCACCCCAGTGGGGTGACCCCTTGTTGGGCTCTGTGGTGGGTAAGGAGCACTGGGGGATAAATTTGTACCATTTTTATGGCACCAAAACTCAAATTCCTGATTTCAAATAAAGACGTTGGAAAGGAAGTAGTCGAGTCATGTGGCCCTCGCTACTTGGTTATTCATAGGACAGAGCAAGGTAAGAAGTTCCTTACTGTGAGCCCTTTTACTATCCAAAAGGGTCTCGATGGCATTGCTGGTCCGGTTAACTCCTGCGTTGGAGCTCGCAATTGTACACTTCTTGTCGAAGCCAATTGCGCCACGCAAGCTGCAAGGATACTAAAAGCCACCATGTTAGCCAGCTATCCAGTGAAGGTCGAGGTGAACAAGTCGCTGAACTCCTCATGCGGTGTAGTAATAACCCGTGCGTTGGACGGTTTGTCCATTGAGGAGATCCAAGAAAATCTTGCGACTCAGGATGTCTCATCTGTTTATCAAGTACAACGTATGATCAACGGTGAATTCATGCCCACTCGTACCCTGTTTCTTACTTTTGATCGGGTTGACCTCCCTCAAAAGATTAAGGCAGGTAATGAAGCCATCGAAGTTAGGCCTTAAATACCCAATCCACTTAGTTGCTTTAAATCCCAACGTTTTGATCACACTAGTGAGTTGTGTACCGGCAAGTCCACCTGTTCCCACTGCGGTGACATATCCCACGATGGGGCTTGTGCTACAGCTCTATCGTGTCTGAACTGTAACAAGGAACACCCATCTAGTTCCCGAGACTGCCCCCGTTTTGCAGAGGAACGAGCGATCCAGGAGATACGTGTGAAAGAGAAGGTGTCCTTCTTGGAAGCCCGGAAGCTCCTGCGACTCCGCCAACCCTCTATCCCGAGGTCCGGTACGTATATCTCAGTTGCAGCTAAACCGGTACCGCGTCAGGAAATCGCAACACAGACCGGCGATATGAACGGGGCTACTATTGCGGAAAAGGTTATTTTAGCCCAAGCGCTGCCAAAGCCTTCGACACCTACATCCAAGTCGGTATTAATATCTGCCAAATCCGCCAGCTTACAGAGCAGCCCTGCACACTTGTCCGAAAGCCTCGACCTCGGGAACTAAGGCTGGTAAATTCACGACGTGTTCTGCCCCTGAGAAGCAGTTTAAGACCAAGTATGTCCGACAAGACTTCTTGAAAGAGAATGTGCAATCTTCTACCAAGTCATCTAAGGGTAAGAAAAGTACACACAACTCCCCACGTGTATCCTCCTCTGATGGGTCATCTGGGGAGGAGGGCGTGGATCGGCGATGGCCGTCTTCGCCAATCAGCACATCCAATCGGTTCGAAATTTGGTCTTGAAAAAGGGTCCTCCCTTGTGGAGGAGATGGACCAGGAAAATTCTACCGCCACTGCCAGAGGGACAGTGCGGAAACGGCAGGATCGTGCTCCTGAGAATAGTACTAGCCCAACGCCTAAGAAGATCAAATTGAACCGACCAGCTAATCCCAATCTGCAGAAGCGTCTTTCGATTTGAAACTTGTCCCATATATACTCAATGGCTATCCTACATTGGAACATACGCGGAATTCGACCACATCGACCAGAGCTTGACTTGTTGCTGCGCCAGCATGAACCTTTGGCTGCATGCTTACAAGAGACCAAGCTCCGTCCACAGGAAACCGTTACCATCAGGCAGTACTCCTCCATACGATGTGATTTATCCCTGGAGTATGGTGTCCCGGCACATGGGGGCACTATGATGCTTATTCGAGATGATTACTTTGCCGACTCCGTACCCATACAATCTGACTTCCAGACCGTTGCTGTCAGCATTAAGCTACCCTCCGCCTTATTCACCATTTGCAGTATCTATTTGCCTCCATCTGCGGACCTTTCGCACAGCGACTTAGAACACCTAGTTTCGCAGTTGCCACCACCCTTTTTGTTGGTAGGCGACGTGAATGCCCCAAGCTCTCCTCGGGCTTGTGCGAGAGGTACGCTACTTAAAGACTCTTGGATAGTCAGAATCTTGCTCTCTTGAACACCGGAGAGCCCACCTTTCTTTCTGACGCCTTTCATAGTTTTTCACACATTACCATTGCAATTTGTTCCTCAGTTAGCAGTCACGTTATGCTGGAATATCATCTCGGATTTGCATTCTGGTGACCACTTTCCTTGTCGTATTAGTGTCTTGACACCCGTTGTATGTTCCATCCGTTTACCTAGCTGGCTCTAGACCAAGCCAACTGGTAACTGTAATCCCACTTGGCTGAATTTAACTACGAAGAGCACGACTCTGTGAACCACTTGGTGGAACACTTCACAGGGAACATTCTTTCGGCTGCTGAGCAATCCATTCCGCGTTCGACTGGCCATAGGGGTCAATTTCCGGTAACTTGGTGGACCGATGACCGTCGGGATGCTATTCGCGCTCGCAGACCAGCTCTACAGGTTTTCCAGCATTTCCCTACACTGAATAACCTGATTCACCATAAACAGATGCTTGCACATTCTAGGCGAGTTATTAAGGATAGCAAAAAATGTCATGGAATTAATTCGTGGTTTCCTTTTATCGACATACACCTTCCTCTGTCGCATGGGATAAGTTAAGACGTGTGGCTGGGAAATCGACCCATATGCCCATCGCCGGTCTCAAAACACCTACCGGAGCTAATGTTGATACATTTGACGTGGCGAATACTTTAGGTAGTGCATTCTCTCAGGTGTCTAGCTCAGGCAATTATTCCCCTGAGTTTCTTATAGTTAAGACTCAGGTGGAATCTCAAGGATTCTCGTTTCTTTCTGGCAACCTTGAGGACTATAATCCCCCTTTCACCCTGGCAGAGCTAGATAATGCACTCTCCGCTTCGCGACACTCTGCACCAGGGCCAGATAATATCCACGTCCAAATGTTGCAACATCTCTCTCCTGATGGTAAAGCTTTCCTACTCGAGGTCTATAATCGTGTCTGGGTTGATGGCATTTTTCCAGACAAGTGGCGGGAGGCCACCATCACACTAATTCTTAAACCTGGAAAGGACCGCCATCTTCCTTCCAGTTACCGTCCTACCTCCCTCACCAGTTGCGTGTGCAAGGTGATGGAACGCATGATCAATGGACGGTTGGTGTGGTGGCTGGAATCCCACAATCTTCTGACGAGCATCCAGTGTGGCTTTCGACGACGACGTTCAACTGCTGACTACCTTGTCTCTCTGTCAACTCAGATCATGGACGGGTTTCTAAAGAACAGCCCCAGTTGGGATATTTTTTGACCTCGAGAAGGCCTACGACACTTGTTGGCGGGCGGGAATATTACGTTCTCTCCACAATTGGAACATACGTGGACGCCCACCGTTGGTCATTCAGGAGTCTATGCGGGACCGCGTTTTTCGAGCGAGGGTCGGCTCGGTTTTTTCTAACCATTTTATTCAAGAGTTCGGAGTTCCGCAGGGTTCGCTACTCAGCGTGACTCTATTTGCTATTGCGATAAATTCCATATCACTATGTATGCCCCCAGATGTCTCTTCCTGTTTATTTGTGGACGTCTTTGCCATCTTCTGTACATCTCAGCGTACACCGTTTTTTGGAACGCCGTCTCCAGCGGTGTTTGGACAATCTCTATGCTTGGAGCTCGAAACACGGTTTTCGTTTCTCCGCTGAGAAGACAGTCTGGGTTAACTTCTGGCACCGTAGGTGGCAATCGCCGCCGTCTCTTCAACTCGGGCCAGATTTACTTCCTTTCGCAGATGAGGCGAGTTTCCTTTGTTTGATCTTCGATCGGAAACTTTGTTGGGCACCACATATAGCACAACTTAAAGCGCGATGTGACCGTTCTCTAAATCTTTTACGGATACTAAGTGGCAAATCTTGGGGTGCGGGTCGGAAGGCATTGCTCCGTCTTAATGTGCTGTGATTCGTTCGAAGTTGAACTATGGCGGCATTGTGTATTCTGCAGCCCGACCTTCAGTGCTCAGAAGATTAGACACAGTCTATAATCAGGGCATCCGTGTGGCCGTTGGAGCTTTTCCAACAGCCCAGTTGTTAGCCTCTACGCCGAATCGGGAGAACCTCCTCTGCGATGTCGGCGTGATGTCCTGCTTCCTAATTATGGCTATGGGCTGAAGTATATGCATGGGCATCCAACTTATCACGCGTTTTTCTCTCCTGAGCTGCACGAGCGATACTGCCTCCGCTCTTTGAGTCCCAGGCCAGCAGGTTTTCGCTTCCGTGAGCTCCTACGGCAGCACCATTTTGACATGCCTAGGCTGTTATCCAAGGGAGAGAGTGTATACCCCCCTTGGTTACGTGCTACCTCCCATGTCGATCTGGGGATGACGCTTTACGGGAAATCTGTTATGCCTGTTGACAGTATTCGTCGTTGTTTTTTAGAATTTTTATCCAAATACAGTGGCCGTATTTGTATTTACACCGATGGCAGTAAGAGCCCCAACGGTGTTGGATGTGTCTTTGTCACTGGCACCGCAACTTCTACTTACGGTTTGCCTAGTAGCACATCTGTATATTCTGCCGAGCTATATGCTATTTATCAAGTCCTTCTGTATATTCGGCGTCAAAAATTAGGTGACTGCCTTATTCTTAGTGATTCCCTTAGTGCCCTTCAGAGCATTCGTGAGCTGTACAATTACCATCCTTTGGGTTAGCGCATCCAGGACGTTCTCCACATTTTGCACGCTTCTGGTTTTAATGTAGAGTGCGCATGGATTCCTGGACACGTTGGCTTGCAAGGGAATGACACAGCGGATTTGGTAGCGAAATCGTCAGCCACAGCGCTCAGTGTTACCATTACCAATTTAACAGCAGCAGATTTTAGAGTGGCTGTACGGAGAGTCGTTTTTTCGACTTGGCATGCGGAGTGGTCGGCTCTCCGTGGTAATAAGCTGCTAGAGGTAACCTCCTGGGTAACCTCCTCTCGTTTATCCCGCCGAGAGGAGGTAGTACTAGCTCGGCTACGAATTGGCCACTGTATTTTTACTCGCAGTTACCTTTTTAAACGTGAACCTGCTCCTGTCTGTGCGCTCTGTTAGGAGGCACAGACAGTTCGTCATGTGTTGCTGCAGTGTGGTCACCTGGCACACATTCGGTTATCTATGGGCATGCCGGCCTCTCTTGCCGAGGTCCTGGCAGATGACCCAAGAGCAGTGGACAGGGTTTTTAAATGTTTAGCAAAAGTTTCTTTTAAAGGTTTAGTGTGATAGCAGTGTTTTAACCCTTTTAGTTTCAATGTGATGGTTTTTTATATCCAGCTCTGGTTAGAGGGCTGGACAGTTCTTTTACTTCTGTTTTCTACTCTTTTAGTTCTGCTTTTACCTGTGCTTACTTTTTTGCAATGTTATATTCTTACTGCCTATTGCCAAGTTATAATCATAAGGGCGCTAATGACCTCGGCAGTTGAGCGCCCTTAAACAAGATTATCATTATTTGTGGGTGCCTGGTCACACGGGAGTAGTGGGAAACGAGAGAGCTGATTCTGCTGCCAAGAGATCGATTACATCTTCCAGGGTATTTTCTTCTTCCGTTCCCGCTAGTGATCTTATGGCGGTGTTCCGAGAGACCATTCTTTCTCGTTGGGCCACTGAATGGTCCAGCCATACTGGAAACAAACTGCGGGTAATTAAAGCACTCCTCGAATCCTGTAAAACCTCATGTCGCACCTCCCGCCGACAAGAAGTCATTTTATGTCGCCTGCGTATCGGACACTGCTATTTTAGCCACTGTAATTTATTGCGAGGAGAACAAACTCCAGTTTGTCGGTGCGGCGCAACCTTGACAGTGAGACATGTTATAACCGAGTGCCAATTTTTAGCAGCCACGCGACTGTAGTTGAATTTGCCCAGTGGCATGCTTGACATTTTAGCAGACCGTCTGACTGCTGTAGAACGGGTTTTATCTTTTATACGACAGTGCCCTACGATTGCACGTGTCTAGTTTTAATGGCGGTCTACAGCTTTTGACACTAGTTTTATCTATTTCTTTTAACCACCTTAGGTTTGTTATATTTTATTTTCGGAGTGTTATCTCCTACATTTTAATTCTGGTTTTAGGGTCTGTGTGCGTGTTTTTATAGCATGAACTCTTAGGCCTAAGTTTTATTTTATGATGGGTTTTGTTTTCTTACATCTTCTAGGGCGCTAATAATCTTATCGGTTGGGCGCCCTTAAACCTTACTTCTCTCTCTCTCTCTCTCTCACCACCATCACCACCACTACCACTGCCGCCGCCATAGCATATTGTTCGATGATATGAACTACAGTAAAATTAAGAACTAGGTACACTATTGCTATGTTAATGATTAATATCACATATATTGTGATAGAGAATCACAACTTAAAAGCAGAAATAAACGGCGCCCTTTTACATCAGACATTTGGAGTGGGCTGTTGTGTGTTGCATCATGAACAATGGGGAAATCTAAAAGTACCTGCATTATCAGATATAAGTACCTTTTTCCAAGTAAACTGAATTGTTTTAGTATTTTCTTCCGATCTCCAATGTTTATTTCCATTTGTTCCACTAAATTATTTTAGTAATTAAAGCTTTAATCATAGTTTCAAAAAGTACTGCGTACGTTGGCTGTCCAACAGGAATCATTTTATAATGTAATTTTATAATTATAGTTGTAATTCTAAAAGATTTGGAAATATCTACTTAAAGTGAGGCACAGCATAAAATTCACTTCATAAAATTCTACTAGTTCATATCTGACCACATATTTTCAATGTTTTAAGGCAAGGATCGGACCACCAATTGCTGGCACTTTTGAATTCACAGATTGTACACAATGACCTCCGTTACTCCTCAGTTTTGATGTTGCACTCTATTCACCTTATATGAAGTGTTACTCCGTTGCATGCAATAATTGTGTACTTTAATGGATATTTTCAGTATTTCAGGCACATTACATGCAGTATTTGTGCAGTTTTAGTGCATACAGATAATCAGTCTAATTATAAGCCTGCCAAGGTCAGAATATTCTGCGATCTAACGCTAAGCTGTACATTTTAATACCACAAAGACGATATATGAATGCAAATAGAAAACGCCGCCAACATTTCTTTTAATTTAATCAAAGATTGTAATTTTTTTAAATCACCTGTTTGCATTATGTTTGGCAGTTGGGACATTTTAAGTACAAAATAATTTTAAATTACACACAAAGTATAAAAACTGTACTATATATATGAAGTTCTAGCTAATTTTCTTATTGCAAAAATATGGTGGCATAAACATGTTATGATTATGGACCCTTGTAATAAGGGATAGCATAATTATTTGGGACAGGGTTACAAAATTAGCTGAAACTTTATACAATTATTGTTCAACAAAGCAGATATAAACTAGACTATGACTGCGGTAGTTCATTTGACACCAGAGCAAAACAGTTCTGCAAAGTATAACACAGTTATGCTTGCCTTATATAATGCAGAAGCATCAAATAACTTGGAGGAGTACTTATAACACTTCAGAGAACAAAAGCGTTCAATAGTACTGGATTGTTTAGTATTTTGTTGAATTAATCATTATTTAGCGTTGTTCGAGTTAATAATAAACCCCAGTATTACCTACAAATGCGGGGTAGCTAAGCATACAAATATTTATATTGATAAAGTGTTTCATAAATTAATATTCAATAGCTCATAGTAAATATTTGATAATTATAAACATTAGACGCATATTCTATAATTTGACAAAATTTAAGCTTTAAGGAAATATGGTTGCTTGAAATTGCCTCGCAAACTAAGATAAGTGAGGTAGTCTAATACAAATTTGACGTTTGTTCTGTGGATGAATTAAATAAAGCTCACGACAGAGATAATTCAGTTGTGCATCGGCATGTGTCTACATGCAGGGGACAACATATGTGAACCTTGTTCTTAAAATACACATTTATGTATTCAGTTATAATATACGATTGAATAGATCACTCTCTTAAAATTTTTGGAAGCTCGGAAAATAATCGTTATACAATCTAAGGAGTAAATAGTCAAAACGTATAGAGTGAGTGATAACAAGGGTGCAGGAGGGCTCATTTTCGAGAATATTTGGTGAACATATTGTACTATTATCAAAAGTCGTAGAACTTCTTGCTATTGGACGTCAATAGTATCATCGGGACCAGTTTCTCTTCTGTATGTTTCTCATACACGAACTACAAGCAGTGGAATACTGTTGTGTTTATTTATGAGCAAATTGTTAGTAAATGTGTATTTTAGAGTTTCTTCCCATTTCAGATTACACTGTACACATTATTAGTATTTGATGTAGTATGAAATTAAACTCTATTTATTTAACGGAAATCAATATAGGCTAAATTTGTACTTAAATCTTAATTTTAGTGCAACTTTTACTTCAGTTAGTGGGATATTCCGCACATAAGACGAAATAGATTACAATAGAACATGAAATTTATCCATATTTGTGGCCAGAATATTGTTAGAGATTTTTGAAGGTGATTGTTACATGTGTATCACTCTCACACGATTATATCGATAAAAAGTGTAAAACTTAAAAAATAAATTAGTGTTGAATTATTAAAGATAGGTGCGTGTTTTTTCCCGAAATTTTAGAAGCTATGTGCTGTTATTGTGTTATAATGTGCTCATTTTTGCTATTAAATACTCTAGTTGGTTACACACACACACACACCTCAAAACTTTGTAGAACTTTTCCTGGTATATGAGGAGTTTATTTACTATATGCTTTTTTGGAGTTATTGTCAAAACGGCATCATTATTTCATTTTTCAAAATTAAGAAGTTAATAACATTTTATTCTTAAAAGAATAAAGAATAAGTATTTTGCAAAGCTAATTTTTTGTATTTTATGAATATTACAGTAAATAATTATTGCTTTTCTATACGATATCACTGAATCCATGATCCTTCTGATGCTGAACGAAATGTTTCCTTACTGATATGAATATAAAATATGTTATTTAGTTTTACTCCTAAATGAGTGCCAATAAGCCAAACAGTTGTGAATTATACGTATTTTAATCTGTTAAAAATAACAGAAATTTTAATCATTAAATGGGAAAAATTGTATGTATAAACACCGATAAAAACAACACTGAGTAACTCAAGTATTTCTGTTAAAAACCGAATAACGGTAATTTTATGCCAGGCAAATACTCTCTGAAAAAACGAAAGAAAAGAAGGAGTGTTTAAAATCTCAGCAATATGACCTTTAACCTCAAATAGTGACACGCCACAGAAGTTAGGGGTTTTATTGTTCTGAAGAAAAATCAACATAATTTTAAAGATGAAACGCCAATATACTTCTATCCTCTCATTGTCTTTGCACATGCTTCCGTCTAGATTTTCGGAGTTGAAAAATAATTAAGAAACAATACAAGATTGTTCTGGCTGGCCCCGTAGTAGAGCGCCTGCATTGTATGAGAGGACTCCCGGGTTTGATTACCGGCTGAAGACAGGGAACTTTTCTATAACTCTGAATATTCCCTATCCTCCCCAGAGTCTGAAAGTATCAATGTGAGCATAAATGAGTGTGATATTATAATTAAAATTAAAAATAAATGGAAATCCAACGACATCAATATACTATTTAACACCATTGTCGGCTGGCAATATGTTTCAAAGGGAAATACCGCCAGTCGGATCATGTAGTTCAAGGCGAGGTATAAGTATAACAATAAAAGGGATCGTTCGGTTGATAGGACATAATAGATTTCACGAAACATACCACTAAAACTTATGTCAGTATACCAACTAATATGTTCAATAAAACATCCTTTCTTATTTCTCTGTCTCTCTCTCTCTCTCTCTCTCTCTCTCTCTGTCTCTCTCTCTCTCTCTCTCTCTGTTCCTTGGTATACGAAAAAATTGCACCCAACTCTGTGAATGTGTTGACCATGGATGGATCGCAAACCATAGATTTATTTTATTTATTTCTTCACCACCTTATACTAAATATGTGAATTTATTGTGAAGTAACATCTTACGCAAGACTTACTTCTCTTTGAAACAGTGACAATGCACAGGGATATGAAGACATTGCTATTCTAAATCGCGATAGGTATATCTGTGGTAAAAAGGCAGCTGAAACTCGCAAGCACGCCAAGCGGCGAAGATGCCGGTCCCCATGGCCACGCTCGCTAAAGCGTATCGCTTTGGTGCTTCGTGGGCAGGGGATCGTGGGTTCGAGTCCCGCATTGGGCATGGGTGTTATATGTTTGTGCAATGTGTATATGTTTGTAAAAGAAACAGTAAAACCAGTAAACCAGTAATCAGTAAAACCTACGGGGGAGGGGGGAAATGCGGAGGGGGGAAATTTAAGAAAAGAAAAAGAAAAACAAAAAAAAGATAACTAAATATGGTGCAACAGTCGCGCCCAGCAATGTATTTTAAGTCCATTTCAATAAACGGTGAAATGAGCAAGGAAGTTGGCTCGTAAAACTTGAGGCGATGGATGACCTGAATCCTGCTGTCTTGTGTGGGAACTCCACTACTTCTACCTGTACTTTACTAGGAACCCTCGACAGGGGTGGATACAGTCACTTGTGGTACTACGCCTACCATTGTTGCTTCGTGGTCTCTTGTTTTAAAAGTTGTTCGTGATTCTTTTTTTATTATCATTTTTAGGGAAGGGTGGAGAAAGGAAGAGAATGAGAGGAGGGGAAGGTTTCGCCTACGAGGTAATTATAAACGTTCGCTCGGTGACTGGTCGCGGTAATGCGCTATTTGCATGCATATCCCCTCATTAGCATAGCGCCCGATGTCTTTGTCTCGACTGATGTACCCACAGTGACGTCATCAAGTCGTGCACTTCTCGATATCTTCTTTTGGGTTTGAGTGAATGAGCAGTCCTTTCTGTCTCAATCCTTGTACCAAACGTAAGACAACAGACAGGTGCTGCACAGCACTATTTACAGTTTCCTCACCCTTCCTTTCAGTACTCATACAAATCATTTATGTTAAGGGACACTGTGACTGGATTTCCAGATGAAAGTGGCAAAATGTTCTATAAATTTTCTACAGATGCCTATGCATGTTTTTGGGCAAACATTTTTCTGTGTCTGCCATTTTTAAAAACCAAGAAACGCCCTTAAATCATCCATGCGCTGTCTTCTAAGTTTCTTTCTCTTTTCTATATGTGTGTTTTTCTTAGTCTTGGATTTTTCGCATTAAATATATTCCTTACATTTAAGCTTTGCTTAAAATGTGAAAATGTTCATACCTACATATTCTTAAAGGTGCTATCTAAGGATTCATGTATGCATTTTATGATTGCTTTATTCATTGACTCAAAAATTAATTTATACTGAAAAAGCATTTAAAATATTAATACCCACAGCTTTATGAAAACTAACGTATTATTTGTCTTCAACTAATATCAGTAACATAAATCACATCCTTGCATTTACTTTCACTACATTAAAACTAAAAAATACAATTTTCATACTTCTCTGACAATTGAGACAGTTTAAGAAAATTTACTTTTTTTGCCATTTTAAAACATTCAATCGCATTATCCGAGAAACTGTTTGAACTAGAGCTTTAAGATTTGCAGTAACATCTTTATTTACTCACATTAAGTGTAAGTACATATTAAGTAATAGCTTTAAAATTAAAAAAGCAATTAAAGAATCTCGGTTGGTACTTTCAGTGAAGATAGCCAAATCCGAATACAGGGAAATAATTGCCAACATTCATATATAGAATTTCAGTATTTACCATGCATTTCAAACCTTCTCTTATAGTTTATGTAGTTTGTATGGGCGTGATCTATTAAAACATAATATATAACGATTTAAATATCTGCCTGTTAACTAGATTCCTATGACATTTTAGCAAGAAACGAAATATTCTGTCTACATTGAACCTCACAAAGCATTCAGGAATCTTCAAACATAAATCAGCTGCAGAAGATTAGCAAATAGACGGCGTGTCTCTGTATGAACTTAATGCTTTTTAAACAGCGCAAACAGCAAGGACATTTCAAACGTTACCTTTTCCCCGGTTTTCATTTGCCGTACATTTTCATTTTCAAAATGTTACAGATAAAAAATGTGGTGAATTTTCTATAACTCGAATAGTTGTATTAAAGAATAATATATTGCGTATATATTTAGGAAAACATTGAAGTCTTATATTTAGCATAGTTGCATAGGTTAATAGGAGAATCAAAATTTATCTGCACAATTTATTAACGTTGGGTTAAAAGTTTAATTACAAAATATTTATTTTTAAAAACAAAATCCATCGTATGGAGAGAGACTTTCAAACCATAAGAAAACAAAATGATGATATATCTACCTCTCTGAAACTAATTTTAAAAATGAATAAAATTTCGCTTATCTGCTACATTATATCTCCCCAGGGGTCTACTACGGTAGGTACGGGTAAGGCGCACCCGCGGTCCCGAGCCACCTTTAACTCCTTCTGTGGGCAACCTCTAAGTGGTGAGGGAGTCCGTAGGTTAAAATGCCCACCCATGTGTAGGCCGTGCGTGGAGACCCGTGTCGGTGGAAAGGAGTATCCTGGTTGGTTGCTACGGTAGGTACGGGTTTGGCGCACCCGGAGGTTATCGAGCCACTCACCACCATTTCCCACCCAGGGGCCTACTACGGTAGGTACGGGTTTGGCGCACCTGGGGGTTCCCGAGCCACTCGCCGCCATATCATCTTCCCCATCGCCATCCACTGCGCCAAGTTTGTGTTCGTGTCTTCGTATGTCTGTGCGCATTTGTTTGTGTATGTTATCGTGGGTGCGAGTTTACTCGCCTCTTCCTCTTCTAGGCTTATTCCCTATATATTTAGTTTTAAGGCTTTAGGTTTATTGACTTCGCTTCGAGATCTCAACGAGGCGACACCTATCAGGGAAGCTCCAGTTGAAGAAGTCCGCTACAAAGAAGTAGCCACCGCTGGAACGGCTCGGCATTGCCGTGGTTTTTTAACCAAAGCCTTCGGCTCGGCATTGCCGCAGTTCTAGCAACCAAAGCCTAAAGCTCTCAGAGCATTGCACTACCGCAGTTTAGACGGGTAGGGGAATAAGGTTACAGCAAGCAGTCGCAAGACTAGCTTAAGTGCCTCTCCGAGGTCCAACCCTCTATTTCCCCGTGCTTTTTAGTGCTCGCTAACTGTACTTTCTCTTCTACTATACAATTTTCCTCTTTTTAATCTTTAAACTTCTCTCTTCATCACCTTAAAGCCTATTAAAATTTGCTATTTTTCTTCTAGCTATGGCAAAGACAGGTAGGACTACTTCGACCACCAAAACTCTATCTCCCACCATGACCACTAGGACCAAGTCCAAATCCTCTGCTCCTTCCCGTCCTTCTCCACCGGCTTCTAAGCCTAAAACCACTTCTTCTTCTTCTTCTTCTTCTCCAAAATCCGCTTCGAACCCAAAATCCTTACCTCCTAACGCACCCCCTCCAGCCTCTGAACCTGACACCATCACTCCTAGCCCAACACCCCACGACAAACCTAATGAAACCTCTCCTGTGACTCCCTCCCCAGCCGGACCCAACCCATCACCCCCCTCAATCTCAGCACCCACGACACCACCCTCCGCTATGCAGGTAGAGAGGTCAAACTTGGCGCCAATATTTATTAGCAGAAACCAAGCCGCGAAATTCCACCAACTAATGAAACAACTTAACAAACTCCCTCTAACTCACAAACTTCTTGCTGAACAGACGCGTGTCTCCGGTGACTTTGCCATAAAGTCGTTCTGTCTCAGTGATTACCCATTGATGGTGAAATATCTAAAAGACAACGGCGTACAGCATTATCTAATAGCACACCCTGAAGAAAGAACCGCACGTTTTGTGATTAAGGGGCTGTACGCCGAGCTCACCGGAGAAGAGGTAATAGAAGACCTGGCTATGTGTGGTTTCAAGGCCATTAGGGTCGTACAGATGCGAAGGTGCAACAGAGACATGACCTCCCTGCCCATGTTCTTGATAGAATTGCAGGATACACTAGAGAATAGGAAAATTCTGGACCTCAGATATTTGGCGTACCTTAGAGTCAGGGTAGAAGCAGAGCCCAAGCAGTGCTCACGATGCCAGCAGCTCTGGCACGTGAAGCTAGAATGTAGGTCCCCAACCCCGATCTGCGCTAAGTGTACAGGACCCCATTACTCAGGAACATGCACAGTTCCACCTATGGAACGTACATGGGTTTTATGTGGCGCTAAGGGCCATGGAGCAACTTGGCGCGGTTGCTCCACATATAACACAGCATGTGGAAAATCCACGCGAGAGCAGCCTCCTAGACCCCCAAGAGTAGGAAGAACGCAAGCTCCCCCCGAGGCTGCTTCACATACAAACTCAGAGTGGTTCACCAGGAATAGCAAAGGCCGAAAACGCGCAGTCCCCATAGAGAACCACTCTGCGGTTGGGGAACCTCAGCCACGCGCTGAGGTGGAACCAATCAGGGAAGAGCGACCCCCCGGTAAACAACCACAAAAACAGAAACCAGGTCCCTCAAAACAGGCTGCTGGGCCTCCCCCAGCAGCAAAGTCGCTCGCCGAATCGGTAAACCCGGTAGAGGAAGCAGAAGCCTTCAGCGTGGTATCGGCACAACTCATAAGCACATTGGGTGTGCCAGTGAATAAAACATCAATGCATATAACACAAACACTACTGGTAATGCAGAGCTCTGCGGTTAGAGGTATGGCGAATAGCATTACGGCACTCAACCTTACCCACGTCCTGTTACACCTGGTAGATTTGCTCGATATACACGTTCATGGCTAATTTAGACACATTGAGAACAATCACATGGGATTGCAACGGCATACGCAAAAAGGTTAAGGATTTAACGGATCTATTACAAGCACACTCAATTCACATTGCATTATTAACTGAAACCCATATAAATCACAAAGACCGTCTGTCCATCCAAGGATACCGTGTATACAGAAATGATCGAGACCGTAGGAGAGGGGGGACTGCGATAGCTATTCACACAAGCGTAGAACACAACCAGATTAATTCCCCAATA
Organism: Hymenopus coronatus; assembly: GCA_030762935.1. Taxonomy (NCBI): domain Eukaryota; kingdom Metazoa; phylum Arthropoda; class Insecta; order Mantodea; family Hymenopodidae; genus Hymenopus; species Hymenopus coronatus. Next base: position 321,096,205 of record CM060900.1, on the reverse strand, counting down.
TTGACTCACGCTGAAGCAACAGCAATAAAACTTTTTATTCGCAACACTGAAATCGTCATAGTGTCAGTATACAATCCCCCAGGGGAGGTAGACACAGATGACATTGACAAAATCATGCAACTAGGGCATAAAGTAATTGCAGCAGGAGATTACAATTGTAAACACCAAATTTGGAACTGCGCAAATGCTAATGCACAAGGAACTAAATTACTAAACCACATAAATAACACAAATTATCTAATCACAGGCCCAGACGAGCCAACATTCGTACCACATATGCCCAATCAAACACCAGACATTCTGGACATTGCACTATTAAATAATATCCCCTTTGACCTGGATGTAAAAGTATTACAGGAGCTGACATCAGACCATCTACCGGTACTCTTGACAGTCAATTCTCCCTTCAGGCCAAAACCAGAACCCTTAAGACACAACTTCAATAAGGTGGACTGGGAAGAGTTCAAGGTTACGGTAGATCGCTGCCTACCAGAACTCGAAATTAACACGAACGAAGAACAGGACGAAGCGATCCAAAAACTAGAACTGGCCATAAACACAACCATTAATACATGCGTACCCTTAAAAAGACAATTCACGATTAATGCCAGATATCCCCAAGATGTAAAAGAGATGCAAAAAGCTCAAAATAAAGCCAGGCGTAAATGGCAGAGAACTAGAAATCTAATACATCGAACAGAATATTCTCATGCGCGCGAACTAGCAAATAACAAGGCCAGGACCTACATTAGAAATCAATGGAACGACACACTCGAAAATCTCAACCCCCAACAAAACACAGTATGGCGAATTGCGAAATGCTTAACGCGCACAAACACAAATATACCGCTACTACAAATTAATAACACCGTAGCAGAGACCCCCCAGGCTAAGGCCGAAGCCTTTGCGGTCAGTTTAGAGGAGGTATTCTCTCCCAATCCCGCGAACGGGCAAGACGATTTCATTAAAGAAGTCGAAGATGAAGCCCAAATCTTAGGTCAGAGAAGAACACACAACAAATTGCGAAAAACAAATGCAGGAGAAATAAGCTGGATTATAAAACACCTGCCAGCAAGAAAAGCACCAGGCCCAGACAAGATACCAAATGTGGTACTAAAGAATTTACCCGAAAGGGCAGTAACATTGCCTGCCAAAATATTCAACTACACGCTCGAACACGGCAGGTTTCCACCTGCATGGAAAGAGGCAAAAATCCTACTTTTCCCAAAAGTAAACAAAAATCTAGCACTACCGATCAACTACAGGCCGATCAGCTTATTAAATACGATGAGCAAGGTATTAGAAAAAGTGATACTGAGGCGAATAAATTCACACCTGCACAAACAAAATATACTTATACCCGAACAGTTCGGATTTCGAGCACATCATTCTACTACACTACAACTGTTAAGAATGAGGGAGCAAATCACCAAAGGGTTCAACACAAACAAATCGAAAGGTGCCCTCTATTTAGATATTGAACGTGCCTTCGATAAAGTATGGCATGCAGGGCTACTCAGAAAACTTAAAGTCTACGAATTTCCTGACACTGCTATAACCCTAATTAGGGACTACTTCTATGACCGACAATATGTCAAACCGCGCACCACCTTCTTATTTTGACCAGTTTATTGTTATGGCTATGTTGAACGAGACGAAGACATTTTCAGACATAAGTTCATTCTACGTGCAAAGGGAAGTTGACAGGATCTGCGGCAAGGTTAAAAACGCGTCAAGGCTGCGAGACGGTACGCTACTGTTAGAGGTCCACAATAAAGACCAATCGGACAAGCTACTTCGTGCTACTCTGTTGGGATCGTACAGCATCAAAGTTTACCCCCACAAGTCCAGGAACACCTGTAGAGGAGTTGTGACCACCTCTAGCTTAGACGACCTCTCCAATGAAGATATTGCCACCCATCTTTCAGAGCAGCGAGTTTGTCAGGCGTACCGTCTACATGGTAAACGTGAGGGCAAGGAGTACCCATTGCGTACGATCTTTCTCACGTTCAAGGGTACTAGTGTTCCGGAGTTCATATACTGTGGTTACGAACGTGCTGCCGGTCGCCCGTATGTGCCGAACCCTATGCGGTGCTTCAAGTACCAGCGCTTCGGGCATACCCAAGCCGCCTGTGCCCAAACCCGCAACCTGCGATTGTTGTGGTCTAGCGGCACACGTTGACACCGTCTGTACGCGCGCACCGTGCTGTGTAAACTGTGAAGGCAGTCATCCGTCTAGCTCTCGACAGTGTCCCATGTACTTGGCAGAGAAAAGCATACAAGAAATACGTGTGAAGGAACATCTTACTTTTCCTGAGGCGAGACGGCGCTTTGAGCAGCTAAAGCCGGCCAACACCACAGGATACTCCTCAGCCGTTCGCCGTAAGCTTGTCCAATCCGTCGGTTTACAGACTGTGCCTGTCGCGGATACGTCGACGCAAACTGACTTGTGCGAAGCCGCTCCTTTACGTGCTCAATCATCTGCATCTCAGTGTACAACTTCTGATGCACAGCAGCAATCTCAGCCGTCGACTAACCCATGTGCTCCTAATTCATCCTTCGCCGGAGATCGTTCCCGTCAACGTAGTAGACCGATGAGCCGAACTTCGGCAACGTCCCGCTCTCGTTCTGCGAACCGAAAGACTTCTTCTGACTCCCGTCCACCAGTGGAGTCTGAGGAAGACACGGATTTTAGGTTAGTTGGAGCTAAATCTGCTAAGGTGAGAAAGAAAGAAATTACACCACCTTAATTTCTATCTCATCATGGATATAATCCAGTGGAATGTCAATGCGATCAGGGTCCGTCTACCAGACCTTCAACATATAATCAACAAGCGTTCACCCTCAATCCTCTGTCTCCAGGAAACCCACTTACATCCCCACCATACCCTTCCACTTCGTCATTTTCAATCCTTCAGACACGACTTTGTTGGTGGCCAGCGTGCTTGCAACGGTGTTGTTACTCTCGTGGCTCCTACCATCCTTGCCGCCAGTATTACACTCAACACCCCGCTACAAGTGGTAGCTGTGCGCGTAACATTGCCTTCCATCTCCTTTTCTGTTTGCAATGTCTATTTGCCGCCGCACGATGTGATCTCAGACACTGAGCTTCGGGCATTGTTAGCACAAATTCCCCCGCCGCTGATCTTTTTGGGCGATGTCAATGCTTGCAATGTACTTTGGGGTTCTTCTGCTGACGATGCTCGATGTACAATAATAGCAGACGTTTGCGACAGGTCTGGTTTATTTCTCTTAAACTCCGGTGCACCCACATTCCTATCTTCAGCATATAGCACCCTATCCGCCCTTGATGTAACTTTCCGCAGCCCTGCTTTACTACCCTTCCTGGATTGGTCGGTATTTTGCGATCTTCACGGCAATGATCATTTCCCCATTTACATTCGTTTTTCGGGACAATATCCATTACCCACTCTACATCCCTACTGGATTATTTCCAAAGCTGATTGGGAAAAGTTTTCCTCTCTGCTCAATCTCAATTCCGATGGCTGTACCTCCATAGAAGACATGGTGGAGTATTTTACTTGCTCGGTTTTGCTCGCCGCAGAATCCAGTATTCCTCGGAGCTCTTCTACCCCTCGGCGTATTCCAGTGCCGTGGTGGACCGAAGACTGCAACTTGGCATTAAAGGCACGTAAAAAAGCTCTTCGTCTTTTCCACCTACACCCGACGGCGGAGAACTTTGTTGCTTTCAAACGCGCCCGGGCTAAGGCACGTTATATCGTTCGTAATGCCACGCGGAATTCGTGGAAAGCATATGTCTCCTCGCTTTCTCGCAGGAGCTCCTCACAGAAAGTGTGGACTTCGGTGCGCCGCATGACCGGCAAATGTCTCAGGACATACATCCCTGGCCTTACCGTTCACGGCTCCACCTTCACCAGCGAACGGGATGTTGCCGTCGCCCTAGCCGCCTCCTTGGCTGCGACAAGTGCAACGGGCAATTACGACAATGCATTTCTTCCCATTAAGGAAGCTGCTGAGAGATTTCACCTTGATTTTACTAGTGACTGTAGTGAGCCGTACAATGCACCCTTCACCCTTGCGGAACTAACTCATGCTTTACACGCTGCAAGGGACTCTTCTCCTGGTCCCGATGATATTCACCGACAAATGTTGCTTCACCTCCCACCTGCAGCCGTTACATTCCTTCTGGACCTCTATAACAGCATTTGGCGCGAACAGGTTTTCCCGCCTGTGTGGCGAGAGGGTATTGTAATTCCTATACCTCATCCTGGCAAAGACCGGACCCTCCCATCCTCTTACCGGCCGATTTGCCTCACGAGCGTCGTTTGCAAGACCTTGGAACGCATGATCAGTATTCGGTTTACTTGGTGGTTGGAGGCGAACGAAGAGCTCTGTTCCGAGCAGTGCGGATTTCGTCGCTGTCGTTCAAGCGTTGATAACCGGCGCGTATGGAAGCTTAGGTACTGAATGCTTTCCTTCTGAAGCAGCAAGTCGTGAATGTCCTTTTTGACCTCGAGAGGGCTTACGATACTACTTGGCGATACGGTATTCTGCGTAATTTGCACAGTTCAGGGTTACGCGGCCATCTGGCGCTATTTCTGTGCAACTTTCTCCAGCTGCGCCGCTTTCGTGTCCGTATTGGCAATACTCTATCGCGGGAGAAGATTCAGGAGAACGGTGTACCCCAAGGTTCCGTCCTTAGTGTTATGCTTTTTGCCGTGGCCATCAACAGCATTACTAGCGTGATTCGTAGTGGGATACTATCGCTCCTACAGCACTGAACATCTCGAACGACAACTCCACCTCTCCATAAATTCCATCGCTGGTTGGGCGCTTCGCAATTGTTTTCGTTTTTCCCCTACAAAAACTCAGTGCATACAGTTCCACCGTCTTCGCGGAGTACACCCTCCCCCTGACCTCCAATTGAACGGTGTGCCACTGCCTTTCGTTCCGTCCTTGAAGTTCTTAGGTCTCCACCTAGACCGTAAACTTTCTTGGGTACCCCACATCCGATACCTTCGTGCCTCCTGTGACCGATCGCTGCGGATCCTCAAACTGCTTTCTGGTGCGTCGTGGGGCGGCGATCGTTCAGTGATGCTGCGTTTGTACCGTTCACTCGTTCGCTTAAATCTAGACTACGGTTGTTATATTTACGGCGCAGCGACCGCCTCTAAACTTCGCCTTTTAGACACTGTTCATCATATCGGTTTACGTCTTGCTGCAGGAGCCTTCCGCACTAGTCGTGTGGAATGCTTGTATGCCGATGCTGGTGAATCCCCACTGGCAGTGCGTCGCTCATTTTCACTTTGTTCTTATGCTGCTAATTTGTCTGCGAACCCCCGCCATCCTTGTTTTAACCCTGTGTTACGCCCGGATTATTCACACCGCTATCTGAGGAACGCCACTGCTTCACGCCCCTGTGGTATTCGGTTTCGTGAACTGCTCTCCGATAGGGGTTTCAGATTGCCTCCTGTGGAGCGTGTTTTTGTATATCCGGAACCTGCTTGGCAACTGAGGCGTCCCAGTTTCGACCTGACCCTCTCCAACCTTGTGAAACGTTCGATCGCTCCGTAGGTATTTCAGCGACTGTTTTACGAACTTTTAAGCAATTACCGGGCATATGCACCGGTATTCATTGACGGCTCCCAGCTGGCAGGAGCTACAGGCTGTGCCTTTTATTTCAATGGAGTAACACATAATTATCGCCTTGCGGACGCCAGTTCGGTATTCACCGCCGAACTGTACGCTATCTTTTACTTCCTAGATTTTATCTCGCTTTTAGCACCTGGTAGTTTTCTTGTTTGCAGCGATTCCTTGAGTGCCCTAAAGGCTCTGCAGCAGTATACTGGCTCCTCATCACTCGTTATGCGTATTCAATCTCGCCTTTCTGAATTGATTGCTTGCAGCTACCAGTTCATCTTCACGTGGGTTCCAGGTCATGTCGGTATTGCAGGTAATGAGGTAGCGGATAGGTCTGCCAAGGCTGCCTGCTCCTTGCAGGATTATTCGGAAGCGGCTGTGCCCTCAGGGGATGTTTCACGTTACTTTCGCAGGTCTCTTCTTTTAGCTTGGCAGCAATCTTGGCAAAACTTAGCAGGTACACAGCTTCGCACACTCAAAGACACGGTACAGCCATGGCTCACATCTTGCCAGCCAAACCGGCGCCGCGAAGTTATTCTTACGCTTCTCCGTATCGGTCACACGCGGCTAACACATGGCTACCTTCTACGCGCTGAGCCAGCTCCTATATGTCAGATCTGCGATATTCGTCTGTCTGTGGCACATGTGTTGCTTGATTGTCCGAAATTTCATCGTGAACGGCAATCCATCGGCCTGGGTACCTCCTTACCTGCCATTTTATGCGACGACGCCAATTCCGTCGATATGGTGCTACGCTTTGTTGCCTCTATTGGCCTCAGCAAAGACATCTGACCTGTTTCATGCGTGTGTGCAATTTTAGCCTTTTTAACTTTTTAGACTCTGACGTTTACCATATGGGACCACTTTGTGTGTGTGTGTTTTTAGTTTCTTAACCTTTTAGCCTTGTTTGTATCACCCGGGCCTTTTCTCGTGTGTGCCTTTGTAAGGGTTTTTAGCACATTTTAACTTTTCTTCTGTAAATTTGTTTTTAATGTGTTTTTCTTTTTCTTAACTTCGGGCCCAAATGACCTAGTTGTCGACGGGCCCTTAAACACTACTCACTCACTCACTCGCTCGCTCACTCTATGACCGACGATTTCACACCTCAGTAGAGGACGCAGTCTCAAGCTCCAAACAAATCCGAGCAGGAGTTCCACAATTAAGTATAGTGGGACCAACATTGTTCAATTTATACATAAACGACTTGCCAGAATTGGTAAGAACCAACAAGTACGTATACGCAGATGACACTGCTATAACCACACAATCCACTCAGCCACGAATTATACACTTACGCCTACAAAATGCTTTAGACTCACTTGAACCATGGTTCAAGAAGTGGAGAATTAAAGTAAACGCGAGGAAGACACAGGCTATAGTCTTCACTAAAAGAATACAGCACCGTAAAGGCAGAAACTTGCTACAACCACTTAACTACCAAGGCGAAATTATCGAGTGGAAAGACCAAGTGACCTACTTAGGTCTTGTCATGGACCGAGGCCTAACCTGGAGTAGACATATAGCTAAGGTCAGAGCCAAGGCTAACGGTCAACTAAGCAGACTATATCCCATCATCAATCTCAACAGCCAATTAAAATTAAACATGGGAATAACCCTATATAAAACGCTAATAAGAACGATCATTACGTACGCATCCCCTGTATGGGGCTACGCTGCAAAAACGCACATACATAAAGTACAAACACTCCAGAATAAAATAATTTCCAAACAACCCCCAGTAGCGCCGGCTTATCTCCTTCATGAGGAGCTAAAACTGCATTCAATTGAGCAGTTCATAAAAAGCCAAAGTTACAACCTGTATAAGCGTAAAGGAAGAAACAATAATGAACTAATACAAGAACTAGGCACCTATGAAGCAGAAAATACAAACACAAGAGACCGCTCTCTCTATTTGACAGAACCCTCGGCTTGGGGGAACCCGATTGAAATATACAAGAATATCTAGGATCGCTAGTAAGAATTCCATAATAAAATTACCTATGAATGTGTCTACGACATTAGTTTGGTGGCGCTTGAAGTCCTTAATTTCTGAGCCAAGGCGGATCCGGGGGTTTGAGGGACCCCCACTCTACAGTGACGTGGCAGACCACTGACGGACCTTCTCTGGTATTTAGATAATAGAATGTAACTAATAAGTAATAAGAATAAGTGTTTTATTACAGGTAAAGCAGCATTGGGCATGGCCATCACTTGGATGGGTGACCACTAAGGCCATGAGAAACCAATGATGTTTCTGCTAAATGACTACGCCCTCTCTAGTTAAAGGGCTGAACACAACTAATAACTAATGATTTCGCCAGACAGGGAAGCAGTAGTTGTAAAAATATAACTAGCTTAGAATATATACCAAAATGAAATATCTAAATGACTATGTCCTTATGTTACAGGGCTGCAGACATACGAAATACACCAACGACTTTACCCGAAAGGGCAGAAAATGTTATACTGACTACGTCCTTTTGTTATAGGACTGCAGATATATACACATGCAATATGTACTTATTCCTCACCACAAATCTTCCAAGGGCGCAATCAGGGCTCCGGTCATGTTTGCGTCCTGGCCCTCACTCTCTCCTGGCTATGGCCTCTGGCCAGCCATAACACCCGCTCCTTGAATCCGCAGGTGCAACAAGCGGTACTGCAGCATTCCTACACCCAAATTCTCTCCGGTGGAGTGTTTTTTAGTGGGTATTGCCAGTTTAGGGCGACCCCCACACTTGTCAGAGTTATCCCCTCTGTCGCCTGTAGATTGGATTTTTCCACTCCACTCGCAAAAAAAAAAAAAAAAAAAAAAAAAAAAAAGGTTTATTAACTCATGCCTCACCAACAGGGATCTTTCTTCTATCTCCGTGGTTCCTGTCCCACGGTTCCAGCGCGGCTTCCAACTTGATTGCTCTTCGGAGGTCTCAGGCGTGACGGTTGAGTGCACCCTTCACACTATCCCTATGTGTAAGCCTTAGGTGCGGAACTCGTCCATACCATATATGTACACCCACACAGCTTCTCTGGAAGCCCGGCCCGTGCTAATCTCCCGACGAACGCAGGTCGTCGGCTTAGAATCACGGGTCGGACGTGTTACCGCTTTCGGAAACCCGGTGTAATCAACCACAAGTCCCCTGGATCCATGGATGTCATTACACACCATGGCCTAAAGTGGGGGGCCACAGGTGGTTATACCTCTGGTAGGAGCATAAAGCCGGGATGTGCATGGTGGAGGGCTTACCCGTATGGCCCCCCAGGGGCCTACTACGGTAGGTACGGGTTAGGCGCACCCGGGGTCCCGAGCCACCTTGACTCCCTCTGTGGGCAACCTCAGAGTGGTGAGGGAGTCAGTAGGTCAAAATGCCCACCCACGTGTAGGCCGTGCGTGGAGACCCGTGTCGGTGAAAAGGAATATCCTGGTTGGTTGAGGGTTGCGTACCTGAGCCTGGGCTTCTGTCTTTCAGTAACTGGGGAGGGTGCGCAGCCTAATACACCGCTTTGGTTTCTGATTTGCCTAAACGGGAGGCTAGGGACTAACCCACCCCTAGTCAATCGGCCAGGACTAGGTATTACACCGAACTCCAGGGTGAGTGGGACGGCGAGCCCGCTATATCCCCTGTATAGCCCTGTCACCCCAGTGGGGTGACCCCTCGTTGGGCTCCGTGGTGGGGGAGCACTGGGGGATGAATTTATACCATTTTTTATGGCACCAAAACCAAAACCCCTTATTTTAAATGCAAACGTTGGAAAGGAAGTAGTCGAGTCATGTGGTCCTCGCTACTTGGTTATTCATAGGACAGAGGAAGGTAAGAAGTTCCTTACGGTGAGCCCTTTTACTATCCAAAAGGGTCTCGATGCCATTGCTGGTCCGGTCAAATCTTGCGTTCGAGCTCGCAACGGTACACTTCTTGTCGAAGCCAACTCCGCCTCGCAAGCTGCAAGGATACTTAAAGCCACCATGTTAGCCAGCTATCCAGTGAAGGTCGAGGTGCACAAGTCGCTGAACTCCTCCCGCGGTGTAGTAACAACCCGCGCGTTGGACGGTTTGTCCATTGAGGAGATCCAAGAAAATCTTGCGACTCAGGGTGTCTCAGCTGTTTATCGGGTACAACGTAAGATCAACGGTGAATTCCTGCCTACTCGTACCCTGTTTCTTACTTTTGATCGGGTTGATCTGCCTCAAAAGATTAGAGCAGGGTATGAAGCCATCGAAGTTAGGCCTTATATACCCAATCCGCTGAGGTGCTTTAAATGCCAACGTTTTGGTCACACTAGTGAGTTGTGTACCGGCAAGTCCACCTGCGTCCACTGCGGTGACACCTCCCACGATGGGGCTTGTGCTTCAGCTCCATCGTGTGTGAACTGTAACGGGGAACACCCATCTAGTTCCCGAGACTGCCCCCGTTTTGCAGAGGAACGAGCGATCCAAGAGATACGGGTGAAAGAGAAGGTGTCCTTCTTGGAAGCCCGGAAGCTCCTGCGACTCCGCCAACCCTCTGCCCCGAGGTCCGGTACCTATAGCTCAGTTGCAGCTAAACCGGTACCGCGTCGGGAAATCGCAACACAGACCGGCGATATGAACGGGGCTACAATTGCGGAAAAGGTTATTTTAGCCCAAGCGCTGCCAAAGCCTTCGGCACCTACACCCAAGTTGGTATCAACATCTGCCAAATCCGCCAGCTTACAGAATAGTCCTGCACACTTGTCACCTAAAGCCTCGACCTCCGGAACTAAAGCTATTAAATTTACGACGTCTTCTGCCCCAGAAAAACAGTTTAAGGCCAAGTATGTACGACAAGACTTTTTGAAAGAGAATGTGCAATCTATTACCAAGTCATCTAAAGGTAAGAAAAGTACACGCAACTCCACACGTGTATCCTCCTCTGAAGGGTCATCTGGGGAGGAGGGCGTGAATCGGCGACGGCCGTCTTCGCCGATCAGCACATCCAATCGGTTCGAACTACTTGGACCGAAATTTGCTCTTGAAAAAGGGGCCTCCCTTGTGGAGGAGATGGACCAGGAGGATTCTGCCGCCACTGCCAGAGGGACAGTGCGGAAACGGCAGGATCGTGCTCCTGAAAATAGTACTAGCCCAACGCCTAAGAAGAACAAATTGAACCGACCAGCTAATCCCAATCTGCAGAAGCGTCTTTCGATTTGAAACTTATCCCATAATATACTCAATGGCTATCCTCCATTGGAACATACGCGGAATTCGACCACATCGACCAGAGCTTGACTTGTTGCTGCGCCAGCATGAACCCTTGGCTGTATGTTTACAAGAGACGAAGCTCCGTCCACAGGACACCGTTACCATCAGGCAGTACTCCTCCGTACGATGTGATTTATCCCCGGAGGACGGTGTCCCGGCACATGGGGGCACTATGATGCTTAATCGAGATGATATTTTTGCCAACTCCGTACCCATACAATCTGCAATCCAGTCCGTTGCTGTCAGCATTAAGCTACCCTCCGCTTCATTCACCATTTGCAGTATCTATTTGCCTCCATCTGCGGACCTCTCGCACAGCGACTTAGAACACCTCATTTCGCAGTTGCCACCACCCTTTTTATTGGTAGGCGACGTGAATGCCCATCACCCTCTTTGGGGCTCTCCTCGGGCTTGTGCGAGAGGTACGCTACTTAAAGACTTCTTGGATAGTCAGAATCTTGCTCTCTTGAACACCGGAGAGCCCACCTTTCTATCTGACGCATTTCATAGTTTTTCACACATTGACATTGCAATTTGTTCCCCTCAGCTGGCAGTCACCTTATGCTGGAATATCATCTCGGATTTGCATTCTAGTGACCACTTTCCTTGTCGTATTAGTGTCTTGACACCCGTTGTATGTTCCACCCGTTTACCTAGTTGGCGCCTAGACCACGCCAGCTGGGAACTGTACTCCCACTTGGCTGAATTTAGCTACGAAGAGCACGACTCTGTGAACCACTTGGTCGAACATCTTACAGGGACCATTCTTTCTGCTGCTGAGCAATCCATTCCGCGTTCGACTGGCTACAGCCGTCGATTTCCGGTACCTTGGTGGACCGCTGACTGTCGGGATGCTATTCGCGCTCGCAGACGAGCTCTACGGGTTTTCCAGCGTTTTCCTACACTGGATAACCTGATACACTATAAACGGATGCGTGCACATTCTAGGCGGGTTATTAAGGATAGCAAAAAGATGTCATGGAATAAATTCGTGGGTTCCTTTAATCGACATACACCTTCCTCTGTCGTATGGGATAAGTTAAGACGTGTGGCTGGGAAACCGAACCATATGCCCATCGCCGGTCTCAAAACACCTACCGGAGCTGTTGTTGATACATTTGACGTGGCGAATACTTTAGGCAGTGCTTTCGCTCAGGTGTCTAGCTCAGGCAACTATTCCCCTGAGTTTCTTACAGTTAAGAACCAGGTGGAATCTCAAGAATTCTCGTTTCTTTCTGGCAACCTTGAGGATTATAATCGCCTTTTCACCCTGGCAGAGCTAGACAATGCACTCTCCTCTTCACGACACTCAGCACCAGGTCCAGATGGTATCCACGTCCAAATGTTGCAACATCTCTCTCCTGATGGCAAAGATTTCCTACTCGAGGTCTATAATCGTGTCTGGGTTTATGGCATTTTTCCAGACAAGTGGCGGGAGGCCACCATCATACCCATTCTTAAACCTGGAAAGGACCGCCATCTTCCTTCCAGTTACCGTCCTATTTCCCTCACCAGTTGCGTGTGCAAGGTGATGGAACGCATAATCAATGGACGGTTGGTGTGGTGGCTGGAATCCCACAATCTTCTGACGAACATCCAGTGTGGCTTTCGACGACGACGTTCAACTGCTGACCACCTTGTCTCTCTGTCAACTCAGATTATGGACGGGTTTCTTAAGAACAGCCCCACAGTTGCGATATTTTTTGACCTCGAGAAGGCCTACGACACGTGTTGGCGGGCGGGAATATTGCGTTCTCTGCACAACTGGAACATACGTGGACGCCTACCGTTGGTCATTCAGGAGTTTATGCGGGACCGCGTTTTTCGAGTGAGGGTGGGTTCGGTTTTTTCTAACCATTTTATTCAAGAGAACGGAGTGCCGCAGGGCTCGGTACTCAGCGTGACTCTATTTGCTATTGCGATAAATTCCATATCACTATGTGTGCCTCAAGGTGTCTCTTCCTGTTTATTCGTGGACGACTTTGCCATCTTCTGTACTTCTCAGCGTACACCGTTTTTGGAACGCCGTCTCCAGCGGTGTTTGGACAATCTCTATGCATGGAGCTCGAAACACGGTTTTCGTTTCTCCGCTGAGAAGACAGTCTGCGTTAACTTCTGGCGCCGTAAGTGGCAAATGCCGCCGTCTCTTCGACTCGGGCCAGATTTACTTCCTTTCGCAGACGAGGCGAGATTCCTTGGTTTGATATTCGATCGGAAACTTTGTTGGGCACCACAAATAGCACAGCTTAGAGCACGATGTGACCGTTCTCTAAATCTTTTACGGATACTAAGTGGCAAGTCTTGGGGTGCGAATCGGACGGCATTGCTCCGTCTTTATCGTGCTGTGATTCGTTCAAAGTTGGACTATGGCAGCATTGTGTATTCTTCAGCTCGACCTTCAGTGCTCAGAAGGTTAGACACAGTCCATAACCAGGGCATCCGTGTCGCCGTTGGAGCTTTTCCAACGAGCCCAGTTGTTAGCCTCTACGCCGAATCGGGAGAACCTCCTCTGCGTTGTCGGCGTGATGTCCTGCTTGCTAATTATGGCTGTGGGCTGAAGTGTATGCCTGGGCATCCAACTTATCACGCGTTTTTCTCCCCTGAGCTGCACGAGCGAAACTGCCTCCGCTCTCTGAGCCCCAGGCCAGCAGGTTTTCGTTTCCGTGAGCTTCTACGCCAGCACCATGTTGACATTCCTCGGCTGTTATCCAAGGGAGAGAGTATACACCCCCCTTGGTTACGCGCTACCTCCCATGTCGATCTCGGGATGACGCTCTACGGGAAATCTGTTACGCCTCTTGATAGTATTCGTCGTTGCTTTTTAGAATTTTTATCCAAATACAGTGGCCGTATTTGTATTTACACCGATGGTAGTAAGAGCCCCGACGGTGTTGGATGTGCCTTTGTAACTGGCACCGCAACTTCTACTTACGGTTTGCCTAGTTGCACATCTATATATTCTGCCGAGCTATATGCTATTTATCAAGCCCTTCTGTATATTCGACGTCTCAAATTAGGTGACTGCCTTATTCTTAGTGATTCCCTTAGTGCCCACAGAGCATTTGTGAGCTGTACAATTACCATCCTTTGGTGCAGCGCATCCAGGACGTTCTCCACATTTTGCACGCTTCTGGTTTTAATGTGGAGTGCGCATGGATTCCTGGACACGTTGGCTTGCCAGGGAATGACACGGCGGATTTGGCAGCGAAATCGGCAGTCACAGCGCCCAGTGTTACGATTACCCATTCAACATCAGAAGATTTTAGAGTGGCTGTACGGAGAGCCGTTTTTTCAACTTGGCATGCGGAGTGGTCGGCTCTCCGTGGTAATAAGCTGCGAGAGGGGAAGGACCTCCCTGTCAACTGGGTAACCTCCTCTCGTTTATTCCGCCGGGAGGAGGTAGTACTAGCTCGGCTAAGAATTGGCCACTGTATTTTTACGCACAGTTACCTTTTTAAACGTGAACCTGCTCCTGTCTGTGCGCTCTGTGGGGAGGCACAGACAGTTCGTCATGTGTTGCTGGAGTGTGGTCACCTGGCACACATTCGGTCATCTATGGGCATGCCGGCCTCTCTTGCTGAGGTCCTGGCAGATGACCCAAGAGCAGTGGACAGGGTTTTTAAATTTTTAGCAAAACTTTCTTTTACCTTGACGTTTTAGTGTGATAGCAGTTTTTTTTAATCTCTTTTAATTTTAATGTGTTGATTTTAGATGGAGTTTTATATCCAGCTCTGTTTAGAGGGCTGGACCGTTCTGTTACTTCAGTTTCAACTTTGTTAGCTCTTTTACTTGTGTTTTGTATTTTTCTTACTGCCTATTGCAGAGTTTTAATCGTAAGGGCGCTTATGACCTCGGCAGTTGAGCGCCCTTAAACACCATTATCATCATCATTACCCGTATGGCCCCCCAGGAGCCTACTACGGTAGGTACGGGTTAGGCGCACCCGGGGTCCCGAGCCACCTTGGCTTCCTCTGAGGGCAACCTCAGAGCGGTGAGGGATTCAGTAGGGCCAAATGCCCACCCACGTGTAGGCCGTGCGTGGAGACCCGTGTCGGTGAGAAGGAATATCCTTGTTGGTTGAGGGTCGCGTACCTGAGCCTGGGCTTCTGCCTTTCAGTAACTGGGGAGGGTGCGCAACTTAGTACACCACTTTGGTTTCTGCTTTGCCTAAACGGGTTCCTAGGGACTAACCCACCCCTAGTCAATCGGCCAGGACTAGGTATTATACCCCCAGGGACCTACTACGGTAGGTACGGGTTAGGCGCACCCGGGGTCCCGAGGCGCCTTGACTCCCTCTGTGGGCAACCTCAGAGTGGTGAGGGAGTCAGTAGGTCAAAATGCTCACCCACGTGTAGGCCGTGCGTGGAGACCAGTGTCGGTGAAAAGGAATATCCTGGTTGGTTGAGGGTTGCGTACCTGAGCCTGGGCTTCTGTCTTTCAGTAACTGGGGAGGGTGCGCAGCCTAATACACCGCTTTGGTTTCTGATTTACCTAAACGGGAGGCTAGGGACTATCCCACCCCTAGTCAATCGGCCAGGACTAGGAATTACGCCAAACTCCAGGGTGAGTGGGACGGCGAGCCCGCTATATCCCCTGTGTGGCCGTCACCCGCGTGGGGTGACCCCTCGTTGGGCTCCGTTGTGGGCGGGGAGCACTGGGAGATGAATTTGCACCTTTTTTTCTATGGAAAAACCTAAACCAAAGTCTAATATGCGTGGAAAAGAAGTAGTCGAGCCTCAAGGTCCTCGCTACTTAGTTATATCTAGGACAGAGGAAGGAAAGAAGTTTTCGTCTGTGAGCCCTTTCGCTATCCAAAATGGATTAGACAACATCGCTGGCCCGGTTAATTCTTGTGTTAGAGCTCGAAATGTTACCCTTCTGGTTTAGGCAATTTCAGCCTCACAGGCAGAAAAAATTCTTCGAGTTAAAATGTTAGGCAGCTACCCAGTTAAGGTGGAAAAGCACAAGACTTTGAATTCCTCGCGTGGCGTTATCAGCACCCGCGCATTGGACGGTATGTCCAATGAGGAGCTTCAGGAAGATCTGGCAGACAAAGGCGTATCATCCGTCTATAGGGTTCAACGGAAAGTAAATGGTGAATTCGTGCCTACTCGTATCTTGTTCCTTACCTTTGACCGGGTAGATCTCCCTCAAAGGATTAAGGCAGGGTACGAAGCTATCGAGGTTAGGCCCTACATTCCGAACCCCTTACGCTGTTACAAGTGCCAGCGATTTGGTCATACGAGCGAATTTTGTACTGGTCAGTCCACCTGTGCTACCTGTGGTGACGCTTCGCACGAAGGGGATTGCGGCATCCCTCCAACTTGTGTGAACTGCAGCGGGGAACACCCATCTAGTTCCCGAGATTGCCCCCGTTTTGCTGAGGAGAGAGCGATCCAGGAGATACGGGTGAAGGAGAAGGTGTCCTTCTCCGAAGCCCGTAAGCTCCTGCGTATCCGACAACCCTCTGCCCGCGTTCCGGTTCTTATAGCTCTGTTACAGCTAAACTGGTGCCGAGGCGGGAGATCGCAACACAGACCTGCGATATCAACGGGGCCACTATTGCCGACAGAATTATCGTTGCCAGGACTAGTACGAAGACCTCTACAGTGCGTCAGTGTCCGCATCACCATCTGCCAAATCCGCCAACGTAAAGCATACTCCAGGAAAATCGTCAGCAAACCGTTGAGTATTCTGCACCAAAAAGGCTTTCAAGACCAGATATGTTCGGACAGACTTCCTTCAAGAGCGTGTTTCGCCTGCGCCCAAAACATCCAAGGGTGGTAAATCTCCATGTCCTTCTCCCCGCAGATCCTCTTCGGAGGAATCTTCTGGGAGAAGCTCCGATTGGCGACATCCATCTTCGCCGATCAGTACCTCAAATAAG
The DNA here is from genome assembly GCA_030762935.1 of Hymenopus coronatus. Classification (NCBI taxonomy): domain Eukaryota; kingdom Metazoa; phylum Arthropoda; class Insecta; order Mantodea; family Hymenopodidae; genus Hymenopus; species Hymenopus coronatus. The sequence continues at coordinate 321,079,481 of CM060900.1, read as the reverse complement.
TTAGAGATTCTCGAACCTAGGTTCTCTGTTGGTAAGGGCTCCTCCCATGTGGAGGAAATGGAACAGGACGATCCTGCCTCGACTGCCAAACGGACAGTCCGTAAGCGCCAGAATCGTGCTCCTGGAAAATGTGTTAGTCTGACGGCTAAAAAGAACAAACTCAACCTACCAGCACCGCTCAATATGCAGAATTGTCTATCTATTTAGAACTTATCCCATATTATAGTCCATGGCTATCCTGCAGTGGAACATACGTGGCATTCCAACACATCCAGCAGAGCTAGAACTGTTACTCCACGCGTATCAACCTCTAGTCGTCTGCCTACAAGAGACTAAGCTCCGTCCAAAAGACAATGTTACATTCCGGCACTATTCTTCTGTACGGTTTGATTTAAGTTCGACAGAAGGTTTTCCCGCACACGGGGGAGGTATGATGCTCATCAGGGATGATATTCATGCTGATTCTGTCTCCTTACAGTCTGGTCTCCAGTCAGTTTCTGTAAAGATCATACTGCCATCTGCCAGCTTTACCATTTGTAGTATCTAAAGGCCTCGTTCTAATGACTTTTCGCGCACCGAGTTAGAACAACTCATTTCCCAGCTACCGCCGCCATTTGTGTTGGTGGGGGACGTGAATGCCCACCACCCACTTTGGGACCCTCCTCGGGCTTGTGCGAGAGTTCAGCTAATTGCAGACTTCTTAGACACTAAAAATCTTGCTCTCCTGAAGACCGAAGAGCCAAACTTTCTTTCTGACGCCTTTCACAGTTTTTCACACCTTGACATAACGATTTGTTCACCACAGTTAGCGGTCTCGTTATTCTGGAATATCATCTCTGATTTGCACTCTAGTGACCACTTCCCCTGTCTTATTAGTTTCTTGACACACGCTGCATGTTCCACTCGCTTACCTACATTTCGCTTAGATCGTGCCAACTGAGACCTGTATTCCCGCTTGGCTAACTTCAACAATAATGAGCACGACTCCGTGAACTATTTAGTCGACCGTCTCACCGAGACAATTCTTTCCGCTGCTGAGCAATCCATACCGCGTTCGACTGGCAAAACCCGTTGCTTTCTAGTACTCTGATGGACTGATGACTGTCGGAATGCTATTCGTGCTCGCAGACATGCGCTCAGGGTCTTCCAACGTCGCCCTGCATTAAATAATCTAATACAATATAAAAAAACTGCGTGCCAAATCTAGACACGTTATAAGGGATAGCAAGAAAACATCTTGGAGTAATTTTATATCATCTTTTAACTGACATATACCTTCCTCTGTCGCATGCGACAAGTTACGGCGTGTGGCCGAAAAATCCACTCAAATGCCTATCGCCGCTCTCAAAACACCTTAGGCAGAGAATTCGCTCAGGTGTCTAGCTCAGACAATTATCCCCCTGTTTTTTCTTAGAGTTAAGACTCAGGTGGAATCTCAAGGATTTTCCTTTCTTTATAGGAACCTTGAAGATTATAACCGTCTTTTCTCCACGGCAGAGCTACACAATGCACTTTCGTCATCGTGACACTCTGCACCAGGACCAGATGGTATCCACGTCCAAATGTTGCAACATATCTCTCCTGAAGGTAAGGTTTTCCTACTCGAGGTCTATAACCGTGTCTGGTTTGAAGCCACTTTTCCAGACAAGTGGCGGGAGGCCACCATCACACCCATTCTTAAACCTGGAGAGGACCGCCATCAGCCTTCCAGTTACCGTTCTATTTCCCTCACCAGTTGCGTATGCAAGGTGATGGAACGCATGCTCAATGGACGGTTGGTGTGTTGGCTGGAGTCCCACAACCTTCTGACCAATATCCAGTGTGGTTTTAGACGACGTCGTTCGGCAACTGACAACCTCGTCTCACTGTCAACTCAGATCTTGGACGGGTTTCTGAAGAACAGGCCAATAGTTGGGATATTTTTTGACCTCGAGAAGGCTTATGATACGTGCTGGCGGGCAGGGATTTTGCGCTCCCTCCACAGCTGGAATATACGTGGACGCCTACCGTTGTTCATTCAGGAGTTTATGCAGGACCGGGCTTTCCGAGTAAGGGCCGGCTCGTTTTTTTCTAATTATTTTCTTCAAGATAACGGAGTGCCGCAGGGCTCGGTACTCAGCGTGACGCTGTTTGCTATAGCGATAAATTCCATCTCGCTCTTTGTTCCCCCAGGTGTCACTTCTTGTTTATTCGTTGACGACTTTGCCGTCTTCTTCACTTCTCAGCGTACGCCGTTTTTGGAACGCCGTCTCCAGCGTGTTTGGACAATCTTTATGATTGGAGCTCCAGAAACGGCTTCCGTTTCTCACCTGAGAAGACAGCCTGCGTTAATTTCTGGTGCCGAAGGTGGCGAATATTGCCTTCTCTTCATCTGGGGCCGGATGGACTTACCTTCACAGATGAGGTGAGATTTCGGGGCTGATATTCGATCGAAAACTATGCTGGTCACCTCATGTAGCACAGCTTAAAGCGCGGTGTGACCGTTCCCTGAATATTTTACGGATACTAAGCGGCAAATCTTGGGGAGCAGATCGGACAGTACTGCTGCGTCTTTATCGTGCACTGATCCGATCAATGTTAGACTATGGATGTATTGTTTATGCCTCAGCACGCGCATCTGTGCTGAAAAAGTGGGATACTGTCCACAATGGTGGCATCCGGGTGGCTGTCGGAGCGTTTCCAACTAGCCCAGTTGTGAGCCTCTATGCCGAATCTGCCGAACCCCCTCTGCGTTGTCGGCGGGATGTGCTTCTCTCTAACTATGGCTGTAGCTTGAAGTGCATACCTGCGCATCCATCGTTTACTCCCTTTTTTGATTCTCGATTGGACAATCGTTATAGAAACCACTTTACGTAGTCCAACACGTGCAGGATTTCGCTTCCGGGAGCTGCTTCGAAAGTGCGATCTTGAAATGCCTGACATGTTTCCCAATGGGGAGAGGGTGCATCCACCTTGGATACGTGCTTCCTCCCACGTAGATCTCGGGATGACAGCTTAAGGGAAATCTTCTTAGTATCCAATCTTGTTTTTTAGAATTTTTATCAAAATACAGTGGCCGGTGTCATATATATACCAATGGCAGTAAGTGCGCCGATGGAGTTGGCTGTGCCTTTGTCACTCGAAAAGAATCCTTTACTTTCCGGGTGCCGAGTAGCACATCCATTTATTCATCAGATCTGTATGCTATTTACCTAGCTGTTTTATATATTTGCCGTCGAAACTTTGGTGACTGGCTTATTGTGAGTGATTCCCTTAGTGCCCTTCATAGCCTTCGTGAGCTGTACATTTACCATCCTCTAGTACAGCACATTCAAAACAGTCTCCATATTTTTCACTCTTTGGGTGTAAATGTCGAGTTCGCCTGGGTTCCTGGACACGTTGGCGTGCCGGGGAATGAACTGGCGGATTTGGCGGCAAAGAAGGCATCCTATTCGCCCAATGCTTGCAATACCTTTGTCACGGCCGAAAATTTTAGACTTGTCCGCAGAGCCGAAATTTCGAGCTGGCTCTTCGCGGAAACAAACTTCGGGAAGTGAAGGAACTCCCTATGCAATGGGTGACTTCCTCACGTATCTCTCGTCGCGAGGAAGTTATTTTAGCAAGGTTGCGCATAGGTCACTGTATTTTTAGTCATAGCCACTTATTTCGGAGGGAACCTCCACCTGTCTGCCCGATCTGTGGCGATGCCCTTTCAGTCCGACACGTGCTTGTAGAGTGTACTCATCTAGCACTACTACGAGCCACTCTACGGCTGCCGGTCGGGCTTCCGCAGGTCCTGCCCGATGATCTTCGAGTGGTGGAGAACGTTTTTAAATTTTTATCTAAAGTGATATACGCCTTACGTATCTAGTTTTATTTTGATTTTATCGATTTAGTGGAGATACTGGTAGGATACGTGAGGTATTTGCAATTTTTATCACCCTTGGAATTTTAGTCACTATTGTTTTATGTTCCCTTTTGTTTATGTAGTTTTAGTGTCACAGTTTTAACACCAGCGCTGAATTCAGGGCTGGATGGTTATTTTGTCTTTGTTTTAGTTATTTATACAGATTGTATCCATATTTTAGCTTTTTTGATTGAGATACTCTTCAGCATACTTTTAGCTAAGGTGTTTTAATTCCCAGGTTTTATGTTAAGGGCGCTGATAACCTAGCAGTAGAGCGCCCTTAAACCCCATTCATCTTCTTCTTCATCATCATCATCATCATCATCATAATATAGTTATTATACCGAACTCCAGGGTGAGTGGGACGGCGTGCCCGCTATTTCCTCTGTGTAGCCCTGTCACCCCAGTGGGATGACCCCGTATTGGGCTCCGAGGTGGGTGGGAAGCACTAGGGGAATAATTTTTATGTTCCTTTATGTCACCAAAAAAACCAAAATCAAGCTCTTAGTAATATGGGGAAAAAAATTAGTCGAGTGTTGTGGTCCTCGTTACTTGGTAATCAATCGGACAGAGGAAGCAAAGAGGATTATTACGGTGAGCCCCCTCATAATTCAGAAGGGTCTCGACGCAATAGCTGGACCTATAAAATCCTGCATTAAAGCTCGCATTGGCACGCTGCTGGTTGAGGCCTTCTCCGCATCCCAGGCTGCCAAAATACTGAAAGCGAAACTATTAGCCAGCTTCTACGTGAAGGTCGAACTGCATAAGACGCTAAACTCCTCACGCGATGTGATCACCACCCGCGTTCTTGACGGACTAAGTATTGAGGAGATTCAGGAGAACATGGCGGATCAAGGCGTAACATCTGTGTATCGAGTTCAGCGTAAAGTTAATGGCGAATTCATGCCTACCCGTACCCTGTTCCTCACTTTTTGGTCGGGTAAATCTCCCGCAAACGATTAGGGCAGGGTACGCAGACATCGAGTTTAGCGTTATATACCGAACCCATTCAGATGCTATAGCTGTCAACGTTTTGGCCATACGCGAGATTTTTGTACGGGCGAATCCACCTGCAGCAACTGTGGTGACCTATTCCACGATGGTGTGTGTAGTGCACCTCCATCATGCGTGAATTGTGACGGCGAACATCCATCTAGTTCCCGGAACTGTCCCCGTTTTACAGAGGAGAAAGCGATCCAGGAGATCCGGGTGAAAGAGAAGGTGTCCTTCTCGGAAACCCGGACTCTCTTGCGACTCCGCCAACCCTCTGTCCCGAAGTCCGGCACGTTTAGCTCTGTTGTAGCTAAATAGGTGCCGTGTCGGGAAAAGGCCGCGCCGTGGCCGAGTGGTTAGACCACTTGCCTCTCACCTAGACGGCCAGGGTTCGATCCCAAGTGACCGCATGTGAGATTTGTGGTGGACAAAGCGGCGCTGGGGCGGGTTTTCTCCGGGTACTCCGGTTTCCCCCGCCATCGCATTCCACCGGTGCTCCATCATCATTCATATATCACCAGTATCACCGCCTGCGGTGCCATAAGTAGTTAAAGCGGGCGTTAAACACTACCAAAAAAAAAAGTGTCGGGAAATCGCAACACAATCTAGCGATTTAAACGGGACAACTATTGCAGAAAAGGTCCTTGTAGCCAGAACAGTGCCCAAGCCTACGTTACCTTCCAAGTCGGCATTAAAATCTGCCAAACCTGTCAGCCGACAGAGCAGTTCGGTAAGCTTCTCACCTAACGCTTCGACCTCGGGAAATAAAACCTCTAATATTGTTAGCTACTCTGCTCCTGCTAAGCAATTCTAGACCAGCTATGTCCGGCAAGACTTTCTAAAAATAGTGCTAAGACCGCTCCCAAAACATCCAAGGAAAAGCAAAGTCCACGCCACTCTCCACGGACATCCTCCTCTGAGGAATCTTCTGGGGGAAGTACCGATCAGCCACAACCATCATCGCCGATCAGTACCGCTAATCGGTTCGAGGTTCTCGAACCGAAATTTTCAATGGGAAAGGTGTCTTCCCCCGTGGAGGAGATGGATCAGGAGGATTATGTCGTCAGTGGCAAACGCACAGCGCGTTAGCGACAGGATCGTGCTGCCGAAAAAGGTGTTAGTCCGACACCAAAAAAGAATAAACTGAACCGACCAACGCCGCCCAATACGCAGAAATGCCTTTCCATTTAGAACTTATCCCATCATAAAGACTATGACTATCCTACAGTGGAACATACGTGGAGTCAGATCACATCGAACAGAGCTTGAATTGTTGCTTCATCAGCATCAGCCTTTGGCCATATGCTTACAAGAGACCAAGCTCCGGCCCTGGGACTCGTTACCATCAGGCAGTACTCCTCCGTACGTTGTGATCTCTCACCGGAGGAGGGTGTCCCAGCACATGGAGGCACTATGATGCTTATCCGAGATGATATATTTGTCGAACCCGTACCCTTACAATGTGACATCCAGTCCGTCGCTGTCAGGATTCAGGTTCCCTCTGTTATCTTCACCATTTGTAGTCTCTATTTACCTCCATCTGCTGACCTCTTGCACACTGACTTAGAAGATCTAGTTGTGCAGCTGCCTCCACCATTTCTATTAGTAGGAGATGTGAATGCCCATCACCCACTTTGGGGCTCACCGCGGGCGTGTGCGAGAGGTAACCTCATTGCTAACTTCTTGGACCGTAATAATTTAGCTCTCTTGAGCACAGGAGAGCCCACCTTTCTTTCTGACGCCTTTCATATTGCTTCATACCTTGATGTAGCTGTTTGTTCACCTCAGTTAGCAGTTTCCTTCAGTTGGAATATCATCTCTGATTTGCATTCAACTGACCACTTCCCATGTCTTATTAGTCTCTTGACGCATCCTGTATGTTTCACCCTTTTACCAAACTGGCGCTTCGATCAAGCCAACTGGGATTTTTATTCCCACTTGGCTGTTTTTAACCATGATGAGCGCGTCTCTGTGAACCATTTAGTCGACCACTTCACAGAGATAGTGCTATCCTCTGCTGAACAATCAATTCCACGTTGGACGGGCCCAACTCGTCACTTTCCGGTACCATGGTGGTTTGACGAGTGCCGGACTGCTATTCGTTTCCGCAGGCGTGCTCTCAGGGTTTTCCGGCGTCGCCCTACACTGGAAAACTTCATACACTATAAGAAAATCCGTGTTGAATCTCGACAAGTTATTAAAGATAGCAAAAAGACGTCCTGGAGCAACTTTGTAGCTTCCTTTAATAGACAGACCCCTTCCTCTGTCGTATGGGTTAAGTTGAGGCGTGTGGCTGGCAAATCGACCCATATGCCAATCGCTGGTCTCAGAACCGCTGCCGGTATTGTTGTTAACACATTTGACGTGGCTAGCACTTTGGGCCGTGCTTTCACTCAGGTGTCTAGCTCAGACAATTATCCCCTTAAGTTCCTCAGAGTTAAGGAAAATGGCCGAATCTCAAGTGTATTCCTTTCGTTCCGGAAACGTTGAGGATTACAACCGTGTTTTCACCATGGCGGAGTTAAACCATGCACTTAAATCTTCGCGGCACTCTGCGCCTGGTCCAGATGACATCCACGTCCAAATGTTGCAACATCTCTCTCCCGATGGTAAGGCTTTCCTACTCGTGGTGTATAACCGGGTCTGGGTTGACCCCACTTTTCCAGACAGATGGCGGAAGGTTGCCGTTATACCTATTCCGAAGCCAGGGTAGGACCGTCATCTTCCTTCCAGCTACGGTCCTAATTCCCTCACAAGCTGCGTTTGCAAGGTGATGGAACGCATGATCGATGGTCGGTTGGTCTGGTGGCTAGAATCCCACAATATATTGACTAATGCTCAGTGCGGCTTTCGACGGTGTCAGTCAGCGTTTGACCAGTTTGTATCGCTATCGACGAAGATTATGGACGGCTTTCTTACAAACTGTCAAACGGTTGGAATATTTTTGACCTTGAGAAAGCCATTGACACGTGTTGGCGAGTTGATATTTTACGTTCCCTCCCCAACTGGAATTTTCGTGGACGCCTACCGTTATTTATCCAGGAGTCTATGCGGGATCGCGGTTTCCGAGTAAGGTTCGACTCGGTTTTTTCTAACCATTTTATTCAAGAGTACGGTGTGCCGCATGGCTCCGTACTAAGCGTAAGGGTGTTTGCTATAGCGATTAATTCCATATCGCAATGTGCTCCCCCAGGACTCCTGTCCTGTTTATTTGTGGATGACTTTGCTATTTACTGTACTTCTCAGCGTACAGCATTTTTGGAACGTCGCCTCCAGCGGTGTTTGGACAATCTCTATGATTGGAGCTTGAATAATGGTTTTCGTTTCTCCCCTGAGAAGACAGTCTGCGTTAACTTCTGGCGCCGTAGGTGGCGACTTCCACCATGTCTTCGACTCGGGCCAGATTTATTACCATTCGCAGATGAGACGAGATTCCTTGGGTTGATCTTCGATCGGAGGCTTTGTTGGTCTCCGTATATAGCACAGTTGAAAGCGCGATGTGACCGTTCTCTCAATAGTTTACGGATACTAAGCGGTAAATCTTGGGGAGCGAATCGGACAGTGTTGCTTCGTCTTTATCGCGCATGATTCGATCGAGGTTGGACTATGTAAGCATTGTTTATTCTTCAGCACGACCATCAGCGCTCACAAGATTAGACACAGTCTATAATCAGGGCATCCGTGTGGCGGTTGGAGCTTTTCCAACCAGCCCAGTTGTTAGCCTCTACGCCGAAGCGGGAGAACCCCCTCTGCGATATCGGCACGATGGCCTGGTAGCTAATTATGACTGTGGGCTCAAGTGCATGCCTGGTCATCCAACTTTCTGCGCGTTTTTCTCCCCCGAGCTGGACGAACGGTATCGCCACCACTCCCTTGGCCCAAAGCCTGCAGGTTTTCGTTTCCGTGACCTTCTTCGGCAACATGATAATTTCATGTTGAGGTTGTTACCCAAGGTGGAGAGGTGGTTCGTTCTTTGGTTTCGTACTGCCTATCATGTCAATCTGGGGATGACGGTTTACAGGAAATCTGCTGGGACTGTTGATAGTATCCGTAGCGGTTTTTTAGAATTTTTATCAACCAACAGTGGCCGTATTTTTATATATACCGATGGCAGTAAGTGCCCCGACGGTGTCGGTTGTGCCTTTGTTCTTGGCTCCAAATCTTTTACTTTCGGTTTATTTAGCAGCACATCCATATATTCTGCCGAGCTGTATGCTATTTACCGCGCCCTTTTGTATATTCGCCACCGAAAATTAAATGACTGCTATTCTTAGCGATTCCCTCAGTGACCTTCAGAGCATTCGTGAGCTGTACAATTACCATCCTTTAGTGCAGCGCATCCAGGGCGCCCTCCACATTTTGCAAGCTTCTGGGGTTAGCGTGGAACTTGCATGGATCCCTGTACGCGTTGGCCTTCCAGGGAATGTATTTGCAGATTTGGCAGCGAAATCGGCAGTCACAGCGCCCAGGGTTAATGTTAGCGTTGCAACTGCGGAATATCTTAGAGCTGTTGTGCGGAGAGCTGTATTTTTGAGCTGGCATCCGGAGTGGTCGGCTCTCCGAAGTAACAAGCTACGGGAAGTGAAAGTTCTTCCTGTCCTCTCGCCAGGAGGAGGTGCAATTGGGTTGGCAGCGAATTCACCACTTTTTTTACCCATTGTTTCCTTTTTCATAGAGATCCTGAACCTGTATATCCGCTCTGTGGCGCAACACTGACGGTAGCACATGTGCTGGTAGTGTTGCTCTGGTATCATTTCGCACCACTCTCCAGCTGCCAGCCTCCCTAGCGGAGGTTCTTGGCAATGACCGCGCTGCTGTTGAGAGAGTTTTTAAGTTTTTATCTACAATAAATTTTACGTTTAGTATATAGTTCTTTTTATAAGACTTTAAAACATCTAATCCTACTCGTTTTTACCCATTTTTACACCCGATTGTTTTAACTGATTTTACGCCTTTTAGGACTTAATGCTGTTTCGTTTTTACAGATTCTTTTAGGTCTATATTTAGCACGCTTTTTACCATTTTAAAGCCCCCTTTTGATCCCATTTCATGCCCCGTTTAGTTTTCTAAGGGCGCTGATAACCCTGGTAGTTGAGCGCCCTTAAACCCCAATAATCATCATCATTACCCTATGGACCAGCAGTGGAGTGAGTAACTGAGTGAATGGTGTTTAAGGGCCCGTCGACAACTAGGTCGTTTTGGACCGAAGTTAATAAATAGGAAAACACATTAAAAAGTACACTACAGGTTGAAAAATTAGAACGTGATAAAAAGCCTTACACAGGCACGCACGCATAAAAAAGGCCCATGTGATCCAAACATGGCTAAAAGGTTAAAAAAAAAAACACACACACACACACACACACAAAAGTGGTCTCATGTGCTAAAAAGCAGGGGCTAAAAAGTTAAAAAGCTAAAACTTCACACACCAATGAAACAGGTCAGATGTCTTTGCCGAGGCCAATAGAGGCAATAAATTGAAGCACTTTATCGACGTAATTGGCGTCGTCACACAAAATGGCACGTAAAGCGGTACCCAGGCCGATGGATTGCCGTTCGCGATGGAATTTCGGACAATCAAGCAACACATGTGCTACAGACAGACGAACATCGCAGGTCTGACAGCTAGGAGCTGGCTCAGCGCGTAGAAGATACTCATGTGTTAGCCGCGTGTGACCGACACGCAGACGCGTAAGGATGATCTCGCGGCGCCGGTTCGGTGGCAAGATGTGAGCAATGGGTGTACCGTGTCTTTGAGTATGCGAAGCTGGGTACCTGCTAAATTTTGCCAAGATTGTTGCCAGGCTAAAAGAAGAGACCTACGAAAGTGACGTGAAACATCCCCTGAGGGCACAGCCGCTTCCGAGTAATCCTGTAAGGAGCAGGCAGCCTTGGCAGACCTATCCGCTACCTCATTACCTGCAATACCGACATGACCTGGAACAAATGTAAAGACGAACTGGTAGCCGAAATCAATAAATTCGGAAATGCGAGATTGAATGCGCATAACGAGTGATGAAGAGCCGGTATACTGCTGAAGAGCCTGTAGGGCACTCAGGGAGTCGCAGCAAACAATAAAACCAAAAGGTGCTAAAAGAGAGATAAAATCCAAAAAGTAAAATATAGCGTACAGTTCAGCGGTGAATATCGAACAAGTGTCCGCAAGGCGTTAATTATATGTTTCCCCACTGAAATAAAAGGCACAACCTGTAGCTCCTCCCAGCTGGGAACCGTCAGTGAATACCGTTGCATACACCTGGTAACTGCACAGAAGTGCGTTAAACTGGCGCCGAAATACTTCCGGAGCGGTCGAGAGTTTCACAACGTTCGAGAGGGTCCGATCAAATATGGGACGCCTCAGTTGCCAGCCAAGTTCCAGTTATACAAAAGCGCGCTCCACAAGAGACAATCTGAGACCCCTATCGGAGAGTAGCTCACGAAACCGAATACCACAGGGGCGTGAAAAAAGTGGTGTTCCTCAGATAGCGGTGTGAATACGCCGGGCGTAACACAGGGTTTAAACAAGGATGGAAGGGGTCCGCAGACAGTCTAGCAGCATAAGAACAAAGTAAAAAGGAGCGACGCTCTGCCAGTGGGGGTTCACCAGCATCGGCATACAAGAATTCCACACGACTAGTGCGGAAGGCTCTGTAGCAAGATGTATACCGGTATTATGAACAGTGTCTAAAAGGCGAAGTTTAGAGGCTGTCGCTGTGCCGTAAATAAAACAGCCGTAATCAGATTGGAGCGAACGAGTGAGCGGTATAAACGCAGCATCACGGAACGATCACCGTCCCAAGACGCACCAGAAAGCAGTTTGAGGATCCGAAGCGATCGATCACAGGAGGCGCGAAGGTGTCGGATGTGCGGCTCCCAAGAAAGTTGACGGTCCAGGTGGAGACCTAAGAACTTCAAGGACGGAACGAAAGGCAGCGGCACACCGTTCAAGTGAAGGTCAGGAGGAGGGTGTACTCCACGAAGACGGTGAAAGTCTATGCATCGCGTTTCCGTAGGGGAAAAACGAAAGCCATTACGAAGCGCCCAACCAGCGAGGGAGTTTATGACCAGCTGAAGTTGTCGTTCGAGATGATCAGTGCTGTAGGAGCGATAGTATAACGCAAAGTCGTCCACGTATAGTGACGATGAGATCCCACTACGAACGACGGTAGTAATACCGTTGATGGCCACAGCAAAATGCATAACACTAAAAACCGAACCTTGGGGTACACCGTTCTCCTGAATCTTTTCCTGCAAGAGAGTATTGTCAATACAGACATGAAAGCGGCGGAGCTGGAGAAAGTTGCACAGCAACAGGGCCAGATGGCCACGTAGCCCGGAACCGTGGAAACAACGAAGAATACCGCAGCGCCAAGTAGTGTCGTAAGCCTTCTCGAGGTCAACAAAGATTCCCATGGCATGCTGCTTCAGAAGGAAAGCATTCTGCACATAAGCCTCCATACGCGCCAGGTTATCCATGCTGGAATGATTGTGACGAAATCCGCACTGCGCGGAACACAGCACATCGTTCGTCACCAACCACCAGGTAAACCGAATGCTGATCATGCGTTCTGAGGTCTTGCAAACAACGATCGTGAGGCAAATCGGCCGGTAAGATGATGGAACGGTCCGATATTTGCCAGGACGAGGTATAGGAATGACAATACCCACTCACCACATAGGCGGGAAAACCTGCTCACGCTAGATTCGGTTATAGTGATTCAGCAGGAATGTAACGGATGCAGGTGGGAGGTGAAGTAGCATTTGCCGGTGAATATCATCGAGACCAGGAGAAGAGTCCCTCGCAATATGTAAAAAATGAGTGAGTTCCGCAAGTGTGACGGGTGCATTGTACGGCTCACTACAATCACTAGTAAAATCAAGGCGAATGCTCTCAGCAGCTTCCTTTAGGGGAATGAAAGCGTTATCGTAACTTTCAGTTACACTTGTGGCAGCGAAGGAGGTGGCGAGGCCGTCGGCAATATCCGCTTCGCTGGTGAATGTGGCGCCGTGAACAGTAAGGCCAGGGATTACCGTCCCGGAATAATCCCGGACATTCGGCGCACTGGGGCCCACACTTGCTGGGTAGAGCTCCTACGAGAAAGGGAAGAGACGTAAGATTCCCACGATTTCCACTTGGCATTACGGACGACGTAGCGCGTCTTGGCCCGAGCGCGTTTAAAAGCAACAATGTTCTCCGTAGTTGAGTGCAGGTGGAAAAGACGAAGAGCCCGTTTCCGTGCCTTTAATGCTAAGTTGCAGTCCTCGGTCCACCACGGCACGGGAATACGCCGAAGGGTAGAGGAGCTCTGAGGAATACTGGATTCTGCTGCGAGCAACACAGAGCAAGTAAAATACTCCACCATGTTTTCTATGGAAGCAGAGCCATCGTAAAGGAGATTGAGCTGAGAAGAAAACTTTGCCCAATCGGCCTTGGAGATAATCCAGCGGGGATGCCTTGTGGCCAATGGATGTTATTCCGAAAAACGAATGTCAATGGGGCAATGCTCACTGCCGTGGAGATCTGAAAATACCGACCAATCCAGAAATGGCAGTAAAGCAGGGCTACAAAAAGTTACGTCTAGGGCGGAGAATGTGCCATAGGCGGAAAATAAAAACGTAGGTGCACCGGAGTTTAACAGTAATAAACCAGACGCATCGCAAACGTCTGCGATTATGGTACCTCGGGCATCGTCAGCAGAAGAACCTCAAAGAACATTGCTGGCATTGACATCGCCCAAAAAGATCAGCGGCAGGGGAATTTGTGCCTTCAATGCCCGAAGCTCAGTGTCTGTGATCACATCGTGCGGTGGTAAATAGACATTGCAAACAGAAAAGGAGATGGAAGGCATTGTCACACGCACAGATACCGCTTGTAGCGGGGTGTTCAGAGGAATACTCGTGGCAAGGATGGTAGGCGCCACGACAGTAACAACACCATTGTAAGCACGCTGGCCACCAACAAAGTTCCGTCTGAATGATTGAAAATGACGAAGAGGACGGGTATGATGAGGATGTAAGTTGGTTTCCTGGAGACAAAGGATTGAGGGTGATCGCTGGTGGATTATATGTTGAAGCTCCGGAAGACAGGCCCTGATCACATTGACATTCCACTGGCTTATATCCATGGTGAGATAGAAATTTAAGGTGGTATAATTTCTTTCTTTCTCACCTAACGGAGTTGGAACCAACTATCCTAAAACCTGTGTCGTCCTCAGACTCCACCCGTGTTCCGGAGTCCGAAGAAGCCCTTCGGTTTGCAGAACGAGAGCGTGATGTGTTCGAAGTTCGGCTCGTCTGTATACTACGTTAGCGGGAACGGTCTCCTGCGAAGGACGAACTGGCAACACATGGATTAACAGACGGTTGAGCTTGCTGCTGTGCATCAGCTGGCGTACCCGAGGATGCAGATGATCGAGCAGGTAAAGGAGCAGAGGCTGCGCACAAGTCAGTTTGCGCCGACGCGTCTGCGACAGGCACAGTCTGTAAACCGACAGAGTGAACAAAATTACGGCGAACAGCTGAGGAGTAACCTGTGATGTTAGCAGTATTCAGCTGTTGAAAGCGGCGCCCCTCCTGAGGAAAGGTAAGATGTTCCTTCGCTCGTAATTTTTGTATACATTTCTCATCCAAGTACCTGGGACACTGTCGAGAGCTAGGCGGATGGCTTCCTTCACAGTTCACACAGCACGGTTCACGCGTACAGGCTGTCAACGTGGGCCGCTAGACCACAACGATCGCAGGTTGCAGGTCGGGCACAGGCGGCTTGGTATGCCCGAAGCGCTGGCACTTGAAGCACCGCATCGGGTTCGGCACATACGGGCGGACGACAGCACGTTCGTAACCACAGTATATAAATTCTGGAACAATAGTACCCTTGAACGTGAGAAAGATCGTGCGCAATAGGTACTTCTTGTCGTCACGTTTACCATGTAAACGGTACGCCTGACAAACTCGATGTTCGGAAAGATGGGTGGCAATATCTTCATTGGACAGGTCGTCTAAGCTAGAGGTGGTCACAACTCCTCTACAGGTGTTCCTCGACTTGTGGGGGTAAACTTCGACGCTGTACGAACCCAATAGAGTAGCATGAAGTAGCTTGTCCGACTGTCTTTTATTGTGGACGTCCACCAGTATCGTACCGTCTGGCAGCCTCGTCGCGTTTTACCTTGCCGCATATCTGTCAACTTCCATTTGTATGTAGAATGGACTTATATCACAGAATTTCGTCTCGTTAAACATCGCCATAATTAAATACTGGTTAAAATAAGAAGGTTGTGCGCGGTTTGACATAGTGAAAGGAGCCCCTTCCGGAACCGTCGGCGTCAGCCTGCCATCCGGGGGTTAAAGAAGAAAAGACACCAAATTTCTACGGTTTGTGCCGTCACGGGAACCATCCCGTGACCGATACCCAAGGCCTACGTCACAAGGGTTACCCTCCAAATACCATTGCAGGACCAGCAGTGGAGGCTGGAGGGTAACTGCGCCTACGTACTCCGTGAGATCGGTCCGGGAGGGGTCTCCCAGACGGCAGAGACCGGAAACTATTTTTGGTGTCTTTTTTCTGTTTCCCCCGGATGGCAGGCTAACGCCGACAGTACCGGAAGGGGGCCTTTTTATAATGAACCCTTCGCGCAAAACTTCTATTTTTGACAAATTTTTGGTGGTGACGTTGGCTTGTAATTCAAAGAAAATGCGAGAACTTAACCACTTTTACATTCAACGTGAAATCGACAGGATATGTGGAAAAGTCACAAATGCAACCAGGACTAGAGACGGTACGCTGTTAGTTGAAACCAGGACCGAAGACCAGTTCAAAAAGCTATGGAAAGCCGGTTTATTGGGTTCCTACCCAATAACAGAGGCCCCACACAAATCGTTGAATACCTGTAGAGGCGTGGTGACTACCTCGAGCTTAGACGAATTTCCGACGCTGAAATTGTCGCCAATTTCTCCGACCAGGGTGTGTGTCAGGCGTACCGTCTTCTTGGCAAACGTAATGGTGAGTCGGCTGCGTTATGGACAGTCTTCCTAACGTTCAAAGGAACCAATGTGCCTGAGGCACTCTACTGTGGATACGAACGCGCTGCTGTGAGGCCGTATATACCGAACCCTATGCGTTGTTTCGGCTGCCATAAGTTTGGTCACACCCAAAGCCGGTGCACTTTCGACGCTACATGTGAGCGTTGCGGCCAAGCTGCTCACGGAGAAACTCCTTGTGCTCGAGACCCTTTTTGCGTCCATTCTAAAGGGACCCATCCATCTAGGTCCCGGCAATGTGCACGTTTTCTGGAGGAAAAGGCCATCCAGGAGCTGCGAGTTAAGGAACGACTGACTTTTCCGGAAACCAGACGACGCTTCCAACAGCTACAGCCTTCGACCATCTCAGGCTATGCATCAGCGCTCCGCCAAACTCCTGTTTCCTCAGTGGCACTACAAACCGTGCAAACAGAACAAACGCCGACCACAACAACCTCGCAGTCTACAACGTCTACAAGTTCTGTTTCTCCAGAACCTGCTTGTAAGCCGCTAGTTAGACTGACACCATCTGTCGCTGCTGCTTATGAGCGCAGTCGTAAGAAACTCAAGGCCACTGCTAAACCTTCCAAGTCCCGCTCTCGTTCTACGAGCCGCATTGGATCTTCCGCATCCCGAACATCAGCGGATAGCGCCGACGAAGGTGGCTATACTCTTGTGGGTCCACAATGTGCAAAGAACAAGAAACGCCCACCTTAACTGCATCTACTTTGTTTCCGCCAGTCGTTTGCTTCCCAGCTGCAAACTCATAGTTTGCTTCATCGATAATCCTTCCCGCCTCTAACTGTGCTCCATGGCTCTCCTGACGTGGAATATCCGTGGTGTTCGTTCCCATAGGGCGGAATTACAGCTGTTACTACGGTCCTATAACCCTTTAGTTCTGTGTTTGTAGGAGACAAAGCTTCGCCCCCATGATGCCTTTACCCTGCACCAATACGTTCCCTAGGGGTTTGATGTTACACCGGAGGAGGGCTCTCCTGCTCATGGAGGCGTTATGATCCTAACGCGCAATGACATCTGCGGTCAGCCGGTCTCACTTACCACTACCTTGCAAGCTGTTGCTATCCGACTTACTCTTCCTGGTTTCTCCTTCACTGTATGTAATGTCTAGGTTCCGCCTTCATCTTCCCTCTCCGCCGCTGACATGCACCATCTTTTGTCTCAGCTCCCGGAACCTTTTCTTCTGTTGGATGATTTTAATGCTCACCATTCCCCTATGGGGTTCTCCTAGGGCCTGCGTGCGGGGAACTATTCTTGCTGAATTTTTCGTTCAATCTAGTCTCTCTGTTCGGAACACCGGTGAACCTACTTTCATTTGCGATTCTTCTGCCACGCTCTCCCACCTGGACCTTTCTGTTTGCTCTGCACAGCTTGCTCGCCGTTTTCAGTGAAACGTAGTATCAGACACTCAATCCAGTGATCATTGCCCTTGTGTCATTACTCTGCTATCACACCACATTTCCTCTTCGCGTGCGAATTCTTGGCAGCTGTCTAAGTCGAATTGGGCTCTTTTCACCGCTCTGGCTGTTTTCAGCGACTGCCTGTTCGACTCCGCTGACCACATGGTCGAACATTTCAACTCTGTCGTGACCTCCGCTGCCGAGCAGTCCTTCCCGCAGGCGTCTTCCTACCCTAGACGCTTACCGGTCCCTTGGTGGACTACCGAGTACCGCGATGCTATTTGTGCTCGCAGGAGAGCCTTTCGGTTATTTCGCCATCACGCTACCTTGGAGCATTTGATCAATTTTAAACAAGCAAGCGCCCGGGCACGGCGCATTATTCAAGAGAGAAAACGGGCTTTCTGGGCTTCATTTGTTGAAATATTCAGTCGCACAACACCTGCAGTTTTGGGTGGGAGAAGCTCCGCCGTGTTGCCGGTAGGCAGACTGGTACTTCCATACCGGGGATCTCGTGGGAACTCACACCGTCGTTGACCCGGTTGCTATTGCACATGTCCTTGGTAGCACGTTTGCAACTGCGTTTAGCTCCGTCATTTATCACCCAGCGTTTCGTGCCATCAAGGCGGACGTGGAGTCTCAGAGTCTCTCTATCCGGTCCTTGCATTCCGAGTGGTATAACTCGGATTTTAGCATGCGGGAGCTGGATGCCTTTTTAGCATCCTCTCGACACTCCGCTCCAGGACCCGATGGTATCCATATCGCCATGCTACAGAACCTCTCTTCTGACAGTAAGCAATACCTCCTGAACCTGCACAACCTCGTTTGCCGCGAGGGTGTGTTTCCTACAGCTTGGCGTGAAGCCACCGTTGTTCCCAACTTAAAACCGGGGAAGGACCGTAGTCTTCCTCATAGTTACCGTCCTATCTCTCTGACCAGTGCTGTTTGCAAGGTGATGGAACGCATGATCAATCGACGATTACGATGGTGGCTTGAGTCTGAGAAACTTCTGTGCAACATAAAGTGCGGCTTTCGCCGATACCGCTCCACGACTGACCACCTTGTCTCCCTCTCGACTCACATCCTGAATGGTTTTCTTTGGAAGTGTTAACTGTGGCCATATTTTTCGATCTGGAGAAAGCTTATAACACTTGCTGGAGGGCTGGTTTACTGCGTACCTTGCATAGTTGGGGCTGCCGTGGCCACCTTCCAGTGTTCCTCCGGGAGTTCATGAAGGACCGGGTGTTTCGTATGCGTGTGAGCTCTGTTTTCTCTCGTGTTTTTAGTCAGGAGAACGGAGTGCCTCAAGGGTCGATACTCAGCGTCACTCTCTTCGCTGTTGCCATCAATCCCATTGTCGAATGTGTTCCTGCTGGTATCTCCTCCTCCTTATTTGTGGACGATTTTGCAATTTATTGCAGTTCCCGGCGCAAGTGCCTTTTGGAGCGTCGCCTCGAGGCATGTCTTGACCGTCTACATACTTGGAGTGTCATAAATGCCTTCCGTTTTTCTTCCGAGAAGACAGTTTGTGTCAACTTCTG
The DNA here is from genome assembly GCA_030762935.1 of Hymenopus coronatus. Lineage (NCBI taxonomy): Eukaryota > Metazoa > Arthropoda > Insecta > Mantodea > Hymenopodidae > Hymenopus > Hymenopus coronatus. The sequence continues at coordinate 321,060,630 of CM060900.1, read as the reverse complement.
GCGTCGGAAACCATACGAACCGCCTTCTCCAAATCTTGGGACCGAACCGCTGCTCTTTGGCCCAACTAAAGTTTCTTGGTTTAGTGTTCGACAGGAAGCTTAGCTGGTCCTCCCATGTCTCTTCTCTGAAGGCTAGATGTGATCGTGCACTTAATATTTTACGTGTTTTATGTGGCACATCCTTGGTAGCAGATCGCACCGTGCTATTACAGCTTTACCGTTGGCTTGTTTGGTCTAAACTGGATTACGGTTGCATTGTATTCTCTTCGGTTTTACGATGTTTAAACCCAGTCCACCATCGTGGGATTCGTCTGGCACTGGGTGCGTTTCCGACTAGCCCAGTTATTAATTTGTCTGCGGAGGCTGCTGAACCTCCGCTAGCTCATAGGCGTGATCTGCTTTGCAGCTATGCTATCCGCCTCTTTGCCTTGCCAGATCACCCGTCTTTCAAGTTATTCGTTGACGAGACTCTTGATCGTCAATATGCTGTCAGCGCGGTTGCCTTACTTCCCGCAGGAGTTCGTTTTCCCTGCTTCTTCGGCTCCTGGATGTTCGCCTATCGTCTGTGTTTCCACGGGGGAATGTTCATTACCCCCTTGGTTACGTTGCGACACTCAGTTCCACCTTGGGTTGGCATCCATGCCGAAAGCAACGACTCCACCTTCAGTTTTCCACTCCGCATTTTTAGAGCTGCAGGCCAGTTTTCCCACCCATTGTTTTATTTATACGTATGGATCTAAGGAAGGCTGTGGTGTGGGATGTGCATCGTTTTTAATTCGAAGAGTTATACATTTCATCTTTTGGGGCAATGTTCGATTTTTACCGCCGAACTTTTTAGTACCTATCAGGATCTTCTTTTTATCCGGGGACAGGATTTAAAACAGTTTGTTATTTGTAGCGATTCCCTCAGTGCACTGCAGGGCCTGCGTGACCTGTATCCATGCCATCCGTTGATACAGCGTATACAGGATCGCCTGCAATCGCTCGCTGACGCTGACGTCAGCGTGTCGTTTGTTTGGGTTCCTGGTCACGTAGATGTGAGCGGAAACGAACAAGCGGACACAGCTGCCAAGTCTGTAGTTTTATTGCCTAATGTTTTTAGCACCACCGTTCCTCCATGTGATGTTCGTGTTCACCTGCGCCGGGCCATTCTTTCGCGCTGGTTCGCGGAATGGTCCGGGGTGCGTGACAACAAACTGAGGGCGGTCAAGTCCCTTCCTGTCCCCTGGCCTACTTTCTCGCGTGCACGACGACGCGATGAGGTGGTTTAAGCGCCACTGCGTATCCGGCATTGCCGTTTTAGCCACCAGCATCTTTTACGTAGGGAACCAGCACCTCAATGTGCTTCGTGTAACGAGGCATTGACGGTGCGTCATCCTTTATTGGAGTGCCACCTTTATACTGCCCTGCGCGCATCCCTGTGTCTTCCTGCTGACATCCCCAGCCTTCTGGGCGACAACCCTGTATCTTGTGCTAGACATTTTAATTTTCTCCGCCGCTGCGGGATGTACAGTAGGGTTTAATTTTATCTCTGGGTTTTAGTTTTTACCGACTTATATTTTTAGTGTCTCGTTTTTAATCTGGCTATGGTAGCCTTTTTATGCTTTCCCTGGTTTTAACCCTTGTGTGGTACTCCTGTTTTAGTGGTTTATATGCCTTTTAATATTTAGCTCTTTTATTTACCCTAGGGCGCTAATGACCTTTGGAGTTATGCGCCCTAAGACCATATTACTTATTTACTTACTGCCATTTCATCCTTCCCATCGCCACCAACTGAGCCACGTTTTGTGTACGTGTGCGTGTGTGCGCGCCTTTGTTGTTTGTGTTGTATGTGAGCGCGAGTGTAGTCGCCGCATCTTCTTCCTCTTCTAGGCTTACTCTTCACATATTTAGTTTTAAGGCTTTAAAGTTTATTAACTCCTGCCTCACCAACACGGATCTTTATCTATCTGCGTGGTTCCTGTTCCACGGTTCCAGCGCGGCTTCCAACATGTGTGCTCTTCGGAGGTCTGAGGCGTGAAGGTTGAGTGGGCCTTTTCTACTGCCCCTATGTATAAGCCTTAGGTTTGGAGCACGTCCATACCGATATGTACACCCACGTAGCTTTTCTGGGAGCCCGGCCCGTGCTAATCTCCCGACGGACGCAGGTCGTCGAGTTAGAATCAGGGGTCGGACGTGCTACCGCTATCGGAAACCCGGTGTAATCAACCACAAGTCCCCTGAATCCATGGATGTGTCATTACACACAATGGCCTAAAGTAGGGGGCCACAGGTGGTTAGTCGCCCTCCGTGGTGTAATTGTTACCATGCTGACTTCATATACCCAAGGTAGCCGGTTCAAACCCGGCGGAGGACGATGGAGTTTTTCGGGCGTAAAAATCCTTAGCATGGATTCTTTCGGAAGGGAAGTAAAGCCGTTGGTCCCGTGTAAAAGAACCTCGAGCCTGACTGAGAGGCCTCTGAACAAAATTAAGCGGTCTTTAACGCCCAATTTAGAATGGGACGCTGAGAATCACAGCAGTTAGAGAGCGTCCATAAATAACACGACATTTACATTTCACAGGTGGTTATACCTGTGGTTGGGACATAAAGCCGGGTTGTGCATGGTGGAGGCTTACCCATATGAAGCATTAGTGTAGGCTGGAGTGTAACTCCTCCTAAGTACTCCGTGAGATTGGTCTGGGAGGGGTCTCCCAGGTGGCACAGACCGGAAAGTATTTTTGGTGTCTTTTTTCTCTTTCCCCCCGGATGGCAGGCTGACGCCGACAGTACCGAAAGGGGACTATACCATCATGAATTCTCCGCGCAAAACTCTTTCATTTCACCGCTTTTTGGTAGTGACTTTGGCTTGTGAATCAAAAAATATGAGAGATAGTAACCCATTTTATATCCAACGGGAAATTGACAGAATCTGTGGCAAAGTAGGCAATGCAACCAGGACCAGAGACGGTACGCTATTAGTAGAAACCAAGACCGAAGACCAGTCTAAGAAGCTCCTTAAAGCCGGCTTGTTGGGTTCCTACCCAATAAAGTTAGCCCCACATAAAACTTTGAATACTTGTAGAGGCGTAGTGACCACCGGCTGCCTAGATGGTCTTTCAGCTGCAGACATTGTTTCGAATCTCTCCGATCAGGGTGCATGTCAGGCGTACTGTCTTCTAGGTAAACGTGATGGTCAGTCGGTTGCGCTGCGCACGGTATTCCTTACGTTCAAAGGCACCACCTTACCTGAGGCACTCTATTGTGGATATGAACGTGCTGCTGTGAGGCCGTATATACCGAACCTTATGCGTTGCTTCCGCTGTCAAAAGTTTGGTCACACGCAAAGCCGGTGCACCTTCGACGCTACGTGTGAGCGTTGCGGCCAAACTGCTCACGGAGACACTGCTTATGCTCGAGACCCTTGTTGCGTTCATTGTAAGGGGAAACATCCATCCAACTCCCGGCAGTGTCCGCGTTTTCTCGAGGAAAAGGCCATCCAGGAGTTGGGAGTTAAGGAACGCCTAACTTTTCCTGAAGCCCGGCGTCGCTTCCAACAATTGCAGCCTGCGACCATCTGAGGTTACGCATCAGCCCTCCGTCGCACTTCTGTTTCCTCAGTGGCACTACAAACCGTGCCCGTTGCCGACGCATTTACACAAACGGACCAGTTCCTGACCACAACGACCTTGCAGCGTTCAACACCAATAGCTTCCACTCCCTCAGTTGATCTTTCACCAGAGCCTGTTCGCAAGCCCTTAGTTAGGCCGACACCTTCTGCGACTGTCTCTCAGGAGCGCAGTCGTAACAAACACAAGGCCGCTGATAAACCTTCTAAATCACGTTCTCGTTCTACGAGCCGTAGAAGATCTTCCGGCTCCCATACATCCACGGATAACGACGATGACGCTGGTTACACTATTGTGGGCCCTAAGTGCGCAAAGAACATAAAGTGTCCACCTTAACTTCGTCTGTTGTTTGCCGCCATTTGCTTGCATCCCAAGCCCAAGACTCTGATCCGCCGATTCCCTATCACGCCTCTACCCCAGCTCCATGGCTCTCCTTACCTGAAATATCCGCGGTGTCCGTACACATAGGACGGAACTGCAGCTTTTACTGCGATCCTATAATCCGCTGGTACTGCGTCTGCAGGAGACGAAGCTTCGCCCCCATGATACTTTTGTTTTCCACCAATACCTTCTGGTGCGTTTTGACCTCCCACTGGAGGAGGGCTCTCCTGCTCATGGGGGTGTCATGATACTAACGCGCATGATACTATCCTCTGCGCCGCTGATCTGGTCCATCTTATGTCTCAGCTCCCGGCACCTTTTCTTCTGTTAGGTGATTTGAATGCCTACCATCTCCTTTGGGGTTCCCCTAGGGCCTGTAAGCGGGGACTATTCTCGCTGGTCTTTTGGATCAATACAGTCTCGCTGTTTTGAACACCGGCGAACCTACTTTCATTTCCGATTCTTCTGCCACGTTTTCTCACCTGGACCTTTCTGTTTGTTCAGCACAGCTTGCTCACCGCTTCTAATGGAACGTAGTATCTGACACTCATTCCAGCGATCATTGTCCTTGTGTCCTCACCTTGCTTTCACACCACATTCCCTCATCGCGGGCGAGCACTTGGCAGCTGTGTAAGTCAGACTCTTTTCCGCTCTGGCTGTGTTTGGCGACCGTCAGTTCCATACGGTTGACCATATGCTTGAGCACTTTAACTACGTTATACTCTCTGCCGCAGAACAAACCATACCCCGGACATCTTCGTACCCTAAACGCTTACCGGTCCCTTGGTGGACTGCCGAGTGCCGCGATGCCATTCGTGCTCGTAGGAGGGCTCTTAGGGTATTTCGCCAACACCCTACGCTGGAGCATTTGGTCCATTTTAAACAAACACGCGCACGGGCACGCCGAATTATTCAGGATAGCAAAAGGTCTGCATGGAATTCGTTTGTGTCTACCTTTAGTCGCACAACACCTTCATCCGTTGTGTGGGAGACGCTCCGCCGTGTTGCCGGTAAAAAGGCTGGTACCTCCATACCGGGGCTACTCGTGGGCACCGACACCGTAGTTGATCCGGTTGGTGCGGCAGGCGTCCTTGGTAGCACATTCGCAAATGTGTCCAGTTCCGCCAATTATCACCCGGTGTTCCGTGCCATTAAGTCGGAGGTGGAGTCTCAGAGTCTCTCTTTCCGGTCCTCTGACACCGAGTGCTACAACACAGCTTTTAGCATGCGAGAGCTGGATGCCTCATTAGCATCTTCTCGGTAGACCTGATGGTATCCACATCGCAATGCTACAGCGCCTCTCTTCTGATGGTAAACTCTATCTCCTGAGCCTATATAACCGTGTTTGGTGAGAGGGTGTATTTCCTACGGCTTGGCGTGAAGCCATGGTTGTTCCCATTTTAAAACCGGGAGAGGATCGTAGACCTCCTTCCAGTTATCGTCCTATCTCCATAACCAGTGCTGTTTGTAAGGTGATGGAGCGCATGATCAATAGGCGGTTACGATGGTGGCTCGAGTCTGAGAAACTGCTCTGCAATATCCAGTGCGGCTTTCGTCGATACCGCTCCTGGACTGAACACCTAGTCTCCCTCTCGAGTCATATCCTGAATGGATTTCTGCGCAAGTGCAAAACTGTGGCCATATTTTTCGATCTCGAGAAAGCTTATGACACCTGCTGGAGGGCTGGCTTATTGCGTACGTTGCATAATTGGGGCTGCCGTGGCCGCCTTCCAGTGTTCCTCCGCGAGTTTATGGAGAAGCGGGTATTTCGTGTACGTGTGGGTTCTGTTTGCTCCCGCGTATTTAGTCAGGAGAATGGAGTACCCCAAGGTTCGGTTCTCAGTTGCAACCTGTTCGCCATCGCCATCAATCCTATCGCTGATTGTCTTCCTGCTGGAATTTCCTCATACTTATTTGTTGACGATTTTGCAATTTATTGCAGCTCTCGCCGCACATGCCTTTTGGAGCGTCGCCTTCAGGCTTGTCTCGACCGTCTGCATAGTTGGAGCGTTGCAAATGGTTTCAGTTTTTCTGCCGAGAAAACTGTTTGTGTCAACTTCTGGCGTCGGAAACGTTACGCGGCGCCTTCCCTAATTCTTGGGCCCGTACCGCTGCCCTTCGCCGAAACTGTGAAGTTTCTTGGCCTCGTGTTGGACAGCACTTAATATTTTACGTGTTTTATGTGGCACATCCTGGGGAGCAGATCGCACTGTACTATTACAGCTCTATCGTTCGCTTGTACGCTCTAAACTTGATTACGGGTGCATTGTGTACTCTTCGGCATGTCGTTCAGTTTTACGTCGTTTAAACCCCGTTCACCATCGAGGGATTCGCCTGGCACTGGGTACGTTACCGACGAGCGCAGTTATTAGTTTGTCTGCTGAGGCTGCTGAGGCTGCTGAACCTCCGCTGTGCTATAGGCATGAGGTCCTTCTTTGCAGCTATGCCCTCCGCCTCCATGCAATGCCGGATCACCCGTCTTTCAAGCTATTCTTTGACGAGTCTCTTGACCGTCAATATGCTGTTAGTGCGCTGGCCTTGCTTCCTGCCGGGGTTCGCTTTCGTGAATTGCTTCGCCTGTTGCATGTTCAGCTACCGGCTCTGCTGTCACTGGGGGAATGTTCATCCCCTCCTTGGTTACGCTGCGACACCCCGGTCCACCTACGGTTGGCATCCATGCAGAAATCAGTTACTCCGCCCTCGGCCTTCCGCTCCGCTGTTTTAGAGTTATAGGTCGAGTTTCCCAACCATTGTTTTATTTTCACGGATGGTTCAAAGGATGACCGTGGTGTGGGATGTGCTTTTGTTTTTAATTCGCGGAGTTACGCGTTTCACCTATTGGGGCAGTGTTCAATTTTTACCGCCGAACTTTTCAGTATCTTTCAGGCTCTTCTTTTTATCCGGGGACAGAATTTTAGGCAGCTTGTTATTTGTAGCGATTCCCTCAGTGCACTACAGGGCCTGCGTGAGCTGTATCCATACCATCCTTTAATAAAGCGTATTCAGGATCGCCTGCATTCGCTCGCTGATGCTGGCGTCAGCGTGTCGTTTGTTTGGGTTCCTGGTCACGTAGGTTTGAGCGAGAATGAGCAAGCGGACGCAGCTGCCAAGTCTGCGATTTTAAATCCTACTGTTTTTAGCTCCACTGTTTCCCCCAATGATGCTCGTGTCCTCCTGCGCCGGGCCATTCTTTCGCGCTGGTTCGCGGAGAGGTCAAGGTCGTTCCTGTCCCCTGGACTACTTCTTCGCGTGCATCTCGCCGCGATGAAGTGATTTTAGCGCAACTGCGTATTGGACACTGGCGTTTTAGCCATGACTACCTTTTACGTGGGGAAGCCACACCTCAATGTGCTTCGTGTAACGAGCCTTTGACGGTACGTCATGTTTTATTGGAGTGCCAACTTTATACTGTGCTGCGTGCGTCCCTATGTCTGCCTACTGACATCCCCACCCTTCTCGGCGACAACCCTGTATCTTGTGGCGGACCTTTTTAATTTTCTCCGCCGCTGCGGGATGTACAGTAGGGTTTAAATTTTTATCTGGGTTTTATCCTTTCCCGAGTTGTGATTTTAGTCCCTTGTTTTTAATGTGGCCTAGGTAGCCTTTTTATTCTCTCTCAAGTTTTAACCTTTGTGTGGTTATTCTGCTTTAGTGCTTTTTATGCCTTTCAACTTTTGGCTCTTTTAACTACTCTAGGGCGCTAATAACCAATGCAGTTGTGCGCCTTAAAGCCATACTACTTCTTCTTCTTGTTCTTCTAGTTTTATTTTGATTTTATAGATTTAGTGGAGACACTGGAGGAATACGTGAGGTATTTGCAATTTTTATCACCATTGAAATTTTAGTCACTATTGTTTTATGTTCCCTTTTGTTTTAGGAGTTTTAGTGTCATAGTTTTAACACCAGCTCTGGATTCAGGGCTGGATAGTTCTTTTATCTTAGTTTTAGTTATTTCTACAGATTGTATCCATATTTTAGCTCTTTTGATTGAGATAATCTTCAGCATACTTTTAGCTAAGGTGTTTTAGTTCCCAAGTTTTATGTAAAGGGCGCTGATAACCTAGCAGTTGACCGCCCTTAAACCTCATTCATCATCATCATCATCATCAGCAGCAGCAGCATCTTAAACTCCGACTTCAAATTTCAGTTAAATTACTTCAAAACGCGGAAATTTCTAATCATAAAGATTACAGACACAATAATGCGACTATATTCTTCGAACTCCTGCTTCTGACTGCTGCCGATATGAGAATGCAGTTCAGTCGAGAAGTGGTAGATGGTAGCACTTTCCAGTTTAAAAACCCCGTCTACCCGGTCCTGCCCCCCCCTTCCCCTACTAAAATCCCTGAAACGTTTTCGCCCTGCAAGCTATATATATACTTATTCCAACTTCGTAGTTTGTATCTACTGAAATGAACGAATTGAATCATAAATTCAATATCTAGTTGTATGCTGTATATAAATTTAAAATTATGAATTTGATCGAACACACTGCTGAAAGTTTATTGTGAATTTAGGGAAACAGAAATATTGTATTGCATGCCTGGAAATGCTCAAAACTATAATATGAATTGAATTTTCGTTTCTGATACTGTAAACGCTGAGTATATTACTACAAAGCTAATATTTTCGCAGTTATTTTTATCGACAAGTCTGCTTATTCGCTATGCTCTACACCACAGAATTTTCATTTGATTCATCTGAAAGTTTACCTGTGCATTCCCGAAACTTAATCAACTGAAACTGCAATTTCGTGTGCTATGAAGCATTTTTAAGTGAGTAATGTTTAAAGCAAAAGGGGTTTTATAAAAATATGCACTTGCCCTAATCCTTTTTTAAATATAATTTTCTCTTGAACTTGTGACGCCAAAAGTTACGTGACAAGTCTCTGTGCTGAAATCAGATAAATAACATGGACTTATATAAGAATAGTAGATAATATTTTTATTGTATCGTATTGAACATTTGCCATAGAGCCATAGATTCATGTTTGAACTAAAGCTTGAAATATTTTGAAACATTATATATGTACTATATATATTTAAAATTCAGGTAAGGTAAAACACAATTCTGATTAAAGTTTAACTAAATTGACTGAGCAATTTAGAAAATGGAAATGTCGGTGGGTTATATTAAAGGACCGACTCTCATTACCTTTTTCCCAAGGTTTCACTATTTTACGCAAACGCACCTACATTTAAATAGCATGAAAGGTAATGCGCAATTCACATAGAAAACCTAATGTGTAAGAAAAATTTGGGAATAATGGAACCATAGATTTTGCAATATTTATCGTAGGTACTAATTATTTGTGACACAGCTGGCTTAAAGCGCACTTTACTTCACAAATTATATATACCTATTGCGAGTATTTGGGCTTTGTTCATTTACTAGTACATCAAAAGCAGTAACAGTCAAACAGAATACTTCCCAGCGACTTCAGCACAATTAGGTACACTTTCTAATTGACCTTTGGCCACTATCATCGAAAAAATTTCTGTGTGGTACATTCACATGACTTTCTCCACACATCCTCAGGGAACTTATCTTAAAAATCTGATGTGTTCCATTCACATGCCTTTTTCTACCTGTTCTGCAAACAAACTTCTCACAAAAGATAATTCTTTTTTCTGTTTCATACTAATCGAGATAAACATTAACAGAATTAACTTAATACGTAGCCCTCATACGTAGAAGGGAACTAAAGGAGTACACTTAGTTAAAGCTATAGTCGCAATGCGACTGTCATTCAAATTCGGTTCTTTGCAATACCAGGAATAAAACAAAAGAAACACGCACTATTTTTTGTTCCAGGAAAGTGTGGATAAGTGTTTTAAAACTGCAACCAATGACCAGGAATATGTTGGATATGGTTAGCTGCACAACAGAAATGTACCTATCATAAATTATGTGTTTCGACGAGATCTACATTTTGTCTGTCTCTTACGGTTCACCAGATATACAAAAGTCACTCATAGTCAAGACTTCAGAGCTTATTCCCAGTAAATTCAAGATTTACACTTTGTCATATAAATATTTTAATGAAAATCTTCGTGTTGCGTCCTTGGAAGATGCTAAACTTAGTACCAAGTTTAGTATTTAACGGGCTTTACGTTTTTAAGTTATGCTGCCCACAGACTCAGCCCCCCCCCCCCACACACACGCACGCACACAAGGACCTTTTTCTAAAGTGTCTTTTCATGGAATCAACAGAACTCAAAGCATATATTTCCGGTGAAATTTCGGTATAGAATATTTCGGTGGAATTCGATATCTTCTCTACCCACTATGTGCATACGTGCGTGCTAGGGAAAGTGAAACTGAATTCAATTTCCAAGTTCCATGAAAATGATTTAAATATGATTTATCTACACTTGTTATTCGACAAAATATTATTGCTGAACATGCGTATGATAGGTAGGTAGATAAATGTAGTGTAACAAAGAATAATTATGATAACAATTTTTCAACCGTTAGCTCTTTTCTGTTAAAGTTAAGTAGCGAGGGAGAAAGAGGGGGGGGGCAAAATATAAAATCATATTATATTTTAATTGAGGAGTGCTAGCCTTATGGAAACGAACATGTTTACGATTCATACGATTCATCGTGTGCAGAATTATCTTCGCGGGTTAAAAGAATCGTATTTCATATTGGTTTACTAAAACGTTTACATATTATAACAATTGTTGTATTATTTACTAATATGACGCAGGATTTACAGTTTGCTATATAGGTATATATAGAATGCCTGGAATACTCGTACTTGTTTCATGAGAGCACTTACCTATGAATCTATTCCACAGATTAAAAACTCTGTATTAGGATTGTAGTTTTATAATTTCAAAAGCATTGCAGTAGTATGGCTATATAAGTACAGTTTACAATGCTCGATGGATTTGTGAATATCTTTTACCAAATACTTGCGCTGCTGGCCATTTTATAGAATTTCAAGCAGTATGTTCTATACATATACAGCTGAAAAGTGGGTAAATCATCTTTTATTTCTTTCTTTCCATAAGAGCAGTTGAGCTACATATCTACCTGATAAAATGAAATGTCTTAGGTGTGTACCAATTTTGCCGTGTCCAGAAACAAATTGTGTAAGTTTAAAATCATGGAAGAGTACCTTACATTTTATGTAAATGTGTATAACAGGGTAAAATATATTTATTGTTATTGAACCATCGTTGCTATGCAGTTATTTTGAATTCCATTATTTATTTTCTGGTTTTTGTACCCTGACTTTATTCCCGATGTTGAACGTTTGTTGTGGGCATAATTGTCATAACTGGAAGTTGCTTGTTTTGCTAGAATATCCGCTCCTTAGCTTCCGACATTTCCTTCTGGTCATGTAACGCACATATGTTTATCACATGCTACGAGTTTCTTTGGCTATTGGATGTAGATAAATTATATTTATGTTGGATTGAGAGTAAGGCAGATGTTTAAACCAATCGTTTGCTTATTGAATTGCAGGGTTCACAATTAGTAGTTTTGTGTGTTTATAGGTTCCTTGTTGTCAATGCATTAGGTAAAATATAGATTTTATCTGGCTTTACTGTTATAAATAATTACCGATGCTAAGTCAATGGTTAAATCAATGTGTACTACAGTTATAGAGAGCAAGAAAATTAAAGACGCTACCTTAATGAAATTAAATCCACTGATTACTGTGGCAAAGTTGACGTCGTCTACAACAGCTTAGCTTGAGTTTACTTTACTGCAGTAACAGCAAGATCGCTAAGACATCACCCAATTGTTTGGTAGTGTTTAACGCTCGCTTTTACTGCTTGTGGTGCCGCAGGCGATGACATTGGTGATGCATGGAATGAAGATGAAGCAACCGTGGCATGCAATGGCGGGGGAAATCGGAAAGCCCGGAAAAAACCCGCCCCTGCGCCGCTATGTCCACCACAAATCTCACCAGTCGCTTGGGATCGTACCCTTCCGTTTAGGTGAGAGGCTAGTGGTCTAACCACTCGGCCACGGCGCGGCCATCACGCAAGCGATTTCCTTGGTGCGCTTTTATCTGCTTCATAGCCTAAAATGTTCTTTTCGATGTCACGTGTTGTAGAAATGTTTACAATAATAATTCGTGAAATAAGAAACGAAACGTCTTAAGAAACCTTGTAGAGCATAGAATACTTTCATGGCGCATGCTGCTGGGAGTGGAAGTCCGTAAGGTGTGGCTTCTGTAGATATTAGCACAAAATTTAATGAAATCACAAAATTAACCAATACATCAGTTCGGCTGCAAGAATATCTCCAACTTGCTGCGGGATCGAGAAAGGGAAGTCCAGATAAATTCCTAAAGGTTAACCAATGCTGGAATATGTGTTTTATTTTCAGCAGAAAATGAATGTACCTACCTATGCATGTGTGTGTGTCTGTCTGTCTGTCTGTATGCATGTAAGTACGTATGTATGTATATAAGTACGTATGTGCGTATGCATGAATGTGTGTGTATGTATGTATATATGTATGTATGTATGTATGTATGTATGTATGTATGTATGTATGTATGTATGTATGTATGTATGTATGTATGTATGTATGTATGTATGTATGTATGTATGTATGTATGTACTTATGTACCTTAGCTAGGCGCTCGCGTATAACGTATCTGCAACTCACATTTTTCTGATTTCCTTAATGTACTCCTCCGATTTCCCCCTTCATTCATACCAATTGCTCTATCATCACTTATCCTAGCATACATTTCACCTAAATTTTATTTCATCTACTTCATCATGTTCGTACCAGGCATTTGGCTGATCGCCCATCCCTGGATATCCTATATGATCCGTAGTCCGTCTGCTCCTCAAGAAGCGTGTGGCTTATAAGTCCCAGAGAGTGCAATGGCGTGATTAGGATGAACTTACGTAATGTGACCTGACTTAACGCGACGTAACGTGAAATTCTAACACGCTGTGTTAAATGGAGCTATTTAGGGTTGACTTAACGTAAACTTTTCCTTCTCATTACATTAAGTGATATCACGTGATAATTAGAATCAATCGGCGTGAAGGAGTTTCATGAAATATTAAAAACTACCAAACAAGAAGTATTCCTGTTAACGTTATGTTAAAATATATCCTAATAGATCTTCGGTTTAGCAGTATTTGTTAACTTCATGTTACGTCCCGTCATACAAAGTAAAGTTCATCGTAAGCCCAGCTTAAGTACTGCGTATGAGGAGGGTAAACAAGTGGATAAATAGAAAAAGAAAAAAGGAAGCATAAGAAGAAGTTTTAACACACAAAATTACATTTACAGTTAGCGTTGATAAATTTAAACCATTGTATGTTATTACTCAAGCGCAATTCTCGGCGACAGACGTTTCCGAAAGAAGATCTAGTAAAGGTGTTTTTGATTTTCAGTCTAGCAATTAAACAACTTTGTAATGCAGAACAAACTTTCATTGGATGGGTATGTGCATGCTTATTAATAAGCACTCCCAAATTTAACTCATATTTTCCAGCCCTTTTCCATAAGCTCAAAATGTTCCATGCGATGCAATTTTTCACTAATTTGTTTGAAAATGTTATAATGCCTTTCAAAATTCGTTAAATAAAATGGTGATATTACTTTTTCGAAACATAACTCCAATTTTTATAAATAAATTATTACATTTTGAAAAATCAAGAGCTAATATAAAAATATGACATGACAACTTGTAAATTAATTTACTGTAAAATTAAATATTTATGTGAATAATTTTAAAAATGCATCACGTTGCTCATTTTCAGTAGAATGCCTAACGAATTTAGATAATAAAAATTATAATTTATATAACCATGCAAGTTGGAATTTTTTAAATGATAGCACAAATTATATTATTATTATTGTGCACAATAACTGTTATAAATTTGAATAAAGTATCTTACAGACTGGATTTTCCAAATTTCACAGATGCATCACTTTAGACAAGTACCTACCTGTAGGTATGTGTCGCCGAAGTTGTTAAAACGTAACTCGTGAACGGGAGGCTCAGAGTTCACATGATGCAAGTGCCGTACTGGTTTTTTTTTTATTGGTTTTGTTTTTTTGTTTTTTTTTTTTATCCCTATCCTCAAAACTGGCAAATGCCAAGGGGATATCCCAAATTTAGGAGGCATGGAACGTAGCATTCTCAAAATGCTTCTCCCAATTCTCATTGCATATACCACCGCCTGTGGGGCCTTGTGCAATAAGAACAGGTGTTAGTTAAACTTTACTAAAAAGTTTAAGTGAAACGTGAACATTAAGATAGTTTTACTGTGACAACTTTCAGGGAATTGGAGTTGACATCAGCCATTTGCTACCGTGAGAGGCATGAGAACTGTTTCCCAAGCAGAATGGCTATAAAGTTTCTTTTAAACCTATAATACACAAACGAATTCTTAAGCATGGGAAGCTGGACCCTGGGGCTATCGTGTTAGCTGGCATTTTCCCATATTGCCCCTTTACAGGATGGTATTGTTAAAGGCGGGGTAACCAACCAATTATAATGGTCTATACCGCGCGCCGATCTTCTCTCTTTTTTATTTCATTTTTATTCGTCGTTAATTCTTTTCTTCTCTTATTCTTCCTCCAGATTTCGGTTTCACCTCCTTCTCCTTTCCCCGAGGTTCCCCTCCATCATCCCCGTCACGACCGAGATTATTCAATCGGCCAATCATTAAGCGCGTGGGAGGCGTGGCTTGTGGGGCCGCTCCCCGGTAGGGACGGCTACCGTGCAATTCCCACGTTCCGGTCGCAGTGGAGGGGGTAGAGCTCACTGTACCTTACTCAACAGCAGCTCAGACAGCACACGGGAGCCAGTTGCAAGGTAGAGTCTGCCACCAACTGTTCCATCGTCAACAGTTCCTAGGTAAGTACCCTTTTCTTAATACTCGCACTTGACTAAGTTTTAGAATTTTGTCTTTTGCTTGTTTCTGCCCAGGGTTTCTCAACCACAAAGTTGCTCATGGTAAACTTCCAACAAACATGTTACGTTAAACAACTCAGCTTTGTCACCAAACTTTAAAATACCACATGCTCTCTTGTGTTACACCGCAGAAAGACCGATAAAGGCGTTTAACAGTAAAATATCTCAGGGGTTGTCAAAAACTCAAACACAACCTAAAGCTTAACACCAAACTCATAATTAAATATTTATGGCATTTAAGTTTTAATTTAGTGAAATGATGTTCAATTTGATATAACTGTAAACTTAATTGGCGTCCTTTAAGCTCAAGAAAACACGATATTCCTGTGATACATATTTTGTAAGTGTTGTCAATGCGTAGTTATTCACAATTTAACGGAACGGATCCTGACAAATGACGTCACGAGGACATGTTTGACCGCACGTGTAAGCAGTAGGTTAGGCTAGAACAAGATGTGGAGATTGAAGCCGGGTCCTCACGTGGTTATTAACAACAACATTCACTTTTATCGGGCACCTGTACCACGTGGTACAGCTCTCTACACCCTGTTTCAAAATAGCCGCACCGCTTGCTTTTAATCAAGTTGAAGTTAGGAACACCATTTACTTGCTTTATTATAAATCTGTCGAAAGTTTGATGAACATTTTGGGTCAATACTGTCGGCAGAAACATGTTGTTCATACAGTTAGATAAAAACAGGTAGTTGTACAACGGGTTTTAGTTTATAAAGCTATTAACTTCGAAACGAGTTTAAGCCTGGATCAGAATTTTGTTATATTCAATTGCAGGTAATTAAGGATTTTTAGTCTCCCTTTAAGATTATAAGTAGTGGAAACTGAAATCTTACGCACACCTAAGTCAAACTTAAAACTAGTTCCTTTATACCTGTGTAACTTCATCGCAGTTTTAGCAAATAGAACATACAGAATATTTGGGTCTAAAGCAAAAATATATATATATCATTCATAGCTTTTATATATATATATGTTTTTATGCTGCCAACGGGAAAAACATGTTTCATTTCTGTTATCTTAAAATGATTTTGCTGAACCAATGTCCATAAAGCATATATGTACGTGTTTGCTATTTTGTATCAAAAAGTTGATTGCATTGCTTTTTGTACTAGATATTAGTGATTATTTTCGGCGTATTACAACTAATTGTTACATTACTTCTGTTAATTTTCCTGTTAGCATTAGTATTTATACATCCTCTAGGCGAACTTAAAACATACGCAGATGATCAGATGAATTAAAATGTTTGTAGGAACTTTTAAGTTAGGTCACAAGCATTAGATAATAGTTTTACGAGTACTGAGTTGCAAACAAACACAGGTGTTTTAACCAGTATTTGCAAAAGTCAATAACAGCTTTGACGTTATTTAATTAAAAAACATACCCAAAATTGAAGTTGTAGCCACTTTTAGGGATCAGAGCTTACCAATTCACTGAAAGTTGTATGTAGAATGCTTCTCCAAATTTGACAACAACTGTACTTATCCTGCATATCTTAATGGTAAGAAAACCTGATAATTTGAGAGTAGGCAAGTGCAACTCAGTCCAATTTTAAAGTGCTTTTTCATGAAAATTATGCACATCGAATTATCTTACGGTAAACCACGAAACAGAACAATATTAAGAAGGCAAAATTGACGGGCGATTGAACTAAAGTAGACATTTAACATTTTTGCTGGCGAGTTTAAAATGAAACATAACTTTGAACTCACGATTATCTATCTGAGCTAAAGTCGTGTGATAGTTAAACTCTTTTGATTATGTAGAGGAGCATTGAATTATGGATAAAAAAAAAACAAACAACAAAATACTCACCGTGTTTTCCGAAAAAAACTACAAAGTTGCTGAAGATTTCCGTTGCTTTCTTGACGAAGTGGAGGCTTTGGGTTCTTAAAAGAGAGAGATTAAAATTAACTACAATGTAAGTGTGTAGTTGTAATGCACAAAGCTCTACTCTTCTTTATAGTCGAACGTTACAATTTGTTGGCATTATTAAAGTAGGTGCCATAAAATAGAGTCGCTTTTGTCCAATTTTGTGTCTCTCCTGTTTGTAGAGATAGCACAAGCTATGAAAACTTGCAAGGAAATTCTTAATGAAAGCTAGTTATGCCTCGTCTAAATTAATATGTCATCGCTTTAAAATAAATACATTTACATTCTCAGGTAGGATTCAGGGTAAGTAAGTGAGATTTTATGCAAATTCGCCAAGGAGGGGAAATAAATTGTGCAATTAATCCAACGAGTCACTTAATTTAAAAAAAATAGCAATACAAATTTAAAAAGAGAAACTAGAAGCTACAAAACTCACCATTTGACGAGAACAGAAGCGTCTGAAAAACTCGCAGGATGTTACAACAGGTTAATCTCAAGAAAAGAGTACCTTTCAAGCTGAAGAAAGGCAGTTTTATGTTTAGAACCGTAAACCATGTTTCTACTGTGTGTGCATTCAGTCACCCTTGTGTGCACTTGCATGTCTCCACTGTGCGGCCCAACAAAGGAACAAAGGAGACTCGTCATTATTATGTTAACAGTCCCCAGACTTGGGCGCGGTAGCCTGATTAGTTCTGCGTTCTCTACCTCTACGGCATATAACAAGCGGAAAACCTATTAGCTAGCAAGGCACCTGGCTAGTTATTGCCCATAAAATTGTTGCAAGAATTCTCGAATATGAGTTTCTCCAATTTACAGGGTTTCAGCCATTACCACCTGAGAACCGTTCCATGTAACGCGTAGCGGAGGAGTCGCTGTATTTGCGTCTGTAATTAGAGACTACTAATAGCTTTGTCAGGAGAACGGAGATGCCTTTAACCCTCAAAACCCTTTTTCCTCTAGGGAAGCCTAAGTACGGAAAAGAATCCACGTCATGGATTTAAAACAATATGTATAGCCACAACTATCCATTAAGTTTCAGCCCTACTAAATATTAATTTCTTCACTCCTGCTCTTTCTTACTGACTTCCGATCTCTTCGCATTGCCTGAATTCCCAGCAGTGGGTATAGTTTCTTTCTCTAAATATAATTAGGGACAATGTCTATAATTCTGCATACATTTTCAGAAAGTTTTACTGTCATTGCATTGTTATGTGTTAACATGAATGCCAAATTTAATTCAAATTGGAGATGAATACTTTGGAAGATAAAAATTGTTTCATACATTTTAACATGTAAATATGTTTTATAATCAAAATGTTCCACGTACCTATCTCAAAATTTGAGAACATTAGTTGGCAGTTTCTGAAGTGGAACTTTGAGCCACACACAACTTTAAACAGGGATATTTTAATAACTTTGATTACTGAACTATTATAATGTTTTAAAAGGTTAGACGTTTTAATGTCTAAAATTAGTTATTTTTCACACAAATCTATTTTTTCAAAAAATACGGTTGATGTTAGGATAGTATTGTGCTTTGTAATATTACAATAGATGCTTCTGCACATTCTGGGAAATTTTAGTTGTATTTAAACAGAAACTGGACGCGTGGACCAAATTTGAAGGTGTGAAAATGAAGTTTGGAGAAAAACACTGTTTCAAGAAATAGTGCGCTATAGTACGATTTTGAAGTGCTATAGAGTAAGAAGCAAGGGAATGACAGTTATAAGTTGAATCTCTATTGACGCCCAAAGCTTCCAACAACTCTTTGTAATAAAAAAAAAACAATTTTCGATTTTTTGACCGATTGTAGTAAAAATTTCACTCCCAGTGTCCCTTAAAGTATAGAGCATGAATTGCGTTCGTTAAGATTGACGCATTAGAAGATATAGTTTTACAGAAAATAACTTTGCAAGTAGATCGGTCATATTATATTTTATGTATGAGCCCTAATTAGAGAAGAAAAATAATTACATTTTCGGAATCTCCAAATTTATTGATTTTTCAAAATGTAATAGTTTGTTTCTCAAAATTGGAGCATTATTTTGAAAAGATGCATGACAATTTTCTTTACTGTGATTTTAGAGACAGTATAAATATTTTGAAACAAATTGCATTGTGTAGAACATTTTAAGTCTTGAAAAGTGTTGGAAGAAAAGTTTGGGAGAAAATAAAGTTTAAATTTGGGAGTGCCTATTAATAAGCATGCCCCTACCCATTTATAGATTGGTAGTTAAAGTGCACCAAGTGGGAACAATAATGCCTTTTTTTAAAGTTGAGATTTCATACCATTTTATTATGAATATATATACTTTATTTTTCAGAATATTTTGTCAAATTTCATAGATATTTACCCCATTTAAAAGCGTTTGTGTCTGGGACGGTAGAAATATTTCGACAAAAAATAAAAATATCAATGAGTTTCGGCTGCATCAAAATGTTTTAACATCTTTAATTCATTAATTTCGTCTGCATTCACACGACTTTTACTATCCACCCTTCGGCAATATTTTTACAAAAGCTTATTTTTCTATCTGGTTCTTGTTGATAGACAAAAACTTTCAATATGCATTTACATATTTCATTGTTGGTATAAGAAGAATATTATAAGCTAAAGCGATAATCAGATTATTAAATTGCTGATCACGATGTAATGAATTTGCAAGAAGTAAGAATAGCAACTTATCGTTTGAAAAAGAAACCTTTTGAAAATTCAAGCCAATAATAAGAGATATCTCGGAAATCGTAAATACTATAATACTTATGTAAGTATTTTTACATAAATGTGTGCTTCACGTACGTACGTAGTCGGCTTACCCCTCCCTGACACCCCCTAGGACTTTAAAGCGGGCACCCAGGGGTAAGAAGCCAACGGCATACAGAATGAAGCACCTGGAACGAGTGGTCGGCCTGTAGTCAGGTATGAGCGTGAGAAAGTGGATGATATGAAATGAAACCGAAATGGATCATAGGAAAAGTGATGATGGAGTAATTGTGGAACTAGTGGTGGGTGAAACCGGAGGACCCGGAGAAAACCCGCCCGGACCCGTTTCATCCACTACAAATCCCACATGCGGGCGCTTGGGATCGAACCCGTGCCAACTAAGTGGAAGGTGAACAGTCTAACCACTCTGCCACGACGCCGCCTAACGAGATTCAAATATTTTATAGAGTAAGATTTTGTGTGTTTGATAAGGTTTACCAGTTTATACAAAAGTCATAAAAATGAAAAGTACCTACTTCTCAGGATATTCACAGAAAATTCAAGATATACGTTGTATATTTTTCATGCAAATATCTTAAACACACCTACTGAATTTTAATAAAAATAATTAGAGCCATTTTCGAGAAATAAACAAATAGGGGGAAAATTCCATATGAAGGGAGTTGAGGGTGAACAGACTTTGGAAGACAGCGACTTTATTTTCTGATGCTGTTCACACGCGCGTGCGCGAATTTTTCTAAAAATCTGATGTATTACTCTCAAACAACTTTGTCCCCACTATCACTTCTACAGACTATTCTAGCAAATTCTTAGTCTTGTATCTACATCAAGCTTATTGAGATAAGCGTTTGTATAAATTGTTTCATTTGTTGCATGTGCATTTTAAATACAAAAGGGACAAGGATAGTCAAATGTTTAAAACCAGGTGCTCTATGCTCTTTCCCTGATATCACTAGAAACAACTTAATGGTGATGCTACTTAAAATTGACAAAGTAGGTATTGAATAACTGAAGTCAATAATAGCCGAACTACCTCTGTGGTCTAATGGGTAGCATGCTAACCTCTAAATCAAGAGGTTTCGGATTCAGTTCCTGGCTGGAGGGTGGGATTTCTCTTCGGCCAGAATTATTCCTATTATCCCAAGGGTCTGGAAGTATGAAACGGAGTGTGAATGTGTGTGTAAATTTAAAGAAAATCCAAATGGTAAATACAAGAGAGCACCATTGGTATATCATTCTTCCAAAGCCAAAGTCGCCATTTAGACCTAGATGTAACAGGTGATCTTGAATTGAGTAATCCCTCCCAGATCCCGCTTTGTTCAATAAATATTTCACATGATCTAAAATACATTCTCTTAACTCTGTACTAAGCTCAACTGAACTTGAGGTGTAGGTACACGTGCAGAAGCATATGCCCTTCAAAACTGTCATATTTTATTTGCGAGATTTTATTTAACAGATAAATAATATTCATTTTGGTGCTAAATAAATGCTGGTATTTAAAATATTGTAGCAACCAAATGTTATATACCTATGTATAATTACTAAATATTTCATAAAACCAAGATATAAAAACGACGACACGATGTTTCTCATCACCTTAACTTCATAAATCAGAGCAAGAGGTGTGTATTCATTTAACAAGCCTGCAATAATGACTCAAGAGGCATGGAAGGAACGTTTACCGGGTTCAGAACTCTTCTTGCGTTTTAATAGCATGTGACAGGACCATGTGGGCGAGGAAAGCCTAGCCCATAAATCACCGTTTTTCGAAGAAGTGTCCGGGTCAAAACAAATAACTTGGAAGAAGGAGAAGAATGCATCTCCACCCCTTCATAATGCGTATCATACATATAACATCCCACGCTGGTGACAATGGAACACGTGCAGATTCCACCCGTACCCTACGTGGCTGTTAGAACCCACGTCCACGGATACCACATTAAGTTCACAAATGAAAATTAAAACAGCACACATGAACTTAGACTTTTACTGTCCGGTTTATGAAAATGCATGGCTCGGCTTAAGCCGAAACACTAACAGAAATGCAAGCTGCCGTTTTATATTCAGTAAAAGCAGACAATGAGATTAACAAAATAGTACATTTTTTGTACCTGAAAGTGAAACAACTGCTTTGTAAACAAGTGAACATAAACCAACCATCTGTGAAATTTGAAAAATTAAAATATTATTTGGTTCAGAATAAAATGGCATGAGTTCTAAAATTTAAGAAAATATGTCGTTTCTCGTACTTGGCGCACTATCCATTAACTGAAGCTATAGATGGGTAGGCGCACGTTTATTAATATGCACTCCCAAATTTAAATCATTTTTGAAAATCTTTCTCCAACACTTTTCGTACTCAAAATGTTCCACACGATGCAATTTTTCACTGATTTGATTCAAAATTGTTATACTGCCTCCCAAAAGAACGTTAAAGAAAATGGTCCTATTACTGTTTCGAAAGAATGCTCCAATTTTGCTAAATAAATGATTACATTTTGACAAATCTAGAGTTTTGCAGAGTGCGAAAAGCAATAATCTTTTATCACTAACTTTGGCTAGTATAAAAAATATAATATGACATCTATTTGTAAACTTGTTTGCTATAAAAGTGTATTTTTGTGTGTGAATATTATTAAAATTTCATTACGTAGCTCATTATTATTAGAACAATGAATTTGCATAATTAAAATGTATTATTTAAAGAACCATGGAACTTAGAATTTTGATACGTGGATGATGATAATAATAATAATAATAATACCTAGTAGGTACAAATTTTAATAAGTTATCTTATGTACCGTGGATTTTCCAAATTTCACAGATGCACCCATCACCTTAAAGAAAAAGTGCATGAATTGCTGACATTTTAAAATATACTTATTTACGTGTTTCACTATAGGTCCAACATTATTCAAAATGACGGATATTAAAGTCTTCAGTGCAACCTACGTTATGTAGGGAGTAGAATTTATTCTTCTTTAAGATTTGTCTCTCTTTCTTAGTTTCTCCTTTGAAAAAAGTTTACAACAAAGAAATTGTCTTATAGGCATTTTATCTTAACAAATTTCAATGTTCACGTACAGCAATGTCGTTACCCCAAACTAGTTATTTTAATAACAAAGGCCAAATTTAAGAAAATAAGACCAACAAAAAGCTTTCATTACCATTTTTCTTTATTTTTGGAGATTGCTCATAGATACACCAGATTAAAATGCAAATGCAGCTTTCCAATAGCATAGCATAGATTTGTTCACAGCATGAGTTTAGAAGCTACATCAGCTTCAACACAGTGAGCAGACGTACCGGCAAACCTAAATCAAACCTAAAACTTACACCTGTACCTATTAAAGGCATATGATGGTGGAAACTTTATTGAAAATTCGAAATTCAAAATCATTCTCGAATTCAAATTAAGAGCCAAAATCATGGACACACGATTCAGAGGAAAGACAGTACAATCAAGATCACGAACCTAAATGTCCGCAGACGAATACATACATCGTTGCAGGTAAATAAATGGTTTTGGGTTCCTGTTACTTTGTTTCGAGGCTTTCAGGTGTTGTGTCTATTTTAAAATCACTGGTGTAAAGTTGCCAATGGCACTGAGGTCTATGCGCACACTTCTGCTATTCTTTACTTATTTTAATGTTTTAAAAGCTATCTTTACTTATTATAGTGTTGTAGAAGTACACATTTATAATAAAGTATCATTTATCCGCGTATGTGGAGGATCTAAAGAATGGATTTAGGGTGATCAACTTACTAGTGTGAAAGTCTCAAAGCAGTGGGCGAGAACACCTGAAGGGACTGAATTCCACCCGGTGTGTTTTCCTGCTGGGCCAGTACCAACATCTTCGTCCGTATATCTACCAGGTGGCTTGATGCCTTAATAAACGCTTAGGCTGTGGCCTTAAATAAATAATGCCTTCATTATCTCTGGAGATCATTTGGCTACTGTAAAGTTAACTCGGATGTACTCCAGGATTTAGCTTTCTAAACTACCTGATTTATTTTTTTCTCAAACATTTGAAGTTCTTGCTGTCGTGTCCAGACGTGTCGTTTTATTATGTTTATGTTTTCTTGCTTTAGCAGTGCTAAAAAGGTTTGGTATATATCGAACCAATATAATGAACAAAGTTGTCTTAACAATGGACATGAAATTTGGTAAGAGGTTGCCGAATACGCAATGGAAAATCTGAAATGTTCCTTTTGTATGAATTATTTATACGTTTTCACAGTGATATTGAAAGAATAAAACGGAAGAAAATAATAAAAATGCGTGTTATATAACTCTCACATTTTTTATTTTGAAATAGAAACAATTTTACATAGTCTATTTACCCTCCCCGTGTGTAGGACTGGCACCCCCTAGAACTTACAAGCGGGTGCCTAGGGGTCTGAAATCTGTCGGGGAGCCAAAGTCACGTAACCATAGAATGAAGAACCTGGAACAAGTGGTCGGCTGGTAGCCATGCATTTGCGTAAGTGGGTGATATGAAATGCAAGCTAAATGCATTATAGGAAAGGTGATCATGAAGCAGTTGGTGGAATGAGTGGCGGGGGAAACCGCAGAACCCGGAGAAAACTCGCCCAGGCGCCTTTTCGTCCACTACAAATCCCGCATGCGGACGCTTGGAATCGAATCTAGGTCGCCTAGGTGGGAGACCTGCGGTCTAACCACTCTGCTACGGCGCTGCCGAAATAGAAAAAAATATATGAATGATATTTCGGTTTAAGGTTCATATTTGAGGAACCCGTTTACTTTAAAATTTGCTTAATTAAAAAAAAATATTACTCAATATAACAATTTTATGATGCTTTAACCTAAATGCTTAAACCATACAGAGTCAAGGGAAAAGTTGTAGAGCTGATAATTATGTAGGTGCTTGGAGCGGAGGATGTATGGGGAAATGATAAATAGATCTACTGGGTGCTTTTCTCTTCTTACATTTAATCATAAAAATGCACAGCACCAATGGTACGGTTTTTATGCCATATTTGTTAACATACATGGTGAGAGACAATGCAACGGACAATGAAGCTTTCAAATAAGTACGTATGACTTACCTACTAAGAACATGTTTTAAGGATGTCTTTTATTCCCGTAGTAATGTTTTCTATTTTGCTTTCTACTACAGCATTTTACAAAACTAGAAGTTTAAAATAAGTAATTATATTAACTAAATAATTAATCATTGTGTATTAAGTGTTTTAATCATTTTCAGACTGACTCTGCCATTTCAACCTCTGTCCTAGACACGTCTGCTGTGGCAGAAATAAATAATTCACACTGATTAACCTAATAGTTGGTTAAACTAAAACGTCCGGGACTTAAAAGTGCTTACAGACTTTTGCAAATTCTCATTATGGCATGTCATTTCTAAAGAATTTGAAATCTTCTTGCAGTTAACCGGGAACGAGCCAATTGGAGAATTTAGTGCTCTTCCGGCATATTGCCATAGTAGCTCGGTGGTTAGAGCAATTGGACCTAGACCAGAATATCCGTGGTTCAAATCTCGGCTAGGGCGTTGAGTTTTTCAGTCTGTCTCTACCTTAATTGAACTAAATGTGTTACATAATGAAATGCGTTAGGTCCAATTTGAAAAATTAAATAGAAATAAAAGAGTGTAGTACTGCCAAGTAAAGGATTAGGGAATATTATCTAAAAGCTCCACTTTGGATCCTCCGTTACATTTGGCGGTCTTATGATTTGTCATTTCCTTACAAGTTCAGAAATATACTAGCAGCGGTAGACGTTTAAACATTCCTTATCTGTTGCAATTAGTGTTTTGTAGACTATTATTAGGCATGAGCAGGTACAGTAAAGTTTTCAGTAGAATTCCCATTTATTGGATGTAGACGCATTCTGACGTATTTCGTCACCTAATACTGATGTTGATGTGTCACTTCTAACTGACGTGTTTGTTTATTTTTACTTTTATTTTTAACATAAATGGAAATTTGGTGGACTTTTTCTTTTTTTGTAACATAAGATTAAAGCCCAACTTTAATCCTTGCTGTGCTTTTGTAATAAATTATTTCTGAAAATTCCGACAATCAGTCATGTTTAGGTACTTGTTTATTTAATTTGAAGGTACAGGGTGAAGCGACAACTACTCCATTCTGCTCTCAATAGAATTGTTTAACGCAAATAAAAGCCAAAACAAATTGTTTCAAGTTTATTTTGTTGAAATGAAGTAGTGATATACCTACTGTAAATAAACTAAAACGCACCATGGTTGCTTTCCATCGGCACTGGGCATAGGAAATTGGCTTCTTCATCGTAGGCGGAGTCACATTTACAACGTTCTGTCCTTCAGGTGACTAAGTTAGAATTTAATTTAACGCCAGAGAACTCGAATTCCCTATAACAAGAAATGGGACAGCACAAAAGGTCAAAGGATCGAGATGCGAGAGCCTTTGAAAACTCAAACGTCTCAAATACTAATCTAATCTAACTAGAACTAAACAAATTCTGTAATTAATCAATTAGCGACCTTGCTGACCTAAAAATTTAGTTTCGTTTTAAATGAATTTTCAAAACATTCCTTTTGTAACTTATTTCCTTTGTATTTTGTTTAAAACTCCGAGATATTGTGATTTTAATTTGAGAATTGCTTCAATATTTTACTAAATCTCCTTGTAGCATAAGAAAATAATATTTATATATATATATATATATATATATATATATATATATATATATATTATATCATTTGTTGTTTTGAATAAATTGAACTATTTTAATAGCTTACTTTTACTTTTTCTACACGTAGGTACTATGTAAGTACATAGTGGGTAGAGAATGTATTCCACAGAAAACTTCGAAATTTCACCATAAATACTTGGTTTGAGAGCCCCTGAGTCCATGAAAGCATGTTTAGAAAAATTCCGCTTGTGTGTGTCTGTGGACAGCGTAACTCAAAAACGAGAAGTCCGTTAAATACCAAACTTGTTACTTAAGTTCACAACCTTCCAAGAGGCGACACGAAAATTTTCAGGAAATCCTTCACCTCCAACTACCCATTTCATGGAGCATTTTTTGGAAATTTTGATATTTTCAAAAAATGGCTAACGATTTTGATTATAATAACATATATTTAAGATATTTTCATGACAAAGGAAATGGATTGAATTTTCTGGGGATAGCCTCTGAAGACCTCTTGATTCTGGATGACTTTTGCATAACTAGTAAACCTAAGAGAAGACACACAATTTATATCATAGCCACTTTTGTTGGAGAATTAAGCGTTTTCGAGATACTCCTTGTATTTTAAACTACTTAGAATGTTTCTCAAGCAGGAATTTCTCTTTCGTTTCATCTCTCTTTTGTTTTGGTTCTGAGTGTGCAAAGAGAACCGACATGCAACAGATTCAAAGGATTTTGAAAAGAGTTAAATATCGCTTTAGTCTAGTGCATCCAATGGGTGCGGTACCGAAGCCTCCCGCGGTCAGAAAAATAGCCCCCAAGCAGGTAGTCTCCCGGTCGAAACAGGTTACAGTTGCAGTTTGGTGTTTATAATATTTGATGAAGCATTACATACTTCTAGTGGAAGATGTTACAGTTTTTGCATTTATGATTAATAATAAAGAAACACGGCTCTAGTACCAAAAGAAAATGAACCTCAAATGCTTAAATTTGAATTAGTGGTTGTTGTTCTAGTTCGTTTAACGTTACCCAGGGTGCACCACGAGGAGGCGAATTGGTTCGCACCCCAAAAGATTCCACATTTATCAGCTTCGTCATTATTTCTTTATTTTCTGTAATTTACTCACAGTGGCTCTAGCTTTGAAATTTTCTATTTGCTGCATCATGAGTTGCAAGTGTGGATAAGACCTTTACTTTTTTATTTGTTGATGAACTAATTGCAATTTTAGTATCCAACTGAATTTGCTTCAGTACTTCAAGAAATGTATACTGATCTGGGCTACAGGAATAAAACTGATTGTTGTATTTGTTGTGGAAACTTTCGCAAACGTGGTAGTTCTCTGTCTATGGCAACTTAGTTCTGCCCACATGGAAGGAGGAAAGAGTGCATCTTCGTACACTGAAAGAAATCAAGGAAAAAACTTAGGCACACCCATTCCATCCCACCTGCTGGTTAATTACACCGGTTTCGCGGGAGGCTTGGGGGTTGTTATCTGCTAAGCTTACCTGGGTACGTGAGGCTTCTGTCCTGCGCCCCATCCGATTACTTCCCTTCTACTTACTAGGAAGCAGTAATAAGACAATTTCTGCTAATGTTTATCTCGGTTAGCAAGATGTAGATAAAAGAATAATCTTTAATAAGAACAGTTTGTTTACAGAACAGGTCAGATTTTTTTTAAAAACGGAAGTGTTTGGAAAAAGTTATTTATTTCTTCTACGTTATATTTTTAATTATCTAGAGGATATTTTTCAGATCGAAATTATAAATTTTGGGATTTGAGAAAGAATCTAATGAAATAATTATTAAATAATACCTAATTTAGCTTCGAAAAGCTTTGAGATGTAGAAGTTCAATTTTGTAGTAGTATCTATTATTTAAAGATCAAAGTACGCATGATTAACATCGGAATCTAAAAGGTTTCCTAAATGTATAATTCGTAAATTTCCAGGAAGAGTGCCCTTAAGGGAACAAGTATTAGTGAACACACAATTCTTGCCTATTTCAGGACAATGATTTTGAAAGCACTACCAAATGTAAAAACTAAGACTCCGCAAATTATTGATATATGTTTAATAACTCTGAAGTTTCAAAACGAAGAACTACATGCAGCAAAATAATCAGAAACTTCCGGAGACCTATGGTATGTGATACCTTTCTTTTGTTTCAGGACAACGGAAATAACCATACAACCCGTTCCTATTGGAAATCCCAAGACGAGTTGTAGCAAACGGGAAGCTGACGAATACGTCATTCCATGCTTGTTTAGAAATTCTCTCTAGGTTTCTGACAAAAATAACATTAATATATTGCGTGAGGATTGGACACTTAACACTCTGGCAGGCATGGTATCGTGTGTTATGCTATATCAGGTCTGTTTCAGAACAGTAGTCTTGTTATCTTGCCTCGCCCCCGGACCGTTCCCAAGAGTGTTGCTATGAACAGTGACGTGCATGCTCCCCGAACCCTGATATTAGAGCGGGGAGATGCTTTTGGTGATTTTATATTACACCCATGTTATTACACCCTTCACTTTAATGGCAGATAAAGTTGTATTTTGATTTTATGTGCCACCTATGCAGGTATAGTATGTAAGAGACCTACTGTGTCCCACACAAACATTTTTCAAGATTTCACCAGCAATATTTTAGTATCTCTTGAATCCAAAAGAGGGCTTTTAGAAAAAAGATCCGAGTATGTAGGTGTATGTCTGCAACCAGCATAGCTCAGAGAATTTGTTTTTAAGTTCAGAATGCGCCAATGTTACGACAGGAAGATTTTTTAAGAGAATCTTCCATCCTAAACTACCCTTTACAAAAATGTTTTTCTATTTTCTCAAAGCAGATTGTGATATTTTTATTGAGACACCATGTGTTTGAAATACTTGCACGAATAAAATATATGTTCCTGAATGGTCTGAAAATAGCCTGAGAAGTTTTCATTCACAAGGAGTTTTGTATGGTTTTATATAACTGGTAAAACTTAATAGACAGAAAAAGACGTAGGCACAACCTATAAAAGTAGTGTAGATATCTTTAGAATACCTACACATTTTATTTCGAATAACTTTGTTATGACATGAGCCTTTTCCGAAATGTCAGCTGTCATTGGTTTAAGTTTTCAATACTTTGTAATTTTCAAATTATACTCGTTTTTCAGTGGTTTTCCGGGATATGGTGAAAAGAGAAAGGCATTTCTAGGCCAAAACATAGCGAAGCGGTTTTTAAAATTCTGACTATGTTTAGTTTCCTCCATCCCTTTTGTATCTTTAACGAAGTGAAGACAATGATCCTGTTTCTGCAAAAGTTGATTTCGATTAATGGGAAGTAGGTATAAAATAAGCTTTTTTAACAATTGTTTGCAGAAGATACATAAAAATAAACGATAATAGACAGCGAAAGTCACACAATTGTAACGCATAAAGTTTTGGTCGTAATCTTCCATTTAATTTGTTTTTTTTCCCCCAACTGACCACATCCCTGTGATCTAGAATTTATTGCCTTCCTCTTGATGACAAAGAGTACGATTTTGAATTCTGTTGTTTACACCGTGTTTATATGAATTATGTGTTAATTGCCTTGTTGAGTCTGAAATATCCAGTTGATGTTAACATGACTCCTATTGACTCTGCGACTATAGAGCGGGAAGCATAAGTATGTGCACCGTGCAATACATCGTTAATGTAAGCATGCATCGCCCAATATGTAAATAAAGTCAGATGAAAAATATTGTACTACTATTTGCATGAAGTGTTCGTAATTCACATCATGTTCATATTGCCCAAAAAGCGTTAAAGGTAAATAAATGTATGGAGCGTTTGAACTTGTAGTAGCGAAAGGTTTAATTCACATGAAAATACTTTTTCATGCCTGATTTGGATCGCTGATTGGTGGTAATGGTTTTGAGAGTTATATGCCAAATGTAATAGTTCTCGGCAAAGATGCTCCTGGTATTCCTGCTCAAGCACCAAAAATAAAACATGCCTAAAGCTCCGATGTTTTTATTATATGTTGAGAATAATCAAGTCAGCTCTTCGGTTTGCTAATTATTATAACCTTATATTGTGTCGCAAATAGCAGGCAGTTCCCACAGATTGTAGCAGACAGCAGATAAGCTACCTCCACTTTGACAGCGAATTCTCATGTAGGGGATAGGAAAGACCACCAGATCTCCGCAGTCCCTCTCTTCAGTGTTGACGGGCTAAATTCCTTCATTCATTACAATTCTTTGGTAAAAAAAAAATACGATTTTGCATGTACTTACATCCCTTTTATTTCCTGTGTAACGGAAATAACCCGAAACTTTGAAGTTTAGGCAACCCAACCGGAAAATCGTTTTAATTTAAAGGCGCCCTAAAGAACCTATATTATCTACTCCCAAATCAAGAAACTGCTTCTACAGAAGTTTCAAAAACCAAGTGCGATTGGACATAGTAGTTTCTGAATTGTGAATTTTAAAAAAGTTTGTAACTGTTCCTTTATGGCTTATGACCTTTATATACCTAGGACAAATGGTTATGTTGTCCATCTGTTATCTATAATACATATTTAGAGGAAGTAAGAATTCTAATTCATCCGAAGGTAAAATCCGGTACCTATTAAGATAGGTGCAGGATACGGGCGTATACGATATGCGGTATCATGAAATAAAGAAAAATGTTGATGTGTTACGCTCACGTGACTTTCTCTAGCTCTTCTACAAATAGACTTCTGTCTACACCATGCTAATCGAGATAAGCATTAGCAGAGTGTACCTATTACTTAGGTGCTTCCTTAGTAGGTATAAGTAGAAGGGATGCGCTATGTTAAAACGATAGTCAAATGTTTTACAAGTTATCGTTATGCGATTGTCATGGAAAAGAAAAACGGACAGTTCTTGTCTGAAAAAAAGTATAAGTATTTTAAAACTGATACCAATAACAAGGGATATCTTGGAAATGGCCAACACTACAACAAAAATGCATATGACATAAATTGTGTGTTTTAACGAGATCTACATTTTTATGTGCTAAGTTTTTGACTACTTCTTACTGTTTAACCGCTATGCTAAATTCTGCAAAAATCAACCATAATAAAGTGCTATTCAGAGGATATTCCCAGAAAAATTCAAAATATTAATTTTACTTGTGCTATGAATAATTTTAATCTACGATATTTTAATTAAAATCGTTAGTCATTTTGAGAAAAACAACATTTTCAAATTTTTTTCCATGTAAAGGGTAGTTTGGGGTAGGGAGATGTTCTTGAAAATCTTCGTGTCGCATCCTTGGAAGAAACCAAGCTTAAATACCAAATTAGGTATTTAATAGTGTTTTAGTTTTTGAGCTATGCTGTCCACAGGCGCGCGCGTGCACACACACACACACACACACACACACACACACACACTGACTTCCTAAATTTTTTTTTTACTCAGGAGGTCTGAAAACATATTTCCGGTGAAATCTCGGTATCGAATTTTTGGGTGCAATACAATAACTTTTCTATACACTATGTACATAGTACGTGTAGATGAAAGTAAAGATGTACGCGCGTGTTTTTGTTTGTGAGAAGCTGTAACTCAAAAATTAAAGTTTGGATTAATACCACATTTCACATTTAAATAAGTAGGTATATATTTTGAAGATTTTACAAAATCCCCCACTAAATAGTAAAGATAAAGAGTGTGGAAAAATGTGTCATTATTTTCTATTTTTTCATTATCTATCAACTTAATTGATCGCTATATACTGGCCTTGAAACCAGTAGAATTACTGTTAGTACTGTTAGAGTTAATGTCCTAAAGTAGGGGTGATACAGGTCAGTTTTCCCCTTTATGCGTTAATGAGTCAGTCGGGTCCGACCGATTCCCTCCCAGATGCGGTTCTTATTACCTTGCAAAAAAGGGTACAGTTTTTTCTTCTTCCCAATGTTCTATTATTCAAGTGAAGTGTATTCCGATTCCCTCCATAGCTTAATAGCACGATTTTCCGCCACACTTTACACAGACTTCGGACTGTCAGGGATATTAACCGAAATAAACAATCAATACCCTTGGTGTATTTAAAAATAATTTTCATTCATCAATTTTCGGAAGTACTTTGTAAGTCATGGCAGTGCAGTATTGCGATGGACTGATCTGTCCATTATCTAATTGTTTAATTTTGTACTCCAAATAGTTCTGTCTTTGTATATTCGAAATGCAGAAGCATTTTTTCAGCCCATAGAATTGGTGGGTAAGGGATGTAATTGTCTGTTAATCACAGAATTCTCTTACTTTTTCACAGCTAGGCATTTGCGACATGAAATGACCGACGAAACAATTTCCGATGTCGGATGGGTCCAAATACGTTAGTCCAAACATGTTCCTTAGACATTTAGCAATATCAGAGTTATAATCTTTATACCTATGTAGGTCCCAAACTTAAACTATGATTTTTTCTCCACCACGCTTGGCCGAGATGGAATCGGCAACACTTGATGTTGACGTTTGGGAGAGTCGACCTGACTGCAGTATGAATAACTATCTCAAAATCTGCGACTAGTTCTGACGGCTTTAACGTAAGAATGAGTTTTGTGCATTCTCCTACTAATAGAGATAGTGCAGTAAAATACGCCTTCGTTGATTTGTCACTCAACAACATGAAAACAAATGGAATATAGTATCCGTTTCTCACAATGTGCAAAGTGAACATTTGCTTAAAAAAGTTGGGGCTATATTGGAACGTCCCGTCTACAAACAGATACACTGCAGAGCATAGAGTGTTTAAGTTGGATACACAAGTAAATATGACTATCTGTTCCTCTATGCTATTCACCAGCAAAAGCTTTCACCTGATGTTGTTTTTATTTCAATAGTATTTAGCACACTTTGCACATCTTCTGTAGTTATGGGTAGTGGAGGCCTTACTTCTCTTCTCGCGCTGTAAATTCCTTTCGTTATGCACTGAATATCCGTAGTACCTAGTAAGAAAATGCAATTGTTCTTGGTTTACCTATTCGTGAAGGAGTTTCCATAGACGTTCACATATATCGTCAACTGCTTTCCTTTTAATATTATTTTTAATGATTTGTCTATTTAATTTTGCATAATTTTCACAATCATGATTATGTTGCAAGTTTTGCTCCATAATCACTTCATCGTTTGAATCAGTTTTTATAAAGCACATACAGGTTTTTAATACACACGTCCACCTCCTAACTTCATCTTTCAATAGTTTTTTTTGGAAGCTAAATTTATTGTTCTCTAGTAGAATCAATTCTTTGCCCCTTTCACCTATGCTTTTTTTCACTTTTGCCATTGTCTACACGCACATCCGTCTACACTCCAGTGCACTGCTATATTGAATGCCGAGGACATAATAGGCGACCGAATCGGTTGGTGTCTTTATTACCGACTTGGGTAGTAGGCATTACCAACACAAAACTGGAGACAAAGTCAACGTGCAGGAGGGAATCGGAATATTTAATTCCAGCATTACTTTTTCGGTGCGGAGGCAATCGGTGTGTTTACTGCTTCGGAGGGAATCAAGGAAAACAATTTACCGTGGGAGGCAGTCGATAGCCACTCTAGTCAGTCTGCTATTGCCCTTATTCTTATCTCATGCAATAGTCTGTGAGGTCATCTTCACTCGCTGTGAATTATATGTGCTCAATCCGACAGCTCAAAAGGGTAAATGCTACAGGTTACAGCACGTGATTCATAATCAATTTTCCTAATTTTATTTTCAGGTTTTTCAAAGGATAACATGGAACAAATGCATGCGCATGTTTAGTTATCTCATAATGAATCTTATACATATTTTTCTGCTCGTCAAGTGGTTATAACACTGTATAGATTAGCTTATAAATTTCTTTGCATTAATTTGAATAAGTTAGATAAATCTCAGTTCTAGGCTTTTTGTTTTAATTTTATAGTATTTTTTCAAAAATTTTAAGTAATAAGAATTCGGGCACCTGCTTCTAATGAGTAAGAAGGTTTTGTGAATGTATTGCATCAGATTTCTGCTAAGTAGTAATACATATTTGTAGTGGAATACTTAGCCAAATTAGAAATTTAAAATAGGTTTAGTTAAGTACATAAAGCATGCGTGTAATAGAATAATAATAAATTTAGATATCTATATTTTCTATCGCTGAGAGGCACGCTGCTCACTGCTTTCACTGTAACCAACAAATAAACTTATGAGAAATCAACTTCAAATTTGTAACATAAAAAGAATCCACTGATAAAGCCAAATGGTAGACATTGTACAGACGTTAATTTAAAAAAATATATGTCCATTTTTATTATCATTTTAGCTGATTAAAGGAAATGAGTTAATGGGGACGTTCGGAAACAAATATAAAGCAGTATCGTAAAAGTGCATATGTCTTTCAATTTTAGGTGCGTTCGTTTTGTGGCGCAATTGGGATTGGTAAAATCTGTTATTGTAGATAGCTCCATATACGCCACCGTTATTGAATATCGTTGCTATTTCGGAATAGTTTAAACAAATTGGGAATTGTTAAAACCGACTTGCTTGGAACTGTGCTGCAGCTATACCTATCAGTGTTTTCGGGGTTATTAAATAAAAAACAGTAAACTTTTGCAACTTACTTGCTCTCAAAATATTACATTATTGTAAAAATTTGGCACATAAAAGCTTATTCTATCAGTATCCTGATTAAGGAAACTAGTCAATAGAAATGGGCTCAAATGTTTAAAAATTCAGTTTTTAGTATTTTATCCTGCCCATTAAGTTCTTTGAGAATATTGTAGTAAATATCCTGTTGAAACAGTGTTACTTGACATTTTGAATGTCCCCAACCGGGATAACGCAGCATGTTTGCGACTTTCATGAGAAATCAGCTTTTTCTGATTTACAACAAGTATCGTCGAAAGTGTTTAGCATACTTCGTATTTGGAAGGTTGTACATCATTATTAAAATTACAATCGCATTTCTGTTTGGCATTTTAGGTCTTCGAAGCCCTTTAAATTACAATTTTTAAGATACAACAATGAAATTTTGCAAATAGTTTACCAAATTTATGTGAACTAAAACTTGCAAAGCAATCATTATCATATGGCACATGTATTCCATCACCATACTCAAGAAATCATATTAGTACATAGGTTTGATTTTTTTTTTTTTTTTTTTTTTTTGCAATAACTGATACTGATTGTGAAACAAAATTATTTTAAACAATTCGGTTACTGTTAAAATATTTCTTATGAAACTTGTTTTTACTTACCTGTACAAATAGCAAATACCTACTTGGAAGATTTATATCTATGAGAACTGTATCTTAAGGTGCCTTTTTCATAAAACATTTAAATTGTATGTTCAAAGTGCAAAATTTAGAATTCGTTTAACATCTGTGCTCAAAAGATTGCAATAACACTCCTTTATATGTACCTAACACATAGAAACAAATCCAAAAGGCTTACTCAAATACTTAAGATTTAAAATTTCTCAGACTGGCTCCTTAATACCAAAAATAGCCCTGAGAACGAACCTTTAGAGCAATCCAGAAATAAGACTTTTGTATAAATTCTAAGTCTTTTGCAGGTCAAAAGAATTTGCTTCCAAAATATCTCCATCACTCTAACTACACATATAGACTTTTGTCAGAACAAGCTTTGAAGATAAACAGCTCAGGAGCCGCACTCAACCTCGAGTGTTTAGAAAACATTTCCAGCAGATAAATAAAAGCCCCATATTGCTTTTAGAAGCCATACTCTGTTTGCAAATCGTGACAAAGCACTGGAACTTCAGATTTTTCGAAGCAAACAGTTTGGACATCCTGTCAGTTACTGGTTAGCAATCGACAAGTTATTCAGGGAAAATGCCCTTAATAAGCACTATTGTAGCTTGTTAAAATCACAGTGAAAACTACAGTTGGGATCTTTAAGAAGGACTTTAAGAAGGACTTATAACATTAGATTTGCAAAATATAAAAAACACTTCAGTGGGATATTTAACTATGAAATAGGAAAGATCAGAATTTGCTTACTACGCAACTTTATTTTTTCAGTTCATAGTTCAGTAGATATATTCCATTTGAATTTAAGTGGTTACACATTTTTCAGGTTCAGTAAAATATTATTCATATCAAGTGAGATTATAGGACATTCTGTGTGTAAATGCTCCTTGTGAAATAACCTTTAAGTACAATCATATAGGGATAAAACGATACCACTATTTCTCGAAACTCGATACCTACAGACTGTTTTTAGTATCGATATCCAATATTCGATATCTAATCACTTTGCATAGCATCTAGGAGAATAGCTTGATAATTAAATTATTTTGGCATTGCTAGCTTTTGAGTCTACTTTTAAAGAGTTATAATGAAGGTTGTAGTTATTACCTCTGAATTAACTCGCGAATGTTGCTGTTTTACATTCTCCAGTAGGCAGCAGGTTTTTTTTTTTTTTTTTTTTTAAATATTACTGGCTATAAATAACTTATTGTCCAATTTAATTATAATAATAATAATTAATATTAATTAATAATAAATAGTAATTAATAAATAATAAATAATAATAATAATAATGGGATGCACCATTGAATATTCTAGATATATTCTAAATGTTTTCAATCAATTTGACTAAACATGTTATACTTGTCTTACTTCAACAATGAGGAATTTAAGTTTCATTTCGGAATCTTTTTATTTTTCAAGATGTAACACATTAATTTTACTGTTGTATATCATATATTCCACCCGCTGCAATTTAAAAAACAGTATTCCTTTTAAATATGCAGCTGATGTATTTGATAATAGTAATGTACCTATACTTACAGCTATTATGTAATATTTATGTTGTATTTTATCTTAATAACATCTTTTAACAACTAAAATTGTAAATTTCTATATTTTTAAGTTCATTTCTATTTTAAAACACAATAAGTAAAATATCTTTTGCAATAAAAATAATACTCATATTGTAGTTTTAATTTATTGACTTTTTGGAATATGGCTATATTAAAATTCTAAAAGAACCAAAAGAAAACTCAATTCAGTGGAACATTTTGAACGGCCAAAAGTGCTGAGAAAATAAAACTCTTAGAGTCTCAAATTACAAATGAAATTACTTTTAATTCCAATTGAGATGCCGTGTAATATAGAGGTAGATGTACACCATTTAAAAAGTGAAAATTAAATTTTGTAATTATAGCCTCTGAATCACTTGTATTAAACTATGCAGCAATAACAGGTCCATTTTCTGTGAAGTCACTTGATTTATGTGTAAGTTTAAAGCCTTGTAAGACCCAATACCGTCCGAAAAGTTCTTCTGCCTGTTTTACAAACGCTCTATTGCATTTAACTACGTCACTTAACTTGGTTACATTTTGTTACTGCTGTGCATAATCTAGCATATTGAATGTAACAAACTGATCAAACGATAAATGCTATGGAACCTGGGTGTTCCAAATTAACAGTCTAAAGGAAAAGCAAATATTTTGAGACACCTCGTCTGAAATGTTGATTCATTTCTTCCTGGATTCACCCACTTTTAACTGCTCTTACAAATTCAACTA
The DNA here is from genome assembly GCA_030762935.1 of Hymenopus coronatus. Lineage (NCBI taxonomy): Eukaryota > Metazoa > Arthropoda > Insecta > Mantodea > Hymenopodidae > Hymenopus > Hymenopus coronatus. The sequence continues at coordinate 321,022,960 of CM060900.1, read as the reverse complement.
CTCTTCTACTGGGAATATGGAAACACAAGTGTGCTAAGTAATCTTGTGCTGTTTTCTTTAGCGTAATGCAGCTATATCAAAATGCTACTATAAGCGCTTGTGGTTAATCTGTTCTGAAATGTATTGCAACTTTACTTGTCACTTTCTTCACTAATGAACCTACACTGTACAAGTTGGTTACACGATGATATTTCTGGATGAGAAATAAGTTTTCTAAACGCTGATAAACCCTCGTTCATCGCGAGTTATTTGTTCAGCTACGATTAACAAATTTTCTCCATGCAGCAAAAAAGATCACCTCACAGAGCCGTTAAACAAATGTAATACGAAAGGGAAAACGCTTTGCCATACTACCTACCAATATATTATAAAAAACAGATATAACAACATTTGTAAAATGTTACGATTATTCCAACATATGAAATGGCAAAGCTCGAAGTTCTTGTCACGTTAGACATTGGAGGTTGTTTCCTCTTATTCTCCTAAAGTGCCTCCTCCCCTCTTTTCCTCTCTCACTCTCATTCCTTCTCACTCTCTTCCTACCTCTTTCTCCGTATCTACCTATCTGTTTTACTCATCCTCAATCACTGTATCTCCCTTTCTCTCTATGTAATGCAGGTACAACTGAAAATAGTACCTACTTACGCATAGAAGAAGTTTGAATGTTCTCTAATCCGCCTGATTCTTTGAACTTCAAAATGAAAATATTTGCCTATTTTGTACTCACGCATAAGCATAAAATACATAAAACTTTGTATAAATGTTCTTGAATGCAGATGTTGCCAGAGCCCTAAGAGACATTATCTGGTAAGATCCAGTGTATACCTACCAGGTGGTTCTTTCAATAGAAAAAAAAAAAATACAATGTTGAGGCATTTATGAACACATCACGTTTCTAATTCCAAAGAAGCATCCAAATGTACCTCCTGGAAAGTCCAGAACCTCGGCCCCGGTTACGTCACTGAAGATCGCCTTAACTGTAGTGAAGGACTGTGCTAAGAGACAAACCGAGCAATGGAAATAAGTACAACCAAGGGTCTGTATTAAGATCTTCGTTTAATGTTCTGGTTAGATGCCAACTGGGAAACAGGCTAAAAATTTCGTGTTAGACCTTCGGTTAATAGCTAACCGGGAGATGCTGTTAGTGATGTACTAACTGGTACCTTGGGTACCAGTTAACATTATTAACTTAGAGGTAGCCTTGCAAAATGGCATTACCCCGGTCTCGATTAACAGTCGATAGCCATTTCAAGATGAAATATTGCATCAATATTTACGTTACAAGCGAAAGCCAAAATCATTTGTAGTCGGCTTACCCTTAGGACTGACACCCACTTAGGAGTTACAAACGGATGCCTAGGGATCAGAAGCTTGTCTGGGAGCCAACGTTACGAAAGCACATAATGGAGAACCTGGAATGAGTGGTCGGCCCGTAGCCAGGTATGAATGTGAGGAAGTGAATGATATGAAATGCAAACAAAATGGATGATAGAAAAGGTAATGATGTAGCAATTAATGGAATGAGTGGCGGGAGAACCCAGAGGACTCGGGGAAAACTCGCCCAGACGCCGCTTCGTCCACCACAAATCCCACGTACGGGCGCTTGGGACCGAACCAGAGTCACCTAGGTAGGAGGCGAGCTGTCTAACCGCTCGGTCACGACAAAATCATTAGACTTTGAAAGAATCATTTTTAGCTTTGACTTGAGCAGAGATTTAGTGTTGTTTATGAGATAGTTGAGAGTTGCAGTTATTGCTTTATTTCCTATTACTCTACTGCCCAGTAATACCTTAAACCTTGTTCTTCGACATAATTCTTATCGTTTTCTTTTTGCTTTTCTTTTTCTTCTAAGTATTTACCAGTAATATTTGGTTAGGTAAATACCTATACTACCTAATGCTACCAGTATTAACCCGATATTCGTAAAGCGTCTAATTTATTTTGCAGACAACCGTTTCAAAATATATAAATTACGAAACCTATCCTTAGATATGTTCCAAAATGTCCATTTTAATATTCTATAGGAAGTAATAGTAGATAGACATAAGTTAATATTCCGAAATCACACAACATACATATTTTCACGCTAAACTACCTATACGAGTAAATTAACAGTGAAATCCTACGCAATGCCGGCTTTCCATTGTTTCTTTCTTGTAGGGATTTTCTTCTAAACGAAAACATTTATTCATTCGGATTAATTTTTTCGCACTATCCACAAAGAGGGTGTTCAGCGAAACCTATATAATTTAATTTTCTAAACATGTTGGTCTCGAAATGAAATGGAGTTTTATTTATGGACGCTCTTTAACTTCTGTGGTTTTTAGCATTCCACTCTATACTGGGCATAAGAGACCGGTTAATTTTGCTCAGAGGCCTCTTTATCTGGCTTGAGGTTTTGTTACGTGCCGTAAATCTACGACACGGGACCAACGGCTTTACTTCCCTTCCGAAGGAAGCCTTGCTAAGTATTTTTACGCCCGAAAAAACCCATCGTCCTCCGCCGAGTTTAAATTCCTGACCTTGGGTATATGCAATATGGTAACCATTACACCACGGAATGTTGGTCTAACGAAAGTCCTACATTATTCTTATTGTAGTGCTGGCATGAACGAATTGCTAGACACGATTTATCTAATATGAAGATCTTGGAAAAGGAAATTCAAGCAGAGGGATGAGAATATTGAAAAAGTGTCAGGTTAACAAAAACCGCATTATTATTTAATTTTCTCTCACACCTATGCATTGTAATAATTTCTAGAAGCACTAAAACCTCTCCTTTAGAGTCCTTTTTAACTCGTCACACTTGCTATTTCTTAAATTTAATCTGCACAGATTTTAATAGCGTGGAGTAAGCCTTTTGATTAATACCTGTGCAACATGAAACATCTGGCAAAAATAAGATAGCTATGTATCAGGTGAAATATTTTATTTCTCCCGCGTACAGTTCCGAATGTTTTAACGGTAATCGTAATGCTATACATACGTTTTAGCACACCTATGTTAGAACCCAGATATACTTTTTTTATTTTTTTATTAACACAGCATTTTCTTCTGTGGAGTTAAGAATTTTCGAGATATTTCTTTTTATTGTTTTAAGTTGTCCAATAATTAGACTTTTCTCAAACGAGAATCGTGTTTCTTCTTCGTCTTTTTCCTTGCTCCTGAACATGCAGAGAGAACAGAATTTCAATGTCATCACTGAACGACTACATTTTATTATTTTTTATTTTAAAAGATTTGACTACCTCTTTAGCCTACTGTACTTCCTTATGTCTCTTTTTCCTTCAAGGGAATAAGCAATACGCATCTATTTTTTCATATGGTATTAAATGCTTTGAACATGGTATACTGTAGCACCTATGTTAGGTATACCAGATTGCCCAACTGCCCATATTTGGCGTGTTTTTTTTTTTTCTTTTTTGTGAAAGGAAATTTTTATTACTTATAAAGTAACCAACATTTTCTATTTCTTATAACATAAATTGAATAAATGGAACCTATTTTTTGTTGGCTTTTTTTTAATTGGTACCTACCTAGAACTAGATTTTGTTATCTTTTTTAACTAACAAGTGTTATAGGTGTTTATTATATATGCAACCGTAGGTCAAACTTCACAGCCCTCTTCGCTACCAAATTTACCAACGTGTTCCTACGTATGTCAATCTACTTTCCAGTTAAGCTAAATAAACAATATTGAGAGTGAAATTCTATGTAATGTAATACTTCGAAATGCAGGGATCTATTTTCAAACTACGCCTCACATGTATAGATACCTCCTCTATTTAACTGTACTTTCAAGAACTATATTAACGGCAGATTATTGTATTTTATGTTTACCAAAAGGCATCTAGCATATTGCAACTAACTATGGGAGTAAATCGGTAAATCTGCGTTCTGGCTCTAAATATTATTCCGTCTGCTAGGCGGAGTACCAACATTGGATTACTGTATCCGCTTGGTGCCAGCCGCTACCGACGTAAACTATTTTAATACATCGCTACATATGAATGTATGTCGTGGTGTCTAGTGGGAAAGGAAAGTGAAATGTGCGGATTGTGGTGAAGACATAGAAAGTAATTTAAAATGAGGCATACGTAAACTGCACAGCGAGTATCCCCGAACTGATGTATGTGTAATTTGCCGGAAATATAAAACCTTAGATTCGTTTCGCTTTAGTTAACTGTATTTCGCACGGAGGGGCTTTGTTCAATTCCCGATTGTAGCGGGTAGTTTTTCTTTAACCACAATTACTCCATTTCCCTATCGGTCTGCAAGTATGCATGTTAGTGAATGTGTGAATTTTATTAAAACTATCACTCCAGATTAACCATCAGCATGTGGGAATGAATGTGCGTGCGTTTGAAAATGGAAGACGTTAAAAAAACAACAGATATTATATTTTATATATATGTTTACTTTTATTTGGCTTTTGGAAACTATTCCTACGAAAGATTATTTTTCTATCTACTTCGTGTTAATTAAAATAAACTTTTACAGAAATAACTACATTACCTACACTTTTCGTTGTGGCAGTAGGCTCGTGGTTAAAATGTTCAACGGTGATGGTCATCTATGAGTTAATTAATTATTATTATTACTATTATAGTTATTATTATTACTATTATCATTATTATTGTTCTTGTTATTATTATTTTTATTATTATAATATTATTACTATTGTTATTATTATTATTATCATCATCATAGCAATTGTTGTAGTTATCATAACTACCGTTGTGATTATTATCATCACTATTAGTTTAGAATACATTTCAAAATAAATGGTTAATTTGGAATGATAGTTTTAATTACATTTTAAATGGCAGTTTTCAATAACAATGTTGTAAGACTACTTGAGGATACTCAGTGCTAAGTCTCCACGGTTTGATCAAGGAAAATAATATCCAGAAACAAGATGATATAAAGTCATCAAACTTGTTGAAATGGCAATATTTCATCGCTCGCTTTTGTTATGGATACATGTTTACAGGAAGTGAACCAGGCCTAGGGTTGTCTGAATAACTCATAATGTTTCATACGTCTTAGAGCCCAAGCAAGCCATAACTCTTGAAACGTGTACTGCAGGCATACTTGCCTTTACTTACTGCTTTAACTCTAAAAGAATGAGATTACTAAGGAGCTCCCCCCCCCTCCCGCCCCTTCTGTAGATTAACGTCCTTTAAACGGTTGGTCATATAGAACTGTGAATGAAATTGCTTTAATGATGCTCAAATGATCTCGGGGTCCATGGAGCTAAAATTACTCGACAGGCTCAGGATAAGGACATACTCGAAAAAAGAACTTATCCTCGTAATTCACCATAAGCGAAATTCGAACTCGCGACCTGTTGAATGTGAGGCAGACATGCTACCTTCACACTACCAAGGCGGGCGAGCTGTAAATTGTTCACATTTTTGACAGATTTCGAGCCAAAATACCAACTTTCGTATTTATAGTATTTTTACTATTCTCCACACGTACTATGCACATGGTGTATAGAGAAGGTATTATATTCCACTTAAAAATTCAATACCGAGATTTCACCGGAAATACATGTTTTGAGAACCCCTGAATGAAACTTAGAAAAGTGTGTGTGTAAGTACGTGCAGCATAGCTCGTTGGGACACGAAGATTTTGAAGAAAATTCCCTCCACCCAATTACCCTTCATATGGATAAATTGTAGACAGTTTTAATTTTCTTAATAATGGTTCTAACGATGTTGATTAAAATATCCTAGGTACATTAAAGATATTTTATGACAAATAATATGTATATCTTAAATTTTCTGACGGCAGCCTCTGAAGACCTCTTTATTCCGGATGAATTTTATTGATTTTGCATAAATGGTAGTCCATAAAAGACAAAAGCTTACCACACATAAAATGTAGATCCTGTCAACATATAATTTATCTCATTTTCCTTTTTATATTTGTGGAACTGACAGTTTCTCAGATTTTCCTTATTAGTATTGGTTTCAGTTTTAAAATACATTTACTGTTATCATACAGGAATTTGTCAACTCCTGGCCACACTATCAGAGGAACTTCAATCACATAAGAAGCGGATTTTAAAAGATCTGACTATCGCTTTAGCATAGTGAATTCCCTTGTTTCCCTTCTACTTACAAAGAATCAGTAATAAGACCAATTCTGGCAACGTTTATCTTGATTAGCATGACGTGGATAAAATAAATTTTTGTAAGGAAAGTTTTTGGAATAGCTAGGGAGAGGCATTGAATGGAACAAGTCAGATTTTTTATCCAATTATTATTGGTAGCATTTCGAAGTCTCTATTTTCGGTGACATTTCGACCTGTTGTCGTGAAAAGAAAGGTATGGAGTCGCAGAAGTAAATATCGCAACTTTCAGCAACATAGGTATGTTAGGTTTAAAATTGCGAAATATGCAGTTTCTAATTATATGATCTCCACTTTTTTTCTATACCTACAAAGTTTACTATTTTTATTTCATCTTATCACAACTTCAGCACACAAAATACACAAATGGAATACATATATGGCGTTTTAAGTTTACTTGTCTAAAAAATCGAACTGTTTCAGCCGCATTGCAGGAGTTTACCTAATTAAAAGAAAACTTTTCAGTTTTGTGTTTTATTATATAATGCGCGTTAGTGGCTTACACTCATGCTTTTTACATTTATGTTTTGTAATACACCCCATGCGTACTTATCGTGTGTGTAATGTTTATTTTGTTTAGTATTCTTATATTTGACAAGTTTCCCAACACAAAACGCATTTTATTAAAGTTTCCTATACTAAAACAAATTTGTTCATTTCTCTGCAATGTCCTTTGCTTAAGTAGAAGTAGTAATGTATTTCATCCTAAAATTCGATGCCCAGATTTCACAAAAGTTGCATATTTTAGAACTCTTGTTCCGAGGAAACAAAAAAAAAAAAAAAAAAAAAAAAAAAAAGGCGTTCTAAAAACGGACTGTATGCGACTGCTTATGTCTGTGAACGGCATACTTCAGAAAGAAAAAATCTGATGTGCTCCATTCACATGACTTTCTCTACATTATTGTTAATAAGCTTATTCTTCTATCTACTTCATGCTAGTCGAGATAAACATTATAGAAACGGTGTTATTACTTAGTTCCTTATAAGTATGGGGAAAAAAGGGAATAAACTAGCCTTAACCGACAGTCAAGTGTTTTAAAATGGGTGGGGGGATTTTCTTGAAAATCTTCATGTCGCATCCTTGGATGATACTGAACTTAAAATGGATACCAAGTTTGGTATTTAACGCAGTTACACACACACGCGCGCGCGCGCGCGGATAGTTTTCTAAATATGTTTTTTTGTTTTTTTGTTTTGTAATCAAGGAGTCTCAAAACATATAATTGAAAACTCGGTATCGAATTTTTGGGTGTAATACAATAAATACCTTCTCTATACACTATACACATAGTGAGTGTTGAGAATGTAAACATTTGACGTGTTCCATTCACTCTCTGTAATAAATTGTTGTTAAAAAGCTTATTCTTCTATCTACTTCATGCTAATCGAGATAAAATTAGCAGAAATGGCCTTATTACTTGCTACCTTATAAGTAGAAGGGAGATAAGGGAATATTCTAAAGTTATAGTCAAATCTTTTAAAATCTGGTTTCTATGTGATTAAAATTCCTTTGTTTGTATGGCCACGAGTTGATAAATTCTCCTAAAGTATAAGTATTTTAAAGCTGATACCAATACTAACAAGGAGAATTTCAGAAACGGTAACTCTACAAGGAAAGAGAGAACGAAAAGAAAAAACATATATCAGATAAATTATTGTTTTAACGAGATCTGCATTATATATGCAGTACCTTTTTGTCTATCTCTTACAGTTTACCAGTTATGCAAAATTCATCAAAATTCTTCCAGAATAAAGAGGTCTTCAGAAGTTATCGTCGGAAAATTACAGATATACATATTATTTGTCATAAAATATCTGTAATGTACCTAGGATATTTTAATCAACATCGTTAGAACCATTTTAAAGAAAATCAAAATTGACGACCATTTATCCATATGAAGGGTAGTTGGGGTGGAGGAATTTTCTTGAAAATCTTCGTGTCGCATCGAGCTATGCTGCACGCACTTACACATACACACTTTTCTATGTTTTATTCAGGGGTTCTCAAAACATGTATTTTCGGTGAAATCTCGGTATTGAATTTTAAGTGGAATACAATACCTTCTCTATACACAATGTGCATAGTACGTTTAGAGAAAAGTAAAAATACTAGATACATATACGAAAGTTGGCTCGAAACCTGTCAAAAATGCGAACAATTTACAGCTCGCCCGCCTGGGTAGTGTGAAGGTAGCGCGTCTGCCTCACATTCAACAGGTCGCGAGTTCGAATGTCACCTAGGGTGAATTACGAGGATAAGTTTTTTTTTCGGGAATTTCCTTATCCTGAGCCTGTCGAGTAACTTTAGCTCCATGGACCCCGAGATCATTTGAGCGTCATTAAAGCAATTTCATTCACAGTTCGATATGACCAATCATTTAATGGACGTTAAGCTACAGAAGGGGTGGGAGAGGGGGGGTGCTCCTTAGTAATCTCATTCTTTTAGAGTTAAAGCAGTAAGTAAAGGCAAGTATGCCTGCAGTACACGTTTCAAGAGTTATGGCTTGCTTGGGCTCTAAGACGTATGAAACATTATGAGTTTAGTTCCGAGTAACGTGGTCTTCCTCGGGACTGGGCCTTGAAAGGTTTGTAATTCAGACAGAATAGGCGTGCAACCCTAGGCCTGGTCCCCCAGGTAGTCGCGGTTACGAGGCCGCTTGGGTAGGTTGTGACGGCCCGAGTAACCTTACAACGCAATGTAGGTGAGGCTATTAAGTCGTAATTGCCGTTTTTTTCCAGTGTTTTTCTTTTCTTTACTGTATCTGGTATCTTTTGTGTACACAATGGCAACTAGATATGTACGTCAAAATACGTTAAAGGCTACTTTTAAAAAGGACGACCAACGCCCATCTGCAATGGATATCCATCGCTGGATTGATGCAGTATTGCATGTAAAGGATTCTGACTTACTACCTATTCAATTGGTAGGGAAACAAAATGCAGTTTACATTAAATTTACCACCGAAGCAGTTTACAACGGCTACCTCCAACGTCACATGGGTGAGTCTCAAATTGAACTGCCAAATGGGGCAACTACAATTGTAAACATTACACTCGCAGAAGAACTAACTACTGTACGTGTTCTAAATATTCCACTTGAAATACCCAATGACTGTTTACTCGTGCAATATGGCGCAGTGAGGTCAGTGGAAAGGGAGAATTGGGCAAATCGGTACCGTTTTCTTTAGGAAACTGGAATCAGGATTGCTTAGATGCAGATTCACAAAACGATTCCCGCCAATATATATGTTGTTGGTCACGAGGCTTATGTGACTTACCCCGGGCAAGAACAGGTGTGCTACTCGTGTGGCAGTTCTTCTCTGTTGTTTAAGCAGTCCAGCTCTTCGCCTGATCTGTCTGTCGACACCGTTCAGTAGAACAACCTGCTACCTTGCCTGTTGTGGACATCCCAATCGTTGTTGCGACACATCCACATCGATGATGCGACACAAATGGACTTCGAGTCTTCTGTGCCTGTACCTTTCTTGCCTTTTTCCAGCGGGTCGATGGTGCAGGAGCAGCGTGCTCATATTGCACAGTCTACTGGAGTGATGGAAGACATCTGCAGTCTTACCACAGTAGAACAACACATGGCTCTTTCGGACTCGGAAACCGACTCTACTGACGAACACCTTGAAGAACATTCTAAGCTGTCTGGTCAATCTGCCCGAGTGCCACATCCTGCTGGTGATCCTACTGTGGTTGCTGGAACGAGTGATTTGCTGGTACATAAGGGCACTTACACTGCCGCTCTTGGTGCTGCAGGGAAAGACGTCGCAAATTCCTCAAGCTCAGATGTCACTTTAAGTGATGAGCAATTGGAATGATGCAATGGAAGCAGAATCCCCTTCAGCAAACGGATCTGTGGGGCCACGACGGGATGAGACATGTACCGAAGTCCCGGTGGTTGGTTCTGCGTATAAGCGTCGGAAAAAGCATCAGGATAGTAAACTTAGTTTTCCTCTCCTTCGTAAGCAGGAGTAGAGGTAACGCTCTATCAGTTCACGAAGATCAAAAAGTTAACTGTCAGTTTCATTGTATGAGTCGTACCTTACTTGTTGCCACAGCAAACTTCACTGGCAGTTCTTTACCGACCAAACTATGTGCATTACAGCGCTTTCTTTATGACCATGACGTTGATATTTTGTTCCTGCAAGAAGTTACCTTCACCGATTTTTCTTCCTCACGTCATTATGCAGTACATGTTAAGGTGGGGACAGAACGCCGGGGTATGGCACTTCTCACAAAACCTGGAATTGCTCTTCAGTCAATTGAAAGTCTTCCTCGAGACGTGGTATCAGCGGCGTTTATCAGGACTATGGATTCATTAATATCTTTGCGTCTTCAGGAAGTAACAAACGTAAGGAAAGGGAAGATTTTTTTTTTGCCTTGACTTACCCTATTTACTTCGTATACTGCCTGGTCACTACATTTTAGGTGGAGACTTCAACTGCGTCCTTCGACCGGAAGATTGTACTGGGGCCTACCGACCTAGTGCCAGTTTGCAACACTTGACGGCTAATCTCCGTATGAAGAATGCATGGCTGTTGAGACAAAAATTGGCTGCGCCTACCTATGTCACTGCTAACTCTGCCTCTCGTCTGGATCGTTTCTATCTACCTGAGGAACTTGCTGGAAATGTTGGTTCCATTGCTCATGTGCCACTATCCTTCTCAATTTAGCGGTCCTACTCAGCATTGACTTACGTCTCTCCTTTCTACCTCTTGGACGCTCCTACTGGAAGCTTAACACCACCTCTCTTATGCTCAATGCTCTGACGGAAGAATTAACAACCTTATGCAAGAGCTGGTCCCGAAAGAAGTCTCACTACAGCGATATCGCCGATTGGTGGGACCTGTACGTCAAACCTTGTTTGCGACGTTTCTTTAAAGGTAACTCTTATGTAAACTGAGGGATGAAGAACACACCTCGCAGTTTTTCTTCCGGTGTCTGCGAGATCTTCAGGGAATGCCCATGGACGGCGGTGCCCTTCATGTGCGCTCCAACTTCTATAAGGCAAAAATCTTAAGCATGGAAGGCTTACAAGTTAGAAGTCGTCTCAATAACTCGGTGGATGAGGAACATATCAATCTTTACCATCTTATACAGACGTACAAACAACGTCGTTCCAGCTCATACTCAAGTTGCAGGATGAAGATAGACAACTGTACACAACGCAGCCATCAAATAGTCGTACTTTTCGCTCTCATTTTGATAGGCTTTTCCAGCGGGAGACAACTGAAACCCACTCACTTACTCTCTTCGACGCCTGTAAACCTACACCCCTCTCTCTCGGTGAGTTGCAGGCCCTTGAACGGCCCCTCTTAAAAACTGAAGTGTATAGTGCTCTTCTGCAGGAAAAAACCTCCAAAACGCCTGGCCAAGATGGTTTACCCATGGAGTTTTACCGTCAATTTTGGGGTCTGTTGGGTGATGACTTAACTGCAGTCTTCAACTCCATCTTAAGGCGCCGACATCTCTGTGCTTCTCGAAAACGAGGTGTAATATTTCTTGTTAAGAAGAAACCCCACTCTTCATCTGTTGATGACTTTCGAACCATTACACTGCTTAATTATAATTACAATATTTTGGCTCGCGTTCTGGCAAACAGAATTCGCCCTCTATTAGGGAAGCTCATTCATCCTTCGCAGTATTGTGGTATTCCAGAACGCAACATTTTCGACGCTTTGTGTGCCTCACGTGACTCCATTTCCCACAGTACTCAAGGCTACAAACTCATATTGTTGTCTTTGGATTTCAGACCAGTTTTTGATAGTGTCAGTCATGACTATTTATTCAAACTTTAGCAAGGCATGGCTTCAGTGATGTCTTTATCTCCTAAATCCAATGTTTATATACGGATATCTCTAGCTGTGTGCAGGTTAATGGCTTTCTCTCTCGTGAGGTTCCAATTGGTCGTTCTGTTCGGCAAGGATGTCCAGCATCTATGCTATTATTTGTGCTAGCCTTAAATCTATTTCTTTGTCATCTACACACTAAGATTGTTGGAATTTCCTTACATACTCACAGACTGAGTGCCCTGGCATATGCTGATGATGTAAGCATTGTCCTTGCTGATGAGCTCGATCTTCGCCCCTTATGGAGTATATTGCACAGCTATAGTTCTATTTCTGGTCTTGAGATCAATGAGCAGAAGTCCAATACGTTTATCTTCGGACGATGGGCTACGCCTCCACATTTAGCGCCACTGCAGATTGTTTCCCCAATTCAAAGTATTAGGTGTTATCTTCACAGCTTCATTGGGAGCAATGCAGCATCTGAATTGGAAAACCATTGTTGGCAGAATAAAGAACTCTGCCAAGGACCTGAAATGTGTGTCTATATCAGCGAGGATGGGTAGTACACATGTACTTACTTTCCCAGTTTGTCGCTCAGGTTTTGCCACTGCCTAAGCTCTATGCAAGACAAATCACATGTGTGGTTTCTTGGTTCATGTGGCAGGGCTGTGTTTTTCGAGTGCCCATGTCTACATTGTATTTATCTCCGCAAAAAGGTGGTATTGGGCTGATAAATGTTGGCTTTAAGTGCCTGGCATTGTTTCTTAATCGTGGGCGGCATATACAAGACACAAATGTCAGATTTTCTGCCGCGTGGTTGCAGTCTTGATCCTCTACTGTTGACCTACGTAGTCCTTTGGATCTTCGTTCTATCTCAGCTACATTACGATACCTACAAACATATTTCTTGGAATGGTGTTATCTAAGTCCCTCTTGTTCACAACCCGGAGGGCATCTGGCACGACGCATCTATCAGAAACTGCTTCAAGTATGCGGAGGTCCGACAATGCGTCTTGAACGAGTCGCGGCACTGCATCTGAATTACCAACAACTCTGGAAGAATTTCAGCGGATCTGTCCTTCCGTACGCAGTTCGCTCCCTTTGGTATCAAGCAATTCATGATATCATACCGACACGACAGCGTCTGACGGCTATTCACCTGAATGACTCCCCGACATGCGCTCATTGTCATCAACTGGATACTGTATTATATGCTCCTTGCTCCACTGTGTCTGCTATGTATACCATCGCTATAAGTTTTTCGGGAAAGTTATGTGTACCAAATTGTGCTCCAGAAACCTTTCTTCGTCCGGATTTTTCCCATCCGCAAAGGCGGCAGATTGGATCATTGGGCACACGATCGTTTATGTACTTTCGCATTTCCAGAGTGGTGTGGATCCGATGCAGTACATGAACTACATGAGGAGGGTGAGGTGGAAGATTAGCGTGAGGAGCAATTTTCGACGGCACTTCGGCAGTTGCTTGCGAGTTCTTGATAGCTAATATAAATATATATAATTAAAAAAACAAGAAAAACGTAAGCAGAATTAGTTATTGACTGAGCCTAGTAAATGTGGAAGAATTGTCTTTGCGTTTAAGAAAAAAAAAATGGTTCACTTCCTCTAAACATGTACCCACAACAAAAGTGAGCGATGAAATATTGCAATTTCAACAAGTTTGAGGACTTTATATCATCTTGTTTATAGATATTATTTTCCTTGATTAAACCGTGGAGACTTAGCACTGAGTATCCGCGAGTAGTCATACATTTGTATTGCAGACTGCTATTTAGAATGTTATTAAAAGTATCATTCCAAATTAACCATTTATTGTGAAATGTATTCTAAACTAATAGTGATGATAATAATCACAACGGTAATAATGATAACTACAACAATTGCTATGATGATAATAATGATAATAATAATCATAACCATAATAATAACAATAATAGTAATAATAATAATAATAATAATAATAATAATAATAATTGTGGTGATAATAATTATAATTGCGATGATAATAATAATGATAATAATAATTGTGATGATGATGATAGTAATAATGATAAAAATAATAATAATATTAATAGTAATAATAATATTAATAATAATAAGAACAATAATAATAAACAATAATAATAACCATAATAATAATAATAATAATAATAATAATAATAATAATAATAATAATAATAATAATAATAATAATAATAATAATAATAATAATAATAATAATAACGTTAACAAGAACAATGGTCACACTTACAAAATAGACTCTGTAACGAAACTATTACATAAAGAAGTTGATAGGAATAGGTAAACCTTCAGACAATATAAAATTTGCAATCGTATCAATGTCATTGCTGCCCACTCCTCCCGCCTATGAGAACCAACAGAGGAAGTCTATGAAACACATCCGTTCAATATAACTGAAAAAAGAAACACGAAAAACAAATTTATAGGTGATGTATATATTAAAATGTGTGTATATATATATATATATATATATATATATATATATATATATATATACACACACACACACATTTACATTTTAAAAATGTAATTACACATTTGATGCATTAACTACTTTCTCTATTATCCTGCAGCTTAGGTATTTCTATTCTCTAATTACCGGAATTTCAACGGAAATGTTCTTTGAGGTTTAATAATGAAATAAAACGCGTGTATGTGTTTGTGAACAGGCGTAACTCGAAAACGAAAAAGCAGAAAAATAACAAACTTCATATTTAAGACACCCACATCTCAAACAGCACTTTGCTTGGTGGGAAATTTTCATAGATTATTCTTTTTTAAAAATATTCCTATTTTTTTAATTACTGCGTGTTTGAAATATTGTCATGGTAAATGGAATATATATCTTTTACTATACGTAAACAACTTGTGACTTTACCTATTTTCATACGCACTGAATGCCATTAAGCGATAAACTAAGAATTATTATTCTATCCATTATACATGACTCAAATTGATTGTGAAACATAATTTAAGCTTACATAATACGAACTTGCGTAGTTACACGGAATATTTTTTGAAAAGAATGTTCAGAAACATATACACGCGTTTTATTTCATTAATAGACCTCAAAGTGAAGATTTCCATGTGAAGCATGTTGACTCATTAGTTCCTTTTAAATTTTATAGGCAGTTTAATTATTGTATTATTCATACATTATAACATATCAGCAGTGTTACACCATACCCTATTTTTCCTATAGGTATGGCATGTAAGTTAGGCATAAAGCCCGTAGAAAACTCAAATTATAAACCTATGTAGAAGCTATAAAAATATAGATATAAATTGTAGTTTATAAGGAGTTTATTTCAATGAGCATGGCGTAAAACAATAGTGTTTTAAAAACGCAATTTTCAAATTACATATTCAGTATGTAATGCATAGAGCCCGGCTGGAAATTATTAGATGCGCCTGCACCTTTTCCTAAACATGCTTTTCTTTAGGTACTCAGGGAGCCTCAAAACATGCATTTCCAGCGGGGTTCTCGGCATAAAAAATTTGAGTGGAGTACAATACTTCATCTACCTACTTTGTGTGTACGTGGTGGAGAAAGAAACCAATTTAGAGCCTATTAAAATATACATTTTTATCAAATACATTTATAGTAGCTTCTTATAGGTATGTTTGCAGTTTTTCCAGTTTGAAAGGAGGGCAGATTTTTATACTTACACTAATCGTGCCAGGAAAGAACGCGACCGGTCGGATGAGGGAGGAAGTTGCGGCTCAGCTTGTGGTGGTTCTAGTTGTAGGAAGAATGTGAGATGGCAGCACGGTAGCAATGTAATACGGTAGCCATAGACCGTGAAAGTTAGTCGTGCTCCAGGGAGGGAGCCAAGAGGTGTAGTGAGGAAACAGCATGCATCAAGTCGGCAAACAGTACGCGTACATCATTCCTAGTACGCTACGGAAATATTAACTTAGATGTGTTCTTAGTAGCGGTATCCGGAAAATAAACACACTAATGCTGCAGTAATAGACGAATTGGAGCATGAGGCTTAATGTTTTACTTCAACGCAAAGTTAAGGTATAAAATACCTCGTGTTTAGACATGCACGGTACCTACCGTATTTACTGATATAAAACACTTCGCGTTTAGATACTTATGTAAGGGTTGATATAAAACACCTCGTATTTAGATATGTAAGCTGTCTTATTTAGTGATATAAAACACCTTGTGTGTAGATATGTAAGCTGCCTTATCTGGTTACATAAAATACCTATCTTATTTATTGATACACGTATCTAAAACAATTCGTGTTTAGATATGTCAGGAGCCTTATTTAGTTACATAAAATACCTACCTCGTGTTTATAGTAAGGTAGGTACTTTATTTACTTGTAAAAAATACCTACCACCAAATGAGAAACAGTGAAAAACTACCTCGGTTATTTTTTATTATTGCAGGCAAATTGCGGGAGAGGCTGTTAAGCAAATTCTGGTTTAGGATTAAGAAGCAAGCATGGGAGAATTGGGAATTTATTGTCTTGCATTTTAGGACAGGGTGAATTTTAATACCTACGATACCTATATTTCATTGCAGTACAAAGTATTTCCAATATTTTTGGAAAGGAAATGTCCAGTAACATTTAATAGGTGATTTAAGCTTCGGACTGATGAAATACCTATAGATACACTATCAGATATTCAAGCTGCAGGATTTTATCGCATTTTATTTTACATGTTATTGTACACGCAGTTTTGAGTTCAGTATAAGTAATTTCTTATATCGTCTTGCTCAAAAAAACCATTTTTATACTTTTAAGGGTATATTCTGTCCTAGAATTAAAAAAAAAAAATTGTAAAAAGAAAAATGAATATCTACGTAAATTACTCGTGAAAATAGGTACTTTTTCTTTCAAATCTGCAAAGTAAGTCTTTAACACTGGGTGTACATAATTAGGTTAATAATTATTTTCTAGAAGACAAATTGGGCATGGCATAGCACATAACAAAACTTACATGCTATTTTGTTATATTTTCTAACATAAATGTTGCATAGAGCCTTTAATAGTAAATAATCTTCAACGTTTACCAAATTGATAAAATAAACTTACTACTGGCTTTTTACAAAACTAAATCTCACTTCATACATTTCGGCTATAATTTTACGAAGAAATAAAGGTGAAAATGTAAAAAATGTTTCCTCAAAACTACACACAAGTTAAACAAATCCTGAATTCTGTTTTGTAATGAAACCTGAGATAGAAAAACAAACCTAACCTTTTTTTTTTTTTGGTAGTGTTTAACGCCCGCTTTAACTACTTATGGCACCGCAGGTGGTCCTAACTTGTTGAGGTATACGATAGACGTGCATGCACTTTTTTAACATTTGAAATGGGTCAGGCATCTGAAATCTTATATATCGACAGCTAAGTTATTGTTCTTTAAATTTTTTAAAGCACCTGCCAACATTTTTTTAAAATAAGAATATTTTATGAATTCCTATTGATATTTTTGTGTTATTATAAGCTATCTGCACAACTCCACACGCTTACTAGCTAATTGAGATTGTCTTCCCTTCTCTCCACAACCCATATCTCACTGTCTTGCTATCCCTTTCCATCTTAGACCGAATTTTCTCTTTCTTTCCTTCTCTCCCTCACTATCTTCTACTCCATCCTCTCTTCCTCTACCTCTTCTCTCCAATGCTCTCTTTCTCTCTCTCTCTCTCCCCCTCTCTCTCTCCCTCCGTACCTACTGCTTTGATTGTAACCAAAAGACACATTAAAATATTCGCAATTATTACGTGGATAGCTAGACAAAGTACCTGCACCATAACAGTAATTAAAATGACACATTTTTAAATATTGATCCGATTGAAATGTTTATATTGTCTGAAGGTTTACCTATTCCTATCAACTTCTTTATGTAATAGTTTCGTTACAGAGTCTATTTTGTAAGTGTGACCTACGTTTATAGGAGTTGGTTATGCTATTTTTATGGAAAAGTTGCGCGGGCGTGCACACACTGCACACATACCTGCATAGAGGGGCGAGCGCCACTTCTGGTTTCAGATTAATCCGTTTTACCTACACATTAACATCGGTTATTTACCTAATATCTAAAAACTAGATAAAATGTTGCTAGCTTCATTTGTAACATATACGTAAGTTTTAAAATTATTACATTGTAAAACTATCAACTAATGCAAGGAAGTTGTATGTCAGTTTTAAGCTCCCCCCTTAAATCATATTATCTTTATGCCTGTATGCACTTTTTCATAACTATATTTTAAGTCCGATAGTTGAAACTTTGCACGTACACTATTTTGTCTTAGGTTCTGCAATGTGTAGTAAACGTTTCAGATATTTCCTTAAAGCAGAGAAATGCATCACTGTATAATATATTTTCTGAAAGCTTCCGAAAATTTGGTTGCCGAATTTCAAAAAATAATTTTGCTGCTTTATATGAAACTTTTAAACATTGCATCACGTGCACACATTTGTTTTATATTGTTGTACCACTTTTACTCCAAGAGAAAATATTTAAGACTATTGTAAATATGTAGTTTTTAAATTTTCTTTTCGCTGTAAGAGTTTTACGAGTCAAAAGCCCTTCGCAACATAGAGCATGTGTAGGTGCGGCAGTTTTATTTGTTAGACATTTCAGAATGTACAAAGGACAAGTTTCGCAGAAAATAAGGAAAAATTTGGAATTCACGAAAATGAGAAAATTAATTGCCAAAAATTGAAGGTAAAGAGCAAAATATGAGTAACATTCACACAAATTTCTTTACCTATTCTGCAACAAACTGTTCTTACAAAAGCTTATTTTTCTATCTTCTTCGCATATATCGGTATAAACATTTGCAGTCATCGTCCGTAGTCTAGGAGTTACGTGCTTAACTTCTGGTTCCCAAGGTTGTGGGTTCAAACCCGGCGGAGGGCGATGGATTTTTTCGGGCGTATAAATCCTTAACATGGCTTCTTTTAAAGGGAAGTAAAGCCGTTGGACCCGTGTCGTAGATTTACGGCACGCAAAAGAACTTCAAGGTTGATAAAGAGGCCTTTTACTCCCAATATACAATGGGAAGCTGAGAACCACAGCATTAAAGACAGTCCATGAATAAAAATAAATTTCAGTTTCATAAACCTTTACAGAAAATATTTTATTACGTGTAGGTATATATACCTGTTTTGTTGACAATAGAAGGGCATAAGGGAATACATTAGGCTAAAGCGATAGTTAAATCTTTCAAGAGCGGACGCTATGCAATGCATTGATAACGGGTTTCCATTTGAGAAACGTATAGATATTTTCAAATTGAAACTAATAACTGGGAATGTCTCGGTCAACTCTATGCAAAAAATGTATTTGTCATAAATTGTCTATTTCTACGAGATCTACATTTCTTGTGTGGATAGATAATAAATACGATTTTTTCCATCTCTTATGGTTTACCATTTTTGCAAACTTTATCCAAAATGAACAGGACTTTGCGATAGTATATAAGAGTATGACGCGTATATTACTAGTTCAATCATTAGTTTTGTACATATTTAATATAAGAAATATCTGCTTTGTTAAAAATAACAAGAATTTTAGAGCATCAGGGACACAAGTAACAGACCCAATTTGAAGGAAGGTATTTTCCCTTATAATCGGGAAAGAGGGACTTTCTCATTGTGGAGAAGGGTCACGTGGGTGGAATATAAAGAAAAATCTCAGACAGTCACGTGATGGCGCTACTTTTCTCGCCTCTTTCCAGCCAATCGAAAAGGAGGGCAATATTAGGATCTTTTGGTATATAAGTGATGCGCGTAAAAGAAATCGCACGCAGTGTAAGAAATACTCAATGTAAGAAATGTGACGACACACAATGTCAGAAATCGCGCGGCGCCCAGTGTAAGAAATCGCTTTGTTATAAGAAATCTGACGGTATGAATAGTAAGAAATACGCATTAATTGTGAGTGTGAAGTGATAGGGTAAAAGTTAATCTGACGGGCAACTATTACCGTAAATGTTATACGGTCTGTGAAACTTAAGGTTACGGCGACGGTTGTAAAACTATAAGAACTCAGTAAGAGTGGAACTAGCACTTATAAAGATTATGTCATCAAGTTCACGATCGTTTATGTCGGGAGTCGCTCGCAGGGTTAATGCCTCAAACCAGCAACAGATAATCAAGAAAAGAAGTCATCAGTGAAATTAAGTGAAATTTCTCTTTTATTTGAGTCTCCCAAGTGTTACACACCTTTGTTATTCTTTCCCGCCCGAGGAAGATACAACTCATGGTCTACAAGAACGAGCTTAGCCAGAGCAACAAATGGAATCTGCAAGGTATGTACACGCTTAATGTAGAGAATTTCACGAGCACTAACCCTCGACCAACTCCAAGTAGACTCATGATAGCGCCATATTGGTGCACAAAGCAAATACCAGCGACAACTTCATAGGCTATTCCCAAAAAACTCAAAATATATATTTTATTTAACATTAAAATATCTTAAACATTACGTATTTTAATCAGTAACGTTAGAGCCATTTTTAAGAGAACTACAATTTTCGAAAAATGCCCTGCATAAAGGGTAGTTTACGGTGGAGGATTTTCTTGATAACCTTTGCATCGCATCCTTAGAAAATGCTGAACTTAAATATCAAGTTTGGTGTTTAACCAACTTTTCCTTTTTGAGCTATGCTGTGTGTTCAAAGGCACAGGCTCTCTCTCTCTCTCTCTCTCTCTCTCTCTCTCTCTCTCTCTCTCTCTCGCGCGCGCACACACACACACACAAACACAAGGGCCGTTTACTAAAAATTATTTTTATTTAGGGTCCACAAAATATGTATTTCCGGTGAAATCTGAGAGTGGTATCGAATTTTTGGGTGAAACACAGTAACATATTTACCTAGAATGTTTTCTTAAAAATAGACGTGAGTAGTCAAGTTGCGCAGTACAAGGAGTGGGGGAAAGAGGCTGAGATTGAAAGCGATAGCCATGTAAACGTACGGAAGATATCGGCTACCGGCCAACTGCAGCGATGAAATCATGCTACTGCGCATCATGTTTACACCGCTCTCGTCTACTTGCACGGATAATGCTTTGTATGTGCATGGTAGCGGAAGCAAAAAAAGTGATTGCAGATTGTTACTTTGATACCTAACTACGGTAAAATTCTAAACAAAACTGTTCTGGTAACACCTATTGGTTTTGGACAGTAGTTAGTACTAATCTATGTACATACTAATGAACTATTATGAAGGAGTCTCAATATTTTTAAAATTCTAGCAAGTTATATCTATAATTTCAATAAACTGAATACTTATACAGGACCTTTCACTACCTAATGTTTTCCAGATTGCACGTATAAAGAAAAAGCACAAGTTTGGATATTCATAAGTCTTTAATTTATATTTTAGTTGTGTTAGTCACACAGAACAGGAAGTTTATTTGCCAAATTTCAAAATAGCACATAATATGCAAGTTGGACTCAAAGAAGAGGGTGGGGTGAGATCGTAGAGGTGAGAGTGGGAGAAAGGATAGAAACAGCTAAATAAAGAAATAAGGGTTGTAAGGAGAAAGAGGGGGGATTCAGGGAGAATGCGAGGCATAAACATGAGGAAGCAGAAAGAGAGGGGCACAGAGATGAATATCTACATTTATCGTGATGCTGAAAATCTTACAATACGCTTTATCTTTATTAAGATACCTCTCAGATAACGCAGTAATTATTTTCGGAAGTCCCCGACGCTTTACAGTGCACTAATGAATGCGTAGACATCACAAATTAACTACGCGTGGAATAAAACAGCATTGCAACGCCTTCATGTTTTCTCTCTTATTGTAGTTTTCTTGTGAATTTCACAGATGCAAGTGGTGTTTACTGTGTAATCTTAAATATGTGGAGGCCTTGGGACTTATCTAACTTGGATACTAGAAGTAATAGTAATAGTGTCTATAATCCGACTAAATGTCCTCACAAAAAGGATTCGTTTAGACAGTTGGTAGTGAAGTTTGGGTTCCGCTTTCGCACGTTAAACAAGAGGTACGTGATTATGGAAGCAGCAAAGATTGTGGCAAGATCGGTACTTGAGTAGACTAAATTATTTCAGCTAGAAAGGTATCATATAGATTATTTAGATGAATCTTGGTACGATACTCATGATGGTGTAAGAAAAGATTGGGATGACGGCAGTTGCTTTTGCTACCTTCATGTCACGTGAAAAAATAATCATGATCTTGCATGTAGGCGGTAACCAGAGTTGGATCGAGGGCTGCTTATGTTTGTCTTCTAAACATATTTAGGAATCCTTGGCTGATTCACATCACGAGATGAATGCTGATGTTATTGTGTTAGATAATGCTAGTTATCATTCCCGGTTAAAGAGCAAAACTCCCACCATGTCCAGCAGGAAAGACGAAATTATCAGATTCATGGAAGAACATAAGTAAAGTTACCGAGTCCAATTCCTATATAATTCGGCTTTTGGAGAAAATTTGGGAAGCCAGTATACAGAAAGTACATGTAATGGACGAATTGGCAAATCATCATGGCCTTATGGGCACGCCTTAAACATGCGGAATATGACTCCTTCTATAAGTGACAGTGTGTGTAAAATGTTGAGAGAATATAGATTCCCGTGTGTGAGAAAAATGTGTTCAGCACAGCATGCAACAAGAGCGAAAATTTAACTGTGGGATGCTTCACACGACAGTGCTTCTTTTGTGATACATGTGAGTGAAAATGACACTGACAGTGAGGAAAGTGAAGAAGACACGACGTAATGTAAGTAGAAAGTGTGGTTAGATATTATTAGCACTGTGAAGTACTCTCGTTGCAATTAATAAAGACCTTGCTAATGTTATTATTCACGTGGTACTCTACGAAATGCGTGTATCGCGTGTTTACTCGGAGTAAACGTGGCAACGTTGCTTTCTGCGTTACTGAAGGCCTGCAATCTTATCGCAGCCTTTGATGCCGCACATTCTAACCTTTTCAGCAGCACGATAAAAGAATAAAGCGAGCAGAGCTTTGGTTCTGAGAGCTGCATATACAGTAAGTACCCAAAATGTCAAAAGCGAAATTGCATTTTGAAATTGTATTTGGTCTATTGGTAGTAAAATTCAAATGGGTACTTTCCTAAGGTTTCCCCCAAGTGTCAGTGTACAGTCCCTTCATATCTAGCCCGTTACTCAGTCAGTCTCGGCTGGGGATGGGAATCCTTCTCTGGCCAAGAAGATTTCCTATCTTTCCCAATGTTTGAAAGTACGAATGAGTGTGTGAATATGTGTATGTGTGTATGTGATCTAATGTAGGTACAAAATTAGAAACCCAACGACAAGTATACTTACAGTACACGTGTTCCAAGGGTGAATGCTGCCGAAAGGACCTTGCAGTTAAAGACAGGATATAAATGGAACAATAACAATTCTGATGCGTTCCATTCACATGACTTTCTCAGCCTGTTCTATAAATAAACTGCTCACAAAAGCTTTCCTATTTTTTTCCTACAGTTCATGCTAATCGAAATAAACATTAGCAGAATGGCTTTATAGCTTAGCTATTTCTAAGTAGAAGGAGCTAAAGAAATACACTAGGCTAAAGTGATAGTCAAATCTTTTAAAAACTGTCGCTATGCGATTATCATTGAAATGCGCATCTCTTACGTGGCCAGGAGAAAAAGAAAATAAACACGGAAGTTTGAGAAAATCCTATTTTAAAACTGAAACGAGTAACAAGAAATAACTCGGAAACGATAAGCTTCATAACAAAAATGTATAGAACATAGATTGTGTGTTTGACAAGATCTACATTTTTTGTGCAGTAAGATTTTGTCTATCTCTTACCGTTTATTAATGCAAAGTCATTTAGAATGAAGAGGAGTTCAGAGACAGGAAATTTAAGATGGCTTTAAGATTTGTCATCTAAATATCTTTCATATATCTATATGAAAAACATGAATATTTTATCCAAATCGTTATTAATTTTTGAGAACAACAAAATTTTCGAAAATTTTCCCAAGTAAAGGTTAGTTTGGGGTTGGGGGATTTTGTTAAAAATCTTGTGTGCTTAGGAGATACTAAACTTAAATACCAAGTTTGGTATTTAACGCACTTTTCGTTTTTGAGTTACTCTGCCCAGAGACAAACGCACACACTCTCAAAATGAAAATGGAGTTTTTGACAGGATACTGTAGTTCTGGGCGTCCCTTGCTACGTTGGGCATGAAAAACCGTTTAATTTTACTCACAGGCCTTTTTATCAGGCTTGAGATTCTTTTACGTGCCAAAAATCTACGATACGGGACTAACGGCTTTGCTTCCCTTTCGAAGGAAATCATGCTAAGGGTTTTTACGCCCGATAAAATACATCGACCTGCGCCGGGTTAGAACCCGGGACATTAGGTACAAGAGAATATTATGGTAACTACACCACGAAGGGTGACCACACACCAGACACATAGACCTTTTTCTAGAAATATTTTTTATGGATTCAGGGGAGACCAATGCATGTAGGTATTTCCGGTGAAATATCGGTATCGAACTTTTGGGTGGAATGTAATACCTTCTGTAACTACCATGTACATTGTGAATATATGTTAGAGAAAGTAAAAAATCCCTTCATGTATCACGCTCACTGTTTCACGACCGATAGGATCAGATTTAGAACGGCAGGTCAGACAGTCGACCCTTTCCTGGCCAGTCTTACCGACAGCTCGCCAAGAAGGATAGTGCTAATGAGGGACTACCTCAACCACCGGTACTGCTGAGTTCTTCAGCTGGATGTTGGAATATTTGGCTGCCGACGGAGTCGAAGTCAGGATGGCATGGACCTTTCGCTCCGTCCCCTCCTCTGCCATTGGTTCAGGGAAGAACCAGTAGCTGGCTGGCTTCTGTTCAACCCCTTCAATTAGTTTGACCCCTCCACGACTTATACTCCCGCCTGAGGTCTGAATATTAACCAATCAACTCACTGCGTGTTTTTATTCTCCCCCTACTTTCCATTCTACCCCCTCCACTTTGCTACCGGTGTTACGTGGTGGGGAGAGATACCAAACACATTACGGACCATTAACTCTTGTTCCCACAAGATTATCAGGTTCGGAAGCCGTGCACGAGTTGAACAGTTCTGTGGTAATACTGCCTGCTGCGCTGCGTCCGTCTTCTACTGCAAAGCAATTCCCTTTAGTTCAATGATTACCTTTTTAGGGCTCCATGCACTTTGTCGAATCACTCGCTGCTGAATTTGCTTAACCAGACGTCTAAGAAGACGATGTGAGAGATTTTGAAAAGTTATCACTTCTTAAATAAATCCGGTATGCAAAGTGTTGTTACCTGGTATTTTTATTTTTTTAGTTCGGGTAACTCACCTCAACCGAGATTCAAACATTTGCCACTTAGACTACATGACGGACACGTACTACGGAGCTAAAGGATATGGGTTTATAATATAATTGCACCATTTATTGAAGCATTAAAAATATGCAGCTAAAATCTTGTTTATTATAACCTTATCCCGCTGACGAGAATTCTCTACTCGCTCCCTTTTATTCTCGTTTGCTTTGAGTAGCTAGTGTGCACTCTTGAGCGCATTGATGATGATAAACATGCCCTAATGCAATGCAAGGTCTGGCCATAAAAGCGAAAACAAAACAAACAGTTTCATGATAGACGCATGTCCTTTCGTAACCCTGAGAGGCGGATTTAAACCATTTGTTGGAAAGAATGTTCATACATCCCAGATGCACTTACTTTGTTTACGTAATATAGGGGAGGGCGGGGAAAATGAATAATATCTACTTTTAGTTAAGTTTCAGTTTCTGAAATGTGTTATCTATACATTCAGTATCTTAAATTCCAATGTTAAAATATTTGCTCTTGTTGAAAATTATCTAAAATGTAAAAGTAGATCCAGAAAGAAACGGAGCAAGTAAGACAACCCTTCGGGGCAAGTGAGTCTTGAAACAATTTGAGCTAAAAAGTGTAAAACTAATAATTTTCTAAAGCTCTAATACGTCGAAAACTTAATTTAGTAAAATACATAAAGTATTGATCATTTATAAAGTAAAATCTAGACTAAAGTATATAATTCAACTGTTACTTTCGTATATTCAACTTCAATAGAATTTCTTCTGGATTCACAAAAGAAGGCTGCTGGTGTTGATAGATTGGCACCTAGATTGAAGAGCTTCAGATGTGTTTCAGGGCAGTGTTTTTGACAGGTCTGTTTAAGCTTTCCTTTTATTGTTTCGGATCACCTGCAATAGATATTTCGGTATAATTAAACCACGGCGAGATCCATCTTTAAGCATAGCTCTTTCTACTTTCCAGTATCTACCTTGATTTTAAAACAGATACTATAAATATTGATTGCACAAGTGCTTTACTACCCATTCCCAAATTCTTATAATTAGGGAAAACATGATTAAACCACTAAAATTAGTCATAAAGAAAATTATCAACACACACTATTTTAAAAGCGATAACAAATTAAGAGATTCGTGTAAATATATCCAAACTGGGTGCGATGCCTATGTCATTTTACACAGAAGAAATAAATGAATGTTTTAATTGTGGCATGAACTAGTCTCATCTGATTAGTAAGGCTATCCTACGCACAAGTAAAGTTCCAAAATATAAAGAGAAGATCCCTTGGTCTAAGTATAGAGTAGATTGCTTAAAATTAACTGATACCTACCTACTGAAGGTATCAGAAGAGTGAATGGCATAATTTAATATAATTTTTCAGTGCTACGAAGTAGTAAGGCGGGTTCAATCTTGCATTTTAGCTTAATGTTTTTTTTTTTTGTTTTTTGTTTTTTTTTCAATTATTGTATTTGGGTTGGATATTCCGGTGTAAAATACTGTATGTAAGTTACCGACGAGGTATAGGTGCCCGTTAAGAACTAGAAAGATTTGCATCTAAATATCTACTACGCACTTGAGAAAACATTAATAGCAAATACGTAAACAAATTTTAGCTTACAACACCCGGTACAATAACTTAAATAAAAATTGCATTAGCATAGTGAGTAGATATTTGGGTTGGACTCTTCTACATGCGAGAAAGTATTAAAACCAAATAAATAAAAATTTCCGCCGCAGGAGGTTTAAATTAGAGAATTTCAAGACTTAAATAATTTCGAGAGAGCTAATTCTCTCAACGGCACGGCACCTTTGCTAAAATCTCTGCACGTCTTCCATTTTTCTGTCTGTTTATTTTTTATTTTTATATACATCATGAATAAGATAAATAGAACAGGTATGTATAAAAGATGTGAAATAATGAAGTTGTCACTTCATTCTGGTGTTTGCAACACATCAAACGTTTTAAAACTTAAGTATTGTCATATTGTTACACGTTTAAACCAGACGAATTTATTTGCTTAAACATTGCAAACTAACACACTATATGCAAGCGGATGGCGATATTCCATCTTACATCTGCAGCCGTTCATCCAGTTTCAGACCAGCACGGCCTATTTGCCTTTTAAGCTTCCTGCAGCTTCTCTGCGTTCTGGAAACAAACCTAATGCAGACGGTTAGGCAGAGAAACGATAAAATACGTAACGAACCGTGCAGCTGCAAAAATACCTATACTTTTGATAAAAGGAACTATGTTTTCAGCCAAAAACGTAATTATCAAGTTGCATAGATGCAGAAACCTAGGCGCGACAGGCTAACCTTTATCATTCTCAACCTTTTATCCGAAGCATAGGGTAAGTACTAATGAATTGCACTCTGATAGTTCACTAAAGAAATATTGAATATCAATGTTTCTAAATATTCTTCTTATACCCTTCCAAAATTCTTGAGCATTTTTTTCTGTTTTAATCCATACATCTCTTGAGCAGCAAATTTTAAATTAAATTATTCATCCTCCCCTACTTTGAAACTCCTTCCTTTGTACGTTAATCTTGTCATTGGTGCAAACTTCGTGCAACTGTTCCCGCGTGATGCTGACTGGGTTGTGGCGGCCTTCTTCGCTCTACAATGCGATGAAAGTTGTACCTATCAGCTCTAGCGGAGTTTAAAGGCTTATCGGCTAGCTGAAACGAGATTAAATAAATAATAAACGTGTATGTTGTACTTAAATAAGGGAACTTAGTATTGGGAACAGTGAAATATAAGCAGACATGTATCCAAAATAAAATCCAAGAAGTGGGGCCTAAACCACAGACACAGATTACTTGGAGAATAGACAGTACACACACCAGATGGAAACTAATCCTAGATAACAATCATTAGAGAAAGACAATATCTCTTTATGTTGCCTTACTCGAAAAGTACTTATGTACACTATATCTATAACTATTTCTGTTATTCCAGCAGAAGCTAGTGCGTGTTTTAATTAATTCTATAATTCTTCAAGGTTTGCCTATCACTCAGCAATTTGAGCGCTGCAGCGTTTAAGAAATTGCATAAATACTAGGGGATATCTGTTCTAACAGATAGGCTCGACAGCACAGGCAGCATGGTGAAGCTTTATTTTTGATAGTGTTTTAACTCCCGCAGGCGATAGCACTGATGATACTTGGAATGAAGATGGAGCACCGGTAGTATGCGAGGGCGGGAGAAACCGGAGAAAACCTGCCCCTGCGCCGCTTTGTTCACCACAAATCTCACATACGGTCGTTTGGGATAGAACCGTGGTGAATATACATTTCATTATTATACTCCTCTACAAAGAAAATCATTCGCTCCCCTGCAGATGATGTTTTCTGACTTTAAATGTTCTGCAAAAATAATGTTCTTTAGTTACTATTTTTGTTCCAGTGACCAATGTGCATTCATTATCAAGGAAATGTACCCGTGATAGATATTTGGTGAAACTTGTGAAGTTGTTTGATATTTTGGTTTTTTTTTTTTTTGCATTTTTATTTTCTTATAACATGTATGTTCACGCTTTACAATTTTTTTAACATCAACAGTTTTAAAGCCACAAATGCTTATTTAATCCGTCCTGTGTCATTTAGGTATAACTTTTGTCAACTCGTTTTGTTTCAGCATCTACTACCATTCAAAGTGGTCCTTGAAATTTTCACGGAGGTGCCGGAATGACGTATTAAAATTATTGTATACCAGTTGA
The DNA here is from genome assembly GCA_030762935.1 of Hymenopus coronatus. Classification (NCBI taxonomy): domain Eukaryota; kingdom Metazoa; phylum Arthropoda; class Insecta; order Mantodea; family Hymenopodidae; genus Hymenopus; species Hymenopus coronatus. Next base: position 320,993,958 of record CM060900.1, on the reverse strand, counting down.
AGATAACCAATACTTTGAAGTTAATTATTTTCCATAACTCACATTGAGCAAGCTGAAATGTTGCATAACATGCGTATACAATTTTTGTATTAAACCAATTAAACCTAAGAAATGTCTGCATAACAATTTCTTTATGATTGTATACTAAACAAAAATTGGAAACTTGTATACGATGAACAGTAGGGTCCAAAGAGCTTTTCAGATCACCGTTATAAAAATCTGTTAGTTATGAATATCAAGTTAATACCTTAACAATGTTTAACACAGCTCGCTAAAATGTTGTGTTACTAGGTAGGTATATGATTTATGTTCTAAGTCAGTAGAAAACAGTAGATTTTGGATTTTACATACGCATTGCTTTAGGTGCTGTAAAAACGCAAAAAACCCCCAGAAACAAAACAAAGAACGAAAAGCTGAAGTTTGCAGCATGCATCTAAAAGAATGATGGCATAATAATGTTTCTTTTCTGTTAGGCCATTTTAGCAACTATGCCTTGTGATCAAGTAGCTTAGAGCTCCAAACTACTATGATGGACTCAAATATAGATGGTTAAAACCTCATTATGTCAAAAATATATTTGATTTATTCCGGTTAATTCTTCATATCTCAGTGGAAGAGTTTAAATAAAATAATAATATGATCATCTAGATATTCATGTACGGCGGTATCCTATTTGGAACTGCGAGAAAGGTAATTTTTACTTATCTAATTTAATTACTTCTTGAGCGTAGCCAGAAGTGTACCAAAATTATCGTTTAATTAACTCTGACATAACTTATATAACCGATATATCTTATTTGTAATTTTATGCGATAGTTTGTGCTAAAACATATGAAGACAAAAACAGTAAATAAAAATGGGAAAAAAAGTTAAGATACCCTTTAAATTCGAAATTTTGTTTCTACTTTGTAACTCCGCACGATGATCATTGAGTATATAATTTATCTAAATTAAACACCTTCAACTTCAGTGCTTTTAAATTGTTACTTCACGCTTGGTGAATTGTTGCCGCTTCGGAATTTCCGTGCAACTATATTACAACATTTTAGCGCAACTTTAAATCTGCATTACACATATCAGCTTACTAATAAAATATTACAAGCTATCATTTAGAATAGATAGAATAAATAACATGTGTAAGCCTCAATTCAAACCAGAATTGAGGTATGTATTTAATTTATTTTGTCTGACGTGACTGTACAAGTATTACCTATGTGCCTGGGCGTTTTTCTAAATTGGTTGCAGTCCATAGTTTTCTTACTTGTTTAGCTGCTCATTGTTTATTTTTTGACTTTGTTATTTTGACACTGGATCCTTGTGACATGTGTTTGGCTTCTTGTGAAATTCTGGGGAGTAACAATAGTAAAAGTTTATAAAAATCGGCTACAAAACGTTTATCTCTAGTAAAATGAAGTATGTTTTTGAAACGGATTTCAATCCAAAGTAACTGGAGTCTCCTAAATTGCTTTTTCACTAAGTGTGAAGCCCTCGTCTATCTAAATATGTAAAAAATAAAGTGGGCGATATGAGGACCTAAGGTGGCTTATCTTCTATTTGATAGGTTGCATACATTAAACAAAAGTGTGGTGTAAACAAGTCGTTAGCTGTAAACAAGTTGAGCATACACAATTGTATACGATTTCAAAACAACCAACAGATGAGTGTGTTTATTGGTTTGGAAACATTATTTGAAGCACATCTAATCTATGGTCTCCTTAAGAAAAATCCAGTTATTGCACATATTTACTAAGGAATCACACATAGTGATATATTATCACTGCGGCAGCTTTTGAGGAAAGTGATGGTGACCAATGTATTTTATTTGGATGTATTTCTGAACACATTTAAGTTAAACGTATACTACTGAGGTAGGTAACGCGTGCACGTTATCTCATGAAAAATCCTATAAGGGGTTGCCGAGGAATAGGATTAGGGATAACAACTCAGAAAAAGTACGTAATACATGGTGGTCTCTTATTCTCTGGTTTTATGCAACCGCAGATTACAGTCTACCCTAAAAACATCGTTCCCGAGACCCATCTTCTGCACACAAACATTATAGACTTTAGCGCTAAAGGTTACAACTGAACAGTAATGTATATGACTAAACGCGCCGTGTTAGTGTGAGTTCCAAGGTGCTCGATTCGGGTTCCAATCTTACCAAAACGTTGACAAATTTTTTCCCTGCTTTCTTTCTTCCTGATTTGGCACTAAGCTAGATGGCATATCGGAACACTTTTTAATCTGCATATTTGTTTCTTTTATTGTTGTTCTCTTTATTTATGTTTATTCTAACTTAATTAGTCCAGTTACAGCAGACACAGTTTCTTCTAAATATGCAGGTACTCGTATTATTACAATGTTTTAAAACTAGCATTGGTATTTCAGATAATACTACAGAACCAGACCCATTTTCAGGATACCTCTAAAACGAAAAATACACAAAATACCTAGGCTGAAAATCACAAACTGTGCCAAATACAAATGCTTTTCACAAATACTTTCAGTTGAAAAGAAAATTAGGTTTAACTTAACAAACTCTCAATATCCACTAGATGAAGTGTTTCCGACATGAAACTTAGTGATGTAAAATTCTGTAACTACGAAGAACAATCGATAACATGTTAGGAATTCTACCATTTTGAAATTGTTATTATTAACTTTATGCGTTTTGAAAATTTCCTTTATTGTTTATTGGCTTAGTGAGGTTTCTTTTCCAAAATGATTAGAAAGAAAATTAAGGATCGAAGATTGAAGAACACGTAAAATGAACTTTAGTTTGTTCTTCATTCAGTGACAAACATTGAGCTAACTTTGCACCTAGATGGATAATACATAGAGAAGAAAAAAAGTGCACGCAGACTGTGGGACTCGAATCGCTGATATGCTAGAGGATATTAGGGGACATGAAATTAACCAGTTGAGCTACAGTCATTGCGTCCACTTGCTGCGTTAAAACTTGTAGGTATGGTGTCACACATGTCTCCCTCTCCGCTTCTGATCTCTTTATAACTGTTGTGAACCCCTTTCTGTAGCTTACGCCGTTCATTTAGCCTTCATTCATTATAATGTACGTTGTAGAACGCATGACAGCGATCCTATTGATATAACATGTACTGTAGCAAGAGTTAATAAGCGCAAGTTTTTTAAATGAACGTAAATATTGCTGCCAAGGTCTACTTTCCGACGAAGAGCAGGCTAGATTTGTATGGTTACCAAATGGCCGACAAGCACGGTAATTTCGACCTTATTACTTTCAGAGTATGAAGTGTAGCCTATCTGCAAAAATAATAAGGAACAGGTGAACCACCTTGTATAAAGGGTACTTGACAGTTACTGTAAGCTTTAGTTTGATGTTAGAAGTTAGAAGAAGTCAGCGGAGGGGCCTCCAGTAATTGAAACATGCGTGACCCCTGGGGAAAGGGCGACCAGATCTGGATGACGATGTACGCTATGAAGAGCGGGATCCCTAACAATACCAGCATGACACCAATCCTGACACCGGGCAACTCGTCTTACTTACACGCAACCCGGGTTTCCAGGAATAGACGATGCATTCTCAGGAAGGAACGGCACCCCCGTAGACCTGCCAAATGTCAGTGAGAAATCTGTCCATAGCGCACATTTCACCGTTCTGCCGAATCACATAAACCGCTGCCAACTGGTCCTACTACTTAAAAACAGATGAGGTGAAACAGATGCAAAAATATTCGTGATATAAGGGGGACTACCCCAGCATTCGCTGTTTGACCCTTCCGACAAACCACGAAAAAATGTTGGTCAGAGTTACGGTCACTTGGTAATCCCAAATGCGAGCCTCAACGTTATCGTGGTGCCACCTGTTTGATATTATTGTAGGTATATTAAGTTTAAATGAAATTTCTCTATCCAGAAACGTTATTATATTTTGTACACCTAGGTAGAATTTGTCAAACTACGGCCCAAGGGCCGAACCCGGCGCGCGATCTGGTTGTCATTGGCACACCTAAAACTGCAAAAATTATACACAGAAAGAAACAGCGTGCCTTCGTTGAGATTCCCATCAACGTACGAGACAATGTTGTGAAAAGACATTCCTAAAACTGAAATCAAAATATCGGGGTGCTATGACCCATGACAGGCAGCATAACGTTAGAACGACAAATATCTGAAATTACATCACAGAAAATCAGTTTCACTCTTCTGATTATTGTCATGAGACTACGGATCATTCATTGCGTGTTGAGTTACATTACTAGTTAGGTGTTTAATGTAGATATATTTTATTTCAATAAAAATTTGTGTTTGAAAGCTAATGCGATCTGAGCGCCTTGCGTATATGAGTGTATGGTTCCTATTTAAACTCCTGTAGCTTCGCCCGCGATTCATTCTTTGACAGTTAATATAACCCTCATTATGAACGATTTGGTAACCCCATGCACTAGGGAGTACCGCTGGATAAAACGTGGTATTCTTCGTAGTGGTAATTCTTCCTTCCTATCCCGTTGTTCCTTTATTAGTAGATAATACCCCAGCGATAGTTATACTATCACGTTATTAACGCTTTGTTAAAATACAGTTTTCAATGCGTATTTAAGCAGGTACTACTATGTTCTTTAATTCCTTTTATCCTTCTGGTGCAACCAACTTGGGGGATTATTTTGTTATATTCACCTTGATTATACAAATATATATGTATATATATATATATACACAAACACACACACACAACCACATTGCATCACAAAAAAAAAAAAAAAAAAAAAAGACAAAATTCAATCAGCGCAGTGACACAAGCTGAGATATTTTGTTGCCTAGAATGTTTTAAATCAGTGGTTATCAGTTCAATAGGCGTATGTACTGGATCTATTTACCTGCATTCCCAATCCTCGAAGCAACAAATATGAAACAAGAAATTGGAAACCAACAAATGACAGTGTGCTGCTCTATCGTTGAGTGGGTACCAAACGTAGGAGGTTTGCCTTAGTAATTTTTTTTTTTTTTGGTAGTGTTTAACGCCCGCTTCAACTACTAATGGCACCGCAGGCGGTGACACTGATGATACATGAATGATGATGGAGCACCGGTGGAATGCGATGGCGGGGGAAACCGGAGTACCCGGAGAAAACCCGCCCCAGCGCCGTTTTGTCCACCACAAATCTCACATGCGGTCGCTTGGGATCGAACCCCGACCGTCTAGGTGAGGGTCGAGTGGTCTAACCACTCGGCCACGGCGCGGCCCTTGCCTTAGTAAGCCTTACCATGGTACAATAATGGCAATCTTGATAAAATAGATTAGATTTCAACGAAATATGTTTTCCTTCTAAGGAAATTGTGAACCTGCACACACTGGTATTTCTTATTGCATAGTATTAAACAAACCGAACACTTTCCTGTTTAAGATACGGCTAATATTAATTTTCAATGACTAATGGCGAATTTCAATGACTATTCATGACTTTAGTAGTGTGAATATCAATTCTTTAATTTTCTCTGTACAAAACCAATGTACAAGGAAATCACCACAGCATCTGGACTCCTTTTAGTGCTTGGCCCATTTCAAAGATAGCCGTTTGTTTAATTATTGTTTATAGAAGTTGGCAAGAATGACAGTCATAGTAACCTGCCGTAGTTCTGCTTGGAGGATACTTTTAAGGAGTCACCGCAGTGAGTGATTTTCTAAAGTATTCAAACTGGAATTTTAAATGTTGTGTACAAACATTACCGATAAAAAAAAAAAGAAACATTAACGCCAAGTTTCATTCAAACGTGCAGTTTCGTTATATATAAAACATTCCTAAATATCTGTGTAACAAATTCTTTCTTTGAAATTCTCCTAAATTGGAGAGTATGTTTCTTTTAAATATTTCACATCATAAAGTGGAAACAGCAAAAAACGCATAATTGTACTAATTATTTTTTTTTAAAACTAATCTGACCAATATCAAAATTGCAACCCAACGTTCTATTTAACATACATTGAAGTACTTGGTGGAAATTCTCAGAGCGCTAGCTATATTTTTGTGGGACAATATAGATTGTGAAAACGGATATATAAACACAAATGTGAATATAGGTTTAAAGTTGGACAAAGAGTCATTAATCAGCGCGACGCTTTAAAATTCTTCCTCAACTTGTGTTATATCCGCCCTAAGAGAATCAAACATTGCAAATGTGTACCTACTTTAAAGTATGGTGCATTTTTGCACCAAAAATCGCAATTTGTGACCAGTCTCTGTGCACCCCTAAGTTAATGGTTGTGTAATTTCGGAATAATTTATTTCTTATAAACTTTTCACGTTTCATTTGAATCCTGAAATAATCAAATCAAGTAGTTGATTTTCTCTACACAATTTACTCGTGACGTTATCAAAGACATATCTGTTTATAAAATCAAAATTTCCGGAGTAATTACATATTGTAAATGTTAAACTAACACTATAACTGTACACAATGTTTTTCTGACCCTATAGTGGAGAATCTCTATTATGATCCATTCCGCTTTTTATATAACTCAAAGTACCTAGGTTCTAATTGTTTTTAATTTTAAACACCCTCAAAATAAGTTATATGATGAAAACGCTAAGAGAATCACAGTAACATGAAGAACCACAATTAATTATAATACATGTTCCCCTAATGAGTTAACATTTGATTTATTTTTATAACAACAATTACAACAGCAACAAATAATAATAATAACAATAATAATAATAATAATAATAATAAATAAATAAAGCTTGGCAATACGTTATAGTTTTTGCTTTAAAAGTAGTTGTGGAAGATTTCACAAAATGAATATAAATATACCTAGAAACTATCCATTGTCCAAATATGTACCTAGCACGTCTATTGAGGCGGTTTTCATAAATATTCACTCACAATATACCAATATTTCTCATAGCATGGAATCGATGTTTGTTGATAACTAACGCATATGAACTAATTTCTATTACATTAAGAATATTTTAATATGATAAAAAAACGCAATATTATTTGCTAATTATAAATTCACATACATCAAATTATTTTGAAGTTTTAAACAAACTTGAATATGAAACTTGAAGATGGCATGGATAGATAGCATGCAAGAAATCTCAGTTAAATTTAGCAAATTACTCAATATAGTATCGTAACCGACTTCAAGTCATATGCATGGAAATGTGATAGTTAGCAGCTGATGGCTTGGAAAAGGTCCAATGTGACCCCAGGATGATTGTGACCGGTTCTTCCACTTTTCTGTGTGTCTGACCTCTCAACGTCTCCCAAAGCTTCTCAAATATATTAAATTAATTTAACCTTAGGTGTGCTTTATGATCTGAGGCTTAAGCCGCAAAGACGATGACCTCGGATGAAAGGAGCCTCGAAATAACTTGATGAGATGCAAATACTCTGGTGACTGAAGAAACATTTTGTCTTTCACTAACCGATATGGTGAAATGTTTATGACTTGCACATGGCTATCGAGCAGATAACTAAAGGATAGTTGTGATGATTAGCTCAAGATTGATTTATGATCAGATAACACATGACTTCAGAAAGTAACACGGATGCCCTTATCACGGAAAACGTATGAAAGCGTTCTGGGAACCAAACATGCCTGTAAAACCTATCCAACACTTGTTGAATAATGATGGCAATGGGATGTACTCAGCCTCAGAAGGTCTCTGGGAGGAGATATCTACGCGACTGAAAAATGACATGCTGGTTACAAGAGCCGTGCTTACGCGGCCGATAAGAGCTTTGCATGTTGACCAGTATCCTCTGTCCTTTGTCTCCTCTGTAAACAGAAATTATGTACAACTCTCGTCCTGGATTCTCCTCAGAACTGCTACGACAGGCTGTTTCCAATTTAACATTTGCTACTTGCTAATAAAGATAATATACAAAGAGTGAGGAAATTTGTTTCGTGTGCTTCACTCATACTATACCTATTCGTTATTTTGCCATAATCAAATTTCTATGCACTTTATAAAGAAGAAGAGGAAGAAGAAAACTATTTATTATATGAACTGCTAGGAAAGTATTGTGCATGGTTATAATGAAATGTAGCTTCACGTCCGCGATAAACATTTAGGGCATTCAAGTTACACAGCTGACTAAAGCGTTTGACTTTGGTATTTGGGCGGATCGTGGGTTCGAGTCTTGCCCTAGACATGGGGTTTGTGGTGTGTTTCTGTGTTTTTGTTTTCTCCAAGTCATTCTCTCCCCCCCTCTCTCTCCTGATGGCAATTAGGTCACGCTTGAAGGCCAATATATATGTAGAGAAATAAAATTTCCACACCCTCCTGACTGCGGCTGATTATAAGGATGTGTCCAACTTAAGGCCTCCTAGTTCGTTTCGGCTTGGTTCTTAATAAACTCTTTGTTTTAATTCGAACCTCCAGAGCACTTAATATTTAAATAAAGGAACAATACCTCCGTGGTCCAGAGGTCAGCAAGCTGACTTCTCACCCGGAGGTCCCTGGTTCGATTCCCGACTGGGGGATTTTTCTTTAGCCAGAATTATTCCCTATCTCCCACAGAGTCTGGAAGTATGTATGTGAGAATGAATGTGAATGTGTATGTGTGTTTGAGTAAAATAAAAATGATTTAAACCAACGTAAAAGAACCTACAGACAACGAGTTGTTTCAAGTGCAAACCCCCGATATGACCTTAGATGTTAAAAGGGACTACATAAATGAAACAATAAAAAAAATACATCATATTAAACGATGTAAGCCTTAATAACAATAAACCTGGTTTTAAAACATAGGCAATGCCTCTTAAAGCGTTTCTATCATAACAAAGAAGCATTATGTCTTTTAGAATATATAAGTGTATAAATGTTGCGTATTATGCAAGTATTTCTAATAATTACAATAATTTTAGTACACATTTTCTAGACAATAACAGCGTAAATTTTATATTTTGTGAGATCAGAATTGAATTTATAATGTTCATTAAAGGAAAATGATAATATTATCTAACATGGTTCTGAGACACCCTTTCAATTGCTCCGAGTGCTACAGACAGATACTGGTATCATGAAAGACCTACGCATTTATGCAAAAGTGAGTGTGCATTTTTGTGATTTTATTTTTACCATTCAGCATGAGATGAACGGGCGCACTCCAGGAAGTCTTATTAAAGTTACTCAACAGGTGCGACCACCTGCCGAATAGACACGTTTGACTGAACTGTACGGAAGGTTAGACCTCTTGCCTCTGATCTCAGGTGACCACATGTGCAATTTGTAGTGGACAAAGCGGCGCAGGGGCGGGTTTTCTCCGGATGCTCCGGTTTCCCTCGCCATCGCATTCCAAAGGTACTCCATCTTCATTCCATATATCATCTGTGCCGTCGCCTGTGGTGCCATAAATAGTAAAAGCAGGCGTTAAACACTATAAAAATGATCTATACGGAACCACTAATAGAATAAGGTGCGTAATGACGTATTTAAATTAATTAGATATTAATCAATTCAGAAGGAAATGAATGTAAACACAGAGAGTTTTAAAGGAGTAAGCAAAGCACTATTAAATTCTTAAGCACCTCCACAACGGCATACTTACGAATTTAACAATGCAAATGGAAGTCGTTTGAATGGGTGACACTAGCTACACATTTGAGTCGGTCCATCTCCAAATTCGCACTTCAAGGCCCCCTGCTGAGAGGAAAACTCTTCTAAATTCATGATTCCTTCTGCAGGCCGTGGAATAGGAATTTGATTCGTTAAGGAACCGCTTACTTGCAAGCTGTCCCACACCTGGTAGCCTGGCTTGAAACACAGACAGGCACTAACTTATAGCACCGGACTTACATTATCATACCTAATTCCCTCCCTTTCAGCACAACAAAAGACCATGGGGGGAAGACACATGCCGTATGAATTTGTGTCCCTCTGGAATTCGGTTTGGTTTCTTTCGGCTACCTCACGAGGGCCTCCTGTTGATACGGTTTCCATCAGTCTTTCGTACTACCTCATTTATCATATAAAATGTTAGGGGTTACAGCATCACCGCTTAAATTTTTAAAACATGTTTTGTCAAAAGGTCACACGGTGCTGCTGTGTCAGCGCAAATGATTTGGCGTTTTTCCTCAGCTCCATAGAAAAAATTTAAAACAACAGAGGAATTTGACGAACGATCAATTCTACCCTATTACTCTTATCTTACTCGTAAGAACTGCTTTGCGATGGTTCCTTCCTGTGTTCAGTACAATTAACTACTCTCCACTAAGCAGCACTCCGATCTTTTCTGCCTACAATAAACTTATTGAACTTTATCTATTTTGATTTTTTGTACCGTATCTCATTTATATACTCGAATACAACTGTTTTGTAACCCTAGAATTGTAATGAGGTTTATTACCTATTCCATAACTTGCATAATTGCCTCATTATATCACTGGTGCTAGTAATAGCAATTATGTAATATTAGTGGATATTCTAAGTTGCACCTACTTGTACAGAGGAGTTTAAACCACTTGAGATAATCTTTTCTCTGCGCAACGAAGATGAGAAAACCTCTGCACATTATTAAATACAGAATAAATAGGTTGTGAATGTATAATTAGTTGCAATACATTACTGATGACGTGCCTGTCTTGCTTGCTTTGCTTCAACACGGCAGGCATGACAAATTAAATACAAGAAGAGAAGCTAACATGGCTACGAACGTAACCGTGAGATGATGATTAGATACCACCACCGCCACCGCCACCGCCACCACCACAACCACCACCAATAATAGTAATAGTAGTAATAATAGTAGTAGAACTAATAATAATAGGAAGAAGAAGAAGGGAATACTGTAGTAAGTGAAAATTATTAAGGGTGAATGGAACTGATGAAATAAATGCTGGAATAAGCCCGTTATACCTATATAGCTACAGTTTAGTGCTGCCATTTATTTCCGGAAGCTATTTTGACCGAATAAAAGCTGTTAACTTATTATTAAAGTGATTCAAATCTATTTAAATCTTAGATATATTTTATATACTTTAACAGTACTCGCAAGGTGTGAACAGATTAGACCCACCCCTCCTTACCTGTAGTTGCTACTAGCGCACATACATACACACGCACCAAATGGAACCGATTCTCTCTAGCAGTTTCAGGGTTGGATACATTTTCTTGAGGTGAAACCACATATCAAAGATTTTTTTTACTCTATTTCTTCTATAGAAATTTATTTCACAACAAACAGAGCGTATTTAATTTTTGCCCAACAAATGGTTTATAAGCATTATAATTGCAAGTGTAATCACATAACTTATAATGAAAACATAATATAAAATAATATGTTACTTGGCAGTTCTTCATACATGCATACAGTCTGTTTTGCTCGTTGACATGTTTGATTTCCACAAGTATCTCAAAGCCAGGTTCTGTGTTTGAGGTACACAAACACAACATAGGTTGCTTATAGTAATGTTTGCAAATATAATAACATAACACAATGCAAATATAATACAAAATAATATGTTTCTCACCAGTTCGTCTTACATTCATACACTTTGTTTTGCTCGTTGACATTTTTTTTGTTTTCCACAAGTTTCTCAAAGTCGGACACAAACGTGGGCTCGTTCGGCTATTTTATGTTGTTCAGTTTGGAAAATAATTATTCACAAACATACGTTGAACCGAATGTTGCTATGAGACGCATGTAAACCGACGAAGATTCGGAAACAAAGTTTCTGGCATTGAATTATATAACTCCAGATCTAACAGGCCGGATGCTCGTATAGCAGTGTTGTTTTGTAAATTTATCAATTCTAATTGTAGACCATCATTTGTTTCTGATGGCTACACAGAAAAGGGGTTGTTGGAAAGCCTCCATTCATAATCCACTGATTTTAGATCCGCAAATCTCACATGAAATTCTTGAGAAAGATCATTTATTAGTAATTTGTATTTATTGTTTAGAGTACTGTCATTGTCCACTAATACTGACTGTAAGTGTTCAAAGTGATGAAAATCCCCTTGTTGCAATTGACAACACCACAGTGTAAGTTTGGCAATGAACGCTTTCACGTTATCTAATAGGTTAACAATCAAGTTTTCCTTTCCTTGTAAACTGAGGTTCAGATCATTCAAATGTGAAGTCAAGTCTACCAAGACTGCTAGATCACATATCCATTCATAATTAGATACTTCTGGAATTTCTAATTGTTGTATTTTCTCAATTTATTTACGCAAGTCGAAAAAGCGATGAAGCATATTACCTCGACTAAGCCATCTTACATGGCTTTAGTAAGTCAAATCAGGGTAATCGGAACCTATGTCCTGAAGAAAGGCTTGCAATTACCTATGACGAAGTCCTCTTGAACGGATTATATTAATTGTGTGGACAACTACCGACAGACATTACCTTTTCGATGGTGAAAGATTCCACACATAAATGCCTCGCGATGAATAATGCAATTGATTGCTAAAACATCACCTAAAGGTAGACGTTTTCCTTAGACACTTCTTTCTTAATCTACCCACAAATCCATTTTCCCGCCCTACCATAGAGGGTGCTCCATCAGCTGCAAGAGAGACCAAAATTTTCAGAGGAAGCTCAAATTTGTTAATAATGTTTAGACATTCTTCAAAAAGAGTTTCTCTGCTCGTGCGATCTTTTAAAGATGTCATGTCTAGGAAGTCCTCAAAAGTATTAACGCAGAATTAATTCCCCTAATGAAAACGGCCAGTTGCACTGTATCTTTCCGATCTGTAGTTTCGTCCAGAGCTAATAAATACAAGTTTAAAGTTTTAAGTCTAGCTAATAATAATGCTCCTCTAGGTTATTGACCATTTCCATTACTCTTTCTGCCACAGATTACCGATCAGTAGCTGCGAAGGAATTTACCATTAAAGGACATAGTTCTTCTGCAGCTGTTAGTAAGCATTTTTTCACAATTTCACCATCTGCTAAAGGTTTCATTGACCTAACAATGTCTCTGGCAATTTTGTAGCTAGCGAGCACAGCCCGATGATTTTACAACAGAGGACCTTGCATCATCTTGGCTACATTTTACTTTGGACTCCAGTTCGTCGAGAGCTTTTTGTTTATTTCTCCCCGAAAATTTATCATCTCCATACGAATATTTATGCTTGGACACAAAGTGTCTTCTGATATTAAAGTGTGTAATAAGCTGCAATTCTTGTGGACATATTAGGCAGAGGAACTTATTATCCTGTAGAATGAAAAAGTACCTGTTTTCCCATTCGCTGTTGAAGATTCGTTTTGGAGTATTGGTTGAAGTGGAAGGTGAAGCTTGATTTGAGAACTACAACAGTGCGTGCTATGTCAACACGCAACTGAACCGGTCACTATGTTTTGATATTCACGAAGAAAGGAGAAGTAGGGGAAAAGCTATCACACCCACCGAGCACCGTTCGCCAAGCCTGCTTTAAATGAAACATTGCCGTGGCCGAGTGATTAAACCGCACGCCTCTCTCCTAGGTACTCCGAGTAACATTTCTGAGGACGCATATGGGATTTGTGGTGGACGAAGTGGCATCTGGGCAGGTTTTCTCCGGTTTCTCACGTTTCATTCCATCAATTGCTCCATAATCATCCTTTCCGTCATCCATTTCACCGTCAATTCATATCATCCACTTCCTCACCTTCATAGTAGGCATCAGTCTGATCACCCATCCTGGCTTCTATCTGATCCAACTCTGCTTCTCAACAGCAGTCTGACCTCAGGCGCTGGCTTGTAAGTCTACATATGGGGAAGGTAAACAAGGAAATAAACAAAGAAGGAAATAGAGAGAGAGAAAAGAAAGAATCAATTGTAACATTTTCATTGTAAAAATAACATGGAAGCCATTGTAGATTCTTTGCTTAGAAAAAACAATCTAGGTACAAAAGAGTTTTATTCAATCTTACTCATTCTCTCTCTCTCTCTCTCTCTCTCTCTCTCTCTCTCACACACACACACATACACACAATTCTTTTTCTGCCTACTCTACGTTAATGCATATAGAGAGCTGCACATTACAAATTACGTTGTAGATACAAGCGGGATAGAAGAAACCAAATCAATAGCCAGGCGTTAAAAAGCAGCTTCATAAGGCTTTAAAATTGCTTACTCTTTCCCTGACATCGCTAGAAACAAGTGAACGGCAACATGACTTAAAACCTACAAATTATTGAGCAATTAAAATTAAAATTGACGGTTATCTAGCAAATGGCCGGTGCCATAAGAACGTTATTTGAAATATATTGTCTTTTAAATAAATGTGCATAGATTGTGCCATAAGTTTTTGTTTATCTCTTAACGTTTACCAATATACGACATTACTTCTGAATACAGTGAACTTAATAGACTATTCTCAGAAATTCGAGATATACATGAGTGTGATGTCATAAAATTTTAATGAAAATCGTTAGACCCTTTTGAGAAAATAAACAATTTAGAAAACCGTTTCTTGTAAATGGTAATTTATGGTAAAGGAGTTTCTTGTAAATATCTTTAGAAGATATTCAACTTAAATACTATGTTTGCTATTTCTGGACTTTTGCTTTGGTGTTACCTATGCTGTTCACCAGCATACAGAGCAACTTAGGAAAATGTTTCTTATACGAGGTACGTCCAGAAAGTAAGTTCCGTTTCAATTTATCTCCGCTGCAGCGCTGCGATCGCAGTTCCGCACATGCGCGGTAGACGCTCTGTATCAAGGAGAAGAAACGTGCGCCATTTTGAAATCGATGTCAGCCACATACGCTTTGTTGTGCTTGTTTACAATGTCGGTGTTGATTGAAAATCCCGCCGCTTGTGAAATCAGATCTGTGATTCGTTTTCTGAATGCTAGGAAAGTGAAACCAATTGAAATTTATTGGCAGATTTGCGAAGTTTACGGACAAATGCGATGAGTGATTCAATGGTGAGAAGGTGGGTCCGACAGTTCAATGAAAGACGTAGTGAAGTGCACGATGAAGAACGAAGTGGGCGTCCATCTTTGGTTACAGAAGAATTAGTTCACGCGATTGATGACAAGATCCAGGAAAACCGCAAGTTTACAATTAGTGCTCTCGCTATGGAATCTCCCCAAATCTCACGATCATTAATTCATGAAATTGTTACCAAAAAACTGAAATTTCGTAAACTTTGCTCACGTTGGGTACCAAAGATTCTTACTGAGCAAAACAAAACAAAACGGATGGGTAGTGCACTTCAGTTTTTAACCCGTTATGATGAAGACGGCGAAGAATTTCTGACACAGATAGTCACAGCAGATGAGACTTGAGTTTCTTACGACACCCCTGAAAGTAAGCGGCAATCAATGGAATGGGGGCACACTTCATCCACAGCAAAGTTTAAGCCGAAACAAATCTTGACACCTCGAAAAATGATGTGCACAATGTTCTGGGACTGGAAATGCATCTTACTCATTGATTTCTTACCGCGTGGTCAAACAATCAAAGCAGATGTTTATTGCGAGACACTTAGGAAATTGCGCCGCACAATACAGAATAAGCGCCGAGGATTTCTGTCAAAAGGTGTTGTTTTTCTTCACAACACACGACCACACACTGCAAATGTGACGAAAAACCTCCTACAGGGATTTGGCTGGGACGTGTTTGACCATCCTCCATACAGCCCTGACCTCGCTCCTAGCGACTTTCATCTGTTCTTATATCTCAAGTCTTTCCTTGGCGGTCAACACTTCATCAATGACGAAGAGCTGAAAGAAAATGTTTCCAACTTTTTGAAGACACAGGCGGCAAACCTCTATGAAAAAGATATACAAAAACTGGTGTCACGCTATGACAAATGCCTGCAAAATTTCGGCAGTTATATGGAAAAGTAGTTTAAGAGTTGTAGAATTTTGTGCAAAAAATAATTATTCTGTATCTGTACACAATTTAATTTTATTACCAAACGGAAATTACTTTCTGGACGTACCTCGTAGATGCCAGTTTGGAATGGGGGATTTTATTGAAAATTTTCATAACGCATCTTTGGAAAGTATTGAACTTAAATAAAAAGTTTTATATTTATCTGACTTTTGTTTTTGAGTTAGTTATGCTGTTCACTGTCAACACACACTCATACACACAAACCTTTTCTAAAAATATTTCTATTCAGTGGCTTCAAAGCATGTATTTCCGTGAAATCTCCATGTCGAATATTTGGGTGGAATGCAATTCCTTCTCTACCTATGAGGTATGTAGCAGAGAGGGTATGAAGTTCTATTTCCTTTATATTTGAAATGAAACATGAAAACAACCTTACAGCAACATTTTCTGATCTGTAGCATGGGTGTGAAATTTTAAAATGTATTTTGTTTCCCATTAACTTACACTGTGGTAGTTATATAGCGACAATATATGAATTGATGATAGTATTTACTTTACTAAACCATTTAGCTTTGGTATAATACGATTCTATGAATTTCTGCAAGACGGTTTGTTCCATTATTTTTCTTTAGACAAATGAAATATTTTGAAGAATTTAAGTAGTATTTTGAGGTGCGATAGTTATGGGCTTCTTGGATATATGCTGAACTGTATTCTACTCGCTGGTGTTGATACTGTGGACACTCTTGAGAGTATGCGTTAGTGTGACATACATTGCATTAAGGTTGAGCTGTTTCTTTCAGCAGATAGGAATGTGTGTGTCAAATAAGTAGCCTGGTCTTTTTATCTCAGTTTCTGCAGTGGATATGGTGTTCTAGAGTTTTGTTTAATTTCCTGTAGTTTGCTAGGAGGTGATTGTGCCCATGTTGTTTGCCAGAGGTTGTGTAACCTTCTGGATACATTATTTCGAGTATATTTGTGAGATAAAGTATCGGGAATCTTGTGGGTTCCTTGGCCGTTTAATCTGCATGCCTATTACCTGATATACTTTGATGTGAGGGTATCCACATTAGAGCTATTTTGCTCCTTTGTTTCATCAGAAATATAGACAACTTCTGAATTTCTTGGATAAATTCATTCGTGGAGAGCATGTCTTGTAGAGCTTGTATACTGGATTTCTAATAAATAAGTAATGACTAAGATTCAGTTCTATTTGTCTTGCATATGTGCAGTAGTGCTTTCTTGATGCACATAACTCATAACTAAATATGTAGTATAGATGTAGTAACGTGTACAGCATCGTATAGTCAGGGTAACCCTCAGCCGTTTTCAGTCTGCGACCCATCGGTGAATATAAGTTGGGTAATGCTACCATTATTCTTTCAGTAGTTGCTTGTATGTCAGATTATTCACATTTTAAACAGATAGGACATTTCCATGTTTTCAGAATCATAATTATCCAGGAAGTAATTTCAGTGGTTTGGTTAATAGTGGCAATGTTGGGAAATGGTAAATGTATTTATTGGAGGTACTGTTGCTGTCTTAGTGCAAAATAAATTGGATGTTTCTTTTACGAATGGTCTTTCGGAAACACTTAGGTGAGCCTACTATTTTAAGTGCACAAGAAGAATCCAACTGTTTTCTTCGTATTATAAGGGAAGGTTATTTTGCTTCTATTTGTAAGCTAATACTCAGGTTGGCTCGAATCGTTCCTAAAATAATTCGGAGTATTATTTTTTAATTATGTGGAACTTATTTAACAGAGATGTTGCAGAGTTCTATATTATACTACAGTTATGCGGGTTGTATTGAATAATGTTGCGTTATGTTGACAACTTGATTAAAAAATACTGTAACTATGCGTAACCAAAACGCAGATCTATAAGCAATCATGTTTAGAATGTTTCAAAATATTGTTCTTATATAAAACATGGCAGGAAAATGGATTATGCAGTAGTTAGCAGTTAACGCTGAGTCAGTGTGAGCAATGTAGGGTACATTTTGTATACAGCGTTCCTAAAGTCGGCGTAGTTTAACTTCATTTATGAAATAACCTGTATACTATGAGCTT